>CM070674.1:8633997-9833997 GCA_036346575.1 Dendrocalamus sinicus | reverse complement strand
AATTTTTTTATAATATACGAACTTGAGAGAATATAAAAGATTGTAATATGAAACATACAAGCATCATTGCCAAGATTTAAAATAAGACTCACAATCAAACTAATCTTTTTAGATGAACATCGCAAAGTACTATCTATAATCGATCTAGTCGAAGTATTCCGCCATGTCATGCTCTAGTTCAAATGTAGAAAATTGATTATAACCAGTCGTAATCAAGCCTACACAGTATATGAGTAAATATGATAAAGAGATCTCTACTAGTCATTTGATTTCAAAGACTGGGTCTTGATATATTATTTGACAAGTATAATAAACAAAACTTCCAAAATTTTAAACACCAAGCTCCCGCTCATCATAATCCCAAAGATAGCAACACACCCAACTCACTTCTCAACTGAGCACAAAGAGAAGAAACAAACAGTTAAGAGTGAAAACGAGCAATATAAAAAAGGAACTCAAACAACCACTTGTAAAAGACAACTTGTAGGATAACATCACCTTTTCCATATGGTCTAACTAGAAGATGAAACTCTTGGACGCCATCAAAGAGAGTGAAAAACTAACAAGTATTCCAATCAAGCAATGATGTAAAAGACTGGAACTCACTCAAGTGCATGTTCTTCATCCCGTGTTATCTAGTCTTACATCATAGAAAGCATTGGTCTCATAATACTAGGGTTAATGAGATAAGATTTAGGAATCCAGTACTGAGTTACTCGATGAACAGGAGCAATAGCATGCAATGATAGAGATTTAAGTAAAGAGTTAGCCTCTATCAAATTCCGATCATACGATCCTTGAAAAGTTGGCTTGACCATAGGGAGGTCCAACCTCCTTAGTAGAGCTGGTCTGACCATCGATCAGTTGGACCGCATGACATCTCTGGTCGAGGATGATCTGACTGCATGTGTAAAGCTAGTTTAACTCTCGACCAGTCTAAACGAGTAGTAAATCCTAGTCGAAAATGATCTAACCCCTTACGTAAAGCTAGTCTAGCTTCCAACTGGTCTAATCAAGCAAAGAACATTGGTCAAAAATCTCTTGAGAAGCTAGTCAATCGTGGGAAACAGCTGATCAAAAATCTCGTTTGCCTACTCTAGTCTGAGCATGAGAACCAGCTGGTCTAATCGCATGAGATCGGTCTGACTACGTTTGCAAGGCTGGTCTAACCCTCGACACGTCTGATCAAGTAAAGAAAACTAGTCGAAACACTGGTCTTTGAAGCACTTGTCGAGACGTTGATCCGACCATACTATTCCTACCACGAGAAAAAGTCAATCTAACCGGTCCGGTTGCACAAACTCTTGATCTTGCAAATAGATGATTAGAGAGAACAGAGCGACAACCTGTAGACGATTGGTTAAAGAGAGCAAAGAGACAATAAGCTCTCGAATCTGCAGAAGACTGATTAAAGGGAGCAAAACAACGACAAAAAGATTGCACAGATCCCATTCGAGAACGCTTTCTTAATTGTCTCTCTTTTCGTTCTTAGCTTTCCAAAAACAAAATTGAGCCAAATGATCATCCTTACCACAATGAGTGATTTGATATTTGACTTGATGAGTGGTCGTATCATTCGACTTCACAGCATACACTTTGGTAGAGGGGTCCTTTGCAATACAAATAGATTTAAAGATAATCTATTTTGGTTTGGATCTACTTCAAATTTTTTAGGTTCAAGAAGCTTAACAATCTTAAAAGAATTACTCTTTGCATGCTCAACAATATTAAATCATAGACCATGATTCTTCACACTTATTTTGTATTTGTCAAGGATCATATTCAAATTATTTTTGCCAAAAGAAAACATCTCTAAGGTGTCGTTAAGATATTCATTCTCTTTAGCCAATGTGAGACAAGATGAGCACTTAACACATTCATTTGCAATTTTCTTAAAATCATTAGACAGAACCAATTTCTTCTTTTTAGCAAAATTATTAAGTTGTCTAGTCAATGTTTCTATTTCAGTGTTAAACTTAGGACAATTAGAGCAAGAAAGAGTCTTATGATAAAGTATTTGGATTAATTCCTGAGTTGAGTTAAGTCTAGCTCGAAGCAAATCACACTTTGAGCAAGTTTCTGATTGAACATAAGAACTAGACTTGAATTTTTCAATTACATCATTGGCAAGTTTTAACTTTTCATTACAAGAGTCATGTGCCAATTTTAATTCATCAAATTTAGCAGTTACATCACCAAATTGAACCAAGTTTGATGCATTAATTTTTCTAGTAGACTCTAACTCAGAATGTAAAATTTGACAAGACTCACAAAATTCATCATCAGGAATAGAAGCTCTAAATATATGAATTTCAGAATTTAAGCTCTCAACTACACAATCATGATTTTTTATTTTGTTTTTATATTTCTTGAGCTCTTGTATCAATCTAAGTATAGTACGAGATAAATAAGTATAAAAAGGTTTTATCTCATCAGGATTACTGTAGAAGTCGTCATCGTTGAGCTCCACACTATTTGCCATAAAACACATCCCTGTAAAGGCCTCCTTCTTTTCCTTCTTACCATTGTCCTCATCATCACTTCTAGAATCATCATCACTAAAATCAATCTCATCAAGTACTAAAATTATTTTGTTGGTCATCCTGCGATAGTTGCTCTTCCTGTTTGGATCAATCTTGACTTGAGAGCGATGAGTTGATTCCTTGTCATACTTGACCTCCTTGTTCCTCAGTTTAGGGCAATTTATCCTGATGTGATTTTGCTCACCACATTCATAGCATCTGATTGGACCTCCTCTCCACCTTGTTCTAATGTTATTAATCACCTCGGTCACTCTGTTGGAGAGAAGTACAAGCTGTTCTTCTGGAATCTCTTCTAATTGTTCACCTGAGAATCGATGCCGATCTGATACCATTACAACCTTGCTCTGATACCACTTGTAAGACGTATGGCACAATTAGAGGGGGTGAATGATTGCCTCTGCTTTTTATGACTTTTACTCCCACTCGATGAACGCTTTGATCACTCGATGTCAGGACCCAGATTTTTATAATCCGGATTCCTCTGTGATTCCACCGCACTATTCCCTAGATCAGTAGATAGTGCTCACAGTTTACAGTTCTGAATATCAAAGTACATATCATGCGAAAGCGTAAATATAATTGAAGACTTACGCATGGGCCGATTAGGCCGAAATCAACAAAATGCAGCAGCGGAACGAAGCACACAGGTGGGACCTTCAGGACATACCCACAGGCAGCAAACTGGAGGTTCGCGACCTAGCCATGGACATCTTCATCTTCTCTGCCACCATGTCTAATCGTGTTGCTGAGGCGTAGTGATCTGATCTCAGATTCTAGATTTGTTGTGAAAGAGAGTGTGAGCACAAACCATCATGCTCCTCGAGCCAATACACAGAATTCAAATAAATAGTATGCATGGTTTATCAAAGGAGAGGCTCGGGTTATTTTATTTGCCATAAATTGCTTTTGGTAGCCTTAGTATTATTAAATCATAGTGTTATTGTTTCTACCTAAACTCCACACGATGATTGCCATAATTGACTTAATCCACCAAAGACACACTTTCCTTACTGATTGCTGTCTAAGACTCCAAACAGCGAGGGTCATCATTTACTTAATCCACCGAATATACTCTGTCTATATCGATTGCTATCTAAGACTCTAAACAGCGAGTGACATCATTTAATTATTTCTCCGATCATATACTTGCTGTCTAAAACTCCAAACAGCGAGTGACATCATTTAATTAATCCACCAAATTCACAATTTTGATATTGAGTGTTGTCTAAAACTCCAAACAGCAATTATCATCAATTATACAATCCAACAATCAATTGCTGCCTAAATCCCCAAACAGCAAGTATCATAATTTGTGTAATCCACCGATCAATTGCTGCCTAAAACTCCAAACAGCTAGTGACATCATTTATCTAATATCATTTAATTAATCCACCGAACACACACACTGAGTGCTGTCTAAAACTCCAAACAGCGAATATCATCGATTATACATTCCACCAATATCTTTTGTATTCCAAATTCCTAACAATCCAATCCTTTTGTTATTGATCCACAACCATAATTTGCTCTTCCAATAATCAACCTTATTTTCCATCATCTATCCCTAACTAACTCACTAGTATACCTCCACCAAAATATCATTGATCAAGTCTACGATTCACTAGTATTCATCCACCAAGAATATCATTGATCAAGTTTATACTCCAATAATTGTTATCATACCTCCAAATTCCCAATAATTCAATTCATCCATCCAGTAATTGATCAAAGCCTATTAATCCCATGATCGCCAACAACTCCCAAGAATTAATCCAGCAATTACCTTCGCACTCCCTAAATCTCCAAAAATCATTTAAATCATCTATCTAGTCATATAGTTATTTAGGCTCCACCGATTTATTTCTCCCAGAATCCACACTATCGTTTCCTATTTATGATTGATATGAATCTACCAATATCTTTATGTGTTTACAACAAACATCCATTTCCTTTACTCGCGACTCTATTTATTCCTACCATATTTTATTTTGTAAGAATAGATGTGTCATTATTTGAAATACAATACATAAAAATTTCCTGAGACCTAGCAGTTTTGAACAAAAACATAATGTGTAAGAAAATGCAATAATAATAGCGATCCAGATTCCATCCATCGTTACATGGTATCCGCACCATATGCTAACATTTCAGCGTTATAACCGCTTACATTACCACTGGGACGACACTCAGGACAACTCAAATCAGGGCTTTCCACTGCCCTTCCACTTTTCCATTCCCACCCACAAAGTTTTTGAAATAGAACTATATCTGGTTAAGTTCTCATGTCTGCCCTTGACCGTGGGCACAGCTATTCGAATAGTTTTGACTCTGCAGAGTTTGTACACTTTCACCACAAGAGATAATCAACTCGTTGCCCCCACACGATTACTTAGTCATGTGGTTGAGCAGACCATCACAGTGACTTTTCAAAGTATCTAGTCCCTTTTGTCATCTCACTTTATGGGCTTCTCCCACTTGCGGTGGGTAACATCTATGCACGGGATGTTCCCCACAGTTACTAACGCAGCCAGGCTTCTCCACTTCCCGCAACGCTTAGAACAGCTAGGCAACTTCACCCTCCACTGGTGTCCCTTAAGGCCTCCCTTGCCCTTGCGTATCCACTTCCATCCACTACCAGTGAGATGAGTCCGGGGATTTGATAAATTTACTTAGTCAAGTTGTACTTTACAGACTTATGGTTGTACTGTTTTACACAGGAGGTCATGACAAGATTCAGTTCTTGGTGGTATCTGGGCGGTTCTACCACTACCCACTTTGTGCTTCCACTGCACCACATACACACACACACACACACCATCGAACCATCCGCCCAGATATTTAAGCAAGTTGGGGTTTTTGGGATCATAAAATAATCATGTCCAATATATACCAGTCATTCCCACCATGACTGTCCAAACCAGTTTCTCATGATTAAAAATGACAATGATGTTTGGGGCATTTCAGCGCCCTCGAGTACCTGTGCAGTACTAAGCATGGCGTATAATTAGGGACTTATTTTCGAAAGGTTACTATTATAATTTTGCTAGGGCGACAAGGTTCACACATTCAGATATTCTAAAGGAGGTGTAATATTATTCAAGGCAAACAATGGGCATATAACTAGGATCTTAAATTAAACATGTATTTGCATATAAAATAACAGCATGCAATTTGATAATTTAAACCAAAGTAATTTATAGAAAATGTAGGTTCAACATGATCAAAGTATTGACTCGCCTGGCGCGGTTTACCGCGGTCTTGAGCTCACACGATGTTTTCTCTTGAGCTTCTATTCTTTATCTTCACTCTGCTCTGACCACGCTTGATCTGTGAAATCTTCGGGACTCCAGTTTCTAATTACGTGATACACAACTGAATCCAAATAAAAGCAAATAACTCAAAAGATCCAAAATCCGAATAAACTCAATTTAGTCCTATTATGAGTTAATGGATGATTCAGTGATTTGAGGCAAGGTTGGTAATAGCATATGATAACTTGATCTTTTTATTACGAACTTTCTCTACTATTTTTATATTTATTAAGGAAGTTTCATGAGTTAGGTTAAAACTATGAATTGGTGTATTTTGTCGAGTGTTAATACTTAGGGCACACATTATATACGCGATGTATGAAACCTTTAGCTTACCAATTTAGTCTTAGAGTCTGAGTTTATAGCTTCCTGTGGTGTGATATTTTATGTACCTCCTTTTATCGCTAGGCTAAATTTAATTTAAATTAGGGTCTATTTATACGGGTCCCAGCTTGCTATATTTACAATTATGCTCAACATTATTATGTACTAAAGCTAGTGTTACGATTTACTTAATGACACTATTATTCTCTTGCTTACACTTTAGCTACTATTAGGCTTAACTTTATTTCTAATTCTAATTTACATTTAGTTATCTGGCAAAGCTTAGTATGTAAGGTCATATTTCAATATTTGCTATTTAGCATAATCTTACGGCTAAAATTTATTTAAGGGAGGTATGTTGAATATTGGGCATAGATTTTAGTTATAATTAATGGTAGCCTTTATTAAATTTGAACATTTAACCAAAAGAGATTTTTCTTTATTATTGCCCTTAATTAGTATTGATCTTAATGAGTATTTTAACCTTTGAATTCATTTAGGCAAATCACATTAATTATTCATATGTGATAACTAGTCCATATACTAGTGGCCTTATACCCAAATCATTTAATAGTCAAAAATGGTTCTCTTGATTGTTTGGGGCATAGAGATAATAATTAAAGTCTAAATCATGCTATGGTCAACCCTACAATATCCACTAATATGCAATGGCTTAGGTTCTATTTCTTTAGACCACCCCCTACTAATGCTCTTTTATCGATATTTGGATTTATTTACCTATGCAGAGATTATTGCACAAGGTAACATTTCACTATTGCTATTCGCTAAAATATATCACTGAGGTTTGTTTAAGGTGACATGATAAATATTGGGGGTATATATATATATTCATTTTAATTAAAGGCCATCTTTATTGAATATAGATATTTATCCACAGCAACTTCTCCTCATTAATGCCTCTAATAAATAGATAGATTTAAATATTAAAGTCGCATTAATTAATTATCATGGAAACTAACCAAAGTTTAATTCATACATAAATTCTTTAAAGTCTTATTTAAATTTTATTAGTTTCCATAGATTATCCTTAATTTTCCTAGATTTTTCCTTTAATTAAAAAGGGATAAAAGGGGACAAAACAAAAATGCCAAAGGGTATGGCCAGTGGGGATCGAACTCGAGACCTCGGCTTGAGTTGTTAGCGTGTGCTCTGGTAGCCAAGTGGGCGCATCGCCTGGGCTGACCGAAGGAAGGCTCGCTATTTAGTTATGTGGTGTGGCTATGGAGGGCAGAACAGAGGAAGGTGGGCGGCACACGGTGTTGACGCTGCCGGCGATGGACAGTGGCCGGGGAACTGGCGTAACCGGCAAAACGAGTCGCTCGGAGCACAGGGGAGCTAGGGGTGGCGATGATTTGGCCAGAGCGGTGGCGAGGCGGACGGGCTACAGTGCGGGGCGGCCGGCGGTGGAGGTGGAAAGGGGGCGACGGCGCCGGAGAGGAGGAGGAGGGGATTCGGGCGTGCGTGAGCTGTAGAGGGGCATGGAGAACTTACCGGGAGCAGCAGCAAGGCCGAAGAGGGGCCGAGGTGGGCCGGCGGCGCGAGGCAGCGGCGGCTCGGGGTGGATCCCGGTGCTTTGGCGAGCTAGGGTGCAGGGGAAGTGCCGGAGGTAGCGGAAGGAGGTCCGGGGCGGTGATGTGGACCCGCCGAGGAGGCGGCGGTGATGAGAACGGCGGTGGCGATCGGGGATTTGGGGGGAAATGGATGAAGAAGAAACGGGGAAGAAAGGGAGGGCTGAGTGTGAGGAGCTCGGAGGAAACCTCAATGGCCTTTATAGGCAAGCGGGGAGGGCCGGCATCGGGAGCTTGCCCGTGCAGTCACTTCGGTGCGCGGCGGAGCAGGTGGTGTGCAGGGCAGGGAAATCTCGCGGGGGATTTGGCATCATGCCATTGTGCCGCGCATGTCGAGTGGCAGAAAGCTCGAGCCGCATGCATGAGGAGACGGGTCGGGCAGCGCGGGGAGAAAAAGAGGGGCGGTGGCAGAGCTCGCGGCGCGGCGGACCCAATGGTCAGAGGCGGCGGTGACCTTCGATCCGAGGCGGCGGTCCACTTGTCCGAACACGAGGCGGTGCGGGCCGAGCTGCAGAGGCAGAGCGCGAGGGAGCAGGGGCTGCGGCCCGGAGAGAGAGAGAGAGAGAGAGAGAGCGGAATGGGGAAGATAAACAGTGGTTCGGGCAGGGGAATGAGGGAAAGGAGGTGGGGTTGGGTGAAGTGAGTTGGCTGGTCCGATCCTCCATTGCTTTTTTCTTTTTATCAGTTATTTTCTTCTCTTTTTTTATCTCTATCTCTATATATATGCATATATATATATATATATATATATATATATATATATATATATATATATATATATATATATATATATATATATATATATATATATATATATATATATATATATATATATATATATATATATATATATATATATATATATATATATATATATATATATATATATATATATATATATATATATATATATATATATATTTATGTATATATTTTTGTTCCAATTCACTTGTTTCTTCTCATATATACCTTTCCTTTTTCAGCCCATCTTGTGCATATATATATTTTTAGGGTTTTGCTTATTTGCTAGACCTTTTTCATATGCTTTATGTATATATATTCTTACTGCCCCTTGTGATTTTTGTCTTTATAAAATTTTTGTCCTTTAATTAAAAGTTCTTCCTCCATCCATGGCTCATCTTTTAAAATTTATTTTCCTACCAATTGAACATGTTTGTTCCTTTCTGGCATTTCTTTATTCTTATTTTTGGGAACCTTAACCAAATTTTTAAATGTAGCTTACCAACTCCAAATTCAAATAAAACACGCTATAAAATAACTCAAAAACTCCTTATTTCCAAATTTAAATTTTCAGGATGTTACACTCGATGTTCGATCGCTCACTTCGACCACCGCTACGACTGCTCACTACAACCACTCGCTTGACCTCCTTTGCATGTAGTCGGACTCCCCCTCCGCTCAAATGCTTCGACCGCTCAAACGAGAACACGTCAAAGACAACACCATGCTCGTATCGTGAAAGATCAAGATGTGTTAGCATGCTACCGTCGAAAACACAAGAAAGGCGATGCTCGGAAACCATGTTGTGCTTCGATTGAGACAATAAGATGATGTTGGTAATGATTTCTTTTCTTTCAGATCAGATCTGGTATTTTACTTTTATATCATGTTTGTGGCTACAAAGCGCCCTCACGACACCCTAAAAACTCTAGCATAAAAAGCCTCCACAAAGCCACGGCTAAAACCCTTAGCCTCTCCTTGCTTTTATATACTAGAATTCTAAACTGTGTTTAACTCAAACATGAACATGAAATTTTATCTCTTCCTCAAATCAAGGGACTCGAAACCCTTCCAAGCATGGGTTTTATTCAAACTCTAAATCTTCTCAGTTATGGACTCCATCCACAACTCCTAACCTAATACGTGACAAAGCCTCCAGAATGCATCGGGCATATCTTCATCACGTCTCATCAACTTTCATGTCAAAGCCTCCAGGACCACACCGCCCGTAACTTCTCCACGCATCACGGCCTTTGATCTCTACATGCTCCGATGTTAGCTCGATCACCTCGTGTGACATTCTCAATCGTCTGGACCTTAGACCTCCCCATCCTAGTCCCGGTCCTCCTCATCACTGACCATGATCATCTCCACATCCACCTAAACATGCAAAAACCAAAGAAATGTTTCCCCAGTAAAAGTTCTTTCCAACTTTACCATCATCAGTCCACATACTCAAACCACACATTTAACCATTACTCACTACAAACCAGATTGTCCACGACCACAATATCCATCACTATCCAAAACACCAACTTTGGACCACTCATTCCGACCGATTACAACCGCTAAGCACAGACCGATTGCTAGCTCATCGAGTACTCAAAACCATAAGTACTCGAGAATCCTTACCGCTCTAAGCACTCAGGAATCATAGTCATTTAGCACTCCGAGTCTATGACTATGACCATCAACTAGTAACCACACCATCGGCTACTGAGAACCAACCGCCATGCACAGATTAGTCAACCACTAACCCAATACGAGTACTCGAAGTACTTGAAGAACGAAAGAATTAAAGCACTCATACTGACCATGAAGTCTACGAGTACTGACAGTGAAGCCTATGGTAACCGATTGCAAAAGCCTTCGACTACCGATCATGATGTCTACGACAGCCGATCGAAAAGTCTAAGACAATGATAACAGACCGTAAAGTCTACAAGTACCGATCCCAAGTCTAAGACCATCAACCAGTAAAGTCTATGACTACCAACCAGTAAAATCTACGACTACCAATCACAAAGTCTAAGACTACCAAATATCGACCAGGTACTGTACCTACGGCCATGGAAACGTACTGTCGGTTCACTATAACTTACCATCTTCGACAAGGCAAGGTCGTTCTACCATAGTCAATGTTCTGTAGTCCAAATATCGTGGTCAAAACCGGACATGGTCGAAGTCGGATGTGGTCGAAGTCAACGTGGTCGAAGTCGGATGTGGTCGATGTCTGTTGTGGTCGGAATCTGCCAATCGGACTTGCTAATCGGACCATCCAGCACAACGTTGATCAAACGACCATTCGAACCTCTGATGCCATTCGATCACTGTCCAATACTCTGATGGCCCTTGAATGTTGTTCGATACCACTCGGACCCAATCAAAATCACTCAGAGCCGACCAAAACCACTCGGACTCAAAATCTTCAACTACAATCGATTGAAACTTTTATAAACAAAAATCCTAAAGCAATCCAAATGTCAATTATTTATCATCACTGAATTCACAACCGTCCATATGGTCTAACACTTGTCTCTAGTTTTACGCGCCCATACCTTCCATCTGCACCCCCTTTCACACCTCACAGTATACCTCTTGTTCGCATCAAAGTGTGTCACTATGAATGGATGATGGTGCCATATGGAGTATTCTTGTAGCCAAACCTTCATATTATCCATGCTTGAAAACAACATGTTCTTATGTATTAGGTCATTATCCAGGTTTGCAATGCCATTTCGGCTCTTCAACCCATTAGCACAAACGGCTTTATCAACCATTCTAACATCATCGAATGCATGCACTGATGAGGCCTCACCCAAAACACTATGAATAACCCGCCCTTCCTCAAAGGAGAAAAGCGGTGCGGGAACCTCATTTTCGGTAGAGATCCATCCTCTGTTAGACTCCACTTTATGGGTTGTTCTATCTTCAAACACCTCCTCCTCAAGCTCGTTATTCATTACAACACCATTGAAATCAATCATGGGTCACTAACATGTTGTGGCGAATGAATAAGTACATGTGACAGATCCACCAATGGGGGCATCGTTGTTATGATGGACGCCGACAAACTCTTTGGAAGGTTGTTCCTCCATTGGGGGGCCTTGTGAAAGATGGAAAGCGGATTCTAGTTTGTCCGTGTTCCCATTCACCACATCCAAATTGTTTGCCACATCCTCTATAATGATTCTCCTCTACACCGCCACTTCCAACGACTAGACCTGAGATGCGAGCACAACATCCTTGTACGTTTCCCAATTATCGTCAGACAAAATTGGCACCAAACAGATGTGCACCTTACAACCCACATCAGCATGATATCGCCCCTGCAGTCTGACAATGACCCCAGGCTCATCCCATCCAAAGGTCGACTTAATCCTAGTCAAAAGAGTTCAAAAGTTCTATGATTCGCAAAATAAAAGAACGGTCACTTCCATGCCACTAAAGTCGATATCAGTGCCCGTTTTGCTAATCGGCCCACTGATAAATACACGTACAACTTTATCCATCTATATCCAACAAAATATTGCAAAGTCAGTACCGCATGCCATATGTACGAAATTTCACAATGGAGGGTTTGTTCTTACTTATGACCTAGAACAGTGATATTATTTGAAATGGATTCACAAACGAGCATTTTGAAACTTCAACAGTACCAATAGCTGTTGGATATTACTGCTATGCCCCACATGTATTATGGATATTACTGCTACACCTCGCCTATATTATGATACTTCTTATGTAACTGGATGATATGATATTTTGATGTTTACAGAAAGCACATGTCAATACTCCATTGTTTACATTCACAATGAAGTGAAATTAAATAGCTACTTCAGAATTTGTAGAATTAGAGGTCAAACAAACAATAGAAAGATTATTGAACTAAGTGGATGGAAATCCCCCATTCTGTTGCTGACAGAAAGCACGAATTCATTTATGCATTAAGCTAATGGTTAGACCATCATGTTGACTTGCTTTGTAAGTATTCTCTGTCCTTTGCTATCAGAGCAGTTAAATGAGCTTACAACAGACCATTTCGGCATACTAGTGAGATACTTAAGGTAAGGGGCTAAGGGCCCTCGGAATGCTTAAATACAGACATCAATAAACAAAAGAAAGGTCATGAGACTAAGGTAAATACTAAATACACGTGTGTATCATTACAATTTGCAACTGAAAAATATTATCTGATTCACGTGCAAATAGCATGACGATACCAGCTGCCTTGTCCAAAGCAGTCTAATAGAAATACCTAAGGAGAGCTATTTCCAAATCCTAACATTCAATAGTAGGTCCTCCTAAAAACTCCATGTCATGGTTCAACTGTTACTGTAGACTGGAATAATTGATTATTTGTAGACAATACTAGTACATGAACATCACGAGTAAAACCTTCACTAGAACACTAATCTAATCCCGCAAGCAAAAATTTGCATCGGTTTAATGTTTTTTATCTAACTACTACATGTGAAGTAAGTTACTTCCCCAACCGTCAGACTAAAATTGCATACTGCTACTAACAAACCAGATATAGCTACTCGATGATGCAGTTCACAAGCACACGACGTCTTAATTCACAGCACAATCGCAGGGATTTCATGCTAGGTCAATTACCCGTGGAGGCAGATATCTTGAAGGTGGCGGGCTTGCTGCGGACGACAGGCTTGGGGACGATCTCCATGCTGCTCACCTTCACCGGGGCTGGAGGGGGCCGGGAGGCTGGAGGGGGTGGCGGGGGGCGATGGGGTGGAGGGCGGTGGGGCCTGCGGAAGGACAGAGAATGCGTCAGAGAAGAGGGTGTGGGAAAAAATGGCGACTAGAGTGGCGACCGCACTTAAGTTACCCCTTGTCACACCAAATCTTATGGCGTGACAAAAACTTATCATGCCATGAGTTATGGCATAACAGATACCACATAAACCTCCACGCCACGGGAGGTGGCATGACAACTAATATAGCAGCAATTCCAACTTCAGTCAGCCGACGTTTAGCTCTAGTTCACGCCAGTCAATCATTAACTGCTGAACATTCCTGTCCTGGGTGTGGACTGAAGATTAAAATGCAAGCAAAGACTGCCCGCACATATTTTTGATTGATACACAGTTTGCTATGGTGCTGACGTTTTGTTATTATCCCATGTTTTCCGTCCGGCAAAGGCATGGTTGGAAAGCAGGAGTTTCACAAGGATTTTACCAAAATTAGGATGATGCTCTAACTAGCTTTTGATTTAAACTTCTGGTTATAGTTTTTGGTTGAAATTGCATTGTAGTAACGGTTAGCTTTTTTTGAGAAAAATAAGAGAAAATTAATATACCATTACATCGTGACGAACAATACAAAGGAATAAAGGGAAAAGGCAAAATAAGCTGTGATTGGAAGCCAATGCGTTCTAAGTAGTTTTTGATTTAAATAAACCGAAAACTAAAAAACCAGAAACTAAAGCTATTTGGAACGGGCCTAGAAAAACTCCTGCATTCCATTCAATACCTAAACAAAATGCTACCTAATCTTTTTTCCGCTAAGCTGATAAATCAATATATATACTAATCACATTAATCCTAGGCATAAAAGTTAGAAATTATCACATTAACCTAAAAAAGAAAAATGCTAGAAATTCTCATGTTAATTTTAGAAAAAATAAAAGATCTAATCCGTCTACGTCGCATATCCTTATTATTACTATGGCTCGGATATATCAGGAGCCTTTCTTTGTTGTGCTTTCCGTAACCAACATGGAGTTCTCCCCCCTTAACAAATATTTGGAGGCTAAGTATTGTGAAGTAATAGTCAAATCAGACAAGTCTTGGTCAAACGTGGAGTCTAAACAACGTGTAACTAACCAAGGTGCATTGAGGAGACGATATTCTTTTAAGCTGACCTAAGCAAATTGAAGGCAAGTCGAGCAGTGCCAAACATGCAGGGGTTTCAATCAACTTGGTCAGGCTAGACCTAAACTCCATTGTACATGGTAAACATTCTTCTTTTTTTTTTTGGAAATTATTGTACAAGCCGCTCGCAAGCTTATAAATATTGTTAGAGAAAACTGATTTTTTTTTATGGCCCTACATGTCAACGAGACAACCACCTCACAAAATTCAACTAGCAGGTAAAAATTTTTAGATCGTGGTATAAACAAATTTGTTGAGTAACTACAGTATTGTTAAGATTTTGACAGTCATCACGTTGTCTACATGTAGATCAGTGCGAGAGCAAGGAGGTAGGAATCTTTATTGCCATCATATCACTCAATACAGCATGAATGAGGCTTCCCTGTCCCCTTATGTTCCCATCCGTGTCCCCTCAATCAAACGGCTGGGAAACAGCCATGTGGCAAAAATAACAACATCAATATAATTAATTAATATTTTAAAAGATATAAATAAAACTTATTAACAGTAATAAAAAAATATCAAAACAAGATCACAAGAGCGAGAAGAAAAATCATGTGAGCTGTTATTTTTGCCACGTGGTCGTTTCCCAACCGTTTGATTGAGGGGACACGATGGGAACACATGAGGGGGACAGGGAAGCCCCATTCATACAACATGGGGTCCTAAAGGGTTGGATCTCTTCCAGAGGCATGTCAGTCTTTTTACCTGTAAATCTAGGGGTTCTCAAATCTCAACAAGTACAAAACCCTGTTCGGAACAGGAGCAGAGCTTTTCCTGAGAGATTACTGCTTTCCAGCCTATGGGGCTGTTCTCTTTATTATTACTACTGCTGCTGCTGCTACTACTATTATTATAATTGTGGCTTATTATTTTTGGTTGAAATTTTGAATTTTAGGTTGTTCATTACAGATATTACGAAGAGAGATACTCGCTTACGATTTTGACTGGTACAGATATTACGTTTTTACGTGTACTATAATTAACTTGTAGGCTTCATTTTAAGAAAATAATTCGTTTGAAAATTAAATACTATAGCAAAATTTAATAACCATTTTTAGAAGTTGCAAAGAATAGAGACTATGTGCCTTCTCTCTATAAGACCGCATTGCCTTGTGAAGGCAAAAGATGGTTGGCAGAATGCTTGCGCATCCACGCTTAGCTCGTTCACCTCGACGGCTGCTTGTCAAAATGTGGTCTTTTAATGTGATTTTTTTTTTTTATTATTTGTAGAGATATAATTGTATTTTTTACTTATTTTTCTTTAATATTTCAAAAAAAAGCTAATAGCCGTTACAAATACTATTTTCAATCAAAAGCCATAAGAAAAAGGCCTTAATTGCTTCGTCCACACAATGATCTACAAGCAGATCAAGTATCAACGTGGTTGATTACACATTTTCGTTGAGTAAATTGCATTGGGCCGTTGATTTTGGCTTATAAGTAGTAATATCTTATATATTAGCTTATAGAGAGAAAGACACTTATATGTAATTTCGAACCATATAAATGAAGTCGTTGTAGTATATATTATAATCGACTTATAGATTATATTTTAAAAAGATATATTATATAAAAGTTAGATACTATAGAAAAATAAACTTTTAAAAGTCAATAGGAAAGAAATTTTGCCTAGAAACCTCAAGTCCACTCTTTTCTCTATGGCAAAGAAACCCCGGGCTTTTTTAAGACGTGAAATAGAGTAGCTGCGAAGGGATAGTGTTAAGATACAAGGGCCGACACTGTTCTATAATTTCAAGCAGTGGAATTGGCTCTTGTCTTCCTCCTCGGGCTCCCGTCAACTCTCTTGCTTTTTCTCCTCCTTCGGACTTCTCCCTAGCGCCTGCATGTAAAATGTAATGTATAACGCAGTGTCATTTTGGAAACCTTTACATCTTCAAAACTAAAAGGCCACCTAAGAACATGTGTACATGTGTTCTACCAATATGGCTTTACCATGATATGCCATATAATGGACACGGTACCCAAAACGTTGAAAATAAACTAAACCCTCGTCCAAGATCAACGCTACCAAAAAACTTGGTACCTACGGTTAGTTTCAAACTTTTCCGTGGTTTTGAAAAAATGACCCTCCCAGCTTACGTGTGGTAACGGAGTTCGGACGTGCCGTCATCACTGTATAGCCACCAACGGGTCGTGCACGCGCGTTCAGACGGGGTTGGCGCAGTGCGTAGAGCAGTGGTAATCATGGTCGTTTCATCCGTTTTTTCATCCGCTCTCACACAACTGCTCAGGCCCAATGGACATATTCTTTTTTTTCTGAAACTTATAGCTTTTGATTATAGTTTGTGATTTTTAATTTGTTCATGCAAGAGATTCAGGGCCGGTCCTAGGATTTTAGGGGCCCGGGGCGAAACTAGAAATAGGGTCTTAGTATAAATTTCTAAATATAAATCTACATACATACATATATATATATATATATATATATATATATATATATATATATATATATATATATATATATATATATATATATATATATATATATATATATATCTAATTTTACCAACAAACACTTAATTAAAGAAAAATTCACATCAAAGAGTTCATAGATATTACCTTAAAATTTCTTCTAACATTTCTAGATGCGAAGTCATTGATGATGGTATTGATATCAATCTCATCCAATAATTTCTTCTCAATACATAAAGTTGCCAAACCGTTTAACCTCTCTTGAGACATTGTTGACCTTAAATGATTCTTCAACAATTTCAACTTTGAAAAGCTTCTTTCAGCTGATGCCACGGTCACAGGCATAATAAATAAAATCTGATAAGCAATAGAAATATTAGGATAACAATCCGCTTCTCTGACAAACTCAAAGATCTCCATAGCAGATATTGGTTTATCTGATAAAGTCAATTGCATAATACTTCACTCAGAAATTAGATCATTTAACTCAACATCTGATGAACCATCTAGAGAGAAAGTTTCTGCAAATTTTGTACAACATTCTTTTAATTCAGTTTGATCCAATGACTTCAATGTTGTTGAACTTATTAAAAATCCAAATATACTTCCGAATGTTTGGAGTTCTTAAAATCTACTTTTCAATGAATTGATTGCCATATCAACCATAACAAAAAAAATTAACTTCAAATTCCTTCTCAGCTTGCAAAACTGCTTCATCACAATCAATTTCATCAAACTGTTTCTTCCTAAGAACACGCCGCTTAACTGGAAATGATGGCTCTACATTCATTTGAGCTGCAATATCTTTGGCAATGATCATACTCAAAGCAAACCCTTCATTTATATAAGTATTAAAGTATTTAACCATATCTTCTATTTGTTGCATGTATATACTCTACATAGTATATGGGGGGGCCTGGATTTTGAGGGCCCGGGGCGACCGCCCCTCTCGCCCCCCCTCAGGGCCGGCCCTGAAGAGATTACATAGTAACAGAAATTCATGTGTGGTTTTTACCGATATAAATGAAGTCGGTACAATATATACTACAATTAACTAGCGGACCCTATTTTAAAAGATACTCTATTTAAAAACTAGTTACTGTAAAAAAGCCGAAAAACAACTTTTAGAAGCTAAAAAAGGCGAAAAGCAGCTTTTAGAAGCTGAAAAGAACAGGGTCTATACCTTTTATAGCTTTTGGTTTTAACATTTTGGAAAGCTAAAATAAACAGTACGACTTTTTCTTATGGCTTCTATTTATAGCTTCTCGAATTTAAAATTGTTGTGTCATTTATATTGATATCTTTATTGTCCATTGTCGTCTTAAAAAGCATATATATAATATATTAGTTATATCTAAAAGTTATTAGTCATAGTTTAAAAGAATAGAAACTTGATTTGACTTCAACTAAATCAAATGAGGCAAAGGCCCAAGCTTTTAACCAGCACAGAGCACCGAAGCGTCGGTCTAATTCGTACAGGCCTTATTTTAGATCTAATGTGTTTAGTGCTCATGTGTAACCGTGGACGCTCGTGCATAGCCAGCAAAAGGCAACATTAAGGCTGCGATCAAATTGGCTTATGAACAGTGCTCATGGCTTATTTGGCACTATTCATAAGTTTCGTCTTTTTCTGAAATTTTGGTTTTTTGTTGAGCTTTTTTGCCGGTTCTTTTTTTCCCGTATTCGTTTGTATTATACGTAATGGGCTAATATATTTTTTTTATTTTTAATTTTTTTAAATTTAATTATGCAAAATAAGTCTCTCACTCACCATGATGCTTTTTCACCAACTACGAGTTTTCAGCCATAAGCCACAGGCTTTTAAGCCAAAACGATCACCACCTAAGGCTCTGATGAACTCGGCTTCGGCTTTTGACTTCTGCCTTATTTTTTACTATTCATAAGTTTCGTCTTTTTCTGAACTTTTGGCTTTTCGTTGAGCTTTTTTGCCGGTTCTTTTTTTCCCGTATTTGTTTGTATTATACGTAATGGGCTAACTTATTTTTTTATTTTAAAATTTTTTTAAATTTAATTATGCTAAATAAGCCTCTATCAGCTACAGTGCTTTTTTCAGCCAGCTACAGTGTTTTCAGCCATAAGCCACGAGCTTTTCAGCCGAACCGATCACCACCTAAAGGCAAGACACGTCACACGCTTCTCATTATCCAAATTGCACTAGCCGATCCGACGGCTAATCCAACAGGTAGCTGTGTCTCGTGGCTGTTTGAGTCCAGCTAATGACCCCGATTCGACTACGATAATCGACTGCAACCATCGTAGAAAGAAACATCCAAATTGCAGCATGGCACGGAGCCCTGTGTTACCGATCGAGACCAAGGTGGTAGTCACCTCATCATTTTGCATGTCTTAGCTCGTTTTGGTTTAGCTTCTGATCATGATCGGTCGGGTATTAGTTCTTAGCTTCCGACTTATTTTTCACTATTTATAATTTCGTTTTTTTTGAATTTTTGAATTTTTTTGAGCTTTTTTGCCAGTTCTTTTTCCCGTATTTGTTTGCATTATACATGATGGGCTAATATATTTTTTCTATTTTTAATTTTTTTAAATTTAATTATGCTAAATAAGCATCTGTCATCTACAGTGTTTTTTCAGTCAGCTACAATACTTTTCAGCCATAAGCCACTTAAAAAAAGCCATATTGAGCACATCCCACGAGAGGTTTTCTCCTTGTGTCTCTTCTCCTTGTGTCTCTGGACTCTAATATTAATTCGGATTTGCATGTGTATTGCTTTGTTAAGTCCATTTGTCAGTTAATTTGAGAAGAAAATGATGTGGTGCATTACACCAGAGGAGGTCATCGTGCTCGTTGAATTACACCACTTAGATCTTGATCTTATTTTGTTGAGCTCTGGCTCTATCTGCAGTTTTTTTTAATTAAAAAGGCTAGAGAAGCGCTAGAGCTGCAAAAGAGAAGATAAGAGCCCAAAGTTGAAGTGTTTGATCTAGTTTTGATTGAGCTTCTCCTATTGAGCACTCCCTCATCTACTAAGGCTTCATTCTTTTGAACTATTTTTGTCTATGGTTGATAACTTTTGTCCATGATTGATAGATCTGACAAATAATATCGATCGGTAGAAATCAAAGTAGAAAATCAGACAGAATGGTACTAAACTTACGACGGCCTATGTAATTTACATATAAGAGGTACTTTTATACTTTTTTAAAGTAATTTGAATAACTTTTAAAGTAGAACTAAATTATAGATAGTTATTACTTATCTCTTTTTGTATTTTGATACTAGTATTATTTTTATTTGAGCGAATACCATGAAAGCAGCTACCTTTACATATTTTTAAAAGAAGATCCAATCACATCAAGATATCATTAATCGTAGCCCTCCCTCCATCCTGCCCACGCAACCAACCAACGAACCAACCATCCCTTTGCCTTGAGCCGCAGACCAACACAGCTGAGACAGACAGAGGCGGAGTGTGATGTTAGCCGAAACAGGGGAGGGGCTTGAGTCTTCCTCACGCCACTGCCCCTCCCTCGCACTCTCCTCCCCTCCCCCTTCTATAAATCCATCAAATCCTTCCATCTCCGACTCCCAACCAACTGCAACCTCACCTGAGCCATTGGCGCCGGTCGCCACAGCTGGACCTTGCGGGCGCCCAACGCACACAAACAGTCGCCAAGAACCAGCAGAACACCGGTCCGTACACTTGTTGGCATGGATACGAAGGAATCCATGGCGGCGAGGCGGGTGGCGGCGGACGCGGGAGGGTCCCACGCGCAGCTGCCGCCAGGGTTCCGGTTCCGCCCCACAGACGAGGAGCTGGTCGTGCACTACCTCCGCCGCCGCGCGCTCGCCTCGCCGCTCCCCGCCGCCGTGGACATGCCCGACGTCCGCCTCCTCGCGCACGACCCCTCCGACCTCCTGCCCCCAGGTGAATCAGTCGGCCAGTCAGTCAGTACACTCGCCGGCGAATCTTTCCACTCTAGCTTGGGCTGACTCCTGTTTGGTTAACAGGGTGGAGTGAGCAGGAGAGGTACTTCTTCACGTGCAAGGAGGCCAAGTACGTCAAGGGCCGCCGCGCCAACCGGGCCACCGGCGCCGGGTACTGGAAGGCCACGGGGAAGGAGAAGCCGGTCGCCGTGGCAGTGCCGATCCCGCGGGGCGGCGGCGACTGCCAGACCGTCGTCGTGGGCATGAAGCGGTCGCTGGTGTTCTACCGGGGGAAGCCGCCGAGCGGCAAGAAGACGGATTGGGTCATGCACGAGTACCGCCTCGCTGGCGCCGGCCTCGCCCCGTGCCGGCGCGCGCAGGGCGGCGTCGGCGACGCCGACGCCCCCGCCGCGCGCCCCGCGGAGGGATGGGTGCTCTGCCGCGTGTTCAGGAAGAAGGGGTCAGCAGTCGCGGCGGGCCCGGACGGCGACGCGCAGAGCTCCGGAGCCGGCGTCCGGTTCATCGACTTCTTCGCGCGGGCGGACGCGCTGCGGCGGCGGCGCGCGGCGTCGCCGGTGTCGTCGAGCTGCGTGACCGACGCCTCGGCCGAGCATTGCAGGGAGCAGGAGACCACGAGCAGGGGCGCCTGAGCTAGCTAGCCAGCCGATGAGTGTTAAGCTTTGTAAGTGGTAGCAAGCTGCGGTTGGGGTAGCTCTGCAAGTTTGCTTAACGCAATTTGCAAACGCAGTGCAAGAGAGGCTTCAGTTGATCGTAGCCGCTGAAACTAATGTATCTGATTAATCTGCTCTTCTACGTCAGTGTCACAGGCCTTCAAATTTCAGTTCTCTGTGCGAATGTGAGCACTGCATTGCATTCTTTTTTGTTAGTTCGGTTGATCTGTCCTAGGTTCTTTTGGGTTCTTGGATGGATTTTGGCTCCGCTCCCTTCGAACGCCAAAACAAACAGGATAGCTCATTTGAACGGTTTCTACTCTTTGAATGCTCATTTCATTTCAAGCTTCTAGCGTTTTTAGTACTGCAGTAGTTTTTTTAAGTGCAGCTAATTTTTAAAAAATAAAAAAGATTATATGAACAATGTAAAAAACATACAAAAACCAAAAATCTAGTAAAGATAAAATTTAAAAAGTTAGAAAAAAGGCTTAACGCTCAATTGAGTTAAATTTTGGTGGCTTATGATTGAATTTTCACTGTAGCTGATGATGACTTATTTGGCATAATTAAATTATAAAAAAATTTAAAATAAAAAATAGGTTAGCTTACCACGTACAATACAATCGAATATGAAAAAACTAACAAAAAAAGCTTAAAAATCAAAAAACGAAATTTAAAAATAATAAAAATAATAAATCAGAAACTAGAAGGCGAAACCCAAATGAACAATGCATAAGTCTAACATACGCAACCCTTTAAACGGCTTTCTTGAGCTCTTGAGCGCGTCCACCTTGCCGTCTTCGTTGTCTATAAGCATAACTAAAAATAATCGGCTACAGCGAAAGAGCATGGATGTAAGTTAAGCTTGGCTGATGGATTGCGTGCTCGACGGAGAATCGCGGGCGACAACACTGGCAGAATGGAACGAAAAGGCAGGAGTTGGTAGACTGGCTACTCACGGCAAACTGGTAAGCACAGTTAGAGGTGAGCCACTCGGATTGGCTACCTCTCGCCTTGGCTTAATTGAAAATGCCAAGATGGAGGGTGATGCATAATGCACCGCTGACGACACGAGTGGTTGGAATGTTGGGGCATCTTTCGCAAAATAAAACAAAATAAAAATAAAGGAGGTAGGAAAGTTGGGCAAGGAAGCTGGGGAGCAGATGCGCTTCGTTTTAATTCTCGGTGGAAGGCAAAGTGGATGGTGGAGGATGGGTTAGCTAGCCGAGCTGGGAGGGCTTGCTTGCGGGGATGCAGCCAGAGAGTGGCGGTCAGACGTCATGGGCCCCTTGACACCAACTCGTCCCGGTCAAGGGTAGTATTTTTCTGAGATCTTGTGTTGACCCTGGCGAGGAGAGCCATCGAACCACATGTTGCACGAAACTGAGGGGCCCCCTAGGGAGTTGGGCGGAGGAGAAAAGACGCGGTGGGGCTCTTCTTTTATACTTCGGTTTATAGGGTTTATTTAGAATTTGTAATTTTTAGGTTGTTTATGAGGCCAGTCTGCCATAGTCGAGCTAGCTATCAAGGTACACGGCAGATAGACACAGACGGTGGCACACGGCACTTTGCAAACTTAGGGAAGCTGGTTATGTTACCCGCCGTCCGTCGGATCGAGATCCAAGGGGCTAGGGGTCGTTTATGGCATTGTTAGGCATTGTAGCAGAAAATACTGTAATTGTAGCACTTCACTGGGCCCTCGAATCGTCGACTTGACGGACAAGAAGAACCCGTACTATTACAATAGTAACCGCACCTGATCTTGCTGCGGAACAAAACTGGTATGAACAAAGCTGAGAGATTTGTAGACGGGAACACGAACAAAATCCTCAAATAACTTTTTTCTTTCTGCGAGAAGAAATACCCGGGCAGGGTAATTTTCATTTAGCCACCGTTCATTCTGTCTTCAGCTTCTAGGTCTTGGATAGAGTGAAATGAACATGTTGCTTTTTAATTTTTAATTTTTTCCCTTTTTTATTGTATATGAGATATAACGGTGTTTTTTTATTTTTTATTTTTTAATTGAATAACTTTTAAAAATTAACGATCATCACAGTATAATTTTAGCTAAAACTATAAGCCAAAAGCTAGAAACCGCTAATAAAGGGGGAATAAACAGGCGTCTTAAACTGCCGTGCATGACAGGCAAGCAAAGGTGCATCAGGGCATCTCCCTCTCAAAGATAGTATTGGGGGCCATCACCCATCGCCACACGGTACAGTAGTTTGAAGAATCAAAAGGGAACCTTTCTAAGAAGAACAAGAATCATCGACCCATTAACTTGCGGTGGTGAGAAAAAGAAAGCAACGCCAAGCAGGAAACTGAAGGACAGAGAATAGTGATAGCCATGCATGCATGCATGTGCCTGCCTGCCGTGTCAGCCAAACACACAGGCCATAGAATAGGAAGATCGTGTTGCACACCATCCCGATCATTCACTCCAACAATCAATCGAACCGCATGCATTCCTTAATGGCACGTAGGCAGATGTAGTTTATAATTTTTTTATGCTATATATAAACAGTACTAAATACAGATTCTATGATAGATTTTTTTATATATCTCTATAGATAACTTCTCTATAGCATATATGTCTTGTTTCTCAATTGATTGTTGCATAAGAGACGATCGAATTATCTATTCTCTCTCTCCTCTATATCATCTTTGTATTCTATATGATAAAACTTATAGATAACTGACGTCACACTTTTATACATGCTCAGTATAGTCTCCACTCTTCTCGACGCTTTGCGGTCATCAGAACAGTGAAAAGTGTTGAATAGTAAGCGGACTTAGCAAATTTCTCAGATTAATTCTAGATTTAATCAAGTACAACAAAGCATATATCCTATGACATGTAAATGACATGAGCATCAAGTAATTATTTCTTAACATGAATAATAACATCAAGTCATTTAGCACGACCCATGACAATATGCTAAACTGAATGAGAAAGTGAGCTTTTAAAATCTGCATAAAGCTCCGATTAAGAATTTAAGTGTTGCACTCAGGGAGGAATTGCACAAGTTAAAGAAAAACTTGGCCTTCTACCACTCCTGTCAGTTTTTAATTATTATAGCAGCAATCCTTCACAATTCTGCTAGTTTATCTAATTGAATATTACCTCAGTGCAGCTTCAATGTCAAAAGCATGCAATAGCAACAGATTTCAGCATAAATAAGTCAGAATGAAGCTACTGCAGAAACATATACATTCGGTAATTGCAGAATCTACAGATATATGTTTTCGGCAACTTCTACAAACAGCAGTTAGCTATTCTGAAAAATGAATTGAACAAAGGCAATTGACAAATTTAACGGCCACACATCACAGAAGTAATGAACTAGCCAATGATAAATCAAACTAGCAGAGTCTATTTAGATTTTCACTGAGAATTGAATCTTTGACTCATGTCCTCATCGAGCATTCACAAAACACCCCCAATCTACCATGTATGAGTGACTTACGGTTGAAATTGCACTGTAGCTGGTTGAAATTACGCTGTAGTTGATGGTGGCTTATTTGGCATAATTAAATTTAAAAAATAGAAAAAATAGGTTAGCCAATCACGGATAATGCAAACGAATACGGGAAAATAAGATTCATAAAAAAGCCAAAAAGCCAAAAGGTTAGGAAAAGATGAAAGTTTAGACTAGTGAAAAATAAATAAGAATCTAGAAACTTAAGTCCAAATAAGAGGGGAGCAAAGACGCAAGCTTCATGCAGAGATAAGCAGCTAGGTGGTGTTTTGTCAAAGAACCAATGATACACGTTATAGCGAAAACGAAGAAGATCCCAAAAGGATTGATAGCTGCATTGCTTTGGTAGAACGTTGACGAACAAATGATCACACCAAAAGTTAAGAAGAAAAAGGGGAAGATTGTACTAAAGGCGCTTTTCCTATTTTATTTTACGCAATTGAGCACTCTAGACCTGAATTTATCTAGGCAAACTTGTAGAATTCAATTTGCAGCAATCGAGCTCCTCCACCTGAATTTTATGTATCCAGGCCCCTCTCCATGCCACCTGTATGGACTTAACCCCTCTACTTTAGCGAATTTGTTAATCGGTCCTCGAGGAACTTCCATTTCAGAAAGGCATAGAGAACCAAGTTAAACTTTCACTTCAGTTAGGTAAAAATTTAGCTTGACAGGACCAGTTAAAGTTCATAAGTAAATCCGGACGTACATAATTAAACAAAACAGGTTCGAATAACGAAAATCAAGTTATAAGGCGGAGTACACTCACATGTGCAAATTGACGATAGTAGAGCATTTACCATGCAAAAGAGAGGTCGTGAGGCCCTGTTCATTAGAGTTTCCGTTTTTAATTTCTAACTTTTTACCTTTTATCTTTTTCTAGTGATGTGTTGTTTTTGGGCTTTTTGTTTTTTTTTTTTTGTCTTCTTCCTTTTCATTATCTGTGATGATATAAATTTTTTAATTTTTCAATTTTTAAAATTTAATTACGCTGAAAAATCTATCAGCAACTACATTTCATTTTCAACCGCTACAGTGCAAAATAAGTCATAAGTTAGGCCTTTTAAGTCCAAATGAGCACCACCAGGCCACTCTCATTTTGGTTTCAGCTTTTGACTTTTGGCTTCTAGTTTATTATTTCTTAATTTCATTTTTTCTAGTTTTTTGGTTTTTTTTTAGGATTTTTCTTGCATTTTTCGTATTCGTTTGCATTATCCCATCCGTGATGGGCTCAGGTGTTTTTTATTTTTATTTTTTAAATTTAATTACACTAAAAAGTCACCAATAAATATAGTGCAAAATAAACCAACTATAATACAAAATAAATCATAAACCATAAAAAAAACCCAAATGAGCTCCTGGCTCCCTCAACTTTCACATGTATGCTAGTGTGTACGGGTGTGTAGCGCGAGCCGTGGTGTATGTTACTAAGGGCCTGTTTGGCAACGGCTGCGGCTTATAGCTTTTGGCTGAAATTTTTGAATTTTGGCTGTTTACGGTACAGATTACGGAGAGACAGATACTCACTTGCGATTTTGGGTGGCACAGATGTTGGGCTTTTAACGTGTAGATCGTTTAACTTGTAGATCCCGTCTTGAAAAAATATCCCGTTTGAAAATTGAGTACTGTAGCAAAAAAACCAAAAACCGCTAGCTTCGGAGGAAAAAACAGGCCCTAAGTAATTCAGTTGCCCCCTCTCTCTTAGAAAAGAGAGCATGACGGAGCAAGGCATTACTAAGTAATTCAGTTGCCCTCTCTCTCTTAGAAAAGAAAGCATGATGGAGTAAGGCATTAAGCTGCTGGCCCCACTGCGCAGGACATGAATAAGCAAGATAGCTAAGGTTACTTGCAGAGCATGGCAAGTGGTTGTGGCCACTCACATACACGCACGGAGGAGGATGAAAGAGGGGAGCTAGCCCACCAGGTCGATCGGTCAGTTGCTTGCGATCCTGGGCTCGATCTCGTCTCATTCATGGCTGCCGTGGTCACCGTCACGAGAAGTAATCGATCGAAATGAATAAGCCTGGCCGGCCAGCCGGCCTCCTCGCTTGCTTGGAGGGTCGGCTCACGACACCGCAGGTCTCGTACGCAATCGAAGCATTTTTCTGAGATCGATCCATCCGTGGACCGCTTCAAACTTTCAACGAAAACGAACTTGTCTCCCCCTCCCGTTCCCCGTTTTGACCGTCTCAAAGCTGTGTTTGTTTTTTCGGGGTGTCGTTTTCCGTTTTCGGAGGGCAGGAAACAAAAGAATTAATGGAGGAGTAAAAAAGATGCATGCGTGAATTGAGTGACCTACCGAATCCAGCAGCGTAACTGCGTAAGAGCTTCCGTGGGGTTTAGATAGAAAATGCACGGTAACGATTGTTAGATTTTTTTTAAAATAATTAAATTTTAAAAATAAAGAAATAAAAAAGTTATATCACTACATACAATACAAAGAAATATGAGAAAAAACCATAAGAAGATGAAATTAAGAAGTAGGTGTGCTCTAAAAGCTAAAAACAGAAGTTTTTATTGTAACAGTGTTTCGTATAAAAACCCTAGAAAATAAGAACTATCTAAAGAGAGAGATTTTGATCATATTCTTTTCAGTTATGATTGATAGTTTTAGACTGCGATTGATAGATATGATGAATGATATTGATTGATAGAAGACAAAACTAAAAGCCAACTAAGGCTACAAGAAATATATATATCACGCATAAATCCACACTACCAAAAAAACAGACACATTCTCTTGCCACCAGTACAGTTCGAGCAGAATCCCTCGAAATTCCTGCGCTGCAAACCTAGGATGAAAACGGACGGGCGTGGACTGGCAAGCACACCTCGGGAGACCCACAAGCACGTACGTCGGCAGGGACGCACCACCGTCGGCCACCACTCCCAATCAGGCCATTTTCCCTCGCGCGCACGCAAGGCAACTTCCGAGCGACCACCGGTCCACCCACACCGATGGGGAGTGGTCGATCGATCGATCGAGCGAGCGCAGGGCCAGGACGGAACGCAACCGCAACCCCCTCCCGCCTTCGTGCCGACATCGTTGAGATGCGGATGCATGGCGGCGTCCGTGCTCTTTGGTTTTTTTTTTTATTTTATTTCGATCGTACCAGAATCCAGGGTTCCGTATGTGGGTGAAGAACCTCCCGGCTGGTACCGTGCGCGGCTACGGACGACGGCGCAAGGTCTGACCGACCGGCCCATAGATTGAACGAAACCGGTGTAAAGTTTCGGTAGTGGCATGGTGATAAAAGAAAGGATTTTTTAATTAATTTGTTCACATTGGTTTTTTAATTAATTTGTTCACATTTATATAGGTCGTTAGTAAACTTGTAGCTCACAAAGTATTATTCGAAAAATCTTGTTTTCATTGTCACCGTTGTCTATCGTCGAGTTAACTATGGTTGACTAGATCGAAGATGTGAGGTTTTCTTATCGAAAGGACCGAGATGCCTCCGAAGATGGATAGGAGGGGAGATGTGTGACGAATGAGAGTAGTAGTGTCGCCGCTGCCTCTAGCTCTGTTATCGATGCTCATTGGAGGGAGGAGAGGAAAATCCTTGTCAAATTCATATGTTCTAAACTAGCCCTTAGTTAGTAATATTGAGGATGCATTTCCTTGTAATCTCGAGAGGATTTTTTTTCTCTGCTACTAAGAAATGGCCTATTCCTCACTTCAGCGTTAAAAATTTGTTCCTTTTGTTTTGCGTAGGAATCTGAAAATTCCCTATGTTCAAATCGAAGCATGAAATGCAGAAGAGCCACCATGCCATGCACTAGAAGCTTCTTTTAATTGTTCAATCAAATTATGCTCTACATCGAGTGCTAAGGTTAAGGCACTAAAAATAGTGCCATATAACCATAACTTTACCTAGAGATGCAGGAGGCCTTGGATTGTTGATCTAAGGCCCTGTTTGGATACGTTTATCTGATAATCGATTTTAATATGATCAAGATTTTCTGATAAGTCGCGATCTGAAGAATCTGCGATCTGAATAATCTGAATAATCCTGATGGGGCTTGCGGTACAGGATTTTGGATTCTCGCAAATGCTGATTTTTCCCACCGCGCGTTGAAAGAATCGAAAAATAATCAAAGCGTTTGGGTGGGATTCTCGCTTAATTCTACCCAGAATCGGATTTTAAGCGTATCCAAACAGGGCCTAATACTATAGGAGAAACGCACAACCTTGCAAGTTTCCAAGTTTTGACCTGAAATATAGAGGGTCTGTTTCCATGTTATATGATTTTAGTTCAGATTCCTACCCATCCGAAAGGATTGAGTTTGTTGAGAAACCGTCGGCGACAGGTCAAGCGATTTCTGCTTAGAACAAGAACGAATCAATCACGAATCACGAGAGAATAGATTGAACACGAGAGGTAGAGAGAACTCCCGGTCTTTCTTTATTGCTTTAGATTGCATCGGGTACATAATGAGGGGGGTCTAGGTCCCTATTTATAGTCTACGGTGGGGGTGCCCAATTAGATCAGGACTCTTGGATAGAGTCCTGGTTTCCTAACACTCCCCCTTGGGCACTCACCCAACATGCTCATGCCTCGTTAAAACTCCATAAAACCCAGTGGGAAAAATTTGGAGAAAGAGTACATGATACATGTGATCTTTGCGATGCACGAATTGCCTCATTAAAAACCTTGGTCGAGAAACTTCATGGAAAACTCGTCAAGGGAAAAAGAGTACAATTCACCCAAATTCATTTGGTCTACAGGACTTTATTTTGGGTACTTAATCTTCATGATCAAGATTTATTAGCGGGCTTGTGAGAATTCTCCCCTGATTCTGCACTTCTCTAAGTCTCATCATTCCAATTCCACGCACGCACCTTTCAAAGCTAGATGCGGGAGTGACTTAGTGAATAAATCTGAGATTTTCACATGACTTAGTATGCAAGACTTTAATCTCGTCCATCCTTTGCAATTCATGTGCATAGAAGAACTTGAGGTTGATATGCTTTGTGAGATGACTTTTCACATAGCCCGTTTGCACTTGTGCAACGCAAGCGGCATTATCTTCATAGATAATTGTGGGGTTCTGCACAATGTTCATCCCACATGACTGCTGGATGTGGTGAACCATTCGGCGGAGCGAGCGCACTCGTGCGGCTTCATCTGATGCTATAATTTACGAGTGGTTCGTCAAGTAGCTACCGTGCTTTGCTTAGACGATTTCCATGAAATTGCGGTTCCACCACACAGAATACATAGCCTGTTTGTGACTTAGCGGTATCGCAGTCCGATGATACCCAAAGATCTGCATAGCCAATCAAGTTCAGATCTTGATTCTTTCGTAAAACAATCCGAGGTCCTTGCTACCTTGGAGGTATCGGAAAATGTCCTTTATGCCCCGCCAATGCCTTTTGGTGGGCTCTGCCTTTATGCCTTGCTAAGAGGTTCACGGCAAATGCAATGTCCGGTCTAGTGCGGTTTGCTAAATACATGAGTGCTCCTACTGCACTCAAGTATGGGAATTCCGGTCCCAGGACTTCCTCCCCCTCTTCCCTTGGTCGGAAAGGATCTTTTCTTTGTAAAGACCTCACCGATCATCGGTACTTTCGAGGGAAATGCCTTCTCAAAGCCAAACCTTTGAGCACCTTCAGGTGTAGGTCGACGATGTACCAAGACTCCTTGAGGACATGCTCAAGCTGCAAGCCTAAGCAAAACTTGGTCTTGCCCAAATCTTTCATTTCAAATTCGACTCCAAGTAGGAGCTTGCTTCTTTTATATCTTGTTTGTCCGATGATATTCAGATCATCTACATACAGAGATTATCACGAAATCCATTCAGGATCGCCGTATAAATACACAAGGACAGTCTTCATTGTTCGTGTAGCCTTTCTTGCAGAGAAAGTCGCTCAAGCGATTATACCACATTCTTCCAGATTGTTTCATCCATACAGGTGACTTTCGAGTTTCACATTGTCATGATTTCTATTTGCTCTGTCTTGGTTCGGGAGAGAAATTCCTTGAGGACTTTCATGTAAATCTCCGAATCCAAGTTACAGTAAAGGTATCAATCACAACATCCATCAATTTCATTTCCAAATTCAAGTTTCTCGCCATTGAGATCAAGTATCTAAAGGTAATTCCACTCATGGTGGGGAGTAGGTTTCTTCATAATCAACTCCGGGGCGTTGAGTGAAACCTTGGGCTACCAAATTTGCTTTCTATCTCACTACTTCATTTCTTTCATTTCTCTTTCGAACAAATACCCACTTGTGCCCAACGGGTGTATGTGGGGAGGTGTGTGACATACGGCCCAAACACCGCTCTTTCATTCAGAGATAGCAATTCAGTTGCTATTGCCTTCTTCCAATCTTCCCAATCTGATCTTTTCTTACATTCGTGAGCGATGCGGCTCGGGATCAAGATCGATGATGGTGGCAATTTTCTTTGCGAAGTAGATATCGACATTAGCCGTTGTCCTATTCGAGGACTCTCCGTGTGCACATAATTTATAGCTATTTCTTCATGAGTTGCTTCGCTGGAGCTTCACCTTGCGCATCGCTTCTTTCAATTGCGGTGGCAAGTCCCTTTAGTTTTTCGGCTCCGATGTGTGCGCACATCCATTCCGATGGGGATATTCAGATCCGTATGCCCTTTTCGGAAGGTGTCATACTTGTGCCAGTCTCAATGGCTCCCCTTCTCGATCGGGGACTTCAATGATCGGCCGTGATAAATCCCTTTTATCCTTTTTCGCGGGCGTCCCGGTTACTTTGGACTCGAGGAACCGGAGTTCTCGTCCTTTATTCCGAGGCCTCGGGCGGGATTAGGATACCTTCAATTTTCTTTGGTATTTCAACCCTCTCGGTGCATTGCGTGCGAGCACATGCGACTTAATCACGCTCTTCAAATCACTAAAGTGATCGGGCGATTGATTTGCTAATGCTTGCAAGTCGATGATCTTACGGACCTCTTTTTCAGTTTCACTAGTGCGCGGGTCATGTGCATGAATTCCGTGGCTTCCCACGTAATTTCCGACATTTTTCATCAACGGTTGATTTCCTCCCTAATGACGGAAATTATCTTCATCAAAAATGCAATCGTGGCGAAGCGGTATGCAAATCTCGGACATGGGTTCCAAATACGATTATGGATGCGCTCATAACCAACGTATATCCCGTCTTGCGGAGTGGGCCCATTGCGATTCATTGCGAGGTGGTATCGGTACATAAACCTTACATCCAAACCTCCTAAGATGGGAAACTTTCGGTGGTGACCCTTGCGCTAGTTGCATAGGTGAATGGATGTTGTAGGCCGAAGGTCTAAGGTTGATGAGATTCGCTGCATGAAGGATTGCGTGTCCCCAACATGTAGCTGGCAAATTACTTTTATGCAAGAGGGGTCGGGCAATAAATTTAATTCTTTTAATTAAAGCCTCTGCCAAACCGTTCGGTATGGACATGCGTGCAAAGTGCTCAATCGCAATTCCCATCGCCATGCAATAATCATCAAATGCCTTCGAAGTAAATTCTCCGGCGTTGTCCATTCGAATGGATTTGATATGATGATCAGGAAACACATTTCTGATGCGAATGATCTGCGAGATCAATTTTGCAAAGGCGTGGTTTCTTGTGGACAATAAACCCACATATGACCACTTCAAGAAGCGTCAATGAGCACCATGAAATACTTAAATGGCCCCGAGACGGGCTGAATGGGACCGCAAATGTCTCCTGGATGCGTTCGAGAATGCGAGGACTTCATCCTTCACTTTCAGTGGAGGGTCTAGTTATTAGTTTCCTGGCACATGCAGGGCACACAAAATCTTCATGATTCGGAAATTCTTCACATTAATATTATGCCCATGCGAGTTATTTATTATGTTTCTCATCATCCTAAGACTTGGGTGGCCTAATCATCATGCCGAGACGAAGAGTTCAGAGCTTCTAAACACTTTTGAGCGATTATGCTGCTGCAGCGCTTTAATTGTGGTATAATATAGCCCAGTTTCAAGTGAAGGAAGCTTTTCTAATATTCTTTTGCCATTCTCTTCGCGCTTTGTGATGAGCGGTATTCTTACCGTACTCTTCGCGATCTCAACGTGGAAACCATTGGCGCGAATATCCTTAAAACTTAGGAGAGTTCTAGTCGATTCGGTACAATAAGGCTTCTTCAATGACCAAAGTTGTGCCCATGGGAAGTATAATTGTGGCTCTTCGAACCGATTATACATGCATCGCTTCGCGATTGTCGTAAGGTCGCCATTGCTCTTACGGATCGATCGAAATACTTAGTCTCTCTTAAGATGGTATTCGTTGTGCCGCTTATCGGCAAGGCATACTTCCTCCATAGGCGCCACACGTGTTCTCGTTCACCGGGCGAAGTCGTGCGATAACGTGTTGAGAAACCGGCGGCGACGGTCAAGCGATTTCTGCGCTTAGAACAAGAACGAATCAATCACGAATCACGGAGAGAATAGATTGAACACAGAGAGGTAGAGAGAACTCCTGGTCTTTCTTTATTGCTTTAGATTGCATCGGGTACATAATGAGGGGGGGTCTAGATCCCTATTTATAGTCTACGGTGGGGATGCCCAATTAGATCAGGACTCTTGGATAGAGTCCTGGTTTCCTAACAGAGTTAACGTGCCACCTGAAGGAGTGACACTGAACACCCTAAAGAGTGCAACTGTCATGAAATGCTACTCTGATTTTCCTTTTCAAATTATAGCTATTTACTCATTTTTTCCACCATTGTGAATTGACCCTTTTACCCTTCGCTTCCTATTCTCTCTGAGCATGTCCTAGCGGGCACGCAGTAATAGTTGACGCTTTGATATCAGTCACTTCACAACCTTGAAATATGTGCTCTAACTTACTCTTTATTCTAAAACATATTATGTGATTTCCCCCCTCCTGTTCTACAACTATTAACACACTAAAATGCTGTTCTTCAAAAAAAATCTTGCTGAACCTTTCCTTGATTCCATCCATCAATCGTACATACTTGCAAGTCTCGGTTTTATCTACCGCCGCCGGTTCTTGCCAAACCAGGTAAAGGTACACGCAGCCAGATATTCTGTTGCGTGTGTACTTGTATCAGCATATGTAAAAAATGCAAATATTAACACATGCGAGTATATATAGACATCATAAGGGACAAGATCTCTCCTTGATGGGAACAGATTATCCCTCATGTCTTAACCAAACTTGCAAGCTTAGAAATGGTGACTAGCTGACGTCAACGACAGAATGGGTGCATTGCATTACATTACAAACAATAGCACATCAGCCGAATAGTAAACTCAATGACCTAAGCATGATGAATAATGGAGGGAAGCAAGCACATTATTAATAAGTAGTTTCAGAGAGAAGTGATGCAAAAGACAAGGAAAAAATAGAAATGGAAAATAGTAAATTTCAGGAGGGGGGAAAGATGCTAAAATTTGATGTAAGCAGGAGGGAGCAGAGAAGCGCATGGCAGCAAGCAATGATCCTCTGATGAAGGTGGAAGTGTACATGTGCTTGTACCAATTTGTGGAATGACAAACTGAAAATATTTTAGGAAATGGTTTAGGCTTCAGCATGTCATGCAAAGGTCACTGGCCCTTCTTCAATTGCATATAACCTTTTCCATAAGTCATAAATTGGCTTTGCAAGCTACTGTCATTTCCCAGATGCGGAAGCGGTGTTTGAAGTCGATGATGATTCTGCTTCAGCACAAGCCCTTATGACTGCCTCATTCTGAAAGCAAACATGCAAAATATTACTGGCATGTTACTCATCTGAGAAGATGACATGCAATAGGACTAGCAGAGGTGAGAACAAGACATGCAAGCAGGAAACACTTTTGGTCGTTATTGCCTTATCTCTCACTTCATAGGCCAACTCGTTAAGAGTTACGACAGTATACGCAATCATAAATTTTCAATAAAAACATATCTACATGAGCTCCATCCATCAAGTATTGTTCAAAATGGATGGGATGAAATGCACAGCTTGGTTGGAAGTAAATAATCACTCCCTCAGGAATGTGCAACATAAATCATAATAGCACAATTAGGATAATCACACTTCTGTTACAAATTCATTTGCTCAGGATTCAGTGCACAGATAATTCTGTATTCCAATATTAGCTAATGCCAGTTACTTAGAAACTTGGGCTGTGTGAGAATGGCAGAATGATGTTCTTTAATCTGTTGTTGGCTTATTGTTCCACCTCATTTGATATTTTCTTGTTACAGAAAATTAAAAAAACCATCTACTCCCTGTGTCCAAGAATATATGACATTTTGGAAATCAGCAGTCTGCAACACATAACTTTGACCATCACAATTTATATGAATATTTTAGTAAAAAATAATAAAATCAATATATTATGAAAATACTTTTCATGGAAAAATGTATAATGATATCATTCACATTGCCCATTTAAAAAAATCCACATCGCTAAACTTAATAGTCTTTTAAATATTAGCGGTGAAGGTTAGAGAGGTTTGGCTGCACGCTATCTAAAATGTCATATACTTTTTAATGTGGGGATTGAGGAGTAATAAATAATGATTTTATAAGAAATCACACCCCATTAAGCTACTTACAACCAAATCAAACTTAACGAACCAAAATGCGACAAAAAATGCTGAGGAAAAAGAAAACGGAACCAGTTCGTCCATGCAGTATTTTTGTGAAGCAAACGTTGAGTTGAGAAATATAGGTATGTACCATTTGTAAATTGCGATAGAGCAAAATGAAAGGGTAGCTTGATAAAATTGAACATGTGAGTAAACAACAAAAGAGATGTGATGTCCTGACGGGACAATCTAAGAAGGGCCTATAATCTGGATTTTAAAAAAACGTAAATGATCTTCAGTTATGCATATGACTAACGGAACTAGGTATATAATACCATTAATGATTATGCATATAACTAATGGAACCAGATAAATAATACCATTAACCTCCTCCAAACAAAGAACTTTCTGTGATGGTGGCGGTGGCTGTATCAGATGTGTCCAGCAAAAACAGACAAGGATAATATATGAGTTTATTATGCCGCATACAGCAACATGAAGGACACTTACCAAGGTTTCTGGACAAACAGATCTGTAACAAGCTAGACTCTTGTGGATTACTTAAGCTACAACTCAAGATCCAAGGGAGTAGTGGCAGATATTCTGGATGGTTCTACTATCATACTCGTGACTATATATGCTTCACCAAAGTAAATCTCAAAGTGGGAAAACCAAGTGTTACCACACAACAGAGCAGTGGACAAAGGATGCTGTTGGCAGCTAATGGTTGTAACTGTGTGCAGGGCCAAGCTTCACAGGGAGGAAGAAAGCAGAGAGTGCAGAAAAATGGATAAAAATTTGTTGTGGGGGCACCATACAGGTGACTACTAGGTGTTATAAAGGCTTAAGGGATGCACCAAAAGTATAAATCCTATGGGTGTGTTTGGTTCGTGGATGGAGGTTGTATCGTATATCCTGACTGAGTGGATGCAGGCTGAGTGGAATCGTATTTCAGAAAAAAATGTTTGATGAGGTTGCATGAGCGGATGCAAAAAAACTGAAATGTTGTTTGGTTGCCTGTATGAGCGGATGCAGTCTACCAAACCTGAGAGACTGACACGTGGGACCGCATAAGATACACTGCATCAACCCATCCAGGATGGCCAGTGAAGCTCATTTTGAGCGTATCCACCCATCCAGGATGAGGGCGTATTTTTGCATCCGCTCATGCAGGCTGCATCCACTCATACAGGCAACCAAACATGCTCTTTCTCAGATTATACGGATCCACCTAGCCAGGACGAAGGAGATTCAGGCAACCAAACACACCCTATGAAGCAGCTAAGATGGTTTGGAAAATTTGGACGACAACCCTCTTCTCAAACTTTGCAATTGATAGCTAATGGTAATCCCAGCATACGATGTGCTCACATGCCTCCCCCTACCCCACCTGGCACCCCCACCCCCTGCCCACCCCGAGCCAGTCTATTACTTCCTTCTCTGCCGCTAGACAATCTTTACAGTGAATGGCAGAACAAACATTGTGCTTAGTAACTCTACAAAGCCATGTGCTCCACAGCTTACAATAAGATCTTCTCTCCTTATTTGCTTGTCTCTATCTTCATTTTCTGTCAGATCAAAGGATTACGGGTTACCTATGTAAAATACCCAACGAATTCACTAGCCTTCAGCCCTTCACGTCTTTATATTTTACTGATGAAATCATAAACTCTTCCACCCTGTCAAAACCGTTTTTCTTAACATTCCATCAGCTCCTGTTGCTCCTAAAATGATACACATGTGGCACTTCCGGAGTCTCATTATTCCTTGTCTACTAAAATTTGCGCCTGCTAGCAGCTAAAATTCATCACAACCAATGTCATCTTTCATCTTCCATCTGTTTGCATTTATATCTCACTCAGGCATTTATGGTTAAACCTGCACTTTCATTGGGTGATAAACGTAGAATCTGTAAACAAGGACATCAACAGGCAGTGGCAGACCCAAGATTTTCAGGATGGATGTTTGAAGTTAACAAAACATTGTTCAATGGAAAAAGTAAAGGCCCACAATATCAAAATCAAAGTGAACTAATCGTACTACAGACAACATCTTAAAATAATTAGAGAAATTACGAGATAATTAAGAAAAATAACACACAAAAACGAGTTGTTGAATTGGGAATTTGGGATTTCAGACTTGGGATGCCCTCGTACTGTTTTCTTGTCTGTAGCGCATGGCTTGCATGCGCCCGTGCACGGTGCGCCACTGTGTGCAGTCCCTGCCTCACCAGCCCAGCCGCTGCAGCATACACGCTCCCTCCCAGGCTACCAGGCCTCACTCGCTGACAACCGACACACCTTTGCGGGTCTGCTGCGTCATGCCCAATGTGCCACCACTCAATGCATCCTGCTCTATGCCGGCCGAGGCCAAGCCGGAGCCATCCTTGCCAAGTCGCTCGGTTGTCCCTCGGTCTCATGCGCTAGTATCGCGTCGCCACTCGTTTTTGGTCTGGAGTGCTGGAGCTTGAGAGAGAGAGAGAGAGAGAGAGAGAGAGAGAGAGAGAGAGGTTAAGGTTTGAGCCTCTCTGGATGAGCTAGTGGGCCAGTTTGAGGAGGTGGATAGGCTGTTGGGCCCTGTGGCAAACTGGAGAGGGAGAGGTGTGAGAGTGTACTTAAATCAAATTGGGGTACAGATATGAGTTATTTGGCTCAATTATCAATACATGTCTAATACACCTACTAAATATTGGGTATTTTGCAAAAATATTTGGGTGTTCAGCTGAACATTCATGAACCATAGTAGGTCCGCCCTTGTCAACAGGAAGCAGGTGGTAGTGGGATTATGATGCACCAGTAAGGTAGGTACCTTCTGTTATTTCCATCAAAAGTAAACAGTAGACCTCGTTACCATAGATATCTTTTGCATGTAATGAAATTGCATTAGTTGGTTTGCATCAATGGGTGGTGAAGTTTTAGGTCTAGGAATCTGGCCTGAACATGGTTAAGCGCTTCAATTCATACCCTGTGGCGCAATACATGGCTCAGATTCAGGGAATGACAGTTGGAGTGATCAAATCCCTAGATTCTGATAAGGGAAATGATCTGGTTATGTAGCCATGTCTCAACACTCTATAGATGCACCTTACATTCTAGGGTTTTATTAAGTGTTTGTTTTGTAAGTCTGCTTATGCACACTTTTTCCACTCTCATCATAGATGGTAGATAATAGGATGTACACCATTGAATTTACATAGACACTTGACTCCGATTACGACTTCCCTTCTTTGCACACATCGGTACTGTTCAAGAAGGGGAGGTTTTCAGGGACTCTTGACTCTGCGTGCTCAATATAGGCGTAGAAATAGAGTTTTCTCTCTTTCGATAATCAGTTTTTAGCTTTCTTCAGTGAGCATGCTTATGAGGATGGAGAATAGTACCAGTTACCAGAGACCACATGTGAACGACTTCCAAGAGATGCGCCTACCCATACATCTCCATGTTTTCCACCATAATGAGCTACATTATGCTTTAGCACATTACTATGAAAAACTGAGATGTAAGAGACGAAGTCTCTCCTAGAGGCAGATTTAGTGAATGTGAGAAGAGCGCAGACATGTCCATGAGCAAAGCTTACGTCTAGCACAAGAATTTGAGGACGTTGGAGGTACGCTCCTAACATCCCCAAATTTTATCTATGAATTAATAAACAAAAGTTAATTAATTTGTGCTAATTAGGCCTAATGGGCCAAGTGTGGGGACAACCATGTTCTAGTTGAACTCTAGTTGGGAGAAAACCAGAGACTGGTTCATGAGAGAAAAGGAAAACTAGGAAAAAAAGGTAGGAAAACCAGGAAAAGACACTCGGAGAAAACTATTTTTTCTTGGTTTTCAACCTGTTTTCCCTGATTTTCCTTCTCTCATGAATCGGATTCTCGTTTTCTCCTAGCTAGAGTTCATGTAGAACACACTTGGCCCATTAGGCCTAATTAGCACGAATTACTTATGTTATCTATTAATTCACAAATAAAACGTGGGGATGCTGCATAGCATGTGGAGAAATCTTCTACAATAACCCTCTTAAACAACCTTAAATGAGAACCCTCTAGGATCTTTACATGCTACCAGCAAATCTACAATGGGGTATCCTAGTACTTCTAATCTTGAAGCACTTAACCTTGCTGCTACCAGAAAAACTACATCAGGGTACACTATCCTCTATATACTTCATCAAGAGACCTGCATTTGTAGCCGCAGGTACGTGATTTATTCCAAGTCACAAGTTTTTCCAATCGGAGGTAGTTTGTGAAGTTCCCTATTATTACTGATGGCCATGTGAGAGGAACAAAGATCCAAAAATTAGCTCCGAATGCAAAATCCAATTTTGATGCACTGAGCATTTGAGCAACTGTTAAGATATCCATTTTCACCATTCAGATTAATGGCTAAGCTTCATCATGCCCATCCACACTCAGAGCCTCCCCCCTCTTTAATCACAAACAAGTAAGATAGAATCAAGTGCGAGTATATATCAACTCAATTGCAAGACACAATCAACCCAACTGACAACCCTTTGCTAGAACAACACTACAGATGGTAGCCCAAATGTTGCCACTCCCAGAATTGTGGCCCCGCAAATTACGCAAACAGGAACAGAGAACTAACTAGGCAGCACATCAAAACAACTGATGACCATATGTCAACCCATCAAGGACAAACTAGTATCATGCTCAAGATTTAAGAGAAGAAACAATTTATTCGACCTAACACATGAACTGCACATGAATCGGGATGACGAAAAGAACATCATCCCTAGTCGCTCCAAGAAACAACTCGCAGCGCATCTACATGGATAGCGTCCGAGGGAAACGAGAGAAGGAACAGAAGGGGATGGATTGGATTGGTCCTGGTGTTACCTGCCAGAGGCGCTTGAGGCGTTTCTTGGCGTTGTTCTTGCGGGTGGTGGTGAGCTTGATCCGCTTCCAGAGCAGCCCCGGGGAGTCGTTCCGCTTCACCACCTCGAGCGCCCGCGTCGCCCAGAACGCGCCCGCGCCGCCGAACAGCCCACCGCCTGCCATTGGTGAATAGATTGGTCGCTTCTTCTTCTTCTTCTTCTTCCTGCTGCTGCTCGCGCTCGACTCTTCGGCGGCGGCGGCGCACGGGGAGGGTTTGGGTTCTGGGCCTCCGGCTTTGGTGGGCCCGCGAAATTTACCACAAAGAAGAGGGAAAAAAACGCACCTGTCCGCCACTTCGCTAACCAGTGGACTTATGCAAATAAGCGTTTCTTTAAATAAAAAACTGCAGGAGATCTGAGCGTCATTGAACTAATAGCCCGTTCAAAAAAGTTTTTACTGATATTTTTTCCCGTTCAAAAAAGTTTTTACTGATATTTTTTAACTGTGGTTACTAGCTTTTAACTAAAATGATCACTGTAAGGCTGTTAACTTTTGCCTAAACTATTCAATTAAAAGAAAATAAAGAAAAAGTGAAAAAAAACTATTATATATCCACATAAAATACAAAGAAAAAAGAAAAGATATGTTAAAAAGCAACACTTTAAATGCCTGTTCTTTTTTTACCTTATGACTGTGGTTTATGATTTTTTTGCTGAAATTTTTGAATTTTGGGTTGTTTGCGTAGAGATTACGGAGAGAGATATTCGCTTGCGATTTTGGCTGGTATAGATGTTGGACTTTTAACGTATACTATAATTAACTTATAGATCCTGTCTTGAAAAAATAATTCATTTAAAAGTTAGATACTATAGCAAAACCCAAAAACTATTTTTAGAAGTCGCAAAGAATACACTGTTGGATCAGGACGCCTAATCTGCAGATAAAACCAAAATATAGACACACAAGGAAGGAAATGCAGAGTATCGGCAAGAATGCACACACAAGTTTTTCTTCAGAACTCTACTCTGTTTCTGAATTCCAGAAGTGCTAAAGTGTTGTCCGAAAAACCAGGAAAAGCAAATACAACTTGACTCACTTCGGGCTTCAACAGCCAACCCGAAAAACTAGCAACTTTCTCGTTCTAAACTGGATCATGATCCCAATAAATTGGACCACAATCTGACTTACTAACATGACATAATCAAAGTGAAAACTGAACTTCGGTACACCCAGCTAACACTGCTGTCAAAGTCCAGAACTACTACAAACTGATAAAAGCAAACAGAGCTGCTGAAAATAGACTGCATTTTCAGACTGCAACAGGGAACCGAACTTCACTCAGTTCTCTTATTCAGACTCAACACAGACTAACTCTGACCAGACACAACAAAACAAGATTAGCACTAACATTTACCCCCTAATCTTGTTTTCCTTCTGCTGCATCCACCATGCCCAACTTTCTTCTCATCTCAAGAAATTTGACTCAACCGAGGGACTTCGTCAATATGTCAGCCAATTGCTCCTTGGTTCTAACATGTTCCACCTCAATCTTCTCACTCTCCACACACTCACGAATGAAGTGGTACCTTGTGCCAATGTGTTTGCTCCTGTCGTGGTGCACAGGATTCTTACATAATGAGATGGTGGATTTATTATCAAATAGCAGCTTGAACTTCTTTTGCTCCTGATTCAACAAGTCACTCAACAATCTTGCAAGCCAAATGCCTTGGCAAGCTGATGTTGTTGCTGCAATATACTTGGCTTCACATGAAGACAAAGCCACCACCTTTTGCTTTTGCGAGATCCAAGCAATCAGACTTGTGCCAAGATAGAAAACAACCCTGGTGGTGCTCTTACGATCATTGACATCTCCGGCAAGATCGCTATCGTTGTACCCAATCAATTCCAAACTCCCATTGCCACTTCTTCCATAGAAACACCCCAACTGAGTGTTCCACTTATGGAGCAGAGAATGCGCTTCACGGCAGTCATATGCTCAGTTGTTGGACTCTCCATAAACCGGCTAACAATGCCAACTGAGTAGGCAATGTTCGGTCAAGTATTAACCAAGTATCTAAGGCTTCCGATGATACTCCGGTACATTATGGCATCAACTGGAGGATTCTTACTCTCTTTACTCGATTTGAGTCTCTCCTCCATGGGAGTAGCACAAGATTGCAGCCTTCCATTCCTGCTTCTCTGAGCAGCTTTTCAGCATATGCGGACTGGCATAAAGTTATCCCACCACCGGTTTGCTGCACTTGTATCCCCAGATAGTAAGTGAGCAATCCAAGATCACTCATACTAAACAACCGCTGCATTGGGTCTTGAACTCGGTGATTTCAGCTTTGCTTAAGCCAGTAATGATCAAATCATCGACATATACCCCCACAAGCAGTAATGAAGAGCCATTTACCTTCTTGTACACAGCGTGTTCCAGTGGACTGCGTTCAAAGCCAAGTGACATCAAACTTGTATCCAATTTGATGTTCCATGCTCTCGGTGCCTGACAAAGTCCATATAACACCTTTTTCAACCTTAGCACTTTATGCTCCTGCCCTTTTATCTCAAAACCAGGTGGCCGAGAGACAAATACTTCTTCCTCTAATTCGCCATTCAAGAATGTCGATTTCACATCCATATGGTGAACTTCCCATGCTTGATGTGATGCCAAACTCACTAGCAATCGAACGGTCTCCATTCTTGCAACCGGCGCAAAGACTTCATCAAAATCCACTCCATGATGCTGGACATAACCCTTTGCAACCATGCGAGCCTTGTGCTTGACAATTGCACTTGAGGGATCCTTTTTCACTTTAAATACCCATTTCAAACTAATGGGTTTCTTGCTGCCTGCATTCTCCACAAGTTTCCAAGTCTCATTCTCTTGAATGGACTTCAACTCTTCTTGCATAGCACGCCTCCAACATTCCTCTTTTGCTTCTTCAACATAGCTAGATGGCTCTTCAGTTGCTAACAAACAGAGGTTCAATTCTTCAGGCTGCAACTCAATGGGATTAGTTGCATCATATACCTCTTATAGTGATTGAAAACGACAAGGTCCTTCACTTGATGATCCACTCGGCGCTGCTGTGGCAGATTGATGGGTCGATTAATTTACTTTGCTTCATTGTGTTAATTTTCGTTTTAAGGTTCTGTGAACCTTTGTAAGGCAATGACCAATGTAATACTTGAATTATTGTAATAAATCGTGGATGACAATGTACCGTTTTTACGTTATCTGTGTACTAGCTTTGATGGGACTAGTCTTGAAATGCGCCGGAGTTTCTACTCGGTCTCACATTCCGATCCATCTGGGCGCTTGGTGATGAACTCGCGGTGTTTGTGATGGTCAAGCGCATTTTTCCACTGCTGCTATCTGCCTCATTGTTTCCACCCGAATTCTGATTTTCTGCATTCTCTGATGTTTCATTCATGACTGGGGCCTATTGCTCTTGGCTCTCCATCATCACCACGCCCAAATGAATGGTAAAAGTATCTAGACTGCAGTCCTGCACTCTGTCACTGGCAATGAGCTCCTCCCAATTCCGTTGACTTTCTTCTTCAAATATCACATCCCTATTGACATGTACTTTGTGGTTCTTGGGGTCATAGACCCAATATGCTTTGGAACCTTGTTCATAGCCAATAAACACCATTGGAGCACTTCGATCTTGCAGTTTTCTAAGATGTGAAGCTGCTGTCCTCACATGAGCAATGCACCCAAAAGTGCGCAGGTGATTTACATTGGGCTTCCTCTTGTATAATGCTTCATAAGGAGTCTTTCCCGCCACACTTTTGGTCAAGGCTCGATTCAACAAATAAACTGCAGTAGCCGCTGCTTCTCCCCAAAACTTTCCCGGCATCTTCTTGCTCTTCAGAAGACTTCTAGTCATTGTAATAACCATTTGATTTCGATGTTCTGCCACTCCGTTTTGCTGGGGTGTATAAGGTGCTGTGAGGAACTGTTTTAGCCCCAATTCATCACAAAAGTTATGAAAAACCTTTAATGTGAATTCTCCTCCCCGGTCTGTCCTGAGTGCCTTGACTTTCAGCCCAGTGTCCAACTCTACTCTGTCCCTCACTGATTTGAATGCAGCTAGAGCTTCATCCTTTGATCTAATGAGCACAATCCACATGAACCGAGTGTAATCATCAACAATCAAAAGGAAATACCTCTTGCCTGATGGTGTAGCTGGAGTAATAGGGCCACATAGGTCTCCATGGAGCAATTCCAAAGGGGTTTGTGCCCTGTATACAGCTGCAGATGGAAATGGCAACCGGTGTTGCTTCCTGACTAGACATGCTTCACAAAGCTGCTCAATGTGATCAATCTCTTGCAATCCTTCAACCATCTGCTGCCGTGACATATCCCTTAATGCTCTGAAATTCAAGTGACCAAACCTTGCATGCTAAAGCCACTCTTTCTCCTTATGAACAGCAATCAGGCAGACAGGTTTTGCCGGCTGAAGTTTCAGGACATACAACCGGTTATTAGTTCTTTTAACCTTTGCCAACAGCTGATCTTCTTGATCAAAGATCCTTAAGATCCCATCTTCAATCACGGTTCTGCAACCATTTTCATCAAGCTGCCCTAAACTCACAATATTGCTCTTCGATTGAGGAATGTAATACACTCCTGTCAGGGGTTTGTGTTCTTCAGTTTGTCGCTTGAACAGGACTGTCCCCCGGCCACAAATCTCAGCAATGGATCCATCTCCAAACCTCACAGTGCCTTTCACTATCGTATCCAGCTCTGAGAATACCTCACGGCATACAGACACGTGATTGCTGGCCCCTGAATCAAAATACCAAGTAAAATTCGTAGACAGGTTGCAGCAGACAGGTTCGTCGACTGCACAACTGGACTGAGCTGAACCATCAACAAAGCCGGCTCATTGTCGTTCTTCTCAACAAGATTGGTCTTGATTTCTTTCTTCTTTGACCGGCATTCAGACGAGTAGTGGCCATAGTTTTGACAATTGTAGCATCTCACCTTGCTCTTATCAAATTTGAACTCCTGGTCGCTGTTGCGCTCACCGTCGCCGTGACTGCGTTCGCGCCCGCGCCCATGGCCTGTGCCACGAACACGACCGCCTCGTTTGAACCCACTGTTGGACGCTTCTCCTTCCTTCTTCTCCTCCTTGGCTCTCCACTGAGCCCGAGTGAGCAAGACGTGCTCACCTTCTTCATCATCGGTGGCCTGCAGACATTCCTCGTGCGCCTTCAGCCGCCTGACAAGTTCTTCAACTGTCATGTGCTTGAGGTCTGCAAATTGCTCGATGGAGATGACAATCTGCAGGAATTTGTTGGGGAGAGACCGAAGCATCCTCTTGACAACATACGAATCTTCCACGTTTTTGTCGAGCTCGCGGATCTTGTTAACGACAGTGCCCACATTGAATGTGTAATCGTCGACCATCTCTGTGTTCTTCATCTTTAGGGCATCAAACTCCTCCTTGAGAGTCTGCACTCTCGCCTCTTGGACGTGTTCGGCTCCGAGGAACATAGTCTTCAGGACCGTCCAGGCCTCCGCTGCGCTCTTCTTCTTTGCGACGAGGAAGAGTACATCTTCTAGGATCGCGCTGAGTATCGCCGCTCATGCGACCTTGCCTTGCTTCGCATCCACCGGCTGCTTCGAACCAGTGGGATCTACCGCGTCCTACAAATCATACGCCTCCATCACAGCTTGCATCTTGATGGACCAAGCGGAAAAATTTGATCGCATCAGCACAGGATACAGCAGCCCGGCTGAACTTTCCTTCCCAGAGCTTCCCATGGTTCCAGCCGGCATGTACTTGGGCATCCGCCGGTGTTTCCTTCACCAGCCCATAGCTCTGATACCAAATGTTGGATCAAGATGCCCAATCTGCAGATAAAACCAAAATCTAGACATACAAGGAAGGAAATGCAGAGTATCGGCAAAAATGCACACACAAGTTTTTCTTCAGAACTCTACTCTGTTTATAAATTCTGGAAGTGCTATAGTGTCGTCTGAAAAACCAGGAAAAGCAAATACAACTTGACTCACTTCAGGCTTCAACAGCCAACCGAAAAACTAGCAACTTTCTCCTTCTAAACTGGATCATGATCCCAATAAATCGAACCACATTCTGACTTACTAACGTGACATAATCAAAGTGAAAACTAAACTTGGTACACCCAGCTAACACTGCTGCTAAAGTCCAGAACTACTGCAAACCGATAAAAGCAAACAGATTAAAAACAGAGCTGCTAAAAACAGATTGCATTTTCAGACTGCAACAGGGAACCGAACTTCACCGAGTTCTTTTATTCAGACTCAACACAGACTGACTCTGACCAGACACAAGCAAAACAAGATTAGCACTAACATACACCCTAAAGCAGTTTCTAGTTTCTAAATGCTTAACAAGGAAAGAAACAACAGGTGGCAACAAATCCGAAGAAAATAGGCGCAGCCCGCTCAAATGAAGCGCTTGCTCTTCTGAACCCCAAAAAAGAGAGAAAATAGAACTAAAACCTCCAAAGTACAACCATCAATCACTCCTCAAACAACCTATCTATAGCACTAGCACCTGCTGATCTCCATAATCTGCACTCTTCTTTGATTCCTTTAACGAGCTGCAACAAGTCTTACGAAGAATTTCTGAACAAGCTGCGACAAATCTTTCAAAGAATTTCTGAAGACTCCAGCATTCTGCTCTAAGAAAATATGCCTGATCATCAACAAGATAACAGAGTTGCAGTCTTTCTTCTGATCAGCACTCAATTGATTCTCCAAAGCTAACTATACCTGTAGTACCAGAGAGCTATGGATAAAACCAAATTGAGGCACAATGTTATTTTTATCCCCACAGGCCTTTACCCATGAGGTGAAACCTTATTTTACCAAGCCACAAGAGAGTGAATGGCAGAAGAGAGGATAAGAACGAAACCAGTGCACAACCAACCGAGAGAGGAGATGATAAGAGCAAAACCACTGCATAACCAGAGAGGAGCCAGCCATTCTCTTCTTCTTAAGCAAGCCAACAGAGAGGGAGACAATGCCTCTTCATCCACCATTCTCATTCCTTTTCCCTGCCAAGGGTGAGAGCAAGACCAAGGCACAAAACCAACCGGAGCAAGACAAACCAACTAAAGAGTTCATCCTCATCTCATCCACAGCTTCATTTCTTCCTTAAACTGAGAGCCAAGCTAGAACAGGAAAAGCACCTCTCCCACATCACCCAAGACGATGACCATATATAAGCAGTGAGGAGAAGAGAGCCTGGAGGAGAGGTGCGAAGAGAGCCTAGAGGAGAGGTGCTAAGAGAGCCTGGAGGAGAGGTGCTAAGAGTGTGGAGGAAGGCAAAGGAAAGGGGGTGAGGATGCGGACAACTACATTCGACCACCACGAACATCGTCATCATCCATTGCCTTTTTAGCCCGACCGGCAAGTAGGTCCCTGACCCTTATCTCCTCTGTCCATAGCACAACATAGCAACATGGCATACACTAACACCATCAGAGAGCAAGGGTGGAGGGGAAATAGAGGAAGGGGAAGTAGAGAGGGGAGTAGGGAGGGGATATACCCTAGGTGAGCCCAGGGAGGAGGCTGAGCCATAGTCAAGGCTGGAAGTCGGACGTCGAGCTAGAGGCGCTCGAGCATGGGGATCGACACCGGTGGTAAGGGGCCAAGCCTAGGGGTAGACACGGCCGGATATAGGGGAGCTAGTAGGCGGCACAGGGAGGCGGCAGAGGAGCTCGCTGGCGTCAAGCTGGTGGCCTACGGTGCCACTAGGAGCCGGAGCCAAGCCCCACGGTCGAGGATGCCAAGCCCAATGGCTGTGGAATGGAAAGAAAGAAAAGGGAAACTGTGTGTGGGACCGACGGAGGAGTTACCATTATAGTATCTAGGATGACAAGGGTTCAATGTTTAATCAATTCAAGTAGGATATAATAGCATCATAATGTACCATGGGCAGGTATCTAAAATCTTAAAGTGAATATATTTTACGTAGTAAATAACGACATGCAGTTTAATATCGTGAACCGAAATAATTTGCATAAATTTTAGAATCAACATGATCAAAGTAATTGACTCACCTTAATCACAAGTTGCTTGGTCTTGTGGTCTTGGATTGCTTTGACTTCTTCTTTATTGAGTCTCGTACACTATTTTAACGTTGTAAATATTGGGATAAAAATCAATAAAACCAAACTAAATTCAAATAAAAATTCAAACAAGCTCCAAAATTTATGATTTTGGTTCCATTGGATAGATATTGAATTTAAAATTTGTTTCAACTAATTTGGACTTAAAATGAATAACTTATGCCCCTTTTAAAATTGGAATTTGAATTAATTCTTAGAAAATAAAAGGGGAGAGAGAAACTCTTATTGATATTGGGCCCATAGAGGTTTTTAATTTCTTTTTTTAAGAAATGCTTCTCTTTTATGATATGTGGGGCCCACCTATTTAAATTCTTTTTGGGTTTTTCCTTTAATTGAAAATAGCCGCTGTGACTGACAAGTGGGGACTATGCAAAAAGTAAATCGGGCCCACGTGTTAGTGGCCCATAATAGTTTTACGAGTTTTAAAAAAATTTCCAACCGATGGGGGCCACTTGTCAGTGGTGCATTAACCTCATTAATGATGATGGGCCACAAATAGTAACTCATTAATTTAATTATCATTAACATCATTAACATTAATTAACCAAGTTTTTTTATTTAAACGTGTGGCCAAAGTTCATCGTCCTCCCGCAGACGAGAGGGGAGCTCACCGTTGGTAAAAGAGATTATGGTTGATCATGAGCATGCTAAAAATGGAATGCACCTACTCACGCGCACCTTTAGGCCAGCTCTCGTTGGCCAATTTGATCGAGGCGGTGGCCGACGGCAAGCTTGGGCAGCTGTGGAAAAGGGCAGAGGGCGCTATGGTGATCATGGGGGAATTGGGTTGATTCCTTGGGATGGAGCATCTGCAAAATGAGAGAAGGCTACATGGGGGACCGGTGGAGCTCGAGGAAGTTCGGTGTGTCCTATCGATGGAATACCTAGGCGACAGAGGTTGGACCATGGCACTGGAGTTTCTCGGGCAATGACAGCTCGGGAGGAGGGAGGGGTTGGGGTTGGTGGTGTCTCGAAGGTGCTCGTGCCAGAGGGAATTGGTTGACGGTGGCCCTAGTCGGCCAAATTGCATTTGGCTAGAACTGAAGAAGACGAAGCCACCGATGAGCCGTGGTGCTTAAGTTTAAGTTTCATTAAGTTGGTTTTGGTGATAATGATAAATCTAATTGCGAGACTAATTTATTTATTAATTAAGATAGTATTTAGTTTCATTTGGATGAAAATGTGAAAATCGTAAGAGGTATGCATTCGACATCACATTCTTATATCTTCGTGCATTCCTCGGATCCAAAATATAGATTGAACTCTACAAATAGTCAAACATGAATATGTACATATGTCTTTATTATATATTCCAGTATGCACATATTTAGGGGAGTTCACTCTATGTTTTGAGTTTTATTAGTATTAAGGATTTTTACTTTGAAACATATCCCTTGAGTATATATAGCTTGTGTAATTTATATATACTCACGATCAGGTTGTCATCTAGTTCTTCATTATGTGTTAATGGTTGAATGATCAATAACACCGGATGTGTAAGCTTTGTTTTGAAAGTTTACTCTAGAGTATATAATTGTTGTGTACACGTTGTATACTCATAATTCAATTTCTGCAATATACAATTGGAACTACTGTAATATATTCTATGTTACTACCGTTGGATGGATCTACTGTTATTATAATCATGGAACTATCGCGTGTGTTGGTGGTTGGAACACCTGTGTGGTCGAGAGCTAACGTGGTCGGGACCAGAGTGGTCGTACAAGATGGTCGAAGACTTGTGTGGTCGAGGACTAGAGTGATCGAACCAACATAGTCGAAGATCAACGTGGTTGAGAGCCAATGTGGTCAAACCAACGTAGTTAGAACCGAAGTGGTTGAGATCTATGTGATCAAAACCAATGTGGTCGGAGCCGATGTGGTCGAGATCTGTATGATCGAAACCAGCGTGGTCGAACCGACGTGGTCAAGACTAGGGATGGCAATTGTGCCCATTTACCCATGTACCCATGGGTAAATATCCTAATAGAGCCAGGTATGAGATATTTTGTTTACCCATGGGTATGGAAATGGGGGGAACACTCTACCCGTCGGGTAAACGGGCACGGGCATGGGTAAGCTCCACCTGTACCCGCCCCGCCCATTTACCCACGATATAGATTGACAGGTGGTGCAGCCATAGCAATATCTCTAATTGCTATTGATTGTTATAAACTTTTTTGATAGCTATTATATTTTCTAGCAATAGCTGCTGCTTATATGTACCTGTCATTAGTTCAACTCTCAGATGGTGACTCTTAGTTCGCGGGTAAACGGGCATGCCCACAGACGATGAGTACCCGCGGGCGATGGGTATGGGCGAGGTTCTTCACCCGTTGTCCTTTACAGGTATGCCCGTGGGTGTAAATCGGGGTCGTGGGTACGGGTATGGGCGAGCACTACTGATCGTGCAAAAATAGCACACCCGCAAGTGCACGGGTTGCCGCTAAGTTAGCAGCGAGATGTCGTGTTCTCCACAGGGACTAGAGTACTGGTGACAAGACACTCAACCAAAGCTAAAGCGCACAAACTGTGAATAACAGGGCTAAAGAAGAACTTGGACTAACTACTGCAAAGAGGCCAAAAGAGAAGAAAAGTTGATGGAGCTGCGAATATGAAAGACTGGACTGGAAGGAAAAAATAAAATAGAGACCCGAGAAACTAACTCTACTGTGAGGAGGACATAAGAGACTAGGGAAGAAAAGCAAGAAATACAAGAGAAAGAGCTAAGGGGAAAGAGGGAAGAATGAGGAAAGAAGATGGCAAGGAGACTGCTAGACTAGCAAAGAGAGTTGCTGACAGAAGAAAACTTGAGGTGAGAAAGAATTCTGGAGAAAAGAGGGGAAGAAGGAAAGGACTAAAGAAGGTAAGAAAACTAAGAACTAGAATATGAAGAGAAGGGACTGGAGAACTCGCACTACAGATAGAAAGAGGGAAGGGGCTAAGGAAGAAGAGCTTGCTAGACAGAAAAGAGACACTACCGAGAAATGATAGATCGAAGGGAGGAGGCAGACGCTGGAAAGAGCCTAAGAGAATGGAGTAGAATGCTACTGCTATAGCTAACACATCATAGCAATCAACAGACAAACACTGAAAGAGCTTGTCGCCGGTTACAGCCGGTCTCCGACGACAGCAAGGGAGACATGGCACATGTCTGTGGCGGCGCACGGGAGAAGGAAGGCGAACAGATGGTATTCTCTCCAGAGAAATGCGGCTTGGGGTGGTTGTGTGTGTGACCGGCTGCCCTTGGGAAGAGATGCTATCGGCTTATATAGTTGTGGTGGCCACTAGGGTTTCCAGTGAGGCGCGGGGCGCAGCTAGGGTTTTCTGCGCATTTGCATTTTGGTCCTTCCCCTTTTGCTATTTTGCAACCCTAGCTCCTCTTCCAGTACTGATTTTCTATGGATTATGCACCTGGTTCGCGCCGACCAACAAGAATAGTGCATAACCATGTAAACAGTCCAAATAGAGGGCAATATGCATATAATTAATGAATTTATGGCCAATTTGAGCTACTAACAACAGGATTAAGATGTGAAAATTTACTATAAATATGATGCATATCAACTACCCGTACCCACCACGTCCGATTGTCATCCCTAGTTAAGACCTGTGTGGTCGAACTAACGTGATCGAAGATTGATGTAGTCGAAGATTGACATGGTCAACGTGGTCAAAACCTTTGTAGTCAAAACCAGTGTGGTTGGAGACCTATGTGGTCAAACCGAACAACGTGGTCAAAGAACTGAGTGGTCGAATCATCTGACGTGGTCGAGGACCAGGGTAGTCATCGATCAGACATTCTAGCTCTTTGTGAGCATACGACCAACGAGTGGTACTACTGGCTGTGTGAACGGTACTTTCGATTTGTAGAATGATCGGCTTGTGTAGTGGTACATTTTTTCCAGGGAGATAGCTTCGTAGAGTCTTCTCATCCCTAAAGAAATCGGTAGTTCCACTTGTGAGGCGTGGTACTTCTGATGATCGGTAGTACCAGACTTTAGTCATATGAACTACGGATTACGATATGACTAGTTTTCGACCGTTCTTTGAGGGAGCGAAATCTCTTTGCTTTGTCGAAAATCCTGTTTTCTCATGTGTTTTGCTTCCAACGGCTAGTTTTTGTGGTATAGGTATATATACCCCCTTATGACCAGTTGGAGTAAGATTTTTTGGCACGTTATTTCGGCCCTTTGTGTTAGTGTGAGGTCCTCATCTTAATTGTACATGTATTGCACCTTATGAGCACCGTGAAGTTCTAGATTGCATGTGTTGCATCTAGAGGTGAATTTAGTATCCACTTTAGGTTGTGCATTTGTTGCATATGGAGAGAGTCAAGCGAGGGGCTTGACTTATTACTCTTGGAGCTTGCTGACTCTTAGACGGCGTTGGAGGCGTCGTGCGCGGTGATCTTCTTAAAGAAGGTTGTGAGAAGACCTGGCGAAGTATGAAGGTTGGAACTCACCTACCTGAAATTGGAAAGAGTTAGCACTAGTGAATTTGAGGTAATTTGCTTAATTCATGGAGCTGATCTATGAGAGACCATGTGGAGGTATCCCCATGTTGGTGATGAGTAATTGACGGTTGGTTTAGTGAGTTTGAGTTTGTTTTGGGTATTCTAGGTTTGGGTACCTTTCATTTATGTTATTGTTGATATGTTGTTTCGTACAGTGCTATGTGACGGTTTGCTTGTCTGTGTGACTGCAAGACTTCGGAGCTAAGTCATGGTGAGGCGAGGAGGACCGGGACTAGACACAAGAGGTGTTGAGGTCCAGACGGTCGGTGATGCCGAAGATGATCAAGGCTGCTGAGGTGGTTGTGAGTTGGGAGACGAGGAACTGGAGCGAAAGGTACCGGTGACGGACATGACGGGCAACGATGAGAGAACCGGGACTAGGCTCAGGGAGGAGTCGGAGGTCCAAACGGTTGGAGGTCGGTTGCGGTTGTGTGCGATAGAACAGACCAGGGCTAGACTCAGGTGGAGTCGGAGGTCTCGGTCGGTGTCGGGTGGACACGACGAGCAGCGGCGAGTGGACCGGGACTAGGCTCAGGGAGGAGTTGGAGGTCCAGACGGTCAGGATGCTGGGTGCGGTTGTGTATAGCGGAGCGGACCGGGGCTAGACTCAGGGAGGAGTCGAGGTTTAGACGGTCAAGGTACCAGATGTGGAAGTTTCTGGGAAGGTGCTTGAGGGCAATTCGGTAAATTGACTCAAGTAAATGAGTGGAGTGGGTGGATTTCCCTCCAAAATCTGGTTGTTGACTTTTTGCCTCAATTGTGTGAGAGGCATGGAGTGGTTGTTGTATGACACTTCTTGATTTTCTCCTTGTAGGTGTAAGCTTGGAGTTAAAAGGAGTGGTGTATGCAGGCATTTGTGCAACTCATGGTGTAGGAGTGAGTTCTGGAGAGGGCATTCCAGTGTAGAGAGCTCAAGTGATGTGAGTGAGTTTGTGCTCTGTGAGCTCTTGCTTGAGAGTTTCCAAGCATGTAGTGAGATGTGAGCTAAAACCTTGTATAATCATTCATCTCTCTTCCTCAAAATCAATATGAGAATGATTATGTTGGGTTGTTTTCATTTCTTGCTCAGTTTATGATGGATTTCATGTTTCAGTTCTCTCTCTGTCTTTCTTGGCTAGAAATGAATTTGAGTTGATTTCTTGAGTTTGTAGCTGCAAATGAGATGCTCTATGAGGGGAGAATACTAAAGGTCATTCCATTCCCAAGAGCAAATGGAGGATTTAATAACTTCTGTGATTTCTAAAGCCTTCGTCACATTTCCTCTGTTCTAAAGATTCTAGGGTTTCATGTTAGGGGATTGTGATTCCTTTGATTTCCCTTCATAAGATGGCATGAGATTTGGGTTCTAAAGTCCTGAGTTCTTTGCTAAGTTGATTGCAAAAGCTTGTAAGCAAGGGATGAAAGAATCTTGAGAAATCTGAGAATTGGACTCACTTCCATTTCATTTTTCAGATTTTAGCCCAAACTCTGATTTCTTGATCCCATTATGAATTATTTTGTTCACAGAGGTCTTAGAGCTATTGAATGAGTATTCTTGGTCTTTAGGCCTCAGAAGAGCAGCTGAAATTCTCCAATTTCATTGTTTTCTAAAGTTCCCAGTTATTTCAGCTTCGGGGTCTATCTGGTTTCTGCTCTGGTTCAGAATAACCGGTCAGACCGGGATTTCAAAGGCGGTCAGACCGGCCTCCGTAGGGCGGTCAAACCGGCGCCATCAAGGCGGTCGACCACCTCGATGAGGCGGTCGACTGCACCCATGGCGCCATCGAGACCGACCCGATCTTTGGCCATGTTTGTCTTTGCTGAAATTGTTTTTGCTTCCTTGCTTCACTTGTCATGTTATTTGCCTATGTTTCTCTGAGTTTCCAGTGAGCTTTCTCCATGTTGCTTCATCGCTTCTATAGCTATCGGAGTTTTTAGTGGATACTTTTGGGGGCATTTTTAAAGAGGCACCATTCACCCCCCCTCTGTTGGTATTTTCGATCCTACAATCTAATTCGTTTAGGCTTACCTCAAAGTGGACTTGGGAGGCCAACAAGTCTCCGAACACTATGGTAAAAAGTAATTGTGTTATTTGAGATTTGCTTTTTTATGGTCAATTTACATTTGTATAATTAAATTGATTACTTGTCTTTCTAGGATTACAAACCTTGCCATAGTTTTAATTTATTGGTGCACTTAGGTGAACATAATTGTTTTAGGTGTTGTTTGTACTAAACCAATTTAAGTTAAGCTTTCGTATTATATACTTGGTTTAGACAAATAGTATTTGATAATAATTGAAAGAGAATTTTTAGAATGCCTATTCACCCCTTTCTAGTCAGTCTCCTCGATCTTACAAGTAGTATCAAAGTTTAGTCTCTCATTTATTAGACTTCATCGTCTAGAGAGTTTAAAGGATGGCGACTAGCAATATAGTGCACCTAGATGAAACACCTCTATTTTATGGCCCCAATTATAATAATTTAAAAATCTGCATGGTATGTTATTTTAAAGCCATGAGCCTGGAAATATGTGGGTTTTTCCCCCATTGGACTATGGGGCTATGCATTGCGAATGTATTTTGCAAATGTTTGAAATCCATGTTTCCTACTCCTTATGGTATGAGGTTTATATTTGCAAATGTATTTTGAAAATGGTTGAAACTCATGTGTTTGAATCCTTGTAATATAGAACTATACATTGCAAATGTGTTTTGCAAGTGTTTAAAGTCCATGTACCTATTCTTTTGTGTCATGATTTTATAAGTGTGCAAATATATTTTGCAACTTGTTGGAAATCATACTTGATCCTTGTGTGTATCATACTATATTTTGCAAATATGTTTTGCAAAATTTGTTAAAATATCTGCATTTGTCAGGAAAATCGAAACTATCGCTGTATGTAGCGGCACTATTATAGGTCAGAAGTATCGGCTCTATATGAGCAATTCTACTGGACATCAGAAATACCGGCATGTGTTGCATGGTACTACCAGATGTGAGTGGTCTGATTGGCTTTGTGTGAGCGGTCTGTCTGGCCACCGGAAGTACCGGCTCTGTATGAGTGGTAATACTGGTAGGCAGAAGTACCGATGTGTGTTGCACGGTAATTTCGGACTTCAAAGTTTTGGATTTTCATGTGGTACATTTTTCTGGAGAGACACCTGTGTGGTGGTTTTCTCCTCCCTGGGAAAGCGGTAGTTCCATATGTGTGGAGCGGTATTTCCAATAATCGGAAGTACCAGAGAATGAACAGCGAACTTCCGATTTTGACTGTAATAACTAGTTTTTCTGACTGTTGCCAGAGGAGTGAAAGCACCGACTTTATAACTGCGGTACTTTTGGTTTTCCTATTTTTTAAGTATTTGGCTCCAACAGCTAGTTTTCTTGTTGAGATATAAATACCCCCTTTTGGCTGGTTGAAGACAGAGTTGCTCGACCCATTTATATTCTCTTGAGTTAGTGTTAGGTCCTCCTCTCCATTGTGCATGTGTTGCACCTTGTGAGCAAGGAGAGTGATCTAGAGTGTATGTGTTGCATCTAGAGTTGGACTTAGTGTCCATTTGAGTTTGTGCATTCGTTGCACATGGTGAGAGTTAAGCGGAGGACTTGACTTATTACTCTTGAAGTTTACCGACTTCTAGACGGCGTTGGAGACATTGTGCATGGTGATCTTCTCAAAGAAGGTTGCGAGAAGACCAGACGAAGTTGTGAAGGTTGGATCTCACATACCCGAAGTGGAAAAGAGCAACCACTAGTTGATTGAGTTGTATTGGCTTAATTCGTGGAACCGATCCAATTTATTTGGGCTAATCTCAATGTGGACTAGGGGAGACCAGCAAGTCTCCGAACACCATGGTAAAAATAAACTATGTCAATTGTGGTTCATTTTCTCGTTCTTAATTTACATTCAAGCAATTTGTATTCAAAGAATTAAGTTGATGCTTGTCTTTCTAGTATTGCAAACCTTTGACATGGATTTAAGTTGTTGGTGCCTTTAGGAGATCCTAGTTGATTTAGGCTTTATTTGTGCTAAACCATATTGACTTAAGTTTCCACATTATATACTTGGCTTTAGCCAAATAGATTAAATAGAATTAATTGAATTTTTTTAGAAACGACTATTCACCCATCTAGTTGGCCTCTTTGATCTTACAACTACCGGATCTGTGTGAACGGTACTTCTAATTTGTGGAACGACCGGCTTGTGTAACGGTACATTTTTTCTAGAGAGACACCTTCGTGGAGTCTTCTCATCTCCAAAGAAATCAGTAGTTCCACTTATGAGGCATGGTACTTCCAATGATCGATAGTACCATACTTTATCCATTGGAACTACCGGATTCATCGATAACAGCTAGTATTTTGACCGTTGTTGAGGGGAGCGAAGTACCGTAGTTTTGCCATTGGTACTTCCAAAAATCCTGTTTTCTCAGGTGCTTTGCTTCCAACGGTTAGTTGTTGTGATGTAGGTATATACCCTCTAGTGGCCAGTTGGTGTAAGATTTCTTAGCACTCTACTTCACTTTTTTGAGCTAGTGTAAGGTCTCCTCTCAATTGTGTACGTATTGCATCTTGTGAGTAAGGAGGAAGGCTCTAGATTATGCATGTTGCATCTAGTGGTGGATTTAGTATCCACTCGAGGTTGTGCATTCATTACATGTGGTGAGAGTCAAGCGAGGGGCTTGACTTTTTACTCTTGGAGTTTGCTGACTCTTAGACGGCGTTGGAGGCATCATGCGTAGTGATCTTCTCAAAGAAGGTTGTGAGAAGACCTGACGAAGTATGAAGGTTGGAACTCACCTACCTGAAATTGGAAATAACTAGCACTAGTGGATTGAGATAATTGGCTTAATTCGTGGAGCTGGTCCAATTCGTTTGGGTTTACCTCAACATGGACTTGGGGAGTCCGACAAGTCTCTGAACACCACGGTAAAAAGCAACCGTGTCATTTGTGGTTTTTTTGTTGTGGTAAATTTACATTCAAGTAATTTATATTCGTAAAATTAAATTGATTGCTTGTCTTTCTAGGATTACAAACCTTGCCATAGTCTTAATTTGTTGGTGCACTTAGGCGAACATAATTGTTTTAGGCGTTGTTTATGCTAAACCAATTTAAGTTAAGCTTCTGTATTATATACTTGGTTTAGACAAATAGTATTTGATAATAATTGAAAGAGAATTTTTTAGTCCACCTATTCACCCCCTCTAGTCGGCCTCCTTGATCTTACAGGTGCACGGGAGGTTGATTCTCTGAGATAGGTGAGAGAGGGGGAAGTGGTGAAGGCAATGTGAGCATGCACCCGCATTTATACGAGCTGAGTCGGCTGGGCGATGTTGGGGTCCTTCACGACGATATGGCGATAGTGGCGCTTTGTGACGCTCGGCATGGCGACAGAGTTGAGGGCGATGGTGGGGACCATGGCACGACATGGGTTGGTAATGGCAGGCGGGTACGCGTGTGGCATGGCGTGGCTATGCACGGGCGATGGCACGATGGTCGGTCTGTGGTGATGCCTGGCGCGGGCGTTGGCGTGCGTTAGGGAAGAGGAAAGATGAGCACCGGGGTAAGGTAAGGTGCAGAGAGAGCCATGGTATGACAGCATGGTGGAGTCGGGGCTCAGTGGGGATGTGCGGGGTCTTGGATTTAAATACTAATTTAAAGTTTTAGGATGACAAGGGCTTTCGAATGCTTTATGGTCTTTGCATTGAATCTTTACTCAATTCGTGTTTGATTTGAATCTGCAATAAACTCTAGCTTTTAGGTTTGCTTTATTTTTCTTAGGCTTGCATTTTGGTTTTTTAGCCTTGTGTAACATCCCAAAAATTCGCTTTGAAAATTTAATTTCAAGTTAATTATTCTAAATCATTTGAGTTTTATTTGGATTTGCCCTGAATTTCTGTTTTTGAAAAAAATCTGGATTTAAAAAGTATTTTAAGTGAAAACCAAAAAGTAATTATTAAATAAAATGATATTATGATTATCTATAAAAATTCTAATTCAAATTAATTATTTGAATTTATTTGGCTTTTATTTGAGTTTTCTAGAGTTTTAAATCTATTTTTGAAATTAAAAAGTATTTTAAGTATGAAAATTAAATATCAACAGTAGTTGGAATATTTTTAAGTCCAAAATGTCACCAGGAGGTTTTGTGAATTTTCTGGAATTTTTTAAAGTATTTTCATATTTTTCTGAGCTTTACTGAATTTCCTAGCCTTTTCTGAAAATCAAAATCAAATTTTAAAAATAAAAATCCCTCCCTCCCTCCGGCCGTCACGTGGACGGTTGGATACCGCCCACGTCGCCGCCATCTCCACCGTTCGCCACCCCGCCTTCCCCTCCTCCCGGGCCGACACGTGGCCGGCCCGTTGCCCGCCACGTTGCGCCCCGGCCAATCCGCCCTGTCCACCCCGCTCTCCCCTCGGCCGCACGATCCGGCCCCCAACCGCGTGGCGCCATCCTGGCCGCCCGCGCCTCCTCTCTCTCGCTGACCGCCCGGGCCCGTGTGTCAGGCCCGTCTTCTCCGGGCGCCTTCTTCCTCCTCCCACTCGGCCGCGCCTTCACCGCCGCCATTCCCGCCGCCTCCCCGCTCGCCCAGATCTGGCCCCTTCTCCCTCCCTCTTCTTCCCCTGACCAACCCTGCCATTCCCGCGCCCGAATTCCCCCCATTCCCGCACCGCGTGTCCCCCTAATCCCCGCCATTTCCGCCGCCGCCCCGCGCATCACCGGCGAGAAATCCTCGCACCCCGCTCCCCTCCGCCCCTACTTAAACCCCCCATCGGCTCCGCTCCTCCCCATCGCACCTCGCTCCGCCCCTCCTTCCCCCTCCCGAGCTTCCCCTCGCCCTCGTGCCATGTGCCCTTGCCACCGCCGCCGCCGTCGACTCCGGCGAGAAATCGCCGCCGACTCGCCGCCTCTCGCCTCCGCCGACCCGCGGCCGGCGTGTCGCCCCGACGTCCTCCACCTCGGGCGTGGCCTAGCGCCGCGGAGCGCCACCTCTGCCGCGCCGAGCGCCGCCTCCTCCTCGCTCGTCGCCAGCCCACCTCCGGCCACCCTCGGTAATTGCGGCACCCTCCCTCAAGATCCCCTCGATCTCCTCTCTCCGTTTCTGGCCTTGACGCCAGCAGCCGCACCGCCAGTCGCCGGCGATCTCCCGAGCCCGAGCACCTCCCTGCCGGCGCCATGCCACGTCAGCGCGGCGGTGAGGTGGCTGCCGACGTGGTAGCCCAGTGGCGCCACCTCAACGCCACCTCGGCTCCCTCTGTCCCCGTCAGCCCACCCCGCCACCTCACCACTCTGTCAGGTCCGTGGGCTCAGTCCATGGACCGAGGGCCCACCCGTTAGTCAAACCCCCAGGGCTGATGTCAGGTAGCGCAACAAGCCCGATTTTTCAATACTAAATAATTCAGCCGAAAAGAAATTCCTCGCTGACGTCATAATTCAGATTTTCCTTTAGAAAAATAATTCCAAAAATTCCTCTTTTTCCTTTTTGCTGAATTTAAACTTCCCGGAGCGCGTTCTCCTTCATTTTAACTCCAAATTGAGCCGTTCAAATTCCTAAATTTTTCTAAAATCATAATCTATTTAAATATTCACTCTTTTTGAATTTTTGAATTTTGTTTATATTTATTTGTTTTGTTTGCTCTGTCTTTTCGCAAGTAGATTCCACTGTTGCTGAAGATTTCTCCGCTCCGCAGCAAGAAGACCCAGAGAGTGTGCAAGAAGGCAAGTCTCCTTTGATCATTTTGAACCTATGTTTGAGAAATATTTTTAATTATTTTAAATTTATGTGCATCGCTATTTACATAGAACTCTAATTTTGGTCTTAAGGCATAGTTAATCCAACCTTGATATGCCCTCAATTGAATTTGAATGCCATGTACCCTTGTAACCCTAGTATAACCTTTGTCTCAATAATGAGAATTACATAATCCTTTGGCAATATTAGAACGGTAGAAAAATGCTTAGTCATACTAATTAATTCTTTTGTAAATATGGAATGAGAAATTATGTTTCATTACAATAATCTTTGTATTTAGAAATAAGTGGTGACTGGTGTTGCCACTGTTCTGTTAAAAATAAATAAAATGTAAAAGTTGGTTTAGACTGGGGCGGATGGTTGGTTTGGATTGGTGAGGCAAGCACGAGATCTTGTAAAGTGTATGTCCCGCCCTAGTCGATTAAGGACCGACGCTTGTGATTGTCCAGACTGAGCACTACCGTACAACCCCGAGTCTATATGGGTACGACCTAGCTGATTAAATCATGATAGTTTAGTTCAGGTGCCACCAGTGGAAAGTGGGTGCCAGGGAGTTACTGGTTATTCACAGTGAGGGACAGGGTTTTACTGTACTCATATGGCGCAAGAGGGGGTTTCAAACTGGGTGGATTTAACTCTTCTGCGGTGAAACCTCAACGGGTGGTGTCTAACTAGACTAGAGTGAGGAAAAGCTTTGTGATATTTTATCTGTGTCTCATGCCAAAGGAAGTATGGTGACTGTTAAGATAATTTATCTCTTGGGGGTAAAGTTGTACAACCTCTGTAGAGTGTCAAACTATTCGAATATCTATGACCACGGTCAAGGGCGGGCAAGGAATGCATTCACATGGTAGATTTCTGGTTCTGGTTTAAAAACAAAGTTTTGTATTCCGAGAGTGGAGGGAACTCTTGGAAGGGATCTTGGCGGTTGGAGCCAGTGTGGGTGGATGTAACCCGAAATTCTAAACTTTATCGATTAAAATTGGTTAATAGTGTTGATGGTTAGAATCTTCACTATAAACTGCTTAATAGTTTCAATTAAAGCAATTACTTTGTCAAAATTAATGCCTTCAAAAATATTTAGTAGTAATTGAAATAAAACATTGCTTTGTGCAAAAGAACCATATAACCTTCCTTTGTCAAGCCTTGCATCTATTGCATTTTCCCAAGACTTGCAAAGTACTTTATGTACTCACATGCTGCACTTAAAATCAACTCAGAAGAATATGAAGCTCAAGATGGAGATTACGACTACTTCGCTTGTGGATTCGGCGAAGGATTCCCGGAGTACTAGGTCGCGCTTCCCCAGTCAATTGCCTGTGGCGTATTGATAGGTCTTCGCTGGATTTGTTTATGTTTCCGCTGTGTTTTGTGAGTGTGTGAGGTCTTGAAACCTCAGTTGTAATAATGAGACCTTTCGGTCGGTACTCTCTATTATTGTAATAAAGCGTTGTTCATTATGAAATCATTTCTGTTTAACTGTGTGCACTAGATTTGATCTGGGACTAGTGCTGTAATACACAGAGGGTCCGGGTTCGGAAATCCGGGGTCCCGACACCTTGGCAACTGACTTTGCTTTGGCACGGCTTTACTGTAATTCTTCCGCCTTAATTTTCTGGATTAGCTTTTCATATTTGTTTTATAATTTAAATTAATTTTCTGTTATTTGTATCTTTTCTTCTAGAGTTTATTATCATGAATTATTATTTATTTGGGGACCTCAAGCAAAAACTTAGAAAATCCAAATACCAATAAATGCACACCAAAAAGCTTTTGAAAATTACAGACCTTTGTCATCCTGGCTTTTAGGATGTTACAAGCTCCCCGTTCCTAGTTCTCTAGTAGCTGTATTTTCAGGAAACACAAGAATTCGTATAATGGGATTCCAACTTAGCACCTTTGCTTTGAGATTTTGAGAAGAGTTTATCTTTATAGAGCATAGTACTATGTACATTAAGTGATTTTTCGATATAACTTTTTATTACGTCTTGTTGTACTCCTATATTTGGACATCTTCTTCATTAGAATGTGAAGGATTACAATTTGATATACCAGAAATAGAGGAAAGAATTAGTAGCAAGTTACCAAACAGATTATTCCAATATTAAATATGGTTTATTTTATCTTGTTTCTTACCTAGATTTATTTTAATTTCCTCTTTATTTGTAATAGTTCTCTACTCAGGAGGGTGGAATTTCTGTATTTCCTATATATCCTTTTTTTGGATTTTTCCAAATTAATAAAATGGTTGGATTTTTGGAAATGATAATGGGTATTTTTGTTACATTAACTAAATCTTATTTATTTCTTTTAATTTCTATCACAATAAGTTGGCTTTACCTAGGATGAGAATGGAAATTTCTTTTACCTATTTCCCTGGGCAATCTCTTATTAACAACTTCTTCCCAACTTGTTTCACTATAAATAAGATAATACAATAATAGTAAGAATATTTTCAACACAAAAATTCTCTCAAACAAGAGAAAGAAACATACCTTTTTCATAGATATTTATAATATGTTCCCTATGGTAACTGGGTTCATGAGTTATGGTCAACAAACAATACGCGCTGCAAGGTACATTGGTCAAAGTTTCATAATTACTTTATCCACACAAAATCAATTATATCGGAGCGTCTTTGCTTTTCAGCATTTGCCAATAGTACGAAGCGCATTGTTGTTGACAAACACTACTATGTATTGTTGTCTTTTGTTGCTTGATGTAAAATCAATCACTAATTGCTGAGCTACCCATGAATTCATACACAGAAGACCAACGCGTGGCCTAGTGTTGATCTCCGCTACATTTTTCCTTGACTAGGCCCTGATCAACTCGGCTTCGGCTTCTGGCTTATTTTTCACTATTTATAAGTTTCGTCTTTTTTTGAACTTTTAACTTTTTGTTGAGCTTTTTTGCTGGTTCTTTTTTTCCCGTATTTGTTTATATTATACGTAATGGGCTAACATATTTTTTATATTTTTATATTTTTAAATTTAATTATGCTAAATAAGCCTCTGTCAGTGCAGGTGCTTTTTTTCACCAACCACTGATGTTTTTGACCATAAGCCATGAGCTTTTCAGCCGAACCAATCACCACCTAGGTGAGTTGGCTCGATGAAACCGAGCACTTGTAAAGAAAAAAAATTATGGTAGAGGACTCGAAGAAGAATAATGTCCTTCTCAAAATCTGGTCCTTCACCTAACATCAGCGAGAGAGCCAGAGAAGAGGAGAGAGGGGCCAATGAATGGATTGTGGATAGGGTCAGAACGAAGCCGAGCTCGAGCGAGCTTGACTCGCAAGCTCGAGCTCGGTGAAACTCGAGCCGAGCTCGAGCGAGCCCGAGATCGACATCGAACTTCAGCCGGGCTCGAGCTCGGCTCGACAAAACTCGAGCTCGCCGAGCTCGGCTCGTGTAGGCTCGGTGTGGATCGAGGAGTACTGCGCGGCGGAGTGCGGGCCGTGGTCGAGCCGCACCGCAACGACGGAGCCGTGGCCGGTCGAGGAGGGGCGGCGGCGTGGGGCCGAGCGGCCGGTGGACGAGGCGCGACGGCCGATCGCCCAGCGATCCCGAGGCGGCGTGGGGCGAGCGGCGCGAGGCGACGAGGCGACCACCGACCATCGGATATCTGCGCCAGCGATCCGGCGCGGCGAGGAGGACCGAGGAGGCGGCAGCGAGGGGACCGAGGAGAGGGGACGAGGCCACGAGAGCGGTGGCGCGCCGGCGTAGGGAGAGGAAGGGGACGGGGAGGAGCCGAGAAGGCGCGCGGCGAGAGGCGAGAGGCGGGGCGGGAGAGAGGGGAGGGGCGGGAGGCGGCGGCGGGAGGGGAGGGGGAGGGACGAGGGGGACAGGCGGCGGCGCGGCGGGGGCGACGAGGCGGTGGCGGCGGCGAGGTGGGGGCGAAGAAGCGCGCGGGAGAGGAGGAGAGGCGGCGAGGGGCGGGGGTGGGCGGCACGAGCGGAGGCGACGAGGGGTGGTGGCGGGCAGCGAGCGCGGAGGAGTCGAAGCGGGCGGGCGCGGGTGGCCGCCGGCCGGGGAGATTGAGGGAGGAGAGAGGCGTGATTTGAGAGGCGGGATTCGGGAGCGGCCGCATGGAAAATGGGGAGGGTAAAATCCTAAGCTCGCGAGCTATTCGAGCTCAGCTCGTTAAAGCTTGCGAGTTTAGGATAAAGCTCGAATTCGGCTCGTTTGGGGCTCGAGCCAAGCTCGAATCGAGTCTAGAACGAGCCAAACTTGAACAGTTCGCGAGCCTCGAGCTTTTTTTACAGCCCTAATTGTGGAGTTCCAATGAATGGCTTGTGGAGTTACGGTTGGTGGTGGCTGTTCCAGTTGTTAGGGTTCCACAAGTTCTTCTGTTCCTTCCGGATGTGTTGTGTTGCCTGAGAAAAAGTTTTTGTTTTTTAGAAAGAGAGAACCAATTCTAGTAGCGTAAATATTTGTTTTTGAGAGGAACAGAGTGTAGAGCAAATAGTATTTTTTTTACAAGATAGCGCAAATTGTTTTTTAAGAGGAGTAGAGCGTAGAGCAAATAGTATTTTTTTTTGGGAGATAGCGCAAATAAATTTTAGGGTACCCTCACGAAATGGGCCGGCCCATATGGTTGAAGGCGACCGCCCTGCTACTGCTACTCAGCTACTCGCATCGGACGGCCAAGAGAAACCCATCCAATGGCCATCCTCCTCCGGCCGCTCCCCGAAACCCTCGATTAAACCCTCACCCCTCTCCTGCCGGCGCCGGAAAAGCAACACCACCTCTCCCCCTCTCGTGGACATGGACCCCAACTTCCGCTTCGACCCGGACGGCTCCGACGACAAGGCGGTGGCCTCCGCGCGGCGCAAGCCGCCGGCGCAGTCGCCGTGGGAGTTCTCGTCCTACGCGGAGTCCGTGGCGGCGGAAAACGCGCGCCGCCGCACCACCTCCATCGACGAGAAGATCTCCCAGGCCCTCCGGGGCCGCCGCAAGCCCTCTATCCCCGACGAGTCCGAGGGCGACGAGAGCGGCAGCGGCGACGAGGGTGATGATGATAGCGACGAGGAGGAGGTGGAGGGGGAGAGCGGGGACGAGGAGGACGAGCTCGAGGAGAGCGAGGACGAGGAGGTAGTCGGGGAGAGCGAAGGTGAGGAGGTGGAGGACGAGGAGGGCAAGGGGGAGGAGGAGGGTGGTGAGGAGGAAGGTGGTGAGCAAGGAGAAGAGGAGGATGAGGCTGCACAAGAGGTGAGCTTTGCTGCAATTTGATTTCTTCATCATTTTCTGTTTAGTTTAGCTGCGGATACTGTCCAATTCTTTCAGATGGCTAACCATCTGAATATGCACCGTTTCTTGGTAGTAATTAACCATTATGATTACTTGGCATTTGACAGTCGGATTGCCTTACAAGTTGCGAAATGTTTATGCATTGGTAATCGCAGGATGAGGATACGGCCGAACAGGCTGGCGCTGTGGAGCCATCTAAATTTTTTGCGTCATCTGAAGGAGCTTCATTCCATGCAAATTCCTTTCTTGAGCTGAACTTATCACGACCGCTTCTTCGTGCCTGTGAAGCACTTGGCTACCAAAAACCAACACCGATTCAGGTTTGCCATTTGCACCTGCAACTCGTCTTTAGTCCATGAATAAGATTACCTTCAGTCCGTCAGATTTTTCTTGTTCCTAAAAATGGCTGGTTTGGACTTCCTCCAATCTCTAAATTCACCTATGATGAACTTGTTAAAAGTCTTGAAAGATGCTTCTTACGTATCTTCTATGATGAGATTTTTGAAGTAGAATTTGTTCTGTCATAATATTCAAACTGTAGTGGAGCATATGTAAAAGTCTCAAGAATACAGTTTGATATTACAGTTAACTATGTCAAAAGTTCTTACTTTTATGTGCAAAAGTGGATAAATATGGCAAATTCAGTATGGGAGTTTAGCTGGTATTGCACCTGCCTGCATTCTGGTATTGTTAAACCCCTGGGGAATTACTCCAAAAAGAAATAACAGGCTTTGTTCTTTTTGCTGTAGACATTAGCTTAGATCAGAATAACTGATGTAAGAGTCATTTGAACATTCTGTAGTTAATTATTATAGATGTTGAATCCATAAATAAAAAATAAATGGAGGATATAGTGTATGGTTAGTATATTATTTCTCCTCTCAATAATGGCTTGATGCATATAACTATCTTGAATACCGTCAAACACAAATTGCTTTCAAGTTGTATCTTGGTTTTTTGCATGGCTCGTTAGTTTCTTAACAAAAGCTTCCATCTTCATTTCCAGCACCAGGATACTAGGTTCATGTGGCGTTAGCATGACATTAGTTTAACATTCCACACTGATATCTGTAAGTAGTGGTCGTATTAGTTGAACTATGGTTTGCCATGTCGATAAACTCTTGTTTGCCAAGTCAAATCCAGTCATAATTGCTGTGCATGTGTTGGCCACTTTACTGAGAGGTGGAACGTTGTAACGGCCTAACGGGGAAGAGGAAATTGATAATATACCCTCTAACTAGATAGAAATCTAGCATATACCCTTCTTTAGTTTGCAATTGAGAAAATACCCTTTAGTTTAGCTTGTTCAGGAAATAACCTTTTATACTCTTTTGTACAAGTGGATTATGATACTTCCGTATTCTACCGTATTTGCGTGCTTCCGCGTCGCCGTGCCTAGCTGCTGCGCAGCGGCCAGGGCAGGCGGCCGTGGCGGGCAGGTCTGAGGTTGGCGACGCCCGCGGCCGCGTTCCTGCTGCACGTCCGTCTCCTGCCCACGGCCGCCGCGCCCCTGCTGCGCTGCTGCTCGACGCCGAGGTTGGCGAGGCCGCCGCAGAAGAGGGAGGTGCCGAGGACGAGCAGCAGGTTGGAGAGCACGGAGCTCAGCAGCGACCACTTCACCACCTCCATCTTCCCCTGCATCAGCGCGAACAGCGCGATGATCAGCTCCGTCGCGTTGCCACACGTCGCGTTCAGGAGCCCGCCCACTGCAATATCATACGTACATGCCATGCGCCATGCACGCACCGAATCAACCAAGGCTAATCTGTCTCGAACAAAATGTACTACTAATTTTCTCTTTCTTCAGGAATAGGACTGATTAATCATATGGAGATCGATGTGTTTAAAGTAGTTTGGGATGGCTGGAACTTATCGGTGGGGCCAGTGTACAGTGCGATCTGCCTGCATGGAATTACCAGCAAAAACACAAATCAAGTTTCAGCATACAAGCAGTCAGAAAAGCTTCATTTAAAAGAGCGGCCGCGTCACTCTTCACTGGCCCGCGGCCACCGCGTCGTCGTCACCTGCCGTGGCCCGCGATCGTCGCCGCCGCTGCGCGCGCCTGGTCGTCACTTGCCCGTGGCCCGCCGTCGTCGCCGCCGCCGCGCGCGGGTCGTCGCCTGCCCGTGGCCGCCGTGTCGCTTGGGGCCAGCCGCTCGCCGCCTCAAACCTGCCCGCCGTGGCCGCCTGCCCTGGCCGCTGTGCAGCAGCTAGGCACGGCGACGTGGAAGCACGCAAATACGGTAGAATACGGAAGTATCGTAATCCACTTGTACAAAAGAGTATAAAAGGGTATTTCCTGAACAAGCTAAACTAAAGAAGGACATTTTCTCAATTGCAAACTAAAGAAGGGTATATGCTAGATTTCTATCTAGTTGGAGGGTATTTTATCAATTTCCTCAACGGGGAACCCTCAAGGTCATCAACTGTTATATTGTAGTTCTAACAATTTAATGATGTCCAATAGATTGCTTTCCTCAATTTTTTTTTGCTTTTTCTTATTAGCTGTGAGACAATATGTAAAACCATGCTTGTGGGTAAGCTAGTCAGCAGGTTTCCACAGTTGCTTGCCTTTTCATGGCAGTTAGCAATTAGGGCCAAAGTTAGAAAGTTGTGGTTGTAGTTTGCTACCTTTAAATTTTGTTTTGCAATCATAATCAATGACATAATAGTTGATCAATAAACAATGTTTTCTTTTATTGTTTAAAGTAAAGTAATGTATCTTTTTTTACCATGTAGTAAAATACCTTAGTTATCCATGCTTGCAAGTTAATTTGGTTTTCAGTATCCTTTTTGCTTAATTCCCTGCATATTCCAGGCTGCATGCATACCTTTAGCATTAACTGGACGGGATATATGTGGCAGTGCTATAACAGGATCAGGGAAGGTATCTCTAATGAACACAAACTTCCCTGTTTGTACTTTGTAGGATTTTGAAGTTGTATATATCTTTAGTTTAACTGATTTCTCTAAATTAGACAGCTGCTTTCTCTTTGCCTGTGCTGGAGCGTCTACTTTTCCGGCCAAAACGTGTACCTGCAATTAGGGTGCTTATTCTTACTCCAACTAGAGAGTTGGCTGCCCAGTAAGTTCCATATGTTCATTTTTCTTTGTAATCATCTTTTATATTGGCTCATTTCATATTATCGTGAGTTGCTTAAAGCTCCAATAAGGATATGTCTAAGTTAGGTCCATTTCTTTTTCCATATTTGTCTAATAGTTAGTTCTTTCTTTTTTGTTTATCAAACCATTGTTCTGGTGATATGTTTTAATCTGTATTTTCTCAAAGGTGTACTTCAGGGATGCTTGTGCTTGACTTTTTTTTATTGTATTTAGATTGCATTTAAGTTCCTTTTCTCCTTTCTTTTTTCTCTTGAAAACAAATTTGAATATTGTAAAATTTGTGTTTGAACGTTGACATTTTTTTTCCATAATCTGTAATTTTAAAGTTTTTGCTAAAATTGTAACGACAAAAATTACTTACCTCAGTAATCTAAGATAAACACTGTTCTTTAAGGTAAATAGATTCCAACGTTTGGTTGTAATATGACCAATGAGGTAATTTTTTATTACAGGTTTATATTACAGGGAGTTTTACTAAACGGCGTAATCCTCCAAGTTTATGGGGGTATTCTCAGTTATTTTTAGAAGATTCTGTAAGCCAAACGGACCCTAAGGTCCTTTAGATACACTATATATTTGGAAGTGGCCTGACTTCTTGATTAACCCATTATTTGAATGAGGGACTGTTTGGCTATTGACAAGTATCTCAGTATCTGCATCCTGACTGTGATCAGGAATCTTTTGCATAGTTGTGAAAAGCATATGAGATCAATAGTGCATTGATGGGCTGAAATAGGTGCAGTGACAGTTTTACTCAAATAGTTAGCGATGACTATGTTTTGGAGTAAGCAAGAACAAGGAAAACAATAGATAGAGTTTTTTTTGACTCTGTTGCCATGTCTTGTACAGAATGTGAATGGTGAGTAGCTAGCATGGTCACAAGATGGGATGGTTCTATTTTTCTTTTGTGTTATTTTTGCTGCATATCTTGTCAATACCATTGTGATGGCGCTATCCAAGTGGTGGCAACATTACAGTGAATCAGCATATAAGTTTCCTCCTATTCTAATTGCAAACTTGTGCTGCATTGCTTATAACAAATTAGCTTAATTCTAACATGTATCAAAATTGTAGTGCCCATCAATATTACTTTAGTGTTTTATAAGTTTAACAGCAATTGTCAACTTACCATTCATACTCATATAAATGCAGGGTCCATAGTATGATCGAGAAATTAGCCCAGTTTACTGATATCAGGTGCTGTCTCATTGTCGGTGGACTTTCAACTAAGGTATTTTATTGCATTTTGTTTTATTTGGTTGTTGAAGCTTTCCTGAGGCTGTAGCTTGTAGTTTTTTATTTCTTGTGGTAAATATTTCTCTGTGGAACAAAGAACCTTTTCATATATGTACTAGAAAGCGTCCCATGTTCTAATTCCATTTTAGTCATGGCTGCATTTGGAGCCAACCTGGTTTTCAAGGCATTCAAATGTTATCCATGTGTCTTCTATTTGTTTGCCTGTTAAACACAGATTTGTTTCTATTATGAGTGTGAAAATGGAGATCTGACATGCTATTGTGGTAATAGGGCTGCTTCAGCTCAGATTAAGAGAACCGGAAAAAGGGAAATGTTTTGTCTGTTTCAATTGCCCTTTTTTTTGTCATTATGGAAAATATCATTCCTCAATAGTCATGTTATTCAAATATTTAAATGCTAATTACATAGGGAACTGACAAGTTTGATGTCCAGTTAGCCCTTTTCACCATTCTTAACTACTGTATTGTAACCTTTGACCTTTGTTATACATATGAGTTTCTGTTGTTGAATTTAAAACCATAGTTACCGGATTCACGGCAACCCCATTGAACCCCGATCCCGATAAACCAGTTCGCGGTTTGAACGTGACGATTCACGATGACTCGCTGCCTGAATTGCTGGGGGGAGGCAAACCCATTGATGTTTACCTGATGGCAGGGGGCAGGAGACGTCCCTCGTGCTTTCCACCTTGTTCTTCTGGCTGCTTCCCTTGCATATGGACGTGTAGCTCCGTAACCATGAAGATGTCTTTGTGGTCTTCTGGCTGCTGTCCTCATGGCCTCATCCTCGACGAGAGCTGCAGCTCATCCTCGACGAGAGCTGCAGCCTTCACGTCTTGGACGACCTGAGGGAGATGGAGGTTTGGAGAGGGTGGGTGCTCGGGAGGGAGAGAAGTGAGCAAGAGAGAGGATGCTTGATGGGGGAGGGATGGGGTGTGTGTGTGTGTGGTGGTGGGGGGGGGGGTTGAGTGTGATCTAGACACGAGAGAACAAGAGGGGAGCGAGAGAGAGGCACAGCAGCTGTGCTGAGGGAGAGGGAAGCGACAGGGACTTAGGGCTTCTCTCTGACTCAAGGGGCATTGGTGGGCTGATCTGGCCCATCTCTTCCTTTGGTTTTTTCTTTTTATTTCTCTTATGTGGCAATCTTCTGTGTACGAAACTCTGTGGTTCACTTGGTGTTTTGTTCTTAAGTACAGAGAAATATGTTGTGCACTAGAACTAGAGACTTCGTATATGAATTAAATTGTGCGGTTCGCGAACCGAGGTACACCCCCTAACAAACCTTATTTTTGAGAATTGGCGTACCTCAAACCTGAACTGTGAATCTGGTAACTATGTTTGAAACTATGGCCTTGCACTTTTGTGGTAATATTTGTGACTGTTTGCATGCTTCTGCCGTTGTCCTTTATTTGTTTTTTCTGCATAGTTTCTTGGTAAAATGCTGTTAGATATTTTCCCATTAATGTCATGCTTATGAAATGCTATCTACTTTCCCAGGTACAAGAGGTAGCTTTAAGGTCAATGCCTGACATTGTTGTAGCTACTCCTGGGCGCATAATAGATCATCTACGCAATTCCCTTTCTGTTGGGCTTGAAGATCTTGCTATTTTGATCCTTGATGAGGCTGACCGCCTGCTAGAATTAGGTTTCAGTGCTGAAATTCATGAACTGGTAACTGTCAAACTTCTGTGCTTCTAGTTTCTTGCTGTCTTACCACTTTTGTAGTTTGACATTTGGGTCTATAGAAATGTTCTTCCAATGGGCTCTGTTGGAGGCAGAGCAACTGAATCAATTAGATGATTTCTCATTGCTGTGATGACACAAGAGCAGCACTGTGTGGACGAGGGAACTAGGCAGTGTTAACTGGACATGGATCCAGCTGTTGGGCACTGATGCAAATGATCCTACACAATAAGGTCGGAATAGATTACACAGGAATATTCACAGTGGTTTTATATGTTTAATATCATAGAAAAATTAGAAAAACATTGCATAAAAATATCCAAAAGTACCATACATGTTACTCCCATTTCTATTTTTTTTGGGATGAAAACAATTCAAGTACATTCCTCATTTGAACAAATACTAAAACTGAGGTAAGAGTCCTAATTAAATCCTGGATGTGTGCTTGACTTATCTCAACACCTGGAGCAGACGTGTCTGGGTGATATTTCTACTTTGTTCTTGTTTTGTGATGGCCAAGTATGGATTGTATGGGATGAGTGACATCATTGGAGCCGGGGAGAGGGGGGACTGCGGCAGCTAGCAGGTGTGAGCTGGGCTATGAGAAGAAGGCAGCATAAGGTCCAACAATCCAAAATTGGCCATATAAATCTTCATGGGTCCTATCTTTGTATCTAGTTATTGTTGAACATCCATAAGATTGATTCTTTTATCATCTTCCTTTATCCACTTGGGAGCTTTTCATGAGGAAAAAACCTGATCACTGGTATGTTTGGATGAAAGGAGTTATGGATGGTGGAAATTAATTTTTGCTGTGATTTTGAAAATCTACAACAATCCACAGTGCTTTCATCCATAATGCACTTTTGTTTGATAATAAATGCAGATTCGCATGTGTCCTAAAAGAAGGCAGACAATGCTTTTCTCTGCTACAATGACAGAAGAAATAGATGAACTTGTGAAGCTTTCACTAAATAAACCAGTCCGTCTTGAAGCCGATCCTTCTTTGAAACGGCCTGCAACGTTGACCGAAGAGTATGCTCATTCTGCTTCTAGCATCCTTCTCTTGCTTGGTTATATATTTGTTTTACCGAGAAAATAGATTTGTTTTGGGTTTATGGCTGTTATATTTTGTGATTAACAGCTCCTCGATTCCTCAATATTTGTAGTTTTGGACATTGTTGTCACATCTATATGAAATTTATTCTACTATCGTTTATATTCTCCCAATTTTATACAGGGTAGTTAGAATACGACGAGCACGTGAAGCAAATCAAGAAGCTGTTCTACTTGCACTCTGTTTGAAGACTTTCAAGGAAAAAGTAATCATTTTCAGGTTTGTGTTCTGGAGAACTTTGTCACTTTATATGTTTCTGTCAGTTTAACAGCTCCTCTTTTTTGGGTAGTATAATGAAGTATAGGTGGCTTTAATTCATATTATGCTAAGCAAGAACATGTTCAAGATGAACTAATGCAATGGGCAGGGCATATGTTTAACAGGATGATATAAAATACAGGATAGTGATTCATGGCTTCATGCAATGTTCTCAGTCCAGCAAGAGATACGGTGGATGTACATGTGTAGTTGTATACCACCATTCTGTTGATCTTTCATTATCTTTCTATGTATGACACATGAAGTAAATGTATCCTTGCAGGGATCAAAAAACCGGAACCGGGACAAATCCCGGCCGCCGGGCGGTACCGGTAACCGGCCGGTTACCGCCCGGTAACCGGAAATCCCGGATTCTAACCGGTTAAAATTCGTCAAATGTTTTTTTTGGGCGTGCCGGGAGAAGACCGGTAACCGGACCGGTAACCGGCCGGTTACCGGTTTTACCGGTGAGAAAACCGGAAAAACCGGTGAGAGGGGTTTGGCTAATCCAGTTGTTGATTCAATTGAGATTTTTTGAACTTTGATGTTGAAGTGATTTCTCAATCTATTGTTTCCTGGTAGATGAGTAAATCTTTGGCCCCTGTCTATTTGAGCTTCATAACTCTTGATTGATTGGGCAATCTTAGAGAAGTGGTTCATTTTTCAAGAACTCACTTGGGAACCATTTTTGAGTTTGGTTTGCGGTGGAAATGTTTGGAGTTTGCTTTTTTTTGGCATCTTGGCTCTTTTGAATTCTAATACACAAGAATGAAATCAGAGGCTACCATTGTTCAGGAACTTGAGAGGACCAAAGTAACACAACTCTCATCTAGTCTTTACAATCTAAAGATGAACTGGTGATGCATATAGAAAATGACAACATCTACCAGGAATCCGAACCATGCTTCCAATCAACACTAGCTGCCAATGACAATAATTCACCCTTTTTTTACTTCCAACAGCAGCTAATCAACCTAATATATCAAAAACAATACCCAAACTAATATACCCACTGCATTAGCAAGTCAAAAATTCAAATCTTCAATTCAAAAAATTTCGGCCGGTATTTCAAATCCCGGTTGCCACCGGTATATCCGGTTACCGGCCGGTAACCGCCGGTTTTCCCAACCATGTATCCTTGTGTCATACTGTTGATGTTACTTCTAGTTGCTATCTTATAGTATGCTTGTTTAAATAGATGGTTGCTATCTTATAGTATGCTTGTTTAAATAGATGGGTGCTAGTACTTGATCATATATATATATATTTTATCATATTGATATTGCATGTCTCCTTGCAGTGGGACAAAGCAATCTGCTCACAGATTAAAAATAATTTTTGGTCTGTCCGGGATGAAAGCTGCTGAACTTCATGGCAACCTTACACAGGCCCAGCGGCTTGAGGTGATTTTATCTGTCATAAACTTTCCTTTATTTCTCTTGTGTGATGGTCTGTTGTTTCTCCAGCATCCATATTTTCTCCTCTATTTTCCTTTTATTATCATATTAGCTCTTGTGTCATGAACTCTTTGATTTTCCAGCATCTTCACTGAAAGGTGCTCACTTCATTGTTGTAAACTTGTAATGTTCTAGCTTATCAGATTGTGATAAAATCTATTGTGGTAAAACTAGCATATATGCCCTTTACATAGCCCTTTCACCCATAAGTCACTTTTTATTGGCTTCACCTTCTAAGCTGTTAAATCCCAATAATAAGCTAACTGTTTGGTGTCTATAAGCTTATACACCTTGCTCAATTTTTTGTGTTCTTCTAGCTTTATAAGCTTAATTTAGGTCCAAAAAGGTTCTACACAGTGCTACTACTTAGTGTAGAAAACTTCAGAGTTGATTCCCTCACACTATCTTGATCTCTCAAATTGATTTCTGGCCATCTTGGCCTAACCATACATTTTGGGATTATTACATTCCATTTGTACTTCTAATGGATCCTAAACAAATTCCAGTAAGCTACAAAATTGTTGAATTCGGAAGATGTAGATGTTACATTTAGTTATGCACATGTGCCCAGATTGTTTTGATAATATATTAATTTCCTTGCATTATGCAATTCTGAGCTCTTTGTTCATTGATACAAGTTATCATGTGTCTGCACTAATTTAATAGAAAAATTCGTTCTTCTATAGGCTTTAGAACTTTTCAAAAAGCAAGAAGCGGACTTCCTGATTGCAACTGATGTTGCAGCTCGTGTAAGTGATTTTGTATATCTGTTCTCTTTTTCAGATCTTGAATAATAGTCTGACATTGTAATTCTTTTACTTTATTGAGGATTTGAGGTATTGTATTGTATATCGCAGAGGGTGCTCATGTTTCCAAAAAGAAATAATACAAAATAGAAAAGTCCATGTAAAAACAAGAAAATACATGTGTTGGATATTTGAGTTTTTTTTGACAAATTGTTGGTTTACTTGTAGGGGATCGATATTATTGGTGTTCGAACTGTGATAAATTTTGCGTGCCCACGTGACGTCAAAACGTAAGTACTAAACAAGTGAAGACAATTTTGTTATTGTAGACGTTTTGTATTGCTGCCATTTAGCTTATTTCAAGCTTCAAGTGCTTGCCAGTTGTTTAAGTACTTATGCCATGCATGGTTTTCCCACAACGAAGCTTGGGATGAGAGTATTGTTTATTTTTTAGTTGATATACAACTGAAGCTCTGTGCTTCATTTTTCGCAACAAATTCTACATCTATTAGTTATTGTTATTGGTTCTACAATTTTGCTGGATGAATGTGTTGTTCTTTCATTACATTGATCCAAATTATATTAAATATATTACTGAATGTTGTACTTATGCGATCAATAAGAGGAAGTTGGTCATTTATTCTTTCTGGCCTCATCGAATTGTCATTTTTAATGTGTTTCATTTCTATGCATTCTAGTATTTCAATCCTTTATCTGGTAGTTAGAGCATCTTCTGCAAATGTTGAAGTGTTTCAGAACTCTGCATTGGTTTAGAAAAAAAGTTACTTTTCGAAGAAGGTATGCATTGTGGAATTGTGATCTGTTTGTCAGCCTCCACATGAACCTGCCTAGATCCAGTATTTTTTTCCCGTAACCAATTTTAGTTTGTCAATATTAAGGTCCACTTGCCTTCTGCAGAACATGTAGCCCGGAACTTTCTGTGTAGCAATGATATTTGCTCACATTCTAGGGAAAATTTAATTGAATTATATAGTCAATTTGGCTGTTCCAAAGTGTGATAACCACATTGTCTGTTGATTATCATTTTGCAACATGTATTCCTTTGGCATTGTGAATTCCCATAGCCTACCTTCCTACATCTACCTTGGAAGGTATAACCTTGTTTTCCATATTTTGGACCTGCAGAATTGTTTGACTATGTTGGAATATCGCTTATATTCCTCATGTGGCCAAAGGGCCAATATATATACATGTACAGGTGGTATATATGCAAAAAACCCCTTATACAATGGTAATACACATCTAACACCCCCTCAAACTCATGGTAAATACACAGTTATGTAATACACATCTAACACCCCCAATCAAACTCATGGTGGATCAACAACATGAAGTTTGGAGAGATGAAAAAGTCTTGTTTATTTCTGAGCCCTGGTTTGTGCCTTTGTGAAGAAATCATTAATCAAGCTCGGAAGGCACATACCGAAGAGCAACAATTTGGTCTTGCACCTGTGTCCTTATGTAGGAAGCATCAACACCAATATGCTTTGTAAGCTCATGCTTCACCGGATCTTTAGTAATGCTAATAGCACTGCATCTTGTCGGACAAAAGAGGAGTCGGTGCACCGAAACCACCGCTGATCGAAACACCAAAGTCGCTCAAGTAACCACCGTAGCCAAGTAACCTCCGCAATCAACAAAGCCATAGCCGCGCAACTCGGCCTCGATGCTCGAACGAGCGATGTCCGCTTCTTAGTCTTCCAAGCAATGAGAGAACCACCAAGAAAAACAAAGCGCGAGAGAGTGCACTTCGATCCTAAGTAGAAGGAGAGAGACCCTCAGTCACTATCCGGAAGGTGGCCTTCATCTCTTCCTTGAATGCCGCCACTCCGCATCCTGGTGCCGTGACAACCCCATTTGCTTGAGGTGGAGTCCACCAGCGCCCACGCCTCGCTCGCCGCAAGCCATGAGGGCCTTGCGCAGCGAGCACCTTGCCCTCCTTGCCGGATCGCAAATCCCGCGCGCCGATGCACGACCTCCTCCTTCAAGTCGCCTAAGAAATGCCGACTTGACATCCATGTGATGAACACGCCACCTTTCCCGGCGCTTTAGCGCAAGCGAGGAGTCGCGATGGACTCCATCCGCGCGACGGCGCGGCGGCGCCATCGGTCGACTTCTCCTCGCCGCACGGCCGCCTCGTGCCACCAAGCGAGCTTGTGCTTGACGATGGCGCCGCCATCCCGCCACCTGAACACCCACTTAAGGGTGATCGCGCGGCGACGGCAGAAGATCCGCCGCCTCCCACGCCCGGCTCCGCCGACGGCGCCCATCTCTCGCTTCATCGCGACACGCCACGCCGCTGCCTCCTCCTCGGCAAGGAGCGGCTCGCTCGCCGCCGCATGCTGCGCAGCTCGAGAACCCAGTGGACCAAGAAAACGACACAGGCGCCGACGCGTCCTCGCCGTGGACAATGGAGTAGCGAACTCCACCACGCGCCTCATCGGTCCCAACCGCAGCACTCGCTCGAGAGATCACTAGCCTTGCCGCAGCTTGTGGCAAGAGTGTGGTATCGAATATGCCTTGTGCGAGTCAGAAAGAGTCGGAGCGAGGAAAAAGAGACGACGAGAGATAGTTCCACGAAGATATCGTAGAACACGAAGATGACTATAGTGGAGTCCGAGTGGAGCTGAAATAAATCACTAGCCTGTGGCACCCGACTCAAGATATGCACGAAGATGGTGACGAAATGTCGACTCAAGATATGCACAGTGGCGTGACGAGTGGCACCAAGATAAACAAGGCTCCCAACAAGATGACGATAGCGAGTAGGATCAGCAAGAGGCTCATCATCCGTGGGACGAAGATGAACATTAAGCTCCATGGGAGTCTCGGTGTCACGATCGATGAAGAGAGGCACGATCAAGAAGATCCTGGATATACTTTTCTTGGGACAGATAGAAACCCTCAGGAGTAGAAATAACCTCAATCCCAAGAAAGTAGCAAAGAGGACTTAGATCAGACATAAGAAACTGCTCATGAAGCCGCTTCTTGACAAAGGTGATATACTGAGGATCATCGCCAGTAATGATCATATCATCAACATACAAAAGGAGAAGCGTCCGACCACGAGATGAAGTGTGAATAAAAAGAGCAGGATCATGAGCACTCGCCGAAAAACCAGCTGCAGTGACAACAGAGGAGAAACGATCAAACCGGGCACGAGGAGCTTGCTTGAGGCCATAGAGAGATCGGCGAAGACGACAAAACATACCTCGAGAATGAATACCTGGGGGTGGCTGCATGTAGACCTCACGCAACTCGCCATTGAGAAAGACATTCTTGACGTCCAACTGAAAGAGACCACTGTCGAACAGAGGCCACAGCAAGAAGAGTGCGAACGGTGGTCATGTGAGCGACAGGAGCAAAAGTCTCATCATAGTCATGGCCATACTCCTGCTGGAAACCACACGCTACAAGACGAGCCTTGTAACACTCAAGAGAACCATCAGAGCGAGTCTTAACCTTATAGACCCACTTGCACGTGATAGGAGTAACACGCGCAGGAAGAGGAACAAGATCCCACGTGCGAGACGCTCAAGGGCAGCAATCTCCTCTCGCCATCGCATGCGCCACTCTCGATGAACAACAAGATCACGATAAGAAGTCGGTTCGGCAAGAGCTGCGGCAGCAAAACCAAAACGCTCAGGAGGCCGAATAGACTGACGATCGCGAAGACTATAACGAGGAGTAGCCAAAGGAGATGACCTGTCAAAAGGAGAGGGCATATCAGAAGGAACCTCAACTCGCGGACGACGAGTATAGTAGAGAGGATAAGAAGGAACAAGATCAGGAGCAGCCTCAGGAGAGGATGCCGATGATGAAGGTGCTGACTGAGAAGGAGGTACCGGAGAGACCAAAGGCTATGGTGGAGTGGTGACTATAGGACTGGAAGGAAAGTCAGAAATGAAAGTGGCTCAACGACAGATGCTGAAGTGGAGGAAGGAGACGGACGAGGATAGAAAGGACAAGACTCATCAAAAGTAACATCCCTAGAAATCCGCATCCGTCGGCCAACAGGATCCCAACAACGATATCCCTTGTGCTCAACACTGTAGCCCAGAAAAACACACTCAACTGACTGAGCGGTCAGTTTGGTGCGCTCACGAGGTGCAAGAAGAACATAGCACACACACCCGAGCGGCTTCGGGCGGGCGGTTAACTATTTCAGCCTTGATCATGGTTGCACGACAATTTCAGCCTTGAAATAGTGAGCTGATCAGTTAACGGTGGCTCACCGCGAGCGCGGCGTTACGGCCGGCGGGCGTGACACCGCGGCGGGGAGGGGCCACGCCACGACACCGCGGCGGAGGCGCCCACGACGGAGAGAGAGACGATCTCGCGGCGACGGCCTCGGGCTGGGGAGCGACGGCGGTCTTCACCGACGGCGATGAGAGCCGCGGCCACCAGATCTGGTGCGGGTGAGTACCTCCCGAGCGGCGGCCGATCTGGTGCAGGTGAGGATCTCCCGAGCGGCGACCGATCTGGTGCGGGTGAAGAGGTCGACGACCGATCTGGTGCGGATGAGACGAGACGACAACGACGATGGAAAACGAGCAATGGTGGAAAAGAAAAGGCAAGTGCAAGCCAGGCAAAACCTAGGTATGAACGAAACCCTAGGTAAGATGAAGCCTCAGCTCTGATACCATGTTGGAATAACGCTTATATTCCTCATGTGGCCAAAGGGCCAATATATATACATGTACAGGTGGCATATATGCAAGAAACCCCTTATACAATGGGGTAAATACACAGTTATGTAATACACATCTAACAGACTACATCATTGTATAACCTTTTTTATGAGAAACAAAACATTGGACCACCAATTTTATTGCTATTGATTTTTTTTTCTCCTGATCTTATGGTATAACTTTGTCATTTAGTTATGTTCTTTTTCATAGATGTGTCTTATTTATGCTGTTGCAGTTATCTTCATCGTGTTGGCCGCACTGCTCGGGCAGGCAGAGAAGGGTATGCTGTGACATTTGTTACCGATGATGACAGATCCCTCTTGAAAGCAATTGTAAGTATTTTGTCATCAGCAATCTGGTTTAAGTAACTGCGCTGATATACTTGGGACACATGTTGTAATTCTTTGGCATAGCTGTGTTTAGGAAGTGTTGTAATTATATTAATCATATGGTTTTAGTAGCCAACTAGCCATCTGTCATGAACCTTAGTTCATAGGGGATAAACACCACCAAGAAGATGGCCGGATGATGTCGGCGTAGGAGGAGAGGGAGACTATAGATGAAGAAGACTTTGTTATTTCTCTGGTTGATTACAATAGCATGCGGTAGCTCTCTTATATAGATGGTTCCCCCTAACAGATAGAATCTAATCTCAATTATATCTCTAACAAATATAGAAACTAATATCATATCTCTAACACAAGGAAACTAATCTCTAACACAAATAAAAACCAATATCTACTTTCTAATAATGAACCGGCTAGGCCCAAGGCCCACGCCTATGACACCATCTGATTACTAGAATTGCACTTTCCAGCCTTGGCTTGAGAACGGCAGTTTGTAGTCCATTTCTAATTCCCTTGATGCTAAAGGAGATCTGGAGATCATTTTTAACAATGGTAGTGGATAGGAATAATTACGTGGGCATTTTTATGATGTGTAACTGTTAGATAATTTTCATGGAATGTGGGAGTATAACATGGACGCAACATAGAGGCTGTGTGCATGAATAACATAATTTATTCTTATCCAATTCTAATGCCCTGTTAACTATTTCAGCCTTGAAGTGCTAAATTGATTACTAGAAATGCTGAGATCCATTATTTTAATTTGCCACTGTTTTGATTGTTGCTCATTGGTATTTTCTGAATTACTGTTCAGGCAAAGAAAGCTGGTTCACAGCTGAAAAGCCGCATTGTTGCAGAGAAACCTGTGGCTGAGTGTGCAAAATTGATTGAGCAACTGGAGGATCAAATTTCTACCATAATTCAAGAAGAAAGGTTGGTTTCATGTCGTTTTAGCCTTTTAGGGTAAACATTGTTAGGTTGGTTTCATGGCGTTTTAACCTTTTAGGGTAAACACTGTTCAAACTACACCTAATAATTTGCAACCTTCTCTTTTAGGGAGGAAAGAGCATTAAGGAAAGCTGAAATGGAAGCTACAAAGGTTATATCTTTTAGAAATTTCAAAATTTTCCTAAATATTACTTTTTTGCCCGTGAATGATAGTTGACCTTGACGAGATATCAATTTAAGCTTTGTGGATTGCTATATAGATTTATACCTATTTATTGCCATTGCATCTTTGCAACTATCAGGCAGAAAATATGATAGCTCATAAGGATGAGATATACTCACGCCCGAAGAGAACCTGGTTTGCTACTGAAAAGGAAAAGAAGCTTTTGGCAAAGGCTGCAAAAGTAAGTTCATCTTAAATTGTGTTATTAGTGTTATATATTTGTTTGATGCCAGTTGCACCTACAAAATCTTTTGTGTTATGTATAAGGAAATATTTCTCTACTGGACCAGTGCTACTTCTTATCACTTTTCTTCACACTTGCTTTTGTTTTGTTTCTGTCTTTTCCCATTTATTTTGTGTGACTTCTGTGGGTTTTTTGGCTTCTGAGATTAAAATGATAGTCTCTTAGCTGCAGCATTACCTCTCTTGTTCTTGGGTATATATTGCATGATTAAAAGTTTGATGTCCATGATGATTGTAGTTATTCGTATATGGTAACGATAGCTGTCACGTTTTTATAGGCAGATGATAACCAAAGAATGTAGTTATGATTCTCATGACTATGCCCAACACCAAATTATGACTCAAAAAACAAGGCAGAAAAATGATCAAATATAATTGAATCTTCACAGCATCCCAAACCATTTTGGACAAGTGTATACAACATGCCTCAGCCTGTTATGTACCATAATTGCAACCTTTATGGTTATTCCCATGCTGTCATGATGAACCAATAAATCAAACATAGTGAATTTCTACAGAAATGCTTGCCTTAAAAAAATTCAAACATAATGAATTTCTACAGAAATGTTTGCCTTAAAATGTTCCTAATGTTCTGTTGTCTTTATTTTAAATTACAAGTAAATCATTTTTTACTTTTGCATGGGGACGGAATTATTTCTTCATACTTAATTCCAATATATCTGGTCAATCTTGTACACATCATTAATATCTGGCTTTCTTCTTCGTAAGGACTCCTTGGGTCAAGGTAAGAGTAGCTCTGGGGTTATTAGTGCTGAGCAAGCTGAAGACCTTCGTCTGAAGGAGAAAAGGAGAAGAGAGCGTGAGGTGTGCTTATGAAGTGATATTTGAGTGAGTTGGTAATGTGCATGAGATTTAGTTTAGTTGACCCTTTCGCTTTTATCTTTTATTGTACAGAACAATTTACCTAGGAAGAAACGCCGAAGATTAGAGGCACAGCGGGAGATGTTAGAAGATGAGGAGGAAACTCAGGTTCAGTTCTTTCAGTAATTTTGTTCTCTTGCAGTTTCTGAGAATTATTTGCACTGCCGGCACTGACTGCTAGTAATAACCATTAAAAAAGCAGTGATTACTGGTTAGTCATTTGGCTGAAAATAATGACTTATCAGTTAATGTTTATTCTGGTAAGTTCTGTTTTGGGTTGGTGTCTTTGGTGTTCGTTGGCATGCATAATTTTGTGTCACACACCCCTTGTCACAGTAAGGAATTCCCAATGTAGCACCTCTGGAATACCATATATCGAAACTAGTTTTCCAAGAGGACTTAATTATATGTATTTAGTCTCCATTAAAAGAAATCTACACTGGCACTTAGGGTTGACTTCCTGCCTATAATTTTGTAATCCCTGAGCTGCATTCGGTCCTAAGCTTCGAAGGGTTTCCTACAGGAGAGCAAAGGAGGGAAGAAAGCAAAGAAAGGTCAATCTCTAGTTGATGTGGCTTATCGTAGGGCAAAATCAATGAAGGCCACCGGTAAAAAGGGTGCTGGTGCTGGCAAAGGAAATAACGAGAAAAAGGCAAGACAACATTCTGAAAAGGCCCAGACTAGGCAAGAGGAGATGCACGAATTATTCCAGAATGATATGAGTGAATGGAAACAGGGCCGCTCCTTGAAGAAAAATAACAGCTCTTTTGCACGGAAGAAATCGAAAAATTCTTTTAAGAGCAAATCAAGGTATGTGTTTTTTTACTTTGTCCAGTACGCATTGCCATTGAAGTGGAAAAGGAAAAAAGAAAAGAAAAGAAAAGAAAAGAAAAATGACCTGCTTTAGCGCCACATACTGTGTAAAGCAGATTATATCATTTTGCTAGTGACGCAAAATACTAGGAACCCCAGAATTTCTTAACTTGAGTTTGGTTTTTTTTGCCAGGTACAAGCGCCGAAAGTAGAAGACCGGTCAACACGTAATGTGTTGTCAAAAGGAGGGGTATATTACATTCCCTTGTAACTTTTTTTGACTGATTGATCCCGAAGAAATGTCAGGATCCTGATGTTATGTCTTTTACCGTAAGTTTATTAGTTGTAGAATTGTTCTCATACCATGTAATGACATTCGTCATATTCATCTCTGAGGGATTTATCCACAATTTCAGAAATCATGTTGTCCTCATCAAATGTGGATAGTCTCCTCTTTGATGTGTCTGACATTCTTCTTTACTAGTTTAGGCTGCTCCAAATGACTTAAGTTTCTGGTTAAGTTTCTGGTTTTTTCTACCTTTCGGTTTATTTAAACTAGAAGCCATTTAGAATATGACGGTTTTTAATTTTGGTCTTTTTGTTTTTTTTCTTTATTTATTTGTATTGTCTTTGACGACATAATAGTTTTTTTTCTCTTTTTTTCTCTTATTTTTTCTTAAAAAAAGTTAAGATCCTTTCTAGTGTAGTTTCAGTTTTAACTAAAAATCATAGTTAAAAGCCAGTAAGAAGCAGACACTAAGACTAGCTTGTACCTGGGCTAGTGTCGCTTTCAATACTCGATCAGTTTGTTTTTTGCTTTGATATAATTGTCTTTGGGCAGCTGCATGCCAAGTAATGGTTGGAGTATTGAGTTTGCAGTCTGTTTCATTGCAAGCTTTTGCGGTGTCATGCATGCAGCTCCTTGCCTACAGGGGTTCAAACGAAGTGAATAATTTTCATCCAACTGATCGATCAAATATTTGTGGAATGAATATGGAAGGAGTAAATAGGTATCTATCATTATCTATGTTTGATTTCGACTTTAAGGAAAAAATATAGAATAAGATATGGGACGAGTGATATTTATTTATATATATGCGTATGTTAAGTAATATGAAAAAATCTCCTGCGACTTCACTTGAAAATAAGATAATATATAGGTGGGGAATACTGAGTGCTCTTCTTATGATATCTAGATAATTAGTTTTTTTTCATATTTGCTTTGATTGTACTCTACTGTCCAATGTCTTATGTAGAGGTGTAAAAGAAGTGGATAATTTTCGTTCGATTGACCATCTGAAGGTTGATGGAACGAATACGAAATAGAGAAATAAGTATCTGACAATTTTTTGTATCGGACTCTGATTTTGAAAAAAAAATTCAACATAAGATAAAGAATAAATGATATTTGATGTATCCGCACTTATTACATCCTATTACATCCTACTAAGGCAAGCATGTATCCCCTGTGCTCTGCTCTCTTCATCTGTAAACCTTTCCTCGTAGTGCACAATCTTTTATGTGCCCCTTCACTTTATACTGCTTCTCTTCCTTAGGTCCCTGTGTGTCTCTTTCACCGCGTCCAGCATCTCCCAATCCCTTTTCCGAAAGCCTGCGATCTGCATGCATCACTCATCGCAATCTCTCAGATCATTTGCTTGTGCTGTAAAGCGTAAAGACTAGAGAATCCCCATGAGATGAGATGAGACCACACTATCTTCTTTGTTCACTTCACTTGCTGCCGAGTGCCATCATCAATCATCATGCAGACATGCAATGCAACATGAGAACAAATGTACTAGTACTAGCTAGGCCCCTCCTGTACTACTGCATATATGTCGGTGCTGTTCGTGCAGAAGCACTAGATACCTGCACCAAGAGGTGTTAATTTGCAAGTGATAGTCAAATGGCGTCTTGGCGCCGGAGGATTCTTAAATTTGTCCGTTTGAAACCAGCGTGCCTTTACAACTCAAATGAAATTATCTTTTTTGACCAAGTCAAATGAAATTGAAAAACTTTGCTTTCGATCTTCACTGGTCTATGACCTCTTTTTTTCAAGTAAATTATTTTCACTTGAAGTTAGAGGGTTAGATGACGAGGATATAATAATCATCAATTTATTATTTATCTATAATTAGTATTATTGCGTCATTATGCTTCTTAAGCGTACCCCTTATATTCGTACAGGAGAGACCGCTCCATGGTTATGAGCCTTTTCACGATCACTTCATGATCGTAAATTTTTCTACGACCATAATATAGTTGTAAGTTGTTCTATGACTACCATTTGATCGTAAACTCTTCTACGACTAGCCTAACTTCGACCAGCTTATCTATAACAACCTGCTATGTTGCGGGCCTATCTGACAAGGCAGTTAACATATGCAGTTGTTCTTTGGAATAATCGCTCATATCTTTTTCCTGCCTTGAGCGATAACCACCTAGCGGTGAGATGTATCACATTGCTGACAATAATCTCCACAAGATGGCTTCTCATTTGAAACACTGAGACATCTCTTAGCATGGAGCAACTGTCATCTCTTCGTACACTATATAAGGGTGTTCGTTCTTACCCACTAGGGTTCGATCCCTAGAATCAGCTTGAAATGGTGTGCCTTATTTAGTAGGAATACACACATACATCTGTATTCAATAGGAAAGTGCATGCCCTCGCTCCGTGAGGCTGTATAATCTTCATAAAAATTCCTAACTTGTGTAGTGGACACATGTGTGTGGTGTGTCCTCTATATAGTCTCGCTCTAAAAAAAGATAAAGTTCATCACTACTCGAGGCTAGTCTTTCCTAATCAAACCCAACCTAGTTAATCCAAGCCTAATCTAATCCCAAGCCCAACCCAAGTAAAACATATGACTGTTCCAGTCCAGCACTAGGCTCAATGACTTAGCGTGAGTGTTGGCTGTGTCCGACTAACATACGTACTCAGATTTTAAGTTGGTCATGACTTTAACTTGAGTAACACATAGAGATGGACTCTACTACATCTCGAACTCAATTCAAACTCTAAATCAGGATTATTTCCAACATTCTTCACCCCAATCCTAACTTGACATACTCCTAATTTAGTCTCAATGCATTATGAACTACCAGCTACGTCTCCACATGAAGCGTACTATATGCAAACTAAACACATAGCTACATGTAGGAACTCAACTTAACTAGTATAGATCCATCCATATACAAAGCCTCTAACTCGTTGAGGTAGTCAGTCATAACTACAACTTGCTTAACTTATACTCGATACAAGATGGCGAACACATCTTCTCAACGTCCCGGACTCATTTCTACTTACTAACTCAAGACGGCGAACATATATTCTCAACGTCTTAGACTCATTTCTACTTGCTTGACTCAGGACGGCGAACATATCTTCTCAACGTCCTGAACTTATCTCAGCAACAGAGCAGTGCCGGTTCATCATCGTGAGAGCTTTAGCAAGAAGCGTTTTCTCCTTCTTTGGCTTGCGGCATTCTGAAGTGAAGTGCTCACAATCATTACAATTATAGCACCACACTTTTTTTCTTATTAAGCTTTCGATTCTAGCGGCCTCGGCCATTACCGCTAGAAGTGTTCTTGCATTTATGCTTCGATGATCGGACCTCCCACTCAGCTTGAACCCTCATGTACACCTTCGAGGATAGGAGGACCATCTTGTGGCTTGTAGGGCTTGTGGGTGGAGCCCAAACCTCCACGATATCTAGTCTTTTGGATGATCAAGGTCATGATATAAGGAGCATAATTGATTCTTTTGACCTGATCATCCTTAGAAAAAGCAATCTCCCGAAGGATAAGATCTACCAAATCAAATCTTCTGCCATGCATGATGTTGTCAATTAAGTTCCAAGCATGTCCTCGAATGGCATCATAGTTCCCACTCTTAGAGAGAATGGTGTGATTAATGATCATGTTGACCAAGCTAGGAATAGATAGAAGACCGGCTAGCTTGCCTGGAGTATATCTGACATTTGCAACATAGTATTCCATCTAGGCTAGAACCAAAAGTGTAGGTCTGTCATAAACTTTTTCATAGCTACTCGACTCGATCCTTAGAGCTAGCTCAAATTCATTCTTATGGCAATCCAAGTAGGTAGTTCCCATCATCCATGACATATGAATGAAATCCATATATATATATATATATATATATATATATATATATATATATATATATATATATATATATATATATATATATATATATATATATATATATATATATATATATATATATATATATATATATATATATATATATATATATATATAATTGCTGATAATTTCCTCAAAGATAATCACATTTTAGTGCAACAAGGTCTTGAATACCGACCCTTTGGAATATCCAATATGTTCCATCATACTTGTCAAGAGAGTCCAGATGATCCCAATCAACATATTTATGATCAGTGATTGCCTATTGGGGCCATACATTTGTTCATATATCAACTCCTGAATTCTAGTGTGAAACTTCAGATTTTTAGATGACTTGGAAGCACAAACTAATTTCTTTGACGCAGTATGATGTAATTATCACTGGTGATTGTTCTCAGGTTAATTGGTTCCTCCTTGGGCTCATCCATTTCTTCATTAGATTCCTCATGTGAAGAGCTCTCCTCATGGTCAGATTGTGTTTCTAACTCAGAAGCTGCAGCCTTGCCTCTATCTTCTCTACCCTTCTGAGTTGCCTCTAGAGTGACTTCAGTGGATTCGATAGGAGCCTAGGCTGCAAGTGGTTGAGGAGAACAGGAGGATTGACCGGGGAGAGGTTGGACGAGATCTCGGAGTGGCGTTCCTTGTCAGAGGCATCTTCAAACAAAGAGAATAGATAACAAGAAGAAATTAGGAATCATCCAAATAGGTTTAAAATTGAATGAAATGAAGTGGTTGTCTTGTAAAACAATTGGTAGTACCGATGTGCAAAGGGCGGTAGTATCGGGCTATGGTAGTACCGCGCACAACGAGCGGTAGTACTGCTTTCTCTGAGCAAGTTTTAGGGTAGAGCAATGATGAATCTTTTCTAGTGTTCTTTAAGGATTAAATCTATGAAATAGATGCACAAACATCATAAGATACTAGTTCTAGCAATTTTGCCCAAGAAAAGCTCACTATATCATCCACATTTTTAGATAAACCTATTTTGACTAGGGGTGAAAATGGGTCGGGTTATTCCCGACCGATCCGACACCGAATCCGATTGGTACCGAATCCGACTAGTACCGAATCCGAGAAACAAATATGGGTTAGGATATGGTAATAGAATATCCGTCCGAATCCGAATATCCGTCCGAATCCGATACATCTTCAACTTTGATTTCAGGTTAGTGCTACTATTTGACGTTTCATTTTCTTTGCAATGGTAAAATAAAATCTTCCACATCAGCTATTAAATAGTAACATCAATTCAAGGTCGTCCTACTCCATTTATCGACCGTATGCATTCCTTACAAACAAGTAGGTGCAAACAAATGGGTTAATCCCGACCGATCCGACACCGAATCCGATTGATACCGAATCCGGAGAAAAAATATGGGTTAGGATATGGTAACAGCAATATCCGTCCGAATCCGACCCGTTTTCACCCCTAATTTTGACCTAGGTTTCAAGAACAAGGCAAAAGGGAAGATTTTGAGGCACTTTTACCAGAGGTTCGAGGGAGATGAACCCTTAGGCACCAAGAAATCAACAGGAATCGACACAATCTTGAGAACACTAGAGGATCTCAAGAGAGGATTTTGGGGGTTTCCAGGGAGAGAGAGAGAGAGAGAGAATTCGGAGCGGTGCGCAAATACCACACGGGAGAGGAGACGAGGGGGGGTTTTAAGAGTCATGGATAGTTAGTTAATGCATTTACCAACTGTCGCGGTAGTACCACATTTTCAATGTTGGTAGTACTGGTGACCCATTTGTCTTTGACCATATTGGTCTCCAACTACATTGGTTTCGACCACATTGGTTTGTGACCATGTTGGTTTTTGATCACGTTGGTTTCCGATCACATTGGTTTTTTCGACCATATTTTCGACCACGTTAGTTTTGACAACATTGGTTTTTGACCTCGTTTTCGACCACGTTTTTGACCACGTAGGTTTTCAACCACGTTAATTTTCGACCACGTTGGTTTTCAATCATGTTGGTTTTCGACCGCGTTTTTTGCCATGTTGGTTTTCGACCACGTTAGTTTTCGATCACATTGGTTTTCGACTAAGTTGGTTTTCCGACCACGTTGGTTCACCAACTGACATGGTAGCACCGTGATCTCAACATCGACAATACCGAAAAGCGGTAGTACCGTGCATTACACATCGGTAGTTCCACCCAGCGGTAGTATCGCAAGAGACATCGTGGTAGTTCCGGTTTTTCTAGAACTTCAAGGATAGGACTTGGAATTTTGAAAATTATGCAAATGATTCCTAGTTTTGCGCTCAAATAAATATCATTTAGGATCATTTTGCATTAAGAAAGCTAAAGGATATTTAAGAACATAATTTTTATGAACATAGATGTTTTTAAGAAAATATTTAAAAATACCTTTCTTAAAAGCTCCAACTAACACCAAATGAGAGCAAAGAGCATGAGGCAAGAGTTCAAGCAACATTTGAATAGTCTATGACATTTAACTCATTCCTTAACTTGCAAAAGCAACTTTCATCTAATAGTTTGGTGAAAATGTCTGCTAATTGATCTTTGGTCCGAATGTGGCTAAAGGTTATATCTCCCTTGCTCACATGATCTCTCAAGAAGTGATGGCGAATATCTATATGCTTGGTTCTTGAGTGTTGGACTAGGTTATTGGTTATTTTTACAGCACTATCATTCATATAAAGAGGCATTTTATTGAATTTAATTCCACAATCCATTAAGGTTTGCCTCATCTATAGCAATTAAGCACAACAACTACTGCAGAAATATATTCGACTTCAGTGATGGAAAGGGTTACAAAATTTTGTTTCTTGGATGACCATGAAACTAAATACCTTCCTAACAATTGATAACTTCCCGAGGTGCTCTTTCTATCCACTTTGCAATCTACATAATCGAAATTCAAATATCCAATTGAATCAAATTAGCACCCTTAGGATACCATATGTCAATGGTAGAGGAATGATTTAAATATCATTGAATTATTTTTACATCCATCAAGTGGTACTCTTTTGGAGATGCTTGAAAACATGTACATGTGCAAACACTAAATATGATATAGGGTCTAGATGCGGTAAGATAAACAAACTACCGATCATATATCTATAAAGTTTTAAATCTACCAGTTTATCTCTCTCATTGAGATCAAGGTGTCTATTTGTCGCCATGGGAGTCTTGATGGGTTTTGCGTCCTCCGTGCCAAACTTCTTAAATAAATCCTTCACACACTTCATTTGGCTTATAAATATTTTATCTTTGAGTTGTTTGATTTGAAGTCCAAGGAAATAGCCATGTTCTTCGATCATGGACATTTCAAACTCTCTTGACATCGTATCACTAAATTATTTGCAAAAGTCTTAGTTTTTAGACTCCAATATGATATCATCAACATAAATTTGATATACAAAGAAATCATCATTAATAATTTTTGTAAATAATGTTGTGTCAACCTTTTCAATTTTGAATCCTTTAGAGAGTAGAAAATCTTGAAGGTGCTCATATTATGCTTTAGGAGTTTGTTTTAAGCCATATAGCGCCTTGGAGAGTTTATACACATGATTAGGCTTTTTAGGATCTTCAAAACCTGGAGGTTGTTCACCATATACAAGTTCTGTTATTTTTTCCATTCAAGAAAGCACTTTTAACATCTATTTGAAACAATTTAATATCAAAACTTGATGCAAAGACAAGTAATATACGAATAAACTCAAGTCTAGCTACTGGTGCAAATGTTTCTTACCACAACTCCATTTCCATCTTGTTTATTGCGGAAGATCCTTTTGTGGCAATCACGTTTGATCCTTTGGTCTTTCCACCATTGTCCAAATGTCATTTCGGGCAAAGTTGTTTAGCTCTTCATGCATTTCATTCACCCAATCCGGATTATCTAGTGTGTCATCTATATGCTATGGCTCACGAGAAGAAACAAAAGAGTAATGTTAACAAAACAAAGTTACACAAGATCGAGTTTGAACACCCCTACTCGCTAGCAGTGTTCATTCAATTTTTTTGGTATATATGGTTTGATAAATACGGTGTATAAGCTACACAGGTTGGTCATCTTTCTCTTTCAAATCAATTTTTCGAATGTTGCTTGTTTTGGAAGAGATAGAAGCTTCAACTTGTTTTGTAAAAGTGATTCACTTGTGTCCTCGTTTGACTTGATGTCACCAATTTGCATATTCTCCATTATTTGCCTTAGTCCTTTATCACCTACATCAAAATTCTCTTGCTCTTCTTGAGAATCATTAGTCTCATCAAATTGAATATCACAAGTTTCTTCAATTAAACCGAGTTTCTGTTGAATACATGATAAGCTTTACAATTTGAAGAATAACCAAGAAAGAAACCTCCATCACATCAACTTTGAAATTTAGAGAGCCAAACACCCTTTCTTAAGATATAGCTATTGTGGTTACAGACCAAACAGAGAGAGATGGTAGTGGAGAGTAAGGGAGATGAGTAATGGCCTGGCCTCTCCCCATGGCCTGTATCCATATATATGTACACATGAGGAGTGCTTTTATAGTTATACCCTTACATCTGGTCATCCCCTCCAGGGGCACTTATGTCATTACACATGGCCTATTCTGGGCCTTATAACCTCCTACCGTGCCTCGCTGGGTTTAGGTGGGGCCACCCCTACAACAGAGCCTCTCATGGAGAAGGGCTTCACAGGCCGGCCATGTTGCCGAGTCCTTTGGCCCTCCGTCCTCGCGGCTGTGAACTTTTCCAAACGTGACCGGGGTGTGGCCGTGGCCGAAATAGACACGCGCGCCCGTCCCTTACTCTTGGACGGGAGCGCGCGCCTAGGCGGCGCCGCGCCAGGCGCTAACCGAGACGCGCGCGCTCCGCTCCCTACCCTTAGAACGAGTGGCGCGAGCCGGCGCCAGCGGCGTAGACGCGCGCTCGTTCCTCGATTGGGTGGCGCGAGCGCGCGCCGGTAGACCGCTACCGTCCCTACCCTTGAACGGGTGGCAGCGAGCTGGCGCCAGGCGGTAGACGCGCGCGCTCGTCCCCTACCCTTCAACGGGTGGCGCGAGCCGCGCGCCTGGTCGGCGCGTCGGGCGCGGCGCGGCATAGGTGAGCCTAGCGGGGCCCGAGCGCCGCATATGCCTTAATTGATAAGGGACGCGCTGCGACGCCGTTCTTCCGCCGCCCACGTGGTGAAGCGTGCTTGGCGCGATGCGGGCCTTGAGGCGTCGTGACCATTAATGTAACGGCGGACTTCCGCGGTTGGACTTCCGCCGGTTGGAGTCCCGCCGATTGGACTTCGCCGGTTGGCTCCCTGCGATGGGGTATATATACAATGGCCAGTGCGGTGTTGTTCCCGCATGTATTTTGATAGAAGTCGCTCCCTAAATGGGCCCTTCGTGCATCAACATTCCCGCGACGCTGAGCGGCAGGGAATGTTGATGTACAGATGGAGGTCCATTTTTCTTGGGAGCTTGGTCGCGCCATTATCGGTAGCCACCGCGCTTCCTACCCTCGCTGCGTTTCAGACGACGGCAGCAGTTTGCCTGTTCTCCTTAACAGACCTACCTACGGTCGGTGTTCTGATGGATCCCGCCCGCACGCTTTGAAAATGCCGATGCACTTTAGGTGGTCCGTTAAGGAGAACGAGGCGCACTTTGCGACATGACCTCGCTTTGCCGCTCGCGCGCGCGGTCCGCTTCGAAATCAAGGTCGGTGCCGAGGCCGCGCCAGCCGGGTACGACGATCGAGAAGACGGCCTCCTACGCACGCGCCGCGCTCTTGTATGAAGATGGCAGGGTTTGACTTGTTCTCGTAGGCAGATATGCTTGAGGTCATCTGCATCCGCTGACTGCCAACTGGGGCCATCGTCAAGGGATGTTGATGTACTGAAGCTTATCTGTCTACGAGAACCTGTCAAAACCTGCCGCATACCAGCCGCTGCGCTCCGAAAACATGGAAAACCCAGAGGCCTGAATCCCCAATGGTTTAGGTCATGTCGAGGCTGCCGCCGAGGTGGCTTGGCCCGCGGCGACTTGTCGTTATTCCCCAGCGCAGGGTCGAGGCGGACGGCGAAGTATCTTAGCTATAGCGGGGATCCGCCAGTATCAAGCTGCCGACGCCGACGCAGCAGAAATGGCGCTAAGTCAGAGTAGACGCGCGCGCTCCGTCCCCTATCCCTCGAACGGGTGGCAGCGGAGCTGGCGCCTAGCGGAAGTAGACGCGCGTGCTCCGTCCCCTACCTTTCGAACGGGTGGCGCGAGCCGCGCGCACGGCGGCAGACGCGCGCTCCGCCCCTACCCCTCGAACGGGTGGCGCGAGCCGGCGCCAGCCGGCAGACGCGCGCCCGCCCCTACCCTCGAACGGGTGGCGCGAGCCGCGCGCCCCAAGCGAGATGCGCGCGCTCCGCCCCTACCACTGAACGGGTGGCGCGAGCTAGCGCCAGCCGGCGTAGACGCGCGCTCCATCCCCTACCCCTCGAACGGGTGGCGCGAGCCGGCGCCTAGCCGGCGTAGACGCGCGCTCCGTCCCCTACCCTCGAACGGGTGGCGCGAGCCGGCGCCCGGTCCGGCAGATGCGCGCGCCCGTCCCCTACCCCTCGAACGGGTGGCAACGAATCGACGCCTGCCGGTAGACGCGCGCGCGCCCCTCCCCGAACGGGTGGCGGTGGAGCCGGCGCCCGGCCGGCGTAGACGCGCGCGCTCCGTCCGTACACTTTGAACGGGTGGCGCGAGCCGGCGCCTAGCCGGCAGAGACACGCGCGCTCCGTCCCCTACCCTTCGAACGGGTGGCAGCGGAGCTGGCGACCTCGCGTCGCGAACACCGCCACACATGCGGTGATGGAGATCTCACGATGCAGTCATGCGCTGTAAAGGTTTCTGGAATCCCGCCGGCCCCCAGTCTGCCAGGGTTAGGTTGCCGTGCCGTGCTTCCTGCCTCGGCGCGTATAGGGCACGCGGCGGCTTATGACTGGTGCGCGGCGGGATGTCAGGCGCCATGCCCTGCGCGCACCTTGCCACCATACCGTCGTCCCCGCTTCAGCTCCACTCCCAGGCGCGCGCTCGCCTACAATAGCCCTACCGCCACTCTCTCTGGCTTTACCCCCCTTTGCTCAGGCAAGCTCGAGCGCCCGCGTCGTGAGCCAGCACTGCCGCCCTCGCCATTCTGGCTCTCCGGCGAAGTTCCGGCCAACTTCTCCTTGACTCAGCTGCGTCATACCGTGACACAGCCCCCCGGCTACGCCCCGTCGGAGGTAATTGGAAAATGGCGCACCGTGCTCACCGCTCCGGCTGTCCTCCCCGAAACCGGCTACCATCGCCGCCGCCCGCGTTGCTCCCTCCTTGGCGGCTCCCGGCTCAATCCCCTTCGCCGGGAGCACCACCCTGTCACCGCAATGCCTTCGCCGCCATCAGCCGGCCCTCCCATCGGCTGCAGCTCGCCGGCGGCGTGAACCATCCCGCGCCACTGCAGGCCGTCGTTGCCGGCTCGCCATAGACTCTTCCCCGCTCGGCCAATTCACTGGTGAGTGTTCCTCTACCTCACTCTTGCTCCAGCAGCTGCCAATTCCTCCTCCTCTCTACCACGACGTCGCCGCCCCTTCTCACCCTCACCGCGGCCGCTCATGTCGCCGCCCGAGCTGCCTCGCCTCTTCCCGGCTTGCACCGCCGCCCCCGGGGCATACCCACCCCCTCCTCAGTCCATTTTTCCGACCACCGTCCCTTCTCCGGGCACCGCTCGATGGCGCCACCGCCATCCCCTCCGTGCGCCCCGCCTCCCCTGTTCGGCCGAATGGAAGCTGTGTTGGGAGCTCAGTCCCCGTGCCACATCAGGTAAGCTATTTCCCCTGTTATCAGAAAATGGGCAATGCTCAGATGGCCATTAGCGCTGGCTGTTTAATTTTTACCTTTGAGGTCCCGGGATCAAACCCCGCTCGGCGCATCCCTTTTTGCTGTTTTTATTTTTCAGTAACTCATCTCAACTAGGAAGTAAGTCCAAAAAAAGGGAATAATTCAAAAAAGTTAATAATTTTGATTAGGATATAAAGTAATATTAAATAAGATTTAGTGTTAGATTAATTACCATACATGAATAAATAATGAGCCTTACTATTTATCTTATTCTAATTATAAAGTAAAGACAATCATAAGAGATGGTTCTAAAACTTAATAAAGTGGAGAGGCTAATGAAATTTGGTTGGGATATAAAATAAAATTCTTAAAGCTTTAATATTAGATTAAATGATGACTCAAGCAGCTTCATAAAATTAAATAATATGCCAAAGCCATTTAAAATAAAATATCTGTTTAAATTAGAAAGTCGTGATTTATAAACCCCACCATTAGTACATCGCCGATAAATAAATCTCAAACGATAGATTTCATTAATAATGACAGTTGGTGTTAGATTAGCATTTCACATAAAATGACTCTAGAATATATTGTTTAAACTATTTGGCAACCAAAAGCAGTATGTAATTAAGTGATGCACAATTAACCAACTAAAGTATGGCTGTCGTACCTATATTCTTGAGGAGTCATAAAAATACATTCACTAACAACCCTTAAATAAACTGAGGTGTCATTGAAACTATAAGTACATGGCTTGTATAAAAGACTGTAGTAATATAACACCGGGAAGATAATGCTGAAAATTGTCAACATATCGACTAACCATTAGCTCTGAATGCAAGTTATATTAAAGACAATGTGTGAACCCTAGGTCCGGGTTAATGCTCTTACGATGTGCCAGCTCGTGACATTCAAGGAATAGCACGCTAATATTATATATCAGCACATAGGTCTAAACTGGCTCATGGAACTTACTTGATAAATACAAAAGTAATAAAGGAAGATACGAATACAAAGATCGAGTCGTCATATTCTACCATCTGTGTACTTAATTATCTTCGAGCACTAAACAAAAATAATCTCATGTAAAATCTCCGTATTCTAAAATCACAAGACTCTGTCCCTTTTTAATGTTTCGGGTAAATTCTCCCATTTGTCCATAAGTCTTACTTGACTCCTGGAACTTTCCTGATAAATATAAATCAATAAACAAAAAGGCATCAATTAAAAGATCGAACCTCACCTTTCTCCAATCGGCTATGTTGGCCACTTCTTTTCCAAAGCAAATAATTCATGTAGATACTTCCTCACTTTTGATCTCTTATTATCCTAAAATTTTCCCTCACGGTAAAGCTATTCAGATAACTCGTTTTCTCACTCAAATCCAGCTACCACTGTGTTTTTAACACACTACACCGAATCATCCTTCTAGTCTCAAATCGTAATAAATGTATAAATTAAATTAAATTGGGCATTTAAATTATTTGGATCTCTTGAGTGATTTGCTTTTATTTGGATTCAGTCGCTTATCGCGTAGTTAGAAACTGGAGCCTTGAAGATTCAATGGATCGAGGGAAATCAATATCGAAGTGAAGATAAAGACCAGAAGCTCAAGAAAAAGCATTGTGTGAACTCAAGACCGCGGTAAACCGCGCAAGGCGAGTCAATACTTTGATCATGTTGATCCTACATTTTCTGCAAATTATTTTTGTTTAAATTATCAAATTGCATGCTGTTACTTTATATGCAAATACATGCTTAGTTTAATATTCTAGTTATATGCCCATTGCTTACCTTGATTAATATTACATCTCCCTTTGGAATATTTGAATTGTGAACCTTGTCACCCTAGCAAAACTTATAATAGTAACCTTTCAAAAATAAGTCCGTAATTATATGCCATGCTTAGTATTGCTTAGATACTCATGGGCGCGAAAGCGCCCAAGCATCACTTTTAATCCTGAGAAAAATTGGTTGGGCAGTCATGGTGGTAATGACTGGTGTATGTTGGATACGGTTATTTTTCCCAAAAACCTCAAATTGCTTATTTGTCTGGGCGAATGGTTCGGGGGTATGGTGCAGGTGTGCACGAGAGTGTGGTTTGTGGTAGAACCGCCCAGATAACCCTAAGGACTGAATCTTGTCATGACCTCCTGTGTAAAACAAGTACAACCAGAAGTCTTGTCGGGACCCCGGATTTCTGAACCCGGACCCTCTGTGTATTACCGCACTAGTCCCAGATCAAAGCTAGTGCACACAGTTAAACAGAATGGATAAACATCACCAACAGCGATTTATTACAATAATTGAGAGTACCGACCGAAAGGTCTCATTATTACAATTGAGGTTTCAAGACCTCGCACACACGAAACACAGCGGAAGCAAAAGATAAACTCGGTGAAGACCCATCAATACGCCACAGGCAATTGACTGGGGAAGCGCGACCTAGAACTCCTGGAATCCTTCGTCGAATCCACCCGCGAAGAAGTTGTAGTTGCCTTCTTGAGCTTCGTACTCCTCTGGTTATTATTTTTTTAGTGTAGCATGTGAGTACATAAAGTACTCCGCAAGTCTTGGGAAAAATGCAATAGATGCAAGGCTTGACAAAGGAAGGCTATATGGTTCTTTTGCATAAAGCAACATTTTCATTCAATTACTTCTAATTATTTTCGAAGGCATCAATTTAATAAAGTAAATGTTTTAGTAGAAACTATCATTAACTCTCTAGTGAAGGTTCCATCTACCAACACTAGCTAACAACTTGAACAAGTTTAATACTGCGGGTTACATCCACCCTCCCTGGCTTCAACCGCTAGGATACCCTTCCGAGAGTTCCCTCCACTCTCGAAATATAAAACTTTTGATTTTAAAACAAAACCAGAAATCTACCATGTGAATGCATTCCTTGCCCGCCCTTGACCGTGGGCACGGCTATTCGAATAGTTTTACACTCTGCAGAGGTTGTACAACTTTACCCACAAGAGATAAATTATCCTAAAGGTCAACACGCTTCCTTTGGCATGAGACCCAGATAAAATATCACAAAGCCTTTACCTTACTCTAATCTAGCTAGATACCACCACGAGGTTTCACCGCAGTAGGCTAACCGCCCAACCAAGCCCCTCTTGCGCCATATGAGTACAAGAAATCCTGTCCCTCACTGTGAATAACCACCCATCCTCGGCATCCACTTTCCATCGGTGGCACCTAAACTAGACTATCGTAAGTTAGTCACCTAGGTCGTCCATATAGACTTGTGGTTGTACGGTTAATGCTCAGTTTGGACAAACACAAGCGTCGGTCCTTAATTGACTAGGGTGGAACATACACATTACAAGATCTCGTGCTTCCTGCACCAATCCAAACTAACCATCCACCCTAATCTAAACCAATTTTCACATTTTAGTTTATTTTAAAAGAACAGTGGCAACTCCAATTACCACAAATTTTCATAAACACAGAGGTATTACAATAATTCATAATTTCCCATTTGCAAGATTTGTGAGGTATTCAATAGCATGGCTAAGCATGGTTCTACCATTCTAATACCAACAATTTAATATATTATTCTCATTAGTGAGTCAAAGGAATTTCTAGGGTTGCAAAGGTACATGGCATTCGAATTCAAATGAGGGCATAACAAGGTTGGATATAACTAATGCCTTAAGATTTGAACTAATATTTTATATAAATAGCAATGCACATAATTTGAAATAATTAAAACATTTCAAAATCATAGGTTCGAAATGATCAAAGGAGACTTGCCTTCTTGTGCACTGGTTGGTCCCTCTTGCTGTGGTTCGACAAACTCTTCGGCAACTTCGGGTTCTACGTGCGAAACGACAAAACAAACAAAATAAATTCAAATGAACTCCAAAAACTGCAAAACCAGAACCAAAAGATAGAGCTCAATTTTAGATGAATTTAGGAAGAAGAATCGGGTCGATCGGAGTTCGGACGAAGGAGAACGAGCGATCTAAAGTTTGCCGGGGCGAGAAAATGCTGCAAATTCACAGATGTTACTGTTCATCCGAGAACGGTACTTTTGGCGAGAAGGCTAGCGCTGGCGAGAGAAGGCATAGGAGATGAATCTAACTAGCAAAATGGGTTGCTAGGGACCTAAGGCACACATAGGAAGCGACGGCACGCCAAACGGAGTACGGTGACGGCACGGTTGGCTACAACGACATGGGTAGAAGAGAGGAATAAAACCCGGGCATAGGACATGGAGAAGTAGGGTGAGCACGGGGTAGAACGCGGCTTGGTGAAGCTAGGAAAATTATCGGCTCGGCCAGAAACCCATCGGAGACGGCGCAATCTACGCTTGAACGACGCCGGGAAGGGTAAAGGAAAACTTAATATCTTGGTGCTCGTGAACGAAATCTAAAACCACTTGAAGGGTAGCTACCTGGGATGGTTTGGCACAAAGTGACGCGAACGGATTGGTGGAAACATCACCGGTAGATGGGGACACGAGATGCCATTGACGGCCATGGCGAGGTTCGAGGTGAAAATTTGTGGAGGCTTTCTGGGAAAAGGGAGTGAGCATGGCGTAGAACGCGCGAGGCAAGTCTAAGAAAATTACGACAAGGGCTAAAGCTTACGGAGATGACGAATCGACGTCGGAAGCGCTCTTGACCTAGATTGGGGAAAACTCGATTCCGGGAGATTGGCTGCACCAAAACCAAATTAACTTGGCAAGAAGGTAGATGGCACATGATGGCACAATGTGACGTGAAAGGATCACGGAAAAACTCACCGAATAGCTCGAGACGTGACGAGCAAATTCGAGACCGAAGGGCCTCGATGCCGACGGCGTCCTGACCTTTGATGGGACTTGCCACGGCTTGGGATGGGTTTAGGGGAGCCAAGGGGTCCTATTTATAGGCTTGGAAGGGGTAGAAACCGACTCCAATTTGCGGATTTTGGTTTAGAGTCCGTTTCAGAAAATTGGAGATAAAAGGCAAACAGATGAACGAAATGGAAGGGGACCAGTTGGGATGGATTCCTTGCGTGATTTGGCACAACTTTCCTTTTGAGAAGACATTGAGATAAGGTCCGGATTGAAAGTTATGAAGAGAGATAAAAACGGGAAAGAACTGTACAGAGCAGGGGCATCGAATCGATCTCTGCCTGCGATGGGGAAGACTTCATTCTCTCTCCTCTTTCTTCTTTTTTTGGAAATTTCAAATTGAGCTCAAACAAACTCCGAAAAATTCTAGAAAATACAAAAAAAATTCCTTGTGACACAAGGAACACAAATAAAATATTTTTAACAAATATTAATGTTTAATTTAATCATATTAAATCTTTTTAATTAATGAAAATTCCAGTTAAGCTTTAATTAATTCCAGAAAAATCCAAATGGTGAATTTTATTTTAAAAGCTTCAAAAAGGCTCTGAAAATCAGGATGTTACAAGTCTGTAAAGTACAACTTGGCCTAGTAAATTTACTGGACCTGGAAAGTCATCATCATCAGTGGAGGAGTGAAGTGGTGCAAGTGGCTGTCTGTGTGTCAGGCTTGAATGGGACACCCTCGGAGGGTGAGGTTCTGCTGTGGCGTGCTAGCAGAGTGGGTAGCCAACTGCTAGGCGTTCAGAAGGAGAACATCCCGCACAACGTATGGGACCCACCCCAAGTGGGAATGACCCATAGGGTGAGATGATGGAAGGGGCGAGGTACATTGAACAGTTACTGTGATGGTTTGCTCAACCGCATGACTAAGGAATCGTGTAGGGCAACGAGTGAACTATCTCTTGTGGGTAAAGTGTGCAAACTCTGCAGAGTCAAAACTATTCGAATAGCCGTGCCCACGGTCAAGGGCAGACATGAGAACTTAACTAGATATAGTTCTATTTCAAAAACCTTTTTGTGGGGAAGTGGAAAAAGTGGAGGGCAGTGAAAAGCCCTGATTTGAGTTATCCTGGGTGTCGTCCCAGTGGTAAGTTAAGCGGCTATAACGCTGAAAGATGTTATATGGTGTGGTGCCATATGTATGGAAAAATTATGGTGATATTAGGCATATGGTGTGATGCCACACGTATGAAAAATCATGTTAATATTCCATGAACATTATGTTTTGTTCCAAAGCTGCTAGGTGATGTGATCACGCCACAAACACATACGATAATAGCACCCAATATCAAGATTGAACTAAAGGTGAATTCGTTTCTTCAGCATTCATATGTTACTAAGAAGAGACCGCTACCTAATGCAAGTGATTTAATTGTGCTTAGGAACTTGGGAAAGGATGAAGAAAGAGACATGGAGTCCTGGACATGCATGGAAGGAATAAGGGAGGTCACCATGTCACTTTGGGACCAAGTCAAGCACGAATTCGAGTTGGACACGTTTTGGAATCAGACTCGGACTGCTGCGATGGTACCAAGTTCAAACGGGCATAACTTCCTCATACAGACTCCGTTTGGGACGTTCTTGTACTTCATGGAAAACTTATGAAGTCCACTTTCGAACGGATCCAACCTCATCTTCAAATTCTATCCGAGCCGGCCGCAATCGTTAAAAGAGTCCACGTTGGTCACGTACTGGAATCGGATTCGGACTGCTGCAATGGTGCAAGTTTAAACGGACATAACTTCTTCATACGGACTCCGTTTGGGACGTTCTTGTACTTCATGGAAAGCTTATCAAGTCTACTTTCCAATGGATCCAACCTCATCTTCAAATTCCATCCGAGCCGGTCGGAATCATCAAAATAATCCACGTAGGTTTCTGAGTCCGAGTCAAAAGGGTGCTGCGCCACCTCCACTTGGGCCCATGGGCCTTGTAACCCTAGGGTGTACCCTTTGGGACGTCTCCCCTGGTTGTTTTCACTATATAGGAGCCGCCGCCTCTGTTTCTAGGACTTAGGTTTTGTTTAGATCAGTTTAGCCCCTTGTGCAAACTCCACGTTCTCTTGTGTCGGCTAGACCAATAGATTCGTGTTACAGAACCTCAACTATCCTTGTGCGACTTTTATATCTAGCAAGTTTCAGGTTGCTCACTATCTTTGTTCTTGCGTGTTCTTCGGTTGCATGCAGGAATAGACCTTCGTGGTCAGGTCAACCGTGTTCTTGGCACGGTTGATAACATCTTGGGGTTGGTTCAGCGATTGCTAAGGCGCACGTGACGTCTCGTACGGTTGTAGTCGGATCGCAAGAGTCATCTCCACCGAAATCGATAGTTATCATCCTATCGGAAGATCGGGACCCCATCGCCTCATCAGTTGGTATCAGAGCTTCAGTTGACCGGTAGGAATTTCTTGTATCCCTAGTTAGTAGATTGGTTTTTATTTCCTATAGTCCAGAAAAATTGCACCACAAAAAGAGTTAATTCCCGTTGTCCAAACCCTGTTGCGCCTTTCAATCTATTAGTTTTGGTTTGCTAAATTGAGTTTGTGTCCGTCTTAGCATTGTCTTGTTGCTGGTCATATATTTGGTTCCATAAAACTCCCAAAAAAATCCCCACGTCCAAAACCATAAAAAAACACATCAAACCCTAATTTTCAATTTCGGCCAGAAGACTCTCTCTGTGCAGCCGCCACCAAAAACGCCATATCTTTTGTTTCCGATATTTTTTTGAGTGAGACCACCGCCACTAGATCCATAACTTCCTTATATAACTGCCCTAAAATTTTGCTTCATTCCATTAGGGCAGTTAAAAGATATCTGCGGTGCAAGTTGACCCAAATTTCCGGACAGAATCTGTAACAGTCTGCGCTTGTGATTTTTGTGCGATTTTTTCGGTCGGTTTCCAGAACTTGGCTCCAAAACAAAAGTTGTAGAAAAATCCGTCAGAAAACGGAGAAAAAAAGAATCATTGAAAAAAAGGCAACTGACAAAAAGTTACAGCCGAAATACCGACGTGCTGTCCAGTGGACAGAAATCTCCAGATTTCAAGTTTTGGGTCAATCCTTGTGCTCTTCAATTCCAGATTGCATTCGATTGAATTATCTTGCATTTACCACTCCTATACATTACCATACACATATTTTAGCCTTCTTCCATCCTTAGTTGATCAGCAACATAGGCTAAGTACTAGATACGAACTATAATTCAATTCTGTGCAATTTCTGAAATTAATTGATTGTTTTCCTTTGCTACAAAATACATAGCCTATCCAAGCTCCACTTTTCTACTAACCGAACAGGTCTCGCTGTACCTTGCAATCGCTTTACTCATCACTTGAGTTAGATTTATCACGAACCAGCCACCGGTTGCACCACCTGCTTGCTTTGGTAAGAACTCGTAAGAATTTGGTAAGAGCTTGAGAGATGTGTGACTTGATATGAGCCTCCATATCCTAGTAGTTGATAGGAACATTTACTTGTGATTTGTTTCCTTGTTTTCTACTAACAATGACAGACTTGAGAAAATTGGTAGATTATGATGTCATCGCGGGCAGATTTGAACTCGAAGGGAAACAATTACCGGTATATATCTTGCCACTCACCGCTGAGAGTACGTCGTCGGACTACTTCTTGTGGGTTACTATGATGGATAGCTACTTTGAAAGACAAGATCTTGATCCTTATGAGAAGATGAGCATGGCAAGGACGGCGCTGATTGGTGATGTTCAACATTGGTGGTCAAATCTCGAGTTCCACTATATATACACATGGGAGGAGATGAAAAAGAAATTGCGACATCGTTTTGTACCTCCAGCACCCACGGTCACAAGCGAGGTGGAACCTGAGGTAATTGAAAATGTTGATATTGTTTTGGTTCCTACTTCATCTACAGATACCACCGAGATACTTGAAGAGGTGAAGGATGATCTAGTGCATCTTATGCCATTAGAGGAGAAGTTTGAGGTACCTACACTATCCGATGAGGACGATAATGACAAAGGTATCGATTCGGTGCTACAACAAGACATAGATCAACCTTGTGAGTATATACCTGCTGTAGTGCAATCTTTTGATATTCCTTGTGTTGACTTGGACGAACCATGTGCTGATCTAAATTCTCATAATTTTGCACATGTCGAATTAATTACACATAAGGAAGTATTTGATAGAATATCCCCTGCTGATGCATTGTGCTATATCATGCTTAATGAGACCGTTAGTTTGGATTGTGCTATGGAGAAAGTTTCTGAACTTGCATGTTCGAAATTCTTGTTTAGTGCCTACACCCCTGGATATAAGTTTAATTTGATTGGAGATTATGGTGTAGCAAATCAATTTCTTGTATATCGAATATGCATAACTTGTGATCACATGGATGAATTGAAACTTGTTGTTTCCAACAACAACTCTTGTATGCTCAATCTTGTTCATTATGAAAGAAAAATAAAATTTAGTGATCATTCAATGCCTATGTCTTGTTGAACCATCTAACATTGACAATATGAATAATGAAATTGATGTATGGAAAAACTTGCAAATCTTTTCACCCATAATAGATGAATTTGCTATTGCTCAATTGAAATCTGATTATATCAAAGAACTTTGCTTGATTCCAAAAGTTGTAGCTTTACCCATATGTGCCACCACTACAAGTATACAACTTCAAAGATTTGAATTGCATAGATGCTTCACTTACATTTGCAAAACAAGTTGCAATAATTGCTGTGTTAGAAATTTTGATTTGCTCATTAACATATATGATTACTTTTGGGTTAATAATATAATGAGCTTTTATGATCACTGTTGTTTTATAACATTAATTGTGCAACAACGAAGAACTGTTAAACGGATGACATATATATATACCATGCATACACCTTGGCTTCTCTGTTACCATACTTTCAGCTTATCAAAAGCCGAGGACGGCTTTACTTTCAAGAAGGGGAGAATGATAAGAACATGTACCCTATGGATATAATCATATTTGCTATACTTGTTGTTCGAATTACAAGAGCTCCTACGCACCACTTAAATTATCAGTGAGTTCGTTTCAAACAGGTTTCACTTTGTTTGACAAAGAACTTATGATATTACATAATGAGAGTTTGTTGCGTTTGTTATTATGTACCGACATTTATGATGAAGATCATGCAATACGTGAGGCTACACATATGCTAAAACCGATGACGGTTTTCTATCAAGAAGGGAGGATGATGTGACCACGCCACAAACACATACGATAATAGCGCCCAATATCAAGATTGAACTAAAGGTGAATTCGTTTCTTCAGCCTTCATATGTTACTAAGAATAGACCGCTACCTAATGCAAGTGATTTAATTGTGCTTAGGAACTTGGGAAAGGATGAAGGAAAGAGACATGGAGTCCTGGACATGCATGGAAGGAATAAGGAGGTCACCACGTCACTTTGGGACCAAGTCAAGCACGAATTCGAGTTGGACACGTTTTGGAATCAGACTCGGACTGCTGCGATGGTACCAAGTTCAAATGGGCATAACTTCCTCATACAGACTCCGTTTGGGACGTTCTTGTACTTCATGGAAAGCTTATGAAGTCCACTTTCGAACGGATCCAACCTCATCTTCAAATTCTATCCGAGCCGGCCGCAATCGTTAAAAGAGTCCACGTTGGTCACGTACTGGAATCGGATTCGGACTGCTGCAATGGTGCAAGTTTAAACGGACATAACTTCTTCATACGGACTCCGTTTGGGACGTTCTTGTACTTCATGGAAAGCTTATCAAGTCTACTTTCCAATGGATCCAACCTCATCTTCAAATTCCATCCGAGCCGGCCGGAATCATCAAAACAATTCACGTAGGTTTCTGAGTCCGAGTCAAAGGGTGCTGCGCCACCTCCACTTGGGCCCATGGGCCTTGTAACCCTAGGGTGTACCCTTTGGGACGCCTCCCTGATTGTTTTCACTATATAGGAGCCGCCGCTCTGTTTCTAGGACTTAGGTTTTGTTTAGATCAGTTTAGCCCCTTGTGCAAACTCCACGTTCTCTTGTGTCGGCTAGACCAACAGATTCGTGTTACAGAACCTCAACTATCCTTGTGCGACTTTTATATCTAGCAAGTTTCAGGTTGCTCACTATCTTTGTTCTTGCGTGTTCTTCGGTTGCATGCAGGAATAGACCTTCGTGGTCAGGTCAACCGTGTTCTTGGCACGGTTGATAACATCTTGGGGTTGGTTCAGCGATTGCTAAGGCGCACGTGACGTCTCGTACGGTTGTAGTCGGATCGCAAGAGTCATCTCCACCGAAATCGATAGTTATCATCCTATCGGAAGATCGGGACCCCATCACCTCATCACTAGGTCTCAGGAAATTTTATGTATTGTATTTCCAATAGTGGCATTTCTATTCTTACAAAATAAAATAGGGGTGGAATAAACAGGTCGTGAGTAAAGGAAATAGATGTTTGTAGTGTACACATAAAGGTATTGGTGGATTCATGTCGATCATAAATAGGAAATTATAGTGTGGGTTCTGGGCGGCATAAATTGGTGGAGCCTAAATGATTATATAGGCTAGATAGATGATTCAAATGATTTTGGAGAACTAGGAAGTGAATAAGGTAATTGCTGGATTACAACTCCGATAACTAATGCAAATTCTTGGAAGGTATTGGCTATAATGGGATTAATAGGATTTGATCGATTACTAGCATGATCTAATTGAATCTTTGAGAGCATTGGAGATGTAATAACAATTATTGGATTATAGAAGGGATCCGTGATATTCTTGGTGGATATATAATGGTGAATCGTAGAATTGATCAATGATATTCTTGGTGGATATATAATGGTGAATCTTAGAGTTGATCAATGATATTCTTGGTGGATATATAATTGATGATATTCGCTGTTTGAAGTCTTAGACAGCACTCAAAATAGGAAGTGTGTGTTCGGTGGATTAATCACATGATATTAGATAGATGATGTCACTAGCTGTTTGGAGTTTTAGGCAACAATTGATCGGTGGATTATATAAATTATGATACTCGCTGTTTGGGGATTTAGGAAACAATTGATTGGTGGATTGTATAGCTGATGTTATCCGCTGTTTGGAGTTTTAGACAGCAGTCAATAAGTAAAGTATATGATCGGTGGATTAATTAAATGATGTCACTCGCTGTTTGGAGTTTGAGACAGCAATCAGTAAGGAAAGTGTGTCTTTGGTGGATTAAGTCAATGATGGCAATCACTGTTGGGAATCTTAGACAGCAGTTAATAAAGAGCGTGAGTCTTTGGTGGATTAAGTCAATGATGTCGTTTGCAGTGATGAGTCTTTAGGTCTCAAAAACAACAATATGATTTAATAATAGAAATGCTACTAAACGCGTTTTATGACAAATAAAATAACCCGAGCCTCTCCTTTGATAAGCCATGCATACTATTTATTTGCATTATGTGTATTGGCTCGCGGAGCATGGGGTTGGAGTGCTCACGCTCGCTTTTGCGATAAAATTCAGAATCAGGAATCAAATCACCTCGTCTCAGCGACAAGATTGGACAAGTTGGCCGAGAAGATAAAGATGTCAAGGGCTAGGTCGCGAACCTCCAGTTGGCTGCCTGTGGGCATGTCCTGAAGGTCTCACCTGTGTGCTTCGTTCTTCCGCTGCTGCAATTTATTGATTTTGGCCTAATCGGCCCATGAGTAAGTCTACTATTATATTTACGCTTCCGCTTGATATGTACTTTTGATATTCAGAACTGTAATCTGTGAGCACTATCTACTGATCCAGGGAATAGTGCGGGGAATCACAGAGGATTCCAGATTGTATAATCTGGGTCTGACACATACCCAAATCCTTCTTTGTTGAATGAGCACCTTTGCTCGCTCAAAAGCATGTCAAGGGTGGCTTTACCCTTGAAGCACTGTTCCAAGCTTTTGCTTAGATTGTTTACTTGCTCCTTTAGCTTACTGTTTTCAACAACAGGCTTTGCATCACAAGACTTAACATTTTCATGATTAGAGTCAATATTAGAGCAACATGGCATGGCAAGCAAATCATCACATGAAGTAGATGTACTGGTTCTAGCAATTTCAACACTAGGCATTTCATTAAAATATCACATGTAATTTCATTGCTAGTACAAGATTTGCTTGAATTTTCTTAGATAAGCAAGTCATGAGCTTCTTTTAGCTCCTCATAAGAATCTTTAAGAGAGAAATGCTCTTTCTTTAAGACCTTAAATTTTGACTTCTCTTTTTCAAGATATTCATTCAATTTTACCAACATATCCATGAGTTCATCATATAAAGGTTCATCGTAATCAAAGAATTTTACCTTATCTCATTTTGCCATGAGACATGTAGGAGACAAGAAGAATGATGGAGCCTCCTTGATGGCGATGCCGATAAGTCCCTTCTTCTTAGGGGACTCATCCTCATCGGAGTTGGAGTCGGCGTACTCCTTATCAGAGTTTCACTATCTAATATGAGCTTCATTCTTGCCATCCTTATGAAGCTTCTTGAAAAGCTTCTTCTTGTCATTGAATTCCTTCTTCTTGGATAACTTTCCCTTGTCATCCTTGTTTGTGGGGCAATGAGAGGTAATATACCCCTTCTCATCACACTCATAGCAACGAATATTGCTTGTTATCATTGTAAGAGTGCCCCTTCTTGCCTTTTTATGACTAGCACTTTAGTATGAGCGTATTTTCATGAATTTCTTCATTCTTCTCATGAGGAGAGCCAATTCCTCCTCGAAGTCATCCTTATCATCTTTGAACTCATCACTTGACACTGTTTTGGCTTTGAAAGCGGTGAATTCTTGCTCTTAGAGGAGGGTTGTTCTAAAAGCTCCTCCTTCTCCTTCTTATATAACTCATTTGTTATGAGGTTGCCTAAGAGTTCTGTTGGCATCATCCTTGTTAACTCGGGAGAGTTGAGAAAGAGTGTCACTAAGGTCTCATATTTCTCTAGCAAGACCCTAAGCGTTTTTCTCACAATATCAATATCCGTTAGTGACGTGCTTAGGCCTTTGAATTCATTTACAATATTGTTGAGGTGAGAATACATTTTATTATTGTCCATATTTGATTCGGAGCCTATACAATTTGGCCTCTTTGACCGTGGATGTTTCCTCATGGATTTTTGAGAGGGTAGTCCAAATATCATGAGTAGTTTCCAAATTGCTCACTCTATTGACTCATCTGTGTTCAAAGCACCAAAGAGAGCATTCATTGCTTGAGCATCTAAATAAAAATTATGCCCCTCAAGTTCCGTGGGATGTAGTGGATCAACCTTCATTAACGATTTTCCATATGCTCGGACTCATGACCTTTAAATACATAGACATTCTAATTTTTAAATATGCATAGTTTGAGCCATTAAATAGAGGTACCTTTACTAAAGCGGTTTTGTCACTAGCCATCCTTTTCTCTCTTAGATGGTTAAGTCTAAATCAATGAGAAACCAAGCTCTGATACCACTTGTAGGATCAAGGATAACTGGCTAGAGAAGAGTCAATAGGAGGTTTTAAAATTTCTTGCTTTCTAAGACTAATTTCACAAATTAAAACCTAAGCAAGATTTCTATAGCAATTAAGACCTACACAATTATAGTAAAACTAAGTCACCACAAGCAATGTCTCTACAAATATGATTCTAGCTCAACAAGATATGACAATTTCAATTGCTAGAAATATAATTGTGAAATAATAGAGACAAGTAGTAACCAAATGAAGACACACGATGTTTTACCTTGGTATTGAAGACTTGCCAATTTTCAATAGTCCACATTGAGGAAAAACCAAATGAATTGGACCGGCTCCACGAATTAAGCCTCGCTCCTCAAATCCACTAGTGGTTGATCTTCCTCTACTTTGGAGATGGCGAACACCGAGCCACTCACAATTAGGCATCGGGCCTCTTCACAATATCTTTGAAGAGATCACCGTGCAAACTCCCGTCAAGCCATCTAAGTGCCGACAAGCACCAAGAGTAATGAACCACAAGCTTTGCTTGATGGCAATCAAGTGCCAAGGATCAATCTAGAATGAATGCACTTGGATTTGTCTCAACTACCTCAATTGAATACAACAAGTATGTATGAGGTGTAGAAAGTGTGCTCTTAGATCAAGGGTGTTAAATGAAGTCTCTAGCTCTTGTCCTTGAGCTGGTGGAGGGGTATTTCTGCCCTCACCAACCAAATTCGATTGTTTAGAAGAAGATCACAAAAAATCAGGGAAATCGGAAGTACCGCCGTTGTAAGGCTGGTACTATCGCTCTTGCAAAGTCTGCACAGTAATAGCTATATCAGTCGTATTAATTGCCTCTAATCTAGCCGTTATATTTGTAGCGCGGTACTACCGCCGTTGTCAATGCGGTGGTTCCTCTATCTCCGGTAGTTTCACTTTTATAAGGTGGTACTACCGCTTCCCTTTGAGGATCAAAACTGGCTCTCTCTAGAAAAACGCATTGCCATCTATTTTGGTCCTTCTGATGTGTGGTAGTACCTCTCAAGAGTTGTCATACCACAATACAGTAGTACCACCATTATGACTCTGGTACTATCGTTTTCCAGGGGAGCAAACATGCTCCAAAAGTGCCTCTCTAGAAAATACGTACTGCCAACTAGGTTTCGGTCCGACCGGGGTGCGGTAGTACTGCACCACCTTCCCGTTCATACCGCTATGCGGAAGTACCTCCAAGTAAACGTTGGTACTATCGATTATTCTAAGAATGCATAGTTGGCTTTCAAATTAAATTCTAAGTGCATGCATGATTCTTGATTGATCCAATGACACAAGAACATACTATCAAGCTACAAGTCATGATCCCTCTTAATAGTACGGTATCTAACATAAAATCTGGTATTCCATCCTTTTTTTTCCTAAGACTGGTAAAATCAAAAGAGATCTTAGACTATTTATACTTTTTCTTGAACCATGTTGATGATATTGACATTTAGCATGCACATCCAGATTGTCACATTCGTCATTAGGACTAAACCTTTCAAACACTTCATAAATATATTAGTCCCATATTCACATATTGTCATTAATTTCCAAAATAATTTTTAGGGTCCTAAATGCTTTCACTCGCTCATGGCCAAACAACTATTTCTACCCTTTGTGCTATAGAAACCTAAAGATAACCATCCACTTGTTGCTCCAATGTAACTATCACTAATGCATATGGCAAGGGATAGATGTTTAGCTATGGATCGATAGCCTTAAACCAACCAACTCGACATAGACCGACTTACTACAATGGTCGATGGAAGACTTATTGCACAGATGCCACGACAGTAACAAATCAGGCATCAACTCTATCATAATGGCCATCATCTGGGGATTATGGAATGAAAGAAATACAAGAATTTTCTAGCAGGTTAAACACCCTCATAACGTATTTCTTCGATCAATCAAGGATGACATCTACTCCTTGGAAAATCTAGATAGTAAACATTTTGTAGCAATTAGTTGTAATAGTCCAACATTTTAGGCTCTCTCTAAATTATGTTTAAAATAACAAATCATGCATTTATGAGATTTTCTGCATTTTTGGTTTTTATCTAAAATAGTTACCAAATAAAAATAGCATTTTATGAATTTTTAAGAAAAATTAAAATATGGAAAATCCTAAAAATATTTTGTTAAATTATAGGTTGTGTCAAGAACCTTCCAAAAAATTTCATAAGTTTGAAGTTGGTTTACTAATTTTGAAAAAAATGAAACTTGATTGTGGGTTTAATTACATTAGAAAGAAATTTAAAATCCAAAATCTTTATTGGGTCCATTCCCACTCGCCCATGCTCGGTGCCACCTCGGCCAAGCTCCACATTGCCTTGCCTCCCTCCCTCTCTCTCTCTCTCTCTCTTCATTGATGCTTGGGCCTGTGCGTTAGGTGGCTTCTTCCACCTTTCGCCTCCTCCTTCACCACTGTGGCCATGTGCGCTCGCCCGCCCTCTCTGTCAAGTGGACCCTAGGGCCCATGTTGTAGAACTTGCCCACCACTTCGCCATCCCTGGCTTGTTGCTCGCACCTGTTCACTGTCTATCGTGTGCAGCCAACATCGTCGCCCGTGTCCGCCCACCATTCCAACCAAGCCACCCATGGGTTTTGATCACCTGGCATAGCCATCACCTCCGCCTTGCCTAGTTCCATCGCTGCAACACCTGCCCAATGTTATTTTGTCCCCTTTGCTTGTCTGTTCGAGCAAAGATTGAGAGCTCACTTGCAAGGTCTCCCACGGGCACCATCGTCTCACTGCTTTTCTTGTGCCTTTCTCCTTGGTGCAAAGCCACTCGATTGCATCCACATCTCCCCAGCTTGCCACTTGATCCATTTTTGTGAAAAGTTGAGCTCATTGCTCTGTGGTTCATCGGGAACGTGAGTGTTGTCCTTAATGCTGGTGAGCACACTCGTGCATGCCATACTCACCGATGAGCTTCCAACCCTTCCCCTCATGTCATTTCATGCCCCTTGATCCCTCTTGGCTCCACAAGATTTTTAGCAATGCTAATCGCGCTAGTGTTATCATAGTAAAGTAGAACACTATACAAATTTAAGCCAAAATCCTTAAGAGTAGCTGTCATCCAAAGCAATTGAGAGCAACAAGAAGCAGCAGCTACATATTTAGCCTCAGTAGTGGAAAGAGCAACAGACATCTGTTTTCTAGAAGACCATGAAATAAGAGATGTGTCTAAAAAGTGACAGGTGTTAGAAGTACTCTTCCTATCAATTCTACAACCCCTAAAATCTGCATCCGAATAAGCTCTAAGGGTAAGACAAGAAGAAGAGGATTACCATAAGCCAAATTCTAAGGTTGATTGAAGATACTTGAAAATTCGCATTACTGCTTGACGATGTAATGCACATGGAGAAGCTTGTAAGCAAGCCCATAAACACACAACAAAGTGTATATCTAGCCTTGAAGCAGTGAGGTACAAGCGAGAGTCAATTATGCTTCAGTATTCCTTTTGGTCAACAGGCTTACCATCTTCGTCTGGATCCAACATAGACGTAGATCCCATGAGTGTGGAAATTGGTTTGACTGATCCTATGTCAAAGCGACGAAGTAGATCTTTCGTGTACTTAGCTTGATGTACAAATGTACTAAACTTTGATTGTTTGATCTGAAAGCCAAGAAAGAATGTGAGCTCTCCCATCATGCTCATCTCGAATTCCCTACTCATAGTGTCTAAAAACTTGGAAACAATAGCAAGAGAGAAACCACCAAAGATGACATCATCCACATAAATCTGAACAAGTAAAAGATCATTGCCATGCTTAAGAGTAAACAAAGTCTTATCTACCTTGCCCATTTGAAAATCATTTTTCAGCAAGTATAATTTAAGTCTATCATACTATGCTCTGGGTGCTTATTTTAGGCCATATAAATCTTTGAACAGTTTGTAGACATGATCAGGAACTAGGATTCTCAAACCCATGTGGTTGTCAAACGTAAACCTCCTCCTCAATATAGCCATTAAGAAATGCAATTTTTACATCCATTTGATACAATCCAAAACCCTTTAATGCAGCAAATACTGAAAAATTCTAATGGCTTCTAATCGAGCAACAGGAGCAAATATTTCATGAAAGTCAAGACCTTCAACCTAGGTGAATCATTGAGCCACAAGTCTAGCCTTATTTTGAACAACAACACCATCCTCACTTTGTTTATTCTTAAAAACCCATTTAGTTCCAATAACATTGGACCATGAGGAGGTGATACTAAATACCAGACTTTATTACGCTCAAAATTTTCTAATTCCTCATGCATGGCATTAATCCAAGAGTCATCAGATAAAACGTGAATTACATCATAGGGTTCAAAAGAGGAGACGAAAGCAGAGTGAGCATATGAAGCATTGGAGTTATACTAGCTGCGAAGAGTTCTCTCATTTACCTCACCAATAATTTTTTCTAGGGGATAACATTGTTGAATGTGCAAAGGAGCTTGCAGAGTGGTTGTAGATGTGGTCGTTGAAGTAGTCGTAGCAGTCATCGTACTAGATGTGGTGCAACCACAATAACTGAAGTCGTAGGAGTGGTCGTGGCAACTGTTGTTGAAGGTGCAATCGTAGCAGCTGTAGTCATAGGAATGGTCATGGCATCCATTGTCGTAAGTGCAGTCGTAGCAACTGTAGTCATAGGTGTGGTCGTAGCGACCGTTGTCGTATGTATCATAGTGTAGCTCGAGAATTCCCTATTGTCGTCATCGGAGTCATAGAAGATGTCATTAAGTGCATCATGGGCCTGTATACCTGCATTGTCAGGTCTAGTATCAGGACTAGCCTCATTAAAAGTGATCTCGCAGGTCTCAACAATTTTTATAGTTTCTAAGTTCAGTACTCGATAACCTCGATTATGAGCTGCATACCCAAGAAAGATGTCATCTAAGGATTTAGATTCAAATTTGTCGAGATTGCCATATTTAAAGATGAAGCATCAGCATCCAAACATCTTAAAGTGATAAATATTGGAAGAAAGACTAAAACAAAGCTCATAGGAAGTCTTATGCAATTTAGCTCGCAAGAAAACTCTATTCGAAATATAGCAAGCAGTTGAAATGGCTTCAGTCTAATACTTTATAGGAGTAGCATGTTTATTTAGCATTGTTCTAGCCATCTTGACCAGGATTCTATTCTTGCATTCAACCACACCGTTCTGTTGTGGCACTCGAGCGGACGAAAATTGATGGTGTAAACCCTTTTCGGAACAAAAGGAAGCAAATGATGAGTTCTTGAATTCAGTCCTATTATCACTTCTAATTGTTCTAAGTGCTCCTGGAAGATCATTAGCAAGTCTAAGAGCTACTTGATAAGGACATCTCTACTACATATTAACCTTCCACTTCAAGTGTATATGATAAAACTATTAATGATGCTTCAACATGTCCTATGACAAGAGCAAGAGCTAAGCTACTCCAACAACAGGTACTTTTGTTTCTTAGAGAATTCCCTATTGATTTAGATGAGAATGGTATACTAACTAATGCAAATACATTGTGTGTCCTCAGATTTGAAGCAATAGAAGAACAAGGAGGGAAGGACCAACCGGCCAGCCCTAAGGAGAAAGAGAGCCATGCGGCCACAAGGGAGGAGGCCCATGCAGTCACATGTGAAAAGGAGGGGAAGTTCCATGCAGCCCAAGACTAGAAGAATAGGTTCATACGCCACTCAGCCTAGGAGATAAACCAAACCTGTCAATTGAGGAGTTTGCGGGCCTGTGTGCCAATGATGGGCTGAGATTGCTTAATTCATCCATGTAACTAGTTAGTGTTCAATTCCAAATTGCTTTAGGATCTAAATCGATTTCAATGATTGAATAGAATAGGAGTCGGGCTCAAGCCCATTACGTGTGCGTTTGGGGGGACATCCTTTATAAGGCAGCCGCCACCCCATGGAAAAGCAGACCACTTTGATAATATATTGATTTAGCAAATTGCCCTGGTTTTTCCTATTGGCCGAACCAACTTGAGGGAAGAATTGGGAGTTCATCGAAATCAAAATTGTTCAACCTTTCCGCTGGAAATTGGGAGCGCAATAGAACTTCATCCGGTGGTCATGAAGTTCAACACGTGTGATTGGGCGAATTATAGAGTGATAACTCTTGCACTGGCATCGGGGGATCACTACAATTCCTCAAATCCACGTGAGTATCTTGATCCTGCGTCGAGAAGATTGGGTGACCCTGTATCACTAGCTCTCGAAAGCGACCGAAAGCTTCATCCTTAGAGGCCATAAAATACATCTAGGAGTATCTAGCGTAATCATCAATAATAACAAGAACATACTATTTACCTCCAACAGACTAAACCTTAAAAGGATCTATAGTGTCCATGTGCAATAATTGTCCCAAGGAATCGATATTACTTGTGTGAGTGGAGGATGAGACGATACGACCATCTTAACATGTCGACAAGGTGAGCAAACTAGATCCATTGACTTCTCAATCTTAAGACTAGGAATTCCTCTAATCAGATTCAAATTACTGAGTCGAGCTAGATGATCAAAGCCAATGTGACCTAATCTACAGTGCCAGAAGAACAAATTCTTAGAATCGATTGAAATAAGACACCTAAGATCAGAAGATGGTGAGTACAAAAAATACCCATAAACAAGCGACCAACTTGACTGATTTTGCATACAAGATCACTAGATGAATCCAAGATATAGCATGAATGCTTTTAAAAGTTCACCTCAAGATTATTATCTACCAACTGCAAAACTAAAAACAAGTTATAGCTCAACTTACTGACTAGAGAGACATCCTTTAAGATGAACATGTCATGACGCGCACTGTGCCTTTAGCAAGAACTCGTGCTTGAGAGTTGTTCCCAAAAGTTATCATCTCATCACTAGTGGCACGAGTGAGCGAGCAAAACTATCGTGAGTCTCCGGTCATGTGTCGAGAGAAATTGGAGTCAATGAACCATATGTTCTCCTTCCTCTTGCGACAAGCCTATAAAGCACAAACAATCATCGGTATCTTAGTACTGGTGTTAGATACTAGAGATTTACGTATCCAGCGCTGAGATACTTGACGAATAGGAGCAAAAGTATGCACTGATAAAAATTTTAAGTGAAGCATTAGCATTTGACATATTTTGACCAGTCGGTCGTTGAAAAGCAGGTTCAACTACGGAGTAGTCTGATCTTCTCAGTAGAGGTGGTCTTACAGCTGATCAATCGAATCGCATGGACGTGACTGGTCAAAAGTGACTTGATCGACCACGTGAAACTGGTCTAGCCATCAACTAGTCTAAACAAGCAGAGAATGCTGGTCAAAAGACTTGAGCTTTTCAATTTCGTCTTTTGCACGATTTAGCTTTTCATCACAAGAGTTGTGTGCCAATTTTAATTCATCAAATTTAGCAGTTATATCACTAAATTGAACATTTATTCTTCTGGTAGACTCTAACTCGGAATATAAATCTTGGCAAGACTCACAAGATTCATCATCAGGAATTGAAGCTCTAAGTCTATTGATTTTAGAATTTAAGCTCTCAACAATAAAATCATGATTCTTAATTTTATTTTTATATTTCCTGAGCTCCTCTGTCAGTCTAAGCACATCACGAGATAAATCAGTGTAAGAAGGTTTTATCTTATCCGGATCACTGTAGAGGTCATCATTGTCAAAATCTTCACTATTTGCCATAAAGCACATCCCTGTGAAATCTGCCTCCTTTGCCTTCTTGCCATTGTCCTCATCACTTGCAATTCAACATCTCTATTCAATCTACTCATGTGCTGAGAGTTTCTTGTTGACCGCTTTGCTATAGTTTTGCTTCCTTCGCGAGGCAGTCTTGAACTGATGTCGACAAGTTGGTACCTTGTCATCATCGATTCCTTGCTCTTCAGTTTGGGGCAATTAAGTGTGATTGACCTCACCACATTCATAGCATCTGATAGGACATCTTCTCCGTCTTACTCTAATGTTGTTGATTGCCTTGGTCACCTGGTTAGATAGAAGTACAAGCTGCTCTTTAGGAATCTCCTGCACTTATTCATCTAAAATCATGCACAGAGCAGACAAAGCGGCACACTCGAAGAACTAGATGAATTGTCAGCTTGGTTAGTCACTATCCCAAAGAATTAGTCTTGTTTATCCTGGCCAAAACATCAATCTCGTGTTTTCATCGTGAAATAGAGATCATTCAAGGTAAATGTTTCCATACTAATAGAATGATTGATGGTAGTCACTGAAACATTTCAAATAGTCATCCAGAGAATTCAAAATTGCCAACCATTATTAGAATTAGTATATGTGACACCAACACTTGCAAATCACTGATAATCTTATTAAAGTGATCGAAAAGAGCATCTATTGATTCTCCAGTTTTCATTTCAAATTTAGAATACTCATTTTTGAATTAATTCCGATGCACACGTTTAACAGACTTGGATCCTTCATGGTAATCGGCTAGAGTAGTCCAAATTTTATTTGTAGATTTATGATGAGTAATTCTGACAAACACGTTTCTATTTAAACCTTGTAGTAAAATATTTTTAACCTTAGTATTCGCTTCTACATCGCCAGTACTTTCAATGGTAATGACAAAAGGCACTTCATACGAATTTTGAACTTTTGGCTAGATAGCATTACCTTGCGCTTGTAGAAACACCTCCATGCATGTTTTTCAATAGAGATAGTCTGATCCATCAAAAAACGGTGGCTTACCTGAGAACCGATCCCGATTTGATGCCATTGCAACTTGGCTCTGATACCACTTGTAGGATCGTATGATGCAATCAGAGGGGGGGTCAATGATTGCCTCTACTTCTTGAAATCTCTATGTAGTCGATGAAGAATCCGATTGATCGAATGAACAGTTGATGCTCAGCTTTGCTAGTAGTCATACGCATCGCCCAAATAGCAATCACCAGAAATCATGAACAAGATTGATTCAAGATGTTTTTTATTGCTAAATTTTTGTGGAGTTACAAAGTGCCCTCACAAGCACCCCTAAAAACCCTACGACAAAAAAGCCTCGCAAAGCCATGGCCAACACTTGGCCTTTCCCTGCTTTTATATGCTAGTTCCCTAAACTGTGTTCAACTCAAACTCGAATGCGAAATTCTATCTCCTCTTCAAATAAAGAGACCTGAAACCCTTCCTAACACAGGTTTTACCAAATCTCTAATCCTTCTATTACAGACACCTTCTATAACATTTTCAATCTCATCACGTGATGAAGCCTCCACGAACACACCACCCATAGCTCCATCTCGCATCATCAACCTCCATGTACAAGCCTCCAGAACCGCATCACCCGTAACTTCTCCACGCATCACCACCTTTGATCTCCATGTACTCCAGCGTTAACCCGACCATCTCATGTGACATCCTCAACCGTCTGAACCTCAGATCTTCCCATCTTAGTCCCGGTCCTCCTCGTCACCAACTATGATCGTCTCCACGCCATCCTATGCATGCAAAGACCAAAGAAATGTTTCCCAGCACAAGTTCTCCACAACTTGACCGTCATCAGCACACAACCTCATACCACCTTTGTCCATCGATAGACAAGAATAAAATCATCCATGACCATCAACCAGGTTGTCTATGACCATACATTCCATCGCTTACCACAATCAGCTCCAAACAACTTCTTACGACCGCTAGCTCAATGAGTACTCAAAAGCCACAAGTATCGAAAAATACTATCGCTCCACTCCAAATACTCAAGGATACCACTCATCGCTACCGACCAAAACTATCAAGTACCAAGTGTCAAGTCTACGATTACCAATCATCAACTAATCACCGCACCATTGATCATCGAGCACCGAGTATCACCGACAATCGCTTCGACAAGATCAGTCAACCCTGACCCAACATGAGTACTCGAGGTACTCGAAGATCATAGGAATTAAAGCATTCGTACCGACCATGAAGTCTACGAGTACCGACAGTGAAGCCTACAGAAACCAATTGCAAAGCCTTCGACTACCGAAAACAACAACAACGGACTGCAAAGTCTATGACTATAAAAACAAGTTTGCGAAGTCTACGACTATAATAGTAGTCCGCAAAGTCTACGATCATCGACTGCAAAGCCTTCAACTATCGACCAGTAAAATCTACGACTATCGAGTATCGACCAGGTACTGTAGCTACGACCATGAAAAAGCATTGTATCTATGACCATGAAAGGTACTGTAGCTACAATTACCTTCAATGTTCGTTCTGTCATGGTCGAAGTCAAACATGGTTGAACTGCTGTAGTCGATATTCCGCGGTTGACGCCGGACGTGCTTGAAGTAGAACGTGGTCATACTCGAACTTGATTATAAACGACTCTGAGTCATAACCAACATGGTCAAAGTCTGATGTGGTCGAAGTCTGTTGTGATCAAAAGTTGTCGTGGTCGAAGTCTGTTATGGTCGTTTAGCTGTGCGATCCTCTGATGCCACTGGAGTGCATTCTGATGTTCTGATGCATCTCGAAAGCCATCCGATGCTCTAGAGCTACTCAAATACCGTTTGGTACTACTCGGACCTGATCAGACTGGTCTAAAACTACTCAGAGCAATCAAAAACACTCGAAGAAGACAAAAACCACTCAGAGCAGACTGAAACCACTTGAACTTGAAACCTTCGATTGTGATCGACCAAAACTTTCACAAATGCAAAATCCAAAGCAATCCAATGTCAATTATTCATCATCAGTTTATTTACAACCATCCACATGGTCTAACACTTGGTTATCTCTCGCAATAAATAGATTTCATGTTTTGTAAAATTTCGAAGAATGTATGGATGGAGAATTCATGCATGATTTGTTTGGCAAGGTTATTGCCGCTATTTTAAATATTGCGGCAACAAGCCTCTTGTTTTAATTTAGGTTAATTATGCTCTACTATTATTTGTTCATCAATATAAAATGCTCTTACAACTTTTGATTGTAATCTATTATTCATTATTGCAAATAAAAGGATCATGTTGTGCCTAATCAAAACTAGTCTAGCTAGCCTCGTTTAACTAAGCTTGCATGATAATATACCTCTCTTAAAAGACTTGTGGGGTACATATTTGTACTCACAATTGTTTGTTGGATATATTCAGAGGAAGTGGAAGAAGACCCGTCGTATGGTTACTTTTACAAAATGGTTTTTGGCGACGATAACGCCGAATACTAATGTCTTAATCCAATCAGTTGCCTGTGGATGGGAGACATACTCGCTGATTTTGGTGCTTTTGTTGCCTCTTTATCCGTATTTCCACTACCAACTTTTGCCATGTAAACTACTTGGCCGGTCAGCCCCCTTTGATTGTAAAAACTTGATATGTAGTTCTATGTTTCAATGCTATATATAGGTGCTACTTTGTTTTATTTTCTCGTGTATGGATGTGTGTGCTAGCGATTTATCGTGGGACTAGCACAGTATACACATAGTGGTCGAAATCATATTCTGGTCCGACATTAGTCCCTCATACTCTTGTAGAGTGGCTCCCTTTTACAGCTTCAACTTTCTCTTTATTTCTGTTTGTTTGTATTCTTTCCTCCTTTCAGTGAAATGAACGCAGTTCTCCTGCTTTTTGTTAAAAAAAAATGTCTTAGAGCTCGTTTGGAATTATTGCATATATGGTATGACATGTTTCAATAAAGTAAAACAAAATAAAGCACATTTGTAATGTATTATATCTGCATGACTGCACAAGTATACATCACTGCTGTGCTCCCGCGGAATACGTTTATGGGTAGAGCATCACCGAAATAGCAGAGCACAAATTAAGATCAAATCGACCGCCATGGATTGTCAACGTGGAGCAGGAGTAGATGGTGGCGACGTAGAACCACCGTCATTTTTATTGTGGTAGAACAGGAGGACGGTGTAGACGGTCTGCATCACGGTCATGACGAGGAAGGCGGCGGCGGCGAGGGAGAGGAACGCCCACGGGCTCCGGAAGTAGGTGTGGATGAGGTTGGCGCGCCACACGTAGCACGGCTTCCGGCAGTACCTGTTCACCATCCGGTGCACGGCATCGAGCTCGCTCGCCGGGTCCAGCACGACGTCCTTGGAGAGTCCGTTGAAGAACTTCGCCACCGCCTTGTCGCTGCCGACGGCGTTCTGGATGATCCCCTTGGAGGTTAGCAGCGCCACGTCCTTGGACGAGTCCACGATGCTGTCCATGAAGAACACGTAGGCGGTCACGTCGTTGCCGGCGCCGGCGTGTAGCCGCTCGAACGCCATCAGGTTGAGGAACATGTATTCGGTGGAGTCGTCCACGACGATGGCCGGCAGGCTGAGCACGCCCCGGTGGAAGCTGATGTCGTGGAGGCTGTCCGTCCTGCTCTTCCTGAACCGGATGCCCGCCTCGTAGAGCTCCGCCGCCGGGCGGATGATGCCGCTGTCGTCGTCGTCGTCCGCGGGGGCGCCGCGCGCCTTCTGGTAAGGGCCATTGAGTAGGCTCTTGCGGAACACGTCGAGGGGATGCAGTCCCCGGCACGGCGCCGGCGGCACCTTGGACGACGGCGAAAGGAACCTCAGTACCATCTTCTTGACCAAATCCGCGATGTGGTCACCCTATCAAGTAATCAATCGGATGGTTAGTTCCATTACATGAAGCCATGGCAATGGCGAAAGTGTTCATTACCGTTTGCTTGCCACTCTCGACAGCAACAAGCTTCTCTAGGACGAGGAGAGGCAGCTGGTTCTCGACGATGAGCATGTCGCGGCAGATGTACGGCACAGTGTACAGCGTGCCGTGGCGGCTGAAGACGGGGTCGTTGGGCGCGTAGTCGCTGGCGTCCGGCCGGTCGCCGGCAGCCGCCATCCTCATCATCTCCAGCAGGAAGCACCCGTCGGTGACCATCACCTGCAGGAACCTCTCCCTGTTTCCCTCGCCGCGCCACTCGTTGCCGAGGTCCTGGTACGCGTCCTCCAGCTCCGCCGCCGACTCCTCCACGGCGGCGACGAACTCCTCCAGCGGCCTGTGGGCCCTTCGGGAGAGGTGGGCGAGGGCCCGGCGCTTGTGTTCCTCCATCGGGCGGAGGTCGGCGTCGCCGTGGTGGAAGGGGCCCAGGGAAACCACCTGCGGCCGGTAGGCACGGGGGTTCAGGTCCTTGACCGCCGCCGGCACGCGGTAGATGGAGTGCTTCTTCCACAGAGCCGACTCCCACAGCGGGTTGGCGCCGGCGAGGTTCTTCTCGAGGTCGGCGACCCACGCCCTCTTCCGGCCGCCGGAAGCCATATAATTGAGGTCTCTGTCTGTATCTTGTTGGTGTTCCTACGCGGCTAGCTTGCATGCACGATGATAATTCACGGATTATGCATGGTGAAGGAAGGAAAAGAAGGCAGAGTGAAGGGCGAGGGAGGTATAAAATGTTGCTTTTTAGGAGGGGAGGCGGCAAGGAACCTCTCCATGACCACCATGATGGTATGTGGAAACTTGGCCTCCTCCACAGCACCCCTGTCTCCTCTCGCCCTCCCCTCCCTGTTCCTTCTCACGTCCCTGACACCATCTCACCATGCCGCCGCTGGGTAGGAGAAGTGGAGAGGGAGGAGGTGGCCCTGCGCAGATCCGCCGGCGGTCCGGCGAAATCCATGCCCTGTGACAAATTCTCTTTTGACATTTATTTGGCCCTGATTATGTGTTTTCTCTATCTCCCGATTGTTTTTTACTATGGATATTTTTACTAGATTATAAATTTTTGTGTAAAACTAAAGCCCTACTTTGGTAATCTGTACGGTATGCAAGGCAAGATGATGGTATGGATGTGAGCAATGGAATACATGTGTACTGAACAACTTCAATTTATCCTCGGCAGGTTCTGTGATCCACTCAATCAATGGTATCATGTTATGAACTTGGCTACGGGGACCAACGCAAGTTTTAAGAGCTGCCTTCGTCGCCAGAGTTTTTACAGTAGGTGATTTCTCGATCGACACATGGCTCTTCTTCGGCTATAAGAAATTGAGAAACAACACACCTAATGATGTCTAAATAAATGTAGTATCAGATCTAATGATGCGGATCGAATATCGAGATGAGATTAAATTTAAAGATTGCTCGATCTTTCACGGTGATAGAATAACTAGATACAAATAGAGCATGAATTAAGGTTGTAATCTATGTGCTCCATTAAGGTTGTAATCTATACTAAGATAGCTAAATTTCTCTCCCACATACACACCACAACACACAAATGAGAAATAGGGATCAAAGATTCAGTAGGCAAAACCCAACATCACTATTAGAATCCACGTGTAAAAATGAGAAATCTCAATGGACTCTCGAAAACTCACACATATGATAAACAGAGATATCCTAATAGCCAACGGCCAATAAAATACATAGTGTTTAATTCATAATCTAAACTCACTCCTTTGCATCGGCGCAATGCCTCGTCTTTTATAGCTTTCCATGCATTCGGCCAGAGACCAAGCCGACTAGAGTAACTCCTAACACGACACAAGCTATCTATATAATTTGGACTCTTTTAAGGGAGTGTATAGGCATCACCCGGATGTTTTCTTCCTAATTATCATTCAAATTTGTGATCTTTAGATTAGAAATCAAGATGCCCGTTGTTTTTAAAGGGGGGGATTTTTTTCAAGGAGTAGGGGGTATAATTCAAGGGAAGGGAAAAGAATTCATGGTCATTAGATCTTTAATCCAATGATCCTAAATATGGATGATAATTAGAAAAAAAAACATCAGAATAACGTTTAACAAAACCCCTCTTTTAATTAGTCTAACACGTTGTGGACTAATAAATTAAACAATGACCTAAGTAGACTCAGTCGGGTGCCCCAGCTCGTTGTGATGTCATCCCATCTAGGTGGGCCCCAACCGAGCGCACACGAAGATAAGGAAAAGCACAGATGGGAGGAATCCATGCAACCGTGCAGAAGCAGAAAACAACGCCCTGATATCTTGCGTTTTAAACAGACTGGTTCCCTTTTATCTCCTGAAAACTTAGAACAAACGGACCCCTCCTTGGAAAAGACGTAGCACAGATGGGAATATTTCTGAAACAAACCGAAAATTTGAAAATAATTTCGATTTTGTTGAAAATTGATTTCCTTTAATTCTTAGCCCTAATCTCTACTTTTCTCCATCATCTGCATTTCAATTCCCCTGTCATTACCCCCTCATCCATTCCCGTGTGGGTTGATCTTCGGGCGCTATTCATCGTCCGGCAACGGCGTCGTCCCATTTCTTTTGCCGTCGCTCCTTCCCGGTCACCGATGCCACTCATCAATCCATAGTACGCCTCGTCGGCCACGCCTGCCCTGACAACCTACCAAATAGGTCAAGCCAAGCCCGAGTTTTCCACCGCCACTCCACTTCCCTCTCATGGCCCATTGTCCATACCGCCAATTTTGACTGCTGCCACACACCACTCGAGGGAACACCCAACCCGAGGTGCCACCACAACAGCCGACCCCTTCGCCGCCTTTGTTGATCCACCCTGAAGCCTCCCGAGCTCTCTCGCCTTGACCACGCGCCAACCGCCAAATGGGCAAGCCATTGTTCTGACCGCCATAGACTAGCTATAAAAGCCCATGCCCCTTCCATTCACCTACTTTGGCATCCAGTAGGCCCTAGCCACCCCCAATTGACTCGACGACTGAGATCTCACAGGCGATCACAGGAAAAGTTCCAAGTAAGCCAATTTCCAATTCTCTTTGCATAGTCTATAACTTTTCAATTACTTGCTCCCATAGCTCCCTCATGACCCCAGGAACCCCACGGAAGAATCACCAGGGCCAGCCAAGCCCTATAGCTCCTTGGCCACCTTCTCTTCCGCTGGTCAAAATCACCCCGCCGTGGGCGTGCCACCACTAGCTGCCCCAGCCTAAACCGACCATACCATCGACACCCCCTCACCCCAAGGCTGCTCTAGCACGCATGCTCCCATTGGTTAGTGTCTCAGAGAGTGACTGAACCATGGAAAATCGTCGCGGAGCTCCCTCGCTGCCAGCAAAGCTCCGACCAACCCCGATCCTACCCAAGGCCAAAAATAGGTTCTCCTTAATCCCTTGAGTCCACCCATATCATCAGTTTCCACCGAAATTGACCGTAGCATCAGGAATTACCGTTGCAAATTTCCCCTGTTTCTCGGCACTGTAGCGCGCACAGGAGGAAAGAGATAAACAGTACCAGTTCAGTACTGTAGCATTAACCCGTTAAGGAACAGTACCCAGACCCGGTACTGTAGCAATCGACCCATTATGAACAGTAACCGACTTGGAATGAATAGTGCCAGACCCACAATGAACAATACATACCCGTTACTGTTCATCCATACTCAAAAATACAAAATACATCCATTTTGATTATTTTGAACCCCTCTACCCAATTCTCAACTCCATTTTCCCATACCGAATATCGTTAATACTCAAAACCACTAAAACACATTTTCAAACCCTAAACCGTAATATGATTCGAACTCTTATCATTCGCCAAAACCCTAAAAACACATGTGCCCTTTTATCGTCTTGAGCCCGTCTATATCTTTCCAACTTCGCTCTGCCACCTTAGACTCTGGTAAAGTTCTAAACAACCCAGATAAACATTCCGACCTTAAAATCTAATACCATCCATACCTTTAGCTATTCACCGAAATCCATACAACGCCTATATATATCCTCGGCCATCCGAAATGAGCAGCACCGTCATTAGAAATATATATATAGCAGCATCATTAGCTAAGATTTTAACCTCACATAGAAAAAGATGACGGCACGTACAAAGAAGACGAAAAATAGACAGATCAGAGGATCAACAAATGGAGAAGAAGCAATACAGCAGCGATGGGAGGTGGAGCACCGAAGGGGGGGCAGGTCAGATGAGCGAGTGCGTGATCTGCCATCGTTGCCGGCGGAATCGGCTGCGCGGTCGTGGCGCCCGGCACCAAGTGAAGGCGTCGCCAACCAAGGCACAAGAATGCACAAGAAATCGTCAAACACCAGCAAGCTTAGCCCCAACCAAACACCCATCATGCAAGAATAGAACATTGGAAGAATCGAATCGATCTACTTCTCCTGCTTGATCGCCCTGCTTGAAGAACCCATCTCCGGTGTTCGCCTCCGGAAGCCTCGCACGTGGGCAGCAAGGACAGGGCGAGGGGGGCGGGGAGGAGGAGGAGGGGGGCGGGGAGGAGGAGGCGGCGGGTGGCCGGGGTGCGGGAGGCGGCGGCAGGCGCGGTGGATTGGGCTGACTAGCAGCAAAAGCACGGCAGCACGCCTCCCTATCTACCACGTGCACAGAAGTAAAAAAGACAAAAATTTGTAAAAGGAGCTCCTGTAAAAAGCCAAGAATTTATGTGTATTTTCTGAGAAAGCGAGAGGTTTTTCGCATAAAATCAAAGACCTGTGTGTAATTTTGAAAAACTGCGGGGTTTTATCCAGCAAAAGGAGGGCGTAAAGAGGAGTTTCTCTGAAAAACTAAGGACTCGTACGTATTTTCAGAGAAAGCGGAGGGTTTCCCACATAAAGCAAAGAACATATGCGTAATTTCGGGAAACCATAGGGTGTTATCCAGCAAATGAAGGGCCTCTATGAAAAAATTGAGGACCCATATGGTTAACGTGTCGGGGTCTTTTTGCAAAAAATGAAAGATCTACATGCGATTTTGGAAAATCCGAAGGGCCTATTCACAAAAATCTAATGTGGCGTGCCTCTCCATGCACCGGGATGTAAATATGTAATATAGGGATGATTTGGGGGAGAAAGGGATACATTTGATTTTAGGGTTACTTTATGAAATTCATCTCAAAATCAGCCTATTTGACCTATTTTGTTAACTGCGACAAATTAACTCCACACAAAATTAAAATCAAAATTTCTTGGTGCTACGTCACATCTTATGAGTATGTCAGAATTGTTTCATAATTTTTATACCCCATTTACTCTCTGTTTGTAAATAGTAGCCTTTATTTACATTTAAATTATTAATCTTAAAATTTCCTTTCAACAAATCCTTCAAATATTGCCTCTACCTCACTCACATATTGAATAACATCTCTGTGAATTTTCAGATTTTTAGGAGGTTGCTTTCTATTTTAAATAAATCGGGTCTTTCGTCTTTTCGTAGGTGATTTCAATGTTGCTTACATTTTTCAGAGTCTAAAATAATTTTATTTTCCAATTTTCAACACAATTATCACAGCTTACCCCTCTATCCAAACTAACCTAAAATATTTCACGGAGTGTCCGACATTACGTTACACCATTTTACACTATTTTTACCGTTGCTACACTATGCACAACTAAGTATATCACACATGTACCACCCTAAATTTCATAAATTAGTCATAACGATAATTCATTATATTTGTAAGCAAACAACTACATTGATATACAATTTTTAACATAAAGGTTATTACCTAAAATCTACACAAAGCACAACAATCTAACCAACACATGCATGTCTAACAGTTCATGCAAAACATCAGACAAAATGGATACTCACTTTTCCAAATGCAGAAAAAATACAATGTTGTTCCCATGCTAACAAAATTACCTACTATGACATTTATATAATCATCGTGACTAATAAGCATTTAACGACACTAACAATGCTTTTTCATACTAACAAACTATCATTTTCTAATTACATGCTAATCACATTGCTAAAAAATTGCCACATGTTGACAATCTGCAACTTTTCCAAATGCGCAAACTTGAAATTCAAATTCAAACCACTCAAAAAAGGATGCTTTCACGGTCTTACTTCTTCTCTTCTCTGTTGTCTCTCACTCCTAACTACACTAAAATGGTGCTTCTACCTCTTCGAAACAACAAAACCCTCCTATTAAAGTATATTCATAATTTACCTTACGAACTCTGATGGACCATGTGATTGAGACCCCGGTTGTGTGATGAGTAATTGACATCGGTTTAGGAGAGTCGAGTTTGTTTTGGTTGGTTCAGACATTGATGTTGCGTGGTGCAATCGGGCTCGGTCGGACTTGGTCAAACCTGGTCAAGGTGCTTAGGTTGAATATTCTGCTGTTTCGACAGGTTTGGACTTTATTATGCGTAAGTATGACTTACTGATGCTATTTATGCTTTCATGTATCGAGCGGTGCTATTTGATGTGTTTCTTGTCTGTGTTGGCTGCAGGACGTCGAGGCGGAATCGGGGTGAGACACGAGGTGACCAAACTAGACACGGGCGGTGTCGAGGTTAGAACGGTCGAGATGTGTCGAAGATGGCGGAGACTTGAGGTGGTTGCGAGGCTTGGACGACAAGGAGCGCGGAAGCTTCCCGGAAGGTGCAGGAGAGGCGAAACGGTAATTTCGCGAGGCTGCAAAAACGGGAGTGGGTCCGTTCGGGTTTAGCGGGTGTAACAGGTTGGAGACCCGTTAGCCAAGGGCTATAAATAGGAGGGAGTGGCTGCATGCCCCCTCATGGCTTTGGGAGAGAGTTAGGTTTTGTTAGAGTCAAAAGAAGCTTGAGAGTTTGTTTAGGCTTTAGGCTTTAGTGGGTGAGGAGTTGTTGTGGGCAGCAGAGTGTTGTCTCCTCCCTCTGTGTGTGTCCTCTTCGTAGCTTCTTCTTGGGTGTGTTCTTGAGAGAGAGGATGGTTTGATGTCCACTCAAGCATGTATGGGGAGGTCAAGAGGATGTGAGTTGTTTCTCCTTTGTAATCATGTATCTCCTTTCCTCAATATCAATATGAGATGGTTTTGGCTGAATTTGATCAAGTATCTGGCTCTCTGTTGTTTTTGCCTTTGATGTTTCCTATGTGCGATTTTTGAGTTTTTGAGTTTTTGCTCGTTTCTTGCTGGGGAGTGCCAAAATGGGTTGCTCTATGATGGGATGATGCCTCAAGTCATTTGATCGAGTTTTCCCAAGAGCAAATCAAGTTTAATCTCAGATTTGGTGTTTTGCCTCCCTCTGTTCTTCATTTCCTCTTCTAGGGTTTTGATGAGTTTCTTGATTCCCTTGAGGAAATGGCCTGAGGCTCTTGCTGGCATATCCTTAGATTATTGCTAACTTGGTTGCAAAATCTCATGTGCAAAGGACTTGTGAATCTTGAGTAATTTGGTTTTTGTGCTCCTCTCTAAAGTTTCCCAAGCCTTCTAGGGTTTTGGTGCAATTTGTGTTTTCCTTCTTGAGATGGCATGAAACTTGACATGATAAGTTCTGAGGCTATAAAGTAGCTATCCTCAAAGTTTCATGGCCAAAGAATCAAGGGTTAGAGATTAATTTGGATTTTGGGGCTGCCCTGTTAGTTTTCAGTCTTTATCCCCAATCTGAATTTCTTGGCTTAGGGCTGGATTTCTTTGATCACCTAGGACCCCCTAGGTATTGTGATCATTTCCTTGCTGTTCTGGGGCAAAAGGATCAATGAGAAACCTCATAATTCTCTGGTATTCAAAGTCAGCAATCTTTACCTTTTGATTGTCTGATTTTCGCCTCGCCGTGCTCGAATTAGCCGAGCGATCGACCCGAGTAATGTGGGCGGTCAAACCGGATTTACAGGGCCGGTCAGACCGACGTGGATCGGGCGGTCTGACCGTCGTCCAGGGTGCGGTCTGACCGGCCTAGAGCCTGTGGTCTGACTGGCCCCCCTTGTTTCTGCTGAGCATTTCTTGTTTTGGTTTCTTTTAATTTGTCTAGCTTTCCTCTCTGATAGTTTGGAGTTCCAGTGAGTTTGTGATTCTCCTTAATAGCTATTCATAGCCATAGGAGAAGAGTTTCGAGTGGGTACTCCTTGAGGGGTAGAATTTTTAGAGATCGACATTCACCCCCCCCCCTCTGTCGCCATTTCGGTCCAACAAACTCTCTCTATGGTCATCTAATATCGATCCTCATGCACCTTTATTCAGCCCTTAGTCAATGTTGTCTTCAACTGAAGTCAAAGATAGTGAAGAAACTTTAGGCTTCATCGGCAGGACAGGAAAAGGGAACCTATCCATATGTGTGAAACTCCATGCTGTGCATACACATCTTTATGTTCTTTCTTTTTTTACTGTTGTGAGTATTTTTAAATCATATATCAATACTTTCTGTAGGCTAGATGAGTCAAGCCCTAAGTCATCTGTACCTTCTGAAATGGGAGGGAGGAGCAGTTTGAGGTTCAGCATGCCTGGGTTTGGTTAATGCAATAAGATCTTTCATGTCAGGGGTGAGAAAGGGTTCTGGAAAACTCAAATCACTTGGACAATCAATTACATCTGGTTCTCTAGAGACATCTTTTGTAGAAGATCTTAAATCTTTTAAGAAGAATATATTCGATCCCTAGGAAAAAATTGTTTTGCAGATGAATAGGTTTTCTTCCCGTTATTTATTTTTTGTTGTTGCAGTGGATCCTCAGTTATTCTTCAAACCCATCATCAACAATTTAAATTGTATTGGTATAGATGAAAATTAGTAGTGGGATCAACAATAGTATGGACAATTATTTATGGTATCGTTTACATGAGAATTGTTGCAAAGCACGCGCACCTTACTATTGTACCATAAACCACCACACACGGAAGAGCATCAAGCAGCAGATATTTTTCTTCTTGTGCTAGCTGTTCATAATTTAGATGCCCATCAAACTCTGATTTTTCTTCCTAATAACATGAAATCCCAACAATATATTTATACACTATATTCTTAGCATATTCATGAGACGTTGTTGGGCAAGCAATTTGTAAGTGTCTTTTGATGGTCTCAAGCCTCAATTACAAACTTTTTCACTAACAATTTACAATTTTTTATGGTGTTTTCTAATACAGATGGGTGCACAGAAAATCCATACAATATATTCATATGACCAATCCAAATCCTACTCCAAGCCCTAATGGACCCTTTATACCACCACCGCCACACACATGTAAGATCGAGGAGGCCGACTAGAGGGGGGGTGAATAGGTGGTTTAAAAATTCTCTACAAATTAATACTAATCAATATAAGACCTTTTCTATTTGCCTAAACCAAGGAAACAATACGGAAGCTAAATTCAAGTTAGTTTAGTACAATAGCGCCTAAGTCAAGCAAATTCGCCTAAGTGCACCAACAATGCTATCCTAGGTCAAGGTTTGCAATCCTAGATTTACAAGCAATCAAATTGAGTCTATGAATGTAAATTGCTTGAATATAAATTAAGTACAAGGAAACAAACCACAATCGACACAACGATGTTTTACCGTGGTGTTCGGAGACTTGCCGGTCTCCCCTAATCCACGTTGAGGTTAGCCCGAACAAATCGGATCGGCTCCACGAATTAAGCCGAAACACCTCGTATCCACTAGTGGTAGCTCTTTCCCGCTCCGGGTAGGTGAGCTCCGACCTTCACAAATTCGTCGGGTCTTCTCACAACCTTCTTGAGAAGATCACCGCGCACGACGCCTCCAACGCCGTCTAGGAGTCGGCAAACTCCAAGAGTAATAAGTCAAGTCCCTCACTTGACTCTCACCACGTGCAACAAATGCACAAGCTCAATTGGACACTAAGTCCACCTCTAGATGCAACACATGCACTCTAGAACCTGCACAATTGAGTGGAGAGCCTCACTCTAGCTCAAGAATACAGGAATGAATGAAGCAACACCTTCTCCAACCAGCCACAAGGGGGTATTTATACCTCATACAAGGAAACTAGCCGTTGGAGCCAAACCCTTGAAAAATCAGGAAAATCGGAACTACCGCAGTACAAATTGCGGTACTTCCGTTTTCCTCGCCAACGGTCAAAAAACTAGCCATTTCTCAGCGAAATCAGAACTACCGCAGTTCAAATTACGGTACTTCCGATTTTCCTAAGGCCAAGTCATTCAAAAAGTCGCTCTCTGGAAAAAAAATGTTCCGCTCGGAAATCGGAACTACCGGAAAATCGGAACTACCGCAAAAATCGGAACTACCACAGTACAAATTGCGGTACTTCCGCAAAAATCGGAACGTACAAATTGCGGTACTTTCGTTTTCGGTTTTTCAGCACAGACGACACTCGGAAAAACGGTCATAACTTTTAACTCCGATGTCGGAATTCAGTGATCTTGGACTCTATGGAAAGCTTATTTAGAGGGCTACACAACCCATTTATTTGCATGACCTCAAACACATTAGATCAATGCAGAAATCAAAGAACATCCAAGGAGTCACTACCATGGTCCAAGTCCAAGGAAATAGCAATAAACAATCTTAGACCATGCCAAAGGATAATGCATGATCTCCAACTTTTGCAAAAACACATTTGTAAATTTAGATCATGCCACAAGGAGTAGGTGCATGGAGTTCAAGTATTTGCAAAACACATTTGCAATGCATAGTCCCGTGTTGCTAGAATTCAACATATGAACTTCGACTATTTGCAAAACACATTCGCAAATATAAGCCTCATATCGAGATGAGCTAGAGTAAGTGAGGTTTGAGCTATCAACACATGATAAGACTTAAACTACTAGACATGACCCCTCTTAATAGTACGGCAACCTACACTAGCAATCCGGTCTTCTAACCAAACACCAAGACCGGTAAAAGACTAGGAACACATCCTTAGCCCTAACTAGTCATACCTTTGCCTTGGATCATCGTCTTGATAGGCATCAACTCATGATGCATTCTTTTCATCAACTCCATCAACACATGATGATCTTCACTTGTCTTGATAATCAACACATGATCACCTCCATTTAACATGCATCAACTCATGACGCATCTTCTTCTCGATGGCCTTCAACACATGAATCCATCTTCTTCTTTGATAGCCTTCAACTCATGAAACTATCTTCTTCTCAAATCTTGACTTGATGATCTTCAACACATGAAGTCATCCCAAGTCGTTCTCATTTGTGGAACCTAACCTCTGCATCCAACTCATGGAAACCATTAGTCCACAAAACAATTGTCATCAATTACCAAACTTCACAGTTTGGTAATTCATGACAATCTCAACAAATAATGAGATATAAAATAGATTTGCGAGTATACAATATGTACACAACAAATGTATACTCTAAAATAAGCTTTAGACAAAGCTTACTTATCTGGTTGTCATTAATCATTCAACCATTAACATATAATGGAGAGGTTAAATGACAACCCGATTGCACATGAATATATATACTACATATAATGGATAGGCAATTAAGTGCATAAGAGAAGGTGAAAGCATTATTCAACATATAGATTTAAAAATTTTAATTTCTCCCCATTTAACATTATTCAATCAATATCACTTTTCTCCCCCATTGGCAATAGCATTTCTAATTTTCTAATATGCAAAGCTATTGTTTCTCCCCCATCTATTGTTTCTCCCCCATTTGGCATTACCATAAGTTTACTTTCTCTTCCCATTATCTATTATCACAAATTTCTCCCCCATTTGGCATTAAGCACCAAAAAGAGACAATTAACACTTAAATAAGATAGATTAGTATTAAAAACAAGGGAAGAAGACAAGTTAAGCCATTTAAAGGAGATTTTGCATTAAGAGGGGCTTGATACCAATTTTCATTATGAGGAGCTTGATACCACTTAATCTTAAGAAATGAGGAGCTTGATACCAATTGTATTGTTATTATAATGAGCTTGATACCAATTTGATTTAACTTGATATGGTCATGACGAAATATGAAACGAGATGCAGATGACCAATTGATACCACTTAAATCAACTAACGATATTTGAAACACAATCAAATGATCTTACTCATTAGAGCTCCTTGAAGGCTTGATGCCACTTGATATAATGCCACTTGAGTTGATACCACTTGTATATAAAGCACTTGAAGCATGTGGATCATTTTCTGATTTTGCAATCCAAGTGGCCTTCAAAATCTTCCTGAAAAACTGACTTACAAATATCCAATAAATCTGAGAAAATTTGTCAGTATAGATGAATATCTGAGGGTCAAAAGTCATAATTATAGCTTCCTCAGATTATGAGCCTACTTAAAGATACAAAAATCATAAATCAGCTCAAAACATGAGTTTTCAGAAAAACTGAAATCAGAAAGTTCAGACTTTTGCATTCCACTTAAGCTTCTAGAGAGAGAAGAAAAATTGATCAAATGCTTTTTATAAATTCTGATAAAATTTGACAATGAATACAAACTATAGTGGATCAATTTTTATTATTTTAACTTCCTTTAAATCTGAACCCATTTGGAGATACAAAAATGACAAATCAGCTCAAAATCATAGAAATTCTGAATTTTTCAGCACATTTTCAAAGAGAGAAAAGGTCAAAACTTTTTCAAATTAATTTGAAACATTTTCAAACTTTGCAGATTTGAACTTGATGCTATTTTTGACCTTTTCCAATAGGAATTTTTGAAAAAGACTTCTCCAATCAAAAGATATGCTAAAATGCGCATTGAGAGCAAAAGAGTAAGTTGATTTTGCATTAAAGGCTTGAAACCCAAACAAATTGGATTTTCGTGGTGTAATTTGCTTTCTTAGCTTCATATGAGTTATAAATACTATTTCAAGCTAAGATACACAAAGAAATCTTGCTCAAATAGCTAAACTCATTATATGCAAGATTAGGTCGCTTTGGGTCAAATGAAGTTTTTGGATGAGATTCAAATGAATATAACTTTTCAATGATTGGTTTTTTGCAAAAACTTTGCACTAGAGAAATGTTTGAAATGACCAACCATACGAGTTTGGTATTGACCACTTTTTCAAATAATCAATAGATTTTGATATAAGGAAATATCTCGTTTAATTCAAAAACAAGATCATATAAGATCCTTTTGGGGCCAAATCTTCCTTTTGATTTCTAAAATAGAAATTTTTACTCAAAAGGCTTTGAAATCATTTGAAATACATAGTTAAGTACTTTTATTTAGTTTTTCACAACTTTTAGCCTTGTAAACAAGATTTTTGATTTTTGACCAAAGAGCCTCTTTTGAAAAGGTAATCTTGCATATCATTTGATTATTACTCCATGAATAGCAAAAGAGAATGAAACACATTCATTCCCAAGAACTATAAACCATTTTGGGCAAATAAGTAAAATAATTTTCCCAATAGTAATATTTTACCCTTTTTGCTTTAGTAAGTACAAAAGTATTATATATGTTTTTCACAAAGAAAAACTCCCCGAAATTGTTTTCTCCTCTTTTGTGTAAGGGGGATTCTCCTCTTCTTGTTTTTCTTCTCTTGTCACATTAGATACCACTTGTGAAACAAATACCACTTGAAAGATTTCTCAAGGGTAATAGCACTTGAGGTAAGAGTATGATATCATATAGAAGAGATACCACTTGTAAGGGTGGTTACTATATGGAAGAAGTTGATATCATAGGTGAGGAGCTTGATTAAGAGAAGAGATTTTGCTCGGCAAGAGAAAAGAGTAGATATCACTTGAAAGATATCATCACTTGGAAATCAATGATATCATATATGTGAAGAGCTTGGTTAAGAAATATTTGCTTGTCAAGATGAAAAGGATATCAATCCAAAAGAATAAGGATACCACTTAAGTTTCACAACTAAAGGATACCACTTGAAGGAAATGATTGATCACTTGAAAAGATTGGATTGAAGCACATGTCATTGTAAAGTTAATTAAGAGTCTACCACTCTTTTAGAGATAATGTCATTTTATGAAAAGAATCAAATTAAGAGCATAATGGCATATGGAGTCAATAAATACTTGAGGGTAGCTAACAAGGATTTATAAGGATCAACTTGACTGAGAGGAGCAAAGGAAATGGCTAAGAAAATTGGAAAAGAAATTTTGAATCAAATCAGCCATTCTTCAGAAATATCGGAAGTACCGCATTTTCACTGCCGGTAGTTCCGAAAACCGGAAGTACCGCAGTTTTGCTGCCGGTAGTTCCGGAAAATCGGAAGTACCGCAGAATGACTGCCGGTCGTTCCGATTTTTCTGGGAGCACGCCAAGAGTCGTTCCAAAGTTTTTCACAAAGGAACATAAACCACTTGTGGAGGATTTCCAACTATAAGCCAAGCTTAAAAACTCATTTAACATAGCTTTTAGCAAATTAGTCTTTCAATTTTCAAAAACAAACTCATTTTCAACAAATTCTTCAAGATTGCAAAAATGAGCATCTGGGGTAATTTTAAGCATTCAATTACATGTATGAGTTGTAAATAACCTTGTGAGCTAATATATGTCAATAGATTTAGCTCAAATGGCAAAACTCACTTAAGTGCTAGATTGTGACCATTTAGGTCAACTCACTATTTTGGATGAGTTTTGAAATCAAATAACTTTTGATTGGTTGGCCTTTTGGAAAACTTTTGAATACCAAAAATGTTTGAAATAGCCAACTCTAGGTTTTTGGTATTGAACACATTTTCAAATTCCTTTTAGAATTGATTTTGGAAAATTTTCAAATACCAAAAATCAAAATTTTGAGGTTAAAGCCAAAACAAGATACTAAATTGATAGTTTTGTGTTGGAAACTCAATTTTACTTGACATAAGTTTTTCTAAAGCCAAAATCTTTGTAAAGCCTTTCAAAAGCATTTATATACATTTTCCAACTAATTTTTCAAAGATATACTAATAATTTCAAAATTTTGACTTTTGGCTAAAATGGCTCAATTTTGAAAAACAATACTAGCACTTAGTTTCTATGGGCACACTTAGGGATGTGATATATATGAATATGATTTAGCACTCCCCCTTAATGTGCCACTAATATCTTGCTCACAATTTATAATAATGAAATTTTAGCACAAGAGCAAAACACCCCTTTTAAATGATAAGCTTTAGACAAATCTTACTTATCCAGTTGTCATTAATCATTCAACCATTAATATATAATGGAGAGGTTAAATGACAACCCGATTGCACATGAATATATATACTACACAAGTTATATATACTCAAAAATGTATTTCCAAGTAAAGATCCCAAATATGCGTATTGAAAGAAGCATGGATCAATACTCATGAAACTACAAAATATATAGAGAGCTCCCCCTAAATGTGTGCATACAAGTGTATGTAAATAAAGACATATGCACATATTCATTTTAGACTATTTGAGGAGTTCAATCTATATTTTGGATCTAAGGAATGCATTTGTATATGAGAAAAGCGATTTCGAATGCATACCTCTTTGATTTCACCTTTTCATCCAATTGAGACTAACCAAAGATAAACTCAAATAAACATATTAGTCTCATAAATTCATTTATCATTTTCACCAAAATATTATAAAAGTATGTGTCATTAATATCATAATGTTATAATGGCATTTGTCATTAACACCAAAACCAACTTAAATGGAGCTTGATCTTTCAACGCACAAGAGCGTCAAGTAATAGGTTTTTTCTTGCACCAACTAGCTATTAATTTATGTGCCCGTATTGTCATTTTAGCCAAAAAATTAATTCCAAACATAGTTATCTTATCTGGTTCACGAGAACATAATTTCTAGCGTGTAGTAGACACACACGAATGTGCGTACATGTAGCATGAGTGGGTGTACATGTATGGTGTGCGTTCTCTATGTACTCCCCTAAAAAACTATCATCCTTGTTGGTTATCTAGAAAACAAGGAATTTTGAATAACATTTTACATCGCTTATCTTTAATTTGTACATATAGGTGCTCATATCTTAGTGAATTATTATGACAAGCAGAGAGCTAGCCTGCAACCCCAAACTAATCCCTCTCCACCACAGAACACACAAGTGCCACTTTAGACCACAAAGAATAAGGAGCACCATCTTGTGAAAGGGAAAAAGGGAGCAAATTGACTAAAATTCTGCTTCTTATCTTTCTCATGGTTAATCCGTATGTCATCATTTTGTCATGTTGTTTCAAAACATGATTAATTTTTCTTCGTTGTATGCAACAATTGAGTATCGAGATATTTATTTATATTTTACATCATCGTGTCTAGCTTCCCCTGAGGCTGAGTGCAATATCTTCTTTTCTCTGTGAATATTCATTTGTGTTGCTTCTCTAAGTCCGTCGTTCATCATCGTCATTGCTTTGACAGTTCAAAATTAGGCGAAGGTTTCTTACCATGAATGCATATTCAAAATCATTCCATTCGGAATTCTTTGCTTTCTTAAAGCAACACGGGAGATGCAACAACACAAGACAAAGCAAGAATGTCACGCCATTTTTAGCACATATAGCATATCCCTTGTAACTCGCCTTTGGAGGGCAAGCTGTAATCTCATTATAGCAATAAATGTCATCTTATTTTTCATCGATGGGCTTTAATTTCTCTACTATTCATAAGATCGATGATTTGATCATCGACACATATAATTACCTAGAAGTGTTTCTATGATTTCTTCTCTAACAAAAGTAACACTAATATTAAAGCACATGAAGAGGTAAGTAATATATATCCATCATTCATCGTACTTTAAAAATTGTGCAAATCATTATTGAGAAAAGTATAGAAGCACCTTCTGCAATTACCAGATTTGTGATTCCTTTGGTTTGGGTTTGTGGTTTGTGGTACGCTACTTGTCAAAAATAAGGTTCGCTAGGTGGTATACCTCATTTGTCTAGACAATTCTGGTATGAAGGCTCTGGTACATTCCATATTTCTCTATACTTAAGATCAAAGCACAAAGTGAACCGAGTTTTGTACACAGAAGATCTCCACACAAGAGAAATAAAAAGAAAAAAACAAAGAAAGGGATGGGGAGCAGGCCATTCAGCCTACCAACAATCTTTGAATGGGAGAAAAGCCCCAAGTCTCACTCCCCTCTCCCTTGGCGTAGCCGTCGCTTCTTGTTCTCTCGATCACTCTCACCCACTCGAGTCTCAATCATCCTCTTCTCTAGCTCACTTCTCTCCCTCTCGAGCACCCATCATCTCCAAACCTCCATCTCTGTCAGCCATGGTTGTGGAGCTATGCCGCACGTCCGTATGTGAGGGCAGCAGCAAAAGAACAAGACGGAGGGCGAGATGGACGTCTCTCACCCCTTGCCAAGTAAGGATGTGTTTGGTTTGGTGGATGGGATGGTCCCATCTAAAATTTAGAGGTTATCCCTGTATTTGATTAGGTAGACGGGATGAAGTCATTCTGGATGAGTTGATCCAACTTTATGGAATATTCCCTCAATATGCTGGATGGCTTCATTCAAGAAAAAAACCAGATGACTCTTCCAGGCTCAATTAATCATGATAATTAGTGATGATTAGTGATTATTAGCATGTTTTAGTGCTAATTATTGATTATTAGTTCAAGGTTAGCATTGATAAATATAATTATTTGTAATTAGTGTTAATGAGGGTTGATTAGTGTAGTATTAAATGTTATTAATGAAAGGTAATAGTTATAGTTTAGTTAATTGATGATGATTAAAATTAATTCTAATTTAACTTAGAATTTTAATTTTTCTCTAATCTAATTTGATCAGCCAAACACTATCTACGCTCATTCTGTACCATCTCATCTATCCAACCAAACATATTCTCGTACCATCGCATCCACCCAACCAAACAGGCTATTTAGATCATCCCATCCCACCAAATCTTGGATCATCCCAGCCAATCCTATCCACCCTCACCCACCAAACCAAACACACCCTAAACATGAACGGATTCACCACTGTACTACCTCAAATCGTAATCCATAACCTTTACTCCACTAACTACTGGAAGCTAAGAAGATTAGTTTAGCCCACCACGAAATAACTCACAAGAACGTGGAAGCAAAACAGAGTTAAACTCGTAGCAATCGGTCAGACCACTATAGACACGGCGGTTGGACAGACTAATGGTTTGATCGACCCTGTCTGACCGCCCTCCCCTGTTCTAGAACAGGCAAAACAGTGCGTGTCAAAATAAAAAAAAGGTGCAATCTTCAAAATACAAGTTCAAATGATTTGAAACTTTGCACACACCTTACCAAGGATATCAGGAACCTAATCCATCTAAGAATCACATGAATCTTAGCTAAAATTTCAACCTTTCCTTGAAACAAGCAAAATTAGACCAAAACCAGGCAAAAAATCAAGAACTTGGCGTACAACTTGCTTGTGGGTTAAGGGATGGCCAAGAAGGCTCACTATAGGTTTCTACATATCACAACAAGTTAGAACACCCAATGATTCAAGGTCAAAACCTTCATATCACAATTTCACAAGAAGTGCTCTAAATCAATCCAAACCACGCAAAACTCAAATATCTTGCTACAACTAGTCCCTAGATAGATGACATATGATCTTCATGAGGTATCTTCATCTCTTACACATTCTCGTATCGGCGGGTGACCACCGGTTAGGCCGCCAACCCTCAGGCGGTCCGACCATTACCGGCCGATCTGATTATCAAGCCTAGGTCAGTCGAACTGTTGCTAGCAAAGATGCTAAGAGGTAAAACATAAATTTTCATAAATATAAATTTTAATTTGACATGATTACGAATTTTTCAATACACCTGTGGCAATAATATTCTCAAGAGGGTTCTTCGACCACCCAGCGATTCAGGCAGTGAATCATCACGAACCAGATCGCATTCGAAATTGCCGCGGATCTGCTAAGTACAGTTCACGCAACAAAATGTTAATTGCTTCGATCTTGACGCCATGTCGCCATCGATCGTCGTCAGTATTGCACGCCGGAAGCATTCGGCGCGCACAATGCTGGTCTTATGTTCCGGTCGGCTTTGCGTACATAACTATATTGACATTACGACCGTTTACCGGTATACATGACAAGTGATACTCCAGCAACATGCAATATAAGCATGCATGCATGGACCAGTTCTGCACAAGCCAGCAAATTGACCTAAATTGAATCAAAATCTTTGAATTTAAGTATATTTTTTAATGTATGTATTTTATTTAAATTGTTATAGAAAAATATATACTCTAAAACTAAAATTTTTGAAAAATACCCGAAATATGTTGAATTCAATCAAAATCATGATGTCATGACATCATGATGTTTCATTTCGACGTCATATACATACATATATATACACACACATATACATAAATATATACATGCATATATATATATATATATATATATATATATATATATATATATATATATATATATATATATATATATATATATATAGTATAAATAATAGGGACACCATGGTGTCTAGACTCCATGATTGAGACTTTCCATCTATGATTGCTAAATCAATGACTTTCTTTCCAAATTGACGCATTTTCGAATTAATGAATGTTAACAGATTTACTTGATATATTATATATCATTGTACTAGCACGCATCTAAAAGCAATCCAAAATAGGGGAAGCTTGGTGTCCAGACACCATGGTGCCCTATTTCTGCGTCATATATACACACACGTACATATACATGTACATGTATACGTATACGTACATATACATGTACATGTATACATATATACATGTACACGTACATGTACACGTATACGTATATACATATATACACATATACATATATACATATATACACATATACATATATATGTATGTATCTTTACTATTATAAAAATGGGGGTTGATGATCGTCGGTCTGTTCTTCCTCCTCTCTTCTCAGCTGTCCGATCAAAAATCAACCGTCCAGATCTGTATATAGGTAGTTCTTCCGCTCCTCGTAGAAAAGGTCAGGCAGACGCGTGGACCGCTCTCCTCCTCTTCTCTTCCCCCGCATCCTCCGCCTCCTGCAACCGCCGCCTCCTTCTCTCTCCTGAACCTTCGTGCCACACCTCCTCCTCCTCAGCGTCGCCACCAATTCTGTCCCCGTACGGCAGTGTCTGGTCGCAGTCCCCCAACTTCCCCAACAGCATCACATCCCCTCATCGTTGCCTCCCCAACACATTTGCCTCTCCCCCAAACCCTTGTGTCGCGTCTCCTCCTCCTCCTCAGCGTTGCCACCAATTCCTTCCCCACGGGCCAGTGTCTGGTCATAGTCCCCTAACTTTCCCTAGGGCGCTGCCACTAATTCCATCTTCCATTGCCTCTCCAACCAGCAGCACGACGCTCAATGACAGCGGCCGATGGATAGGAGAGAATGGTGCTCGGCGACAGTGGCCAGTGGATCAAAGAGAATGGCACTCGGCGATGGCGGTGGCTTTCTCATACTACACCAGCCCACATGGCTCTCCCCCGCTACCGCCGCCCAGCGGTCGCTCGCCCGGTGAGCTTCTCTACCTCCTCTTGCTCTTCGCTCGGAGCCCGTCGCGCTGTCTGGCGATTTTGGTCTCCCAAGCTGGTCGTTGAAGTCGGTGCTATGGTCGAATGGGGCTATGGTCGAGGGGCCATAGCCGAAGTCGAGGGGCGTGGTTAAAGTCAAAGCTGTAGTTTAAGGGGGTCGTGGCCAAAGTTAAAGATCCATGGTCGAAGTCGAAGCCATAGTCAAAGGGGCGGTGATCGAAGTCAAAGGGTCGTGGTCAAAGTCAGGCCGTGCTTGAAGTCGAAGGGTCATGTCGAAGTCCAAACCGTGGTCGAAGAGGACAGTGTTGAAGGGGGCAATGGTCGAAGTTGAAGGGCCGTCAACGAAGTCGGTCCGTTGTCAAAGTTGAAGGACTGTGGTTGAAGTCAGGCCGTGGTCGAAGTCGAAGAGTCATGATCGAAGTACAAACCATAGTCGAAAGGGCAGTAGTTGAAGTCAAGGGGTAGTAGATGAAGTCGGTCCGCGGTCGAAGTTGAATGGCCATAGTCGAAGTAGAAGAGTCGTGGTCGAAGGGAACAGTGGTCAAAGGGGCAGTGGTCGAAGTCGAAGGGTCGTGGACGAAGTCGGTTTGCGATTGAAGTTGAAGGGTCGTGGTTGACGTCGGGGCTGTGGTCGAAGGGGGCCGTGGTCGAGGTGCCGTGGCCAAGGTCGAAGGGAGCCGTGGTTGAGGTGCCGTGGCCGAGGTCAAAGATTCACAGTTGAAGTCGATGCCATGGTCGAAGGGGGCAGTGGTCGACATCGAAGGGTCGTGGTCATTGAAGGGGACAGTGGTCGAAGTGGAAGCCGTGGTCAACGTCGAAGGGCCATGGTTGAAGGGGACAGTGGTCGGCATCGAAGGGCCATGTCGAAGGGGACAGTGGTTGAAGGGGACGGTGGTCAAAGGGGAAGTGGTCGACGTCGAAAGGCCATGATCGTCGAAGGGCCGTGGTCGAAGGAGGAAGTGATTGAGGGGGCAGTGGTCGAAGTCGAAGATCCATGGTCGAAATCGAAGATATGTGGTCGAAGTCCAAGCCATAGTCAAAAGGGATCGTGGTCGAAAGGGAAAGTGGTCGACGTCGAAGGGCCGTGGTCAAAAGGGATAGTGATCAAAGGGGGCGATGGTCAAAGGGGGAAGTGGTTGATGTCCAAGGGTCGTGGTCGTTGGAGGGTCGTGGTTGAAGAGGATAGTGGTCGAAGGGACAGTGGTCGAAGTCACAAATCTGTGGTTGAAGTCGAAGATTCGTGCTCGAAGGGGGAAGCGATCAACGTCAAAGGGCCGTGGTCGAAGGGGACAGCAGTTGAAGGGGCAGTGGTCGAAGTCGAAGGGGGCAATGGTCGAAGTCACAGTCATGGTCATAGTCGTAGCACCCGTGAACGTGGTCGTAGTGATCATGGTCATAATCGTAGCGCCAACCCGAAGGGCACCTGCTGGTTCGTCCACAACCTCCAACGCTACGAGTTCCCCCTCCAGTTGGATATAGTTGTCGCCTACGCCCATGTCACCTTGAGATCGAGCTCCCCACCCTCGACGGCAAGACCCACAAGGTGGTCGAAGTCGAAGGGGGAAGTAGTCAACGTCGAAGGGTCATGGTCGAAGGGGACAATGGTTGAAGAGGCGATGGTCGGTCGAAGGGCGATGGTCAAAGTCGGGGCCATGGTCGGGTCGGGCCGGCGGTGGCGTCGTGAGTCGGGCAATAGGGCACAAGCGCACTGGAGGCCTGCCAACGTACGACCACCAGCGATGGTCGACCGCTTCCGACCTACGATCACACGCGATGGTCGACGACTTCTAACTTACGACCACGAGGTGTGATCGACGGCTTCTAATTTATGACCAACAGCATTGGTCGATGTGTTTTGACTTACGACCATGAGGTGTTTCATGCATATATGAGTGTTTCATGCACCATGGTGCCTAGGCACCCATATCAATACCCGTTGATTTGTTTTGAGATTCACAACGTTTGATGTGGGTATCTTCATATACCCATAAAAAAGTATATTTGAGATGTCAAACTCCGAAAAAAATTAAATTCAACTTCAGTTTAATTAGTTTGAACTATTTTTATGGTATATACTCACTGTAGTCGCATTGAACTCAAAAGTAGTTCAAACTAGTTTGAACTGAGTTCAAAACTTACTTACCATAAATATATCAAGGGTATAAAACAATTTCATACCCAAACACAAAAAAAATTATCACTCAGACACGTGTATCGGATGTTGGTGCCTAGGCACCATAGTGCCTATGTAATTTTCATATATATATATATATATATATATATATATATATATATATATATATATATATATATATATATATATATATATATATATATATATATATATATATATATATATATATATATATATATATATATATATATATATATATATATATATATATATATATATATATATATATATATATATATATATATATATATATATATATATATATATATATATATATATGAAGGAAGGGAATGCATGCCTTTTGAAGGATTCGAATGTATCTCTAGTTCTATATGGAACCTAGTAACATTTCCTGTTAATTAATTGCAAGATTTTTTTTTTGCATTATGTTCTCCGTTTTTTCCGATGAAATTTGTCTTGGTGTCATCATGCATATCGCGAGGAGTTTCATTTTAAAGGCATTATACCCAAAAAAAAAAAAAGACGAGAGATTCGGTAAATTTAATGCATGATATGCCTACACGATTTACCGGATCGAGTTGGCACGAAGACAGACAGGCATGAGGCATGTATTATAATTTAGAAAGCTTTCAAACTGTGAAGAATACTGTCAAATCCACCTTAACTAGGTCCATTTCATTTGCTTCCTGGCTGTCAATGCACAAAGATATGTAGCCGAATGTATGGATCTACTTTATTCGCAGTGACTTATTCATTTCTTGTTTTGAGAGAGGACAGTGATTTGTTCAGTAAGACGTGATCTTAAATGTAATTGGGCTACAGTGAGCCCAATATTTTTAAGCCCGAGTGAGCCATCTGCGGGGGTCAGCAAATTTGGGGCCCAACTGCAGAGGCCTTGAAGCCTAGGCCCAACATGCTTAGCCTTGCAAGGGCTAGTGTAATTCGAAGCCTTTCCTTTGTCAGATACTGTGCTAACTATGCTTAGATTATGCCATGAATTGGTGAGGCCGTCAGCGATTCATGGAGAGACCTGTTTTGCGCAGTTTTTCTGGTTGGCACTTGGAAGGATGCTGCAACGTAGCCAGTTTGCTCAGGAGGCGAGTGACCACCCCCTTCCAGTAATTCAGTGGTAATACAACATATCTGTTTGGTCTAGTTTCAGCTATACGTAGCCTACAGCTTATTAGAATCTTAGACTAAAGCCTAGCCCGATAACGTATTTCCGTCTTTAGTCCACTACAAATGACGACCTTGCCAGAGAAGCTGCAGGACAACACCACGAGTACAGACATCTCAAGACAAAATAGAGTGAGCAAAATGCCATCCTAGGCACTGTTCCTTCCCCCATGCATTGCTTGTAGCCAGATTCCTTTCGGTTAGATGGCAACAACCACTGGCTTATCATGGCTACTGATCATCCAGCCTTGCCCCAATCAAGCTACCATGCACATCTCTGTCTTCTTTTTTTCTCCTCTCCTCTCCAACATGTGCAGAACGACAGTATGGACATTCTGTTGGGGATGCTGTTGCTGTGCACTTGAGCGTTGCAGCCTTGCAGGCATATGCCCTGTCTGTCAGCCAGGTACTGCTATGCTTGGCGCATAGCTATGCAATCAAGCGTTCGGTGTGTCGTGTGTGCTGCCCATGGTCCATAGGGCCTTAATGCCATTCATCACTCGAAGATTGGGAAACGAAGTCAAGAGCTGCTTGGTTTTTATTGATTGATTTTTTTTGCTTTTACAAGCTGGGATTCTGCAGAATTATAAATTCGCATTCTACGACTGGACTTCGTTTAGGGTTGGGAATGGATCGAGTATGATAGGATTCAAATGTAGATCCTAGCTAACTGAATTGGTTGGAATACCGGTTGTTGTGACGTCCATGACGAATTTAAAATACAATTTCTGAATGAACAACTTAAATTTATGTTGTCGGATTTGTCTCCTTTATATTTGAGTATTGTCAGCGGCGGCGGATGCAGCACAAAAGGATTGAGGTTAATCCAAGGAGATGATGCGCATGGTGATATATATTACGCAATACCATTGCTTCTTCACGTCTATGGTGACTCCAATGACTTTAGATCAGGCACTGTTAATCATATCCATTTCCAGCCATGCTTAGCCTTATTGTACTTAGAAGAGAAAAATGAATGCATTTAAAGAAAGAAAGGGGGCACCTTTAGGCATATATGGTTCTGAAATCTAAACTCCTTGGGCCACACACACAGCTGTCGTGCAGTGGAGCGATTATTAGAGCCCTAATGGCATGAAAAGGACGCCTGCTTATGGAGGCCATCATGAGCCACGACAGACACAGTTATGATTAGGCCACGCTTAATCGTACGGTAATCTAGTTTGCATCTCCTTGAGATCGATCTCTTATTTATCTTTCTTCTTGGCTTCTTCTTTACATGATTTTCTGAGCAAGCAACCAACAAACAGCTCTGCCTGGTGGAGTGATGATTCAGGTCACCAACTTGCTAGACAGAAAATGCAGTCAGTTCACTGTACATTTTCTCTTGTTTTAACTAGAGGTAGCAGGATAAATTCTACTGCAAGTGTTTTTTTGCTATCCTTTTGGTATTACTTGGTTTAGTGAAAATCCAGAAATGAACTTTTGTTATGAAATTTGGTAACACTGAACAAAAACGGACCAAGTCATTTAGTGTCACTGCTACCAAAGTTACCAAGGAAATTTCTTCTGCGTGTAGATTAATTGCTTAGTTTCATGGATGTGTTTATACATGTGCGGAATTAATTTTGTCCGTACATGGGTTATAACGAGCCAATATACGTGGGTCTGTTATACCATGTGATGATTGTGTATTTTGTTGATGATAAATAATTGATATTTAGTTTTTATTAGAATTTGCATTCATGAAAGTTCTGGTCGATACGTATCTGTGATTGAATTTTTAGGATGGCAAAATGACCTTGTCTGATAATTCGATTGGTCTTGTGATGGCTGGTCCGATCGACCTTGTGATGGATGGTTTGATCAGCAGGTCCGAACGCCAGACTTTGATCATATCCGACTTCGACCACGTCATACGTTGACCACGTCCAGCTTCGACCACGGTATTTTGACTATGGCAGGTAATCATAGATTTCGACATCTAACAGTGAACTAGTCGTAAGCAACATTTAACTAGTTGTAAGCGATAGTGAACCGGTCGGAGGTTGTAAGGTCATCTGCTATAGCGCAGGTCGGTGGTCATAGATTTTGCTGTCGGTACTCGATAGTCGAAGACTTTGTGATCGGTTGTTATAGGCTTCATGGTATGTACTTGTAGACTTCATGGTCGGTACGAGTGCTTATTCTTGTGATCTTCAAGTACCTCGAGTACTCGTTTTGGGTCAGTGGTTGACTGATCTGGTCATAGCGATTGTCAATGATATTCAGAACTCGATGATAGATGATGCAGTGATTAGTTGGTAGTCATAGACTTAGCAATCCGGTGTCTTAGTCATAGCGATCGGTACTCGATGGTTCTGTGGTCGGTAGCGATGTGTATGTTTTCTGGAGTGTTTAGAGCAATAGTTTTTTTCCGAGTACTTATAGCTTCAAGTACTCGATAAGCTAACGATCGGTTCGTGCATAGCGGTCATAATGGGAGATCTGAGGCTGGTATTGGATATTGTGGTTGTGGCTGATCTGGTTGATCTTAATGGATGTTCAACGGTGTGGTTTGTGTGTATGGACTGATGACAGTCAAGTTGTGAATAACTTGTATCGGGTAAAATGTTCTTTAGTCTTTGCATGTGCAGGTGGGTATGTAGACGATCATGGTTAGTGACGATGAGGACCAGAACTAGGATGGGAAGATCTGAAATTCAGAAAGTTGAGGATGTCACGCGAGGTGGTTGGGCTAACGCTGGAGCATGTGAAGATCAAAGGTGATGATTCGTAGAGGAGATACGGGTGATGCGGTCCTGGAGGATTCGACACGTGAAATGGATGATGCGAGATGAAGCTATGGGAGGTACGTTCCTGAAGGCTTCGTCACGTATTGAGTTGGAGTTGTGGATGGTGTCCATATCCGAGAAGATTGAGAGATTGATTAAAACCCGTGTTTAGAAAGGTTTCGGGTCCTTAGTTTCGAAAGAGATAAGGTTTTGAGTTTGTGTTTGAGGTAGACACGGTTTGTAGCGTTAACCTATAAAAGCAGGGAGAGGCTATAGGTTAACATGGTGGTTTTTAGAGAGTTTTGTGCAGGATTTGAGAAAGACTTGCTTTAGGGCTTTCGTTAGGAAGGCTTTTAGGGTTGCTTGTGAGGGCGCTTTATAAATCCACAGAAATCTAGCGATAAATAATATCTTTAATCAATCTAGTTCGTGATTTGTTAAAGATTTCTAGTGATTACTATTAGGGCGAAGCGTACGACTACGTGCAAAAGTGATCGAGAGGTTCTGCTTTTGGATCGACGTTTTCGATTATGTTTAATCTGGTCGAAGATTGAATCTGAGCGACCTGGCGAGCAACTAAGTATTGAGTAGTTGATCGAGTTATCGAAATCTTTATCGACTACTTAAAGATTTAAAAAAGCAGAGATAATTATTTATCATCCTCTGATTACGGTATTGATCAGACAACTAGTACCGTATGATAGTTTAATACGTGACATTGCTAACAAGTGCAGCATTCCCCGTGTATTTTCCATGGGCAAAAAGGCTTCTCTTATCTTTTTCATTAGGTATTTAGTACAATTTTTTAAAAGTGGTGGCAGTACAGCTCCTTTGGAAGGTTCCTGCACATGATAAAGCAGTTCTCCTAATAGCAGCACCTTTGGACCACTTCGCGGCACCAAAAGAAAGGTACGCAGTTGGGCGAAGGAGGAGACGATGATCCACTCCACTTCAATTTGGCCGAAATATTCATCAATTTGTGTGATTGTTGTTTTTGATGATGATGATGATAAGAGAAGGAAAAAAATAAAATCATAAATGCAGATATATTGGCTTTAGGTTTTGGCTTATAAATAATAATAACTTATATAAAAGCTTATAGAGAGATATTAGTGTGTGATTTTAGCTGATATCAATGAAGTCACTATAGTGTATATTATAATCGATTAGTAAATTCTATTTTGAAAAAACACTCCATTTGAAAGTTAGGTACTGTAGAAAAGCATATTTTAGAAACTAATATGAACATGGCCTTATTTGCAGTAGTGAATGCTGGCAATGTGAGAGCAAAAGGAAGGGAGAAGATGTATTTTTTGCATTTCACAAAAATTCATCAGTCTGGCAAATAGAATGCTCAAATTCAGCTTTGAATGCCAGTGGCACCCAATAAAACATGAACTTTTTTTTTTTGCATTTTTACAAAAAAAAAAACATTTCAATGTGACATAGTTGCATGTTTCACCAGATCAAGAAAGCCTACTTGCAAACACCTGCACTGTTTCTTTAAGAGAAATGCAGATGCTTGTAGTGCTATCTTCTCTTAATGTTCTTTTCGACCAAGCTTAATCCCTGTTTTTGCATTTACGCTTTGCACTTCAACTTACATTTAATTTGCTGCCTCATGTTCAAAGTACGACAAAAGTTGCTCGCTTGTACTTTCTTAATTTCGGCCGCATGGTACAGCAATAAGGAGCAGCAGTACTAACGACTACTTAATCCGTTTGTACGTGATGAGTACATGCTTGACTCTTGCTCCCCAGTGTTGACGACTTGGCTGCTTCCAGCCTTCTACAATCTACACCAACCCTCACGTGCCAACGCGAGGAGCAACATTGACGATAAATATGGCCAACGACCAATCTTCTAGAGAGCGGTAAGATGAGAGATCAGTTCAGGTTTAAATGGTGAAAATGGGTATTTGTTCAATTTTTGAAATAATTATTTGTACATTTGCAAATAGCAGAAAATTGTGTTACGAAAAATGTGCGAATGGCGGTACGTGCAATTTTCTAAATAACATTTACCATTGTTATCAAAGTTTGTATATTTCTATATAAAAGAAATTAAAAAAGAAAACACCGGTTATAGCTCGAGTGCATGTTTACGGATAGAAATTTTCATACGATCCTATCCGATTCACCGATTTAGTGATTTGTTATAAATAATTACCTATATATGTCCTTTTAATTGTATTTTTTATACTTTTTATCTCTTAATGTCTATTATAATTTGCATAAATAACAAGTAAGCTTTCCTTTGCACTATATTTTTGTAAACAAAAGTGGTAAAAGTATAATTTTAAAATATTGTCACAGTGTTGAAATACATGTTAGATTTAAAAATATTTCTTTTATAAAATTAAATAAGATCTTAAATTCTATATCGATCTACCATTCACAATCTTTGCGATAATGACAATTTGCTCTGGAGTCTTTATGGGCCTGAGCCGCTGCACCTTTTTAGGGTAGTGAACCAACTTCCTGTCCGTGCAAACGAAGGAATCAAAAGGCGTGTGAAGATTGGCACCATGGATTACGGCCATGGATGTTGAACTAATTATTGTTGAGGTAAATAAGCTAGCGTGTTGCTTTCCAAATGATGCATCCCTAGCTCCAATCCACCTCTCTGCTCAATGATTAATGATTAACAAACAATTTGTTTGTAGGCACTATCTCACGCTACCTTTCTGAGCACTATCGATGTGCGCTAAAAAAAATTGGTAGCACATGCCATGCATTTCGGTGCTCACATCACAAAATACAGAGGTTGTATGTATAACAACTCACGGTGGTGTTCGTGCGCAACAGGCAATAGCTTATTTTTTTTTTGCTTCAATTTATAGTTTTTTGTTATGACTTATAGTTTTTATGATATTTATGAGAGAATACGGAGTAACAGAAACTTATATGTGATTTTGACCGATATAAATAAAATCGATACAACGTATACAATAATCAACTTGTTGATCCCGTCTTTAAAAAACACTCTGTTTGAAAGTCAGTTACCATAGAAAAATTAAAAATAGATTTTGGAAACTAAAAAAATATGCTTAACGCACCAATGCGACCACATTCTCCGATGCTAGGTCTAGGGTTGGCTTCCAGGGGTCCGGCAGCTGAAGCAGGTGCTCGAGCCCACCTCCACCCCCGTTGAACCCACATGTGTGTAGCCTTTTTTTCCTCTCATAATTAATTTCAAGCTATAGGAATATAGACACGGCTATTTCTTTAGAGAATTTTCTTAAGCCAAATCCTTAAGATCTCCTGAGTTTGCTATCTCACCGATGGACCGGGCCTATTCTTTGCTATTTCTAAAAGCGGCTTTTAGTTTTACTACAGTACCTAATTTTCAAACAGAGTATTTTCTCAAGACGGGGTCTACAAGTTAATTATAGCACACGTTAAAAGCCCAACATCTGTATTAGCCAAAATCGCAAGCGAGTATTTCTTTCCGTAATCTCTATCATGAACAACCTAAAATTCAAAAATTTCAACCAAAAGTAATAAATCATAGTCATAAGCCAAAAAAGAACAGCCTGATTAGCTCATGGATTCCGCATGATCTCCAACCCTATGCAACATCAGCATAATATTTTGTTGACTACAATTGTTAGTAATAAAATGTGTAGCTTGGCTACCTTTTTAATTACTAAGCGGCTCTCTCTAATCTCTATTGAATTTTTCTGGGTGAGCCCCGCGTGGCAAGCCATTTTTGGGAAAATGCATCAAACAATTCCTTAGAAAATATTGAAAAGCAAGTTCCTTAAAAATAGAGAAAATCTTGAGTAGCTGGCACAACAAGAATGTCCAAAGAGCAGTGTTCACCTAGACATTAGTCAAGTAATAGATTGACGCCTAGCGTCTAATTGCTGTCTAGGCGGACTAGACGGCCGTCTAAACGGAAATAATCAGCTAATTAAGGTGGCAAAGCGTCACTCTCCCACCTAGTTTCTAGGTGGGCTAGGCGGTCACTTAGGGGATTAGTGGTAAAGAATATCTCGCGCAAAAAACAAAAAGGTAGAAGGCAAGGCTCGAGCACGAATAGGTGGTTCACAACCTTGTGCCTCCACCATTGCGTCGTAGGAGAGTCAGCGAGAATATCTTGCGAGATCTCCCCTTAATTCTAATAAGCTACTGTATATAGCTAATATAGGAGCTAGATAAACGTAATAAAAAGGAGAGCTAATGCCATCCTTATCAAGAGGATTAAGCAGCTTGCAAGTGGGATCTCTTTATCCTAATTCTTCTTAATTATTAGCTTATAACGTAGAAGATGAGGTCGTCATATTTTGTGCGGAACTGCTGTTAAATTGCTCAGATATCTTTATCCTATTTCTTCTTAATTTCTTAGCCTTAATTCTTCTTAATTTCTTAGCCTTTTCGTAATTTACGTCTCATTGGCATCATGAGCAACAGAAAATTAACAACTCATTGTACACAAACAAAAGGCGAAGATGCTGATCGTAAGTCACAAGTGTTGGAAATATGCCTAGAGCTAATCATAGAGATGATTATATGTTTCGTTATGTTTATAATTTATTGGATAATATATTATCTTGTTTCTTAAATAATATTATTAATATTTATCATTAAGTATGTGACTTAATTGCGAAACTCTATATTTCTGCGATGATTATTCCTAAATGATCTATAGTCGAAAACATATGAAGACATATATGAATAGACTAGCATATGTATTGGATGGTGATTATGTTTCACAGGTCATAAATATGGAGATATTAAACCAATAATATAGACACATGTTAATGAACATGAAGTTGGATCGATCCACCATAAGACACTGTGAGAACGTTACATTCTTATATGTCATCAGTTGGTCTTATTTACAATGTGTATGCTATGTCTTTAGATTTGAGATCACTGCATGTACTCGAGATGCATAATGGATGACTTAAGGGTTGCCAAACACTACTCCGTAACTGAGTAGTTATAAAGGTAGCTTTCGGGTTTGTCATGATGCATGCATCGAGGCATGGTCGATCAAGATAGGATTTGCTCCTTCATGCAACGGGAGAGATATATCTAGGCCTCTCGAGGGATTGGATTTCAGAAATGCATAGTTATGCTACTCGTGGTTAAAGAGTTAACCGTAGTCTGGGAATTAAAATCACGTGATCAAGAAAGAGTGATCAAGCTGACCAAAAAGGATAGCACGTACCCGTCTTGAGCTTGACTGATATCGTGAGGCAAAGGGAAATGTATATAGGTTTTGTTGAGATTTGTTCGATATGATCTTCACGTATACTTGGGAGTCAGCATGTCTTGCTAGGGGCCGCTACCTATTAATGGATGAGTAAGAATACTCGGGCCATGTCTAAGTGTATGTGAATTTATAAGGTCACAAACTTAAAGAGCTGGGATATAATTCAGATAGTGATTTGAATTCATGTGGGCTATGGTTCCTAATGGGTCTCAAATTTGAGACCCATCATGGATGCCTATATATAGAGGGGCGGTGATATAGGGTTTCTAAGAGAGAATTCAGAATTTTCAAAACCCTAATCGTCACACCTTCCTCATATAATACCACGCAGCTAACGCTACCGCTCCCACGCGTGGTGTTCCTGCCCCATACGTGTGGATACTTTGGAGGTGTTGATGCGAAACTTCAACACTAGGACGATATGTAACTTGTGACAACCAAAAGGAGCGGAGGAGGAGACGTGCGGCTAGTACAACTACTACTGTACTGTTAAAACTTTGATCTAGGAGAAAACACACATATCACAAATAAACAGAGAAAACACAGGAAAATTTTTGAATTTATCGATTCTCTTATTTGCTTCCCTTTTTCTTGCTTTTCGTTCAAAACTGGCTACAAGCCTTCTCAATATATAGGCTAATAATCTCCTAATAGCATACGTATTCGAAATTCAAGTTGAACACAACTTCAACTTGAGTTACACACGGAAACGGACGCTACTACATTTTAAACTATAAGTTAAGATTATTTCTAACAATCTCCCCTTTAATGTTGACTTGACATACTCTAGTTTTAGTCTCAATGCATTATAAACTACCAGTCACGCCTTCACATAAAGTGTTGTACATGCAAGTCACATGTAGGAACTCAACTCAACTGGTATGGGTCCATTTAGATGCAAAGATTCTAAAACATTGAGGTAGTCGGTCTCAACTATGACTTACTAAACTCATACTTGACACAGAACGGTGATATATCTCCTCAACATTCCGATTTCTTTTCACCTTATTTGAGTTTGGACGGTGACACATTTTCTAACGTTCCGATTTCTTTTCACCTTACTTGAGTTTGGACGGAGACACATCTTCTTGACGTCCCTGACTCCAACCTTCATCAGAGCAATGTTGGTTCATCATCAATGAGCACTTTAGCAAAAAAACGCTTTCTTCATCTTGATTGCCCAGGCTGCATAATTGCTCATCGTGACACCACTTTCCGGAGAATGCGACATGATCTTGAGCATGGATCAAGATCTCGGGCTACTTGAAGTGGCTCTTGGACCGAAGGAACGAAAGGACGTGCCGTGCGCGTCATTTTCCTGGATTGTAGCGCTGGTAGCATACGCACTCGATAGTGCCTATGCTACCAGCGCCTAAGATTAAGGCTTGATTCTTCTTCTCTTCGAGTAGGTTAATGTCATCTGCTCGAAGTTGCTCTTCGTTGGAATCGTTGAAATTTTCAACCCTTGTCGACCGAATATTTAGTTCTGGAGGAAGCATAGCTTCAACCCCAAAAAGTACAATAAAGGGAGTTTCACTTGTTGCTCGATTAGGAGTTGTGCAAATTTCCCATAATACTAAAGGTATTTTTTGTACCCAAACCCGAGTGCTTTACAAACTGGTTGAAAACCCAAGTTATAATTCCTTGCATTATTTGGCCATTTGCTTTTTCAACTGCTCCATTGCTTTATGGATAGGCAACAGAGGCATAACATAACTTGGTACCCAATTCTTTGTAAAATTCTTGGAATTTTGCACTTGAGAATTGTTTCCGTTATCTATAATTATTCGACTTGGCAATCTAAATCGAGTAATTATATTTCTCATCGTAAACCTTTTAGCGGCTTTTGGTGTTATCCTGGCCATGGTTTTGGCTTCAATCCATTTTATGAACATGTTAATAGCCACAAAAAAGAATTTGAAGCCCCGGGTGCTTTTGGGAGCGATCCTAGGATATCGAGAACCCATGTCATAAAAAGCCAAGAGAGAGGTATAGTCTGTAAAGCTTGAGCCGGCTGGTGTATTTGCCTGCTACAAAAGTGGCATTGTACATATTTCTAACCAACTCTTTAGCGTTATGAAGGGTTGTTGGTTAGTAGAAACCTTGTCAAAAAGCTTTTTCAACCAGCATTCTGTAAGAAACATGTACTCCACAGATGCCTAATGTATATCGTGAAGGAGTTGTAATCCTTGTTTCTGCCATATGCATCGTATAAGAGCCCCTTGAGTACTCCGTTTATAGAGTACTCCTTCGATCAAAGTATACATTTTGATCTTGCGGGATAAACGATCTACCCTGAGATCATCATCGGTACTGTACCCTTCTGAAGATACTCATAGATGGGTCCCATCTAGGCATCCTCATATTCTAAAGAGACTGTTTCATTAGGAGGTGTCTCTGGTGTTTCAACTAGAGACGACTTCTAGAGCTATTAAAAAAGCCTCCTATCTTTAAAATCTAAATAGTTTATAAGATACACAAATATATTCTCAATCGTCTAAGTTGTATTATTTGATATTACTAACTTTAAAATAAATCTAGCCTTGTAAATACGTGAGCCACCCTATTAGTCTGATATAAACTAAAGGCAAAATTTCGTCTTAATTTGGTCCTGAATTGTCCATCCATGTTGTCCGTGGAAATTGCCTAGAATGTTCAAGATTGCATAGCAAAGAATAACGCAAGCAGGTTGGCTAATCAATTTTGCTCATTTTTTTGGTGGAAATAACTCCTATAGTCAGCCCATTACAAATATATATTACAATTCTTTGGGAACCACCTTTTATTGTGTTCATACGAGTCCACCCAGCAAAATTTAAATCCTCTCACTCTCCTTAATGTATCCCTAATCTCCGTCTTGCTGGGCACGTGTTAAAGGAACACACTCATATGTGTATATATGTGGTTTGCGTATAGTGCGTATGTGCTTCATCCTTAATAAAAAAAGAATTATAGTTCTTCAAATAATATCGCAAAGTATCGGGGTTGCCCTTGAGAGTAATGATTGAAGCAAACCGTCCATCACTGAACTAATCAACTCAAATTAAAAAGGCTAAAGTTAATCCTGTCCGTAGAAACAGGTGTTAATTAATGAATGAGTTAAGCACCATCCTTAGTTATTAGTTAATTAGGCCACAAGCACAGATACACACATACTGGCGTTCCTAACGAACTGTCCGGCGTAGCTAGCTAATGAAAGAAACCGATCTCCCAAATCGATCAATCAATCAGTCATCGCTTTTCACATATAGTACTAGTAGCAGTACATTGCTTAAATACACACATCACCTTTTCTCACTGACTCGCACGCAAATGCGTACACGCACTCATGCAGGTAGCCAGAGAAGCAGTGCACTAGTCTCTGCTCTATCGTGAGGTTAGCAAATTCTTCTCCACCCCTTTGACATGAAATTATTCATTTACGCTGTAGTTTTTCTTTTAAATTTAGCCACGTCTATTTTTATAAATCTAATATTCTCTTTAGATCTATGGAGCTCGGTAGCAGAGATGCCCAGCTCCCCCACAGGGTAGCACATCACATCACTAAATAAATGTAATTAATTAATGCTAATTAAATAAAATTAGTATTAATTAAAAGCAATTAGTACTAATTAAACATATACACTAACTGTAATTAACCGGCCGGTAGCTTGGTAAGTACCTGTGGAACTAGGGCGGCAGGTTTAAGGATAATGTTAGATTTATAAAAATAGATGTATAAAACTAAATTTTTAAAAAGAATGACTATAGTGGTATTTGTACGAACAATTCTGAAGTAATGTTTTACAATTTCGAAAACAAAAGTTTATTTCCTTTCAGAAAAGAGCATAAAACTTTTGGCGCGAAGCACTAACGCGTGTGCACCTGAATGGCTAAAGAAAAGACCTAGTGTGTGTGCTTCGTCAGTTTTCATGTGTTTCGATTCTGACTTTCATTTTCGGCTGTCAGTTTTCATGTGTGTGCTTAGTTTGGTGTAGGTTGGTAAATATTACCGATAGAGCACATATAATCTGCTTGTAACACGATTGTCTCGGAAAAGAAAGGCTTTAGCACGATGAACATATTTTGTATGATGTAACATATTCACTAATAATTTTCAACCGTTTATTTCTACTCATCTTAGTTCTTGTATCACTAGCTTAGAGAATTCAATAAACAAAAAGCCAAAAATATTATCCTATGCTCATTTCAGTTTCTCCGTTGGCTTTTGGCTTCTATTTTTTTTTTAATTTTATCTTTGTTTTTTGGCTTTTTTAGTGCTTTTTTATCTTTTTGTTCCTGTATTCCTTTGTATTGTCCGTGATTGGTTAATATTTTTTCTATTTTAAAATTTTTTAAATTTAATTACGCCAAAAACCACCAACAGCTATAGAACAAAATAAACCAGATACAGTACCAAATAGTGAAAAATAAACCATAAACCACTAAAAAAAGCTCAAATGAGCAGAGCTGCTTCTAAAATGACTAGTAAGGTATGATCGTCTATACCGCTGTTACTAATATGATAATACTTCATCTTAGGAAAAAGGATAAATTTGTTGTTTTCTTCTAGAAATGGAAAGACTAAAAAATCAATAATATTACGTTAATTACATCTACTACTAGCAAATTATATAGGAATAAATCTACTTTACCCCTAAATTATTGTAATTGTCTAACATTCAACTTAAAAGTGCAAAACCAAATGTTTACAACACTCAACTATCATTATTGTTTATTTGACCCCCATTGAGACTGACTGAAGGTAGTTTTCACTAACATGGCAGTGGTTTTTTTGACACGTGAACTGGTCTTGGAATGACATGTCAACCAATTAGCAAAATCTTCAAACAAAACAAAAAGGCGAGTTCAGACCTCCCCCTCCCTGCTCCCTGCCTCCATGCTCCCTGCCGCCCACAGGTCTCCTCGCCCTCGTGCTCTTGATCCAGAAGCCCATTTCCAGTCATCCTAGTCGTCGCCTGCCCCGCTCGCAGTGGTCATCACATCCGCACTCTTTGTCACCCTCGTCCTCCCCTCCCTGCTCCTGGCCGCCGCCTTTGTGCTCCCCATTGCCGACGTGTTGTCCATGGGCCTCCTTACTTTCACGCTCCTAATCTAGAAGGCTTGCTTCCCATCGCCCTCTACCGCTGCCTCCTCGCTCTCAATGGCCGTCGCATCCGCACTCCCCATTGCCCTCGCCTCCCCTCCCTGCTCCCGGCCACCTCGCCAAGCGTGTACCATACTATTGACTTTCCTCACCAAAGCCCAAGCCACGCACGATTGCTGTAGTTGGGATCGCTACATCAGAGTCACCGTTCATTAGCATCGACACCACGAGAATCGTCGCCACCACTCGGTCCCATTTGGGAGGCTGACACGAGAGAGAGAGAGAGAGAGAGAGAGAGAGAGAGAGAGAGAGAGAGAACAAGAGGAGCTAGTGGAAGAAAGCCTAGAGCATGACATATGAGCCTAGGACATGACATGTGGGTCTCACTATATTTTTTATTTGTTTGATGATTTTGCTGTCTAGCTGATATGTCATCCCAAAATCAATTCACATGTCAAAAACCACTACCACATTGATGTCACATCAGTGAAAACCACATTCAATCAGTCTCAAGAGGGTAAAATAAACGATATTGATAGTTGAGTATTATAAAATATTCAGTTTTACACTTACAAGTTGAAAGTTAGATACTTGTAAGAATTCAGGGATTAAGTAGGTTTACTCTAATTATATATGTTCCAATCTTATTAGAACAAGTTAAAACGATACAATCAATATCATGAAAAAAAAACACTATCTTTACTCATCCCCTGCCTGCACTCCTCTTTTTCTTTCTGCTCCTTGTATGAATGTTCAGAAAATTCAGCAACCAAAAAACATTTATGTCTGTCACTTTCGGCGCATGAAACATACCCTCCTTCCTCGTGAGATGAGCGAATTATTCGCCTCAACTTTTTCTTTGCCCCATTTATGAGCAGCAGAATCCCTCGAAGTCTACCAAAAATCCAACAATTCATGCAGATCTTTTGCCCCATTCGTAAGTAACTTCTTTTTCGAAAGAGACATTTGCAAGTAACTACCGATACATAGCAACCACAAGCTAAATGACGATTCAGTAACTTCTCATTTGTTGGAATTCTTCTTACAATTTTAGGTGCAAGATTGGACATTTGCACGTACATATTTAATTTTTTAGGCGTTTACGAACATTTTAGTTGCACTCTTGCGTGATGTTGATTTGCGTCCCCATCTGGGTGGTATGGTCTCCTTTTCTTGATGTGTACAAGTAAATCTAACGAGCCGGAATTTGTGTCTTTTTTTCCTTCTTTCTGTTAGAAAATGGCCCAATGAGCGAGGCCCATTTTCGCGAATTCCAAAGCATGCATAGTTAGTACCATATTGCTAAAATAGGGGGAGGAAGACCAATTTATAAGGTGGAGTCCTCCCCACTCCTTGAATATGGAAAGAGATGGTATGAGGATGGCTCTGTCTAGTCACACACGCGCGCACGCACGCGCACGCGCGTACTCGCGTATTTTCGCGTGAAAATCGCGTGACTTGTGATGCGCGACCGTGTCGTGACGTGACGTGGCGCGCCGCGTGGCAGACCAAGTCCATCTTTATTTTTGCTAAACTCTGTGCGCACCACTATCTCCCTGATTGAATGAGATTCAAACAGTTGAATGAGCGATTACTAGTCAATTTGCACCGCTTAATTTGTGATTTGATGAGGCGATTACGGTGCATAATTCATTTTAAACGCAGCGCGATTACTAGTGAGTAATAACAGCAGCGCCCTTAAAAGGGCCTGGAGACGTCCAGGAAAAGGAGAGAATTTTTGCACCTCCATTCTGTCTCTACTTTACGCTCTGCGATCTTGTCTTGTGGGATTGTCTTTGCAAGAACCGTCGACTCTTCTTCCGGCGTGCACCGTGAAGAAGAGGAGCGTATCTCGAACCTTTGCTTGCGTGAAGACCGCACGGGCGGCAATAAGGTTTCGGTAGTGCAATCGCGCGATCGCTCACTGCATTGCGACACCTTCGTTCTGCACTGCGTCAAGCCTGCGCGGCTTCCTATTCTTCATCAGACTAACAAGTAAGTCGTTCGTGCGCACGTTCGACTTTGTCTCTGTATTGTTTTCTTGTGCAAAATCTGAAGTATGGTGAATAGCTTGCTGTTAGTTGTGAGTTTTGCATCATTAGTTTATTATTTCTGTCTCCTAATAAAACTTGGAATTAAAATATTGCCTATAACTTCAACACTTTCAAGTAGATATCATGATACATGTATGAATTCATGAGATCTCGCCATCTTCATCGTATTAAAAATTTATAAAAAGATCGAGCAATGTTCGAGCACAGCACAAGTGCACAACTAATTTTTTTGAAAATGCAACTGCAGATTTAGTCCAAACCGTATCAAATATGTTTTCGCTTGACCAGATGTGTCACCTAAGTACCGCTACGCTAGTAAGACTTTAAGATCATGTTTATTATAAGAAGTTCACAAGATTTCGCGAGTAAAACTTCTCTTTTTTCTATAATTTGTACTCATCCAAAATCATCCCAAAAACCTCTACTTGTACGAGGTTAGTTGGGTTACCTTTTATTAGGGACCGTTTATGTAGATTTTTGGTTTTTTCTTATAAATAATAATAGCTTGTAGAGAAGTTTATAGAGAGACATTCGTGTACGATTTTAATCGATATAAATGAAGTCGCTGTATACTACAATTAATTAGTAGACCTCGCTTTAAAAGACACTCTGATCAAAAGTTAGTGCTATAGAAAAGTTACAGCTTTCAAAACCGTCCAAGGTGCCACTCGGTTGGGTAGAAATAAGCTGACATATGGCTAAAATTATATTGTACCTGACTGAAATTATACTGTACCTGATAGTGACTTATTTGATATAACTAAATTTTAAAAATTAAAAAAAATAGAAAAAACAGGTTAATCCATCATGAATAATACAAATCAATAAAAAAGAACCAACAAAAAAATCTCAAAAAAATAAAAATTTAAAAATAACAAAAAATAAATTAAAACAAATCAGAAACTCAAGTTAAAATGAGAAGCCGCCAAATCTCAAACCACGCGCACGGTCGAAACTCGAAAAAAACCTTTTTCGCTGCAGCGCATTCGTGTCCGCTGCGGGGACGATCCGGGATCCCCTTGCTCGCTCTCTTTTAGGCCGATTCGTCTTCCTGGGGCGCACCGTACCCCCCACTTTCTGTGTCTCCAACCACCCCCCTCTCCCTCCTCTCTCTCTCTCTCTCCACCACCTCCGAAGCCGCCATTCCCAAGATTAGCAGTCGAGCTCGTCTCCCCAGAGACAACCGGACTTGAGCTCGCCCGCTCTGCTCCGCTTCTCGCCGCCGCTTGGAGATCCGGGCTGGCATTTCTTGGTACGCTAGCTCCTCTGATCCCAAATCCGGTTTCTTCGGCGCGCCTGTGGTCGGATTAGTCACGAATTTGCTGTTGTTGTGGAGTTCGTGGAGGCTCCTGCGGAATGTGGCCTCGCAGGAGCCCGACCGGCGCCGGATCTGGGAGCTAGCTTCGTGTGCTCCTCAAACACGAAAGTTTTGTTGTTTTTTCCCTCGCTTTTTTTTTTTGACATTTTTCTTTGATTTAACTGCCTCTGCTCGCGAAATCTTTTCTCGGTTTGGTTGTCGCTTGCGTCTCATCTTTCGGGAGAATGAAATCGAAATGGGGAGTAAAAATGGGTTCTTGGTGGGGAAGCTGGCCCTCTTCTCCCACCAAATTTTGGCCTCCCGAGTTCTTGATTTGAGCTGGCTCTGCTTCCCAGTTGTGACAGGAACACCTCCTTTGATGTGATTGCATTTGTATCTTTCTTTTTGGGCTCTCTGGCTTAGTAGTTGCCTTTGGACTTCTCCCTTTTTTGAAAAAGGATTTCTCAGCAGGTTGGGAGATGTAGCTATTGCCATGTCTCAATCACTAACTCTGGATCTCATGATCTTTGCAGGGTGGCCACAGGTTGCACTTGTTAAAAAAAATTGTTTTTTGGGGAGCTCTCTGAGCTGCTGAGGCTTCCATCTTGGATGACGTCTCGGTGAAAGCTGCAAGTTTATTTGTATGGCTTGCCAATCTTGGTTGTCTCTGCCGGCGATGGGCTAAGTTGGCGTACTATCTGTCTTTCTGTTGAATTTGTCTACTTGGGGGTGATGGGGTTGTCCGGTTGCAGCTCCGAGATTGTTGAGTCCACCGAAGAATTCGATAATGCGCCAGTTAATGGCTCCAGCTTGCTGCATATTAAAGTGAAAACCGAGGAGAAAGATGGGATATGTCATGGTTACCCTGTGGAAGACGACCTCGACCAACTTCTTAAGGCAATCGATAGCAGGACCTTCCGTAGAGCACTTAGTCCTAGCCAGGCCGGTGCGGACGCTCTGCGGAAGAATGCTCAGAAGAAATCGGCTAGATCAGGGTCGTCCCAAACTGCGGGCATCGGGATATCCTCCAAGCCTGTTAATATGAAGCAGGCGCTGAGAAGGCTATGCATTTCCCAGGCGTCAGAGATGGCTGCGATGAAGAGGTTGTCTATGTCGCCTGGGTCATCGAGTTCATCTGAAGCAGGTACTATCCACAGGCTTTATGCTTCCTTGATGGTCCAAAGTAATGATGGAAGCCATCTGGATGATGATGATGAAAAGTTAAACTTGATTGAAATATCAATCACTCCGGAAAAACTTGATAAGAATTCATCTAGAGGAACAAGCGAGTTCAGTGAAGACTGTGATTTCGAAACAGCTGATGGAAGTGCAGTCACCTCTCTGCATTCTGCATCTTCTGCCTCAGCTGATATACGGAAGATCAGGATCCAAGATGTCATCAGTGGTGACCCTGTAGACAGCGAGAGCTCCATGTTGGAAAATGGAAAATTAGGCAAGAAAGTTTCTGCAGCTACTGATGATAGCTCTCCTAGAGTCCCTATCTTGAGCAAACCCATCACTACTTCGCGACTCGTCAAGCCAGTCTTTCGATGCAAGACCATCAGTAAGAAGAAGGTGAAAGAAGAACCATCTTCATTGGGTAATTCCTCCAATAGTACTAAATTCTGCTCTTCAAAGGAGTCCATCTCCCTTGCATCAACCAGCTGCTCTTCAACATCCAGTGTTACAAATCCAACCAGCTGTGCGGAAGAAGAGAAAACAAATCCAGGCCCAGAAAAATCTGATGAGAAATCATCTGACTGGTTAAGATCAGAGGAAAAAGGAGAATGCTCCCAGAATTCCAAGAGAAGCATTAGTGAGTATGGCTGTAGCACGAGTATCAGCGATGAGAGCGAAATTGGATTGTGTGGCTATAGCAACAGGCCCCACATGGCGAAGGATCTGCGCTGGATAACCGTTCGTGAGTTGGCATTGCAACAGGGATCCCTAGGACTCGACAATTTCAAGCTTCTGAAGAGACTTGGTTGTGGGGACATCGGAACTGTGTATCTTGCTGAGTTGGTTGATTCAGATTGCTTGTTTGCTTTGAAGGTTATGGATATCGAGTACCTGATTCATAGAAAGAAGATGCTGCGAGCACAGGCTGAAAGGGAGATACTAGAAATGCTGGATCATCCATTTCTTCCGACTCTTTATGCCCATTTTACCACAGACAATCTCTCATGCTTGGTCATGGAGTACTGTCCGGGTGGTGATTTGCATGTTCTTCGTCAAAGACAACCTGGGAGAAGCTTTCCAGAGCCAGCTGCAAGGTAAATCCCATTTAGTACGTACAACTTCGGGCATACTAACATTCAGTTCTCTGGTAGTTTCCCTGGTCGTGCAGTTTTTTTCTTTGTTTTATTGATTAACTTGCTAGGCTAAATTGTCCAATGATTACAAGCTCAACCCTATTACCAATAGATTGCTTTACGTTGGCTAGGTTTACAGAAGTTGTTCTGTGATATTCCAATTTGCTTGTTTGTTCAAAACTATGAATGCTAAAATCTACAAATACAACCAGATTGAGATACTTGTACGTTATATCATCTAGTCCAAATTAAAATCTTGTGGAGAAAACTCTGAAGATGTATTTTTGTTTTCTAGCATTTAGCTCTTTTTGGAGTTTAACGTAAACACATCTTGTTGTTCTTTTTTTCTGCACAAATAACTAAATTTGGATCTTTCTGGAATCAGAATCAAATGCTTCATCTTTTCGCCACGAAACAATGAAGGCTGTTTTTTGTTTGCATGTGTGTTGAACAATCTTGAATGAAATGTTCTTCTATATATCATCAACAAATAAACAGTATGGCAATTTTCTGTTAAGTGTTAACTATAAACATTTTTTTTATTTTCTATTTTCTCTGGTTTGTTGTCCCTGGTAATCTGATATGACCGGCTTTGATTTTGTCCAGTGTCTATGGATCATATCATGTGCTAGAGATTAGATCCCTTCTTCTAAGTGTTAGCAAGTCATATGCTACATCCCCTTCTTAGCATTAGCAAGGTGTATGATGTTATCAGTTATCATTTCATGTATAGGCGTACATGTTTCAATTTTTCTTTAGTATGCCACTACACAGTTGAGTATTTGGTATGTTGTATATTTTGCAACTTTTTAATCTTTCTGTTGGTTATTCATTTAGTCCTCAGCTGGTCAATTGTACTTCACTGTACTAAAATTGTTGCTTTGCAGGTTTTATGTTGCAGAAGTTCTCCTTGCTCTGGAATATCTTCACATGCTGGGGGTCATATACCGTGATCTTAAGCCAGAGAACATCCTAGTCCGTGAAGATGGTCACATCATGCTATCGGACTTTGATCTCTCACTAAGGTGCTCAGTGAACCCTGTGCTCCTTCGGTCACCCTCTGTAGCAGCAAACTACCAACCAAGAAAGCTTGCAGGGCCTTGTGCAGAGAGCTACTGCATCAATTCGTCATGCCTGCAGCCCTCCTGTGCCCAAACTTCTTGTTTCACACGACGTCCCTCGGTGCCAAGGCCTCGGAAGCCTATATCTTCCCAGAAAAGGCTCCCTCTACTTGTTGCAGAGCCTACAGACGCACGCTCCAATTCCTTTGTAGGCACGCATGAGTACCTCGCACCAGAAATCATCAAAGGGGATGGTCATGGGAGTGCTGTGGACTGGTGGACCTTTGGTGTCTTCCTTTACGAACTTTTGTATGGTAAGACACCCTTCAGAGGTCTTGAGAATGACGAAACATTGGCAAATGTGGTTTCCCAGAATCTCCGGTTCCCAGACAATCCAGTTGTCAGCAGCAACGCCAAAGATCTCATCAGAGGTTTGCTAGTGAAGGAGCCAGAGAACAGACTTGGATCGTTGAGAGGAGCAGCCGAGATCAAGCAACACCCTTTCTTTGAAGGCTTGAATTGGGCCTTGGTACGGTCCGCTGCTCCACCAGAGACACAACCTTGCGATGTCGTGACTCTTGCAACAGTGCGGAAGAAGAAAGAAGGCAAATGCCTCGACTTCAGGAGTGACCCTGAGGAGCTGGAATTTGAAGTTTTTTAGTGAGGTCTTGGTACAGTTTAGCATTATTTCCTCCTATAGAAGGCCTGTATTTTGGGCTACGGGTTATTAGTCTAATAAGTAATGTTACTGGGAAGTCAAAAATCGCTGTAAAACCAAAAAGAATAGGCCAAAGTCTACATTTTTCTTTTGAGTAGCCAAAGGCTGGGGTGTACATGTAGATTCTTGTATTTTCAGTTACTGCTATGTTCCTGTTAATAGATCTCTAAATTAAAAGGAATGATCAAAGCTCATGCCATCATCATTGTTGCATAAATGTTGCTTCCTCTTGGAGGCTTCATCATCAAAGCTCAAGTAGACTTCAGTGATTTTTCCTATTGTGCAGTCAAACACTGATCAAGCATGTAGCTTTGCTGCTGCTGTTTCTGCCAACTGCAAAAGCTGATTGCTTTTCTTGTCAAAGGTACAAGTAGTATCGAAGCATTAGTTTTGTACATCTGCATGTAACAACGCATTAGACTTGAGTTTATTGTCTGAATGTTGTTAGTCGCTGGATTCTTGCTCTTGGTGATAGCAAGATCCTTACTCTCATCGAGAGGATGACACTTGGAGATGGGGGAGATGGGGCAATTTTCTGGGTTTATTTCTTACACAATGTCATGCCAACCTGAGGGGTTGGGGATACAAATTTATAGGCTGTTAACCAGCCAAGCATATGCTAAGATGCTAGTCTAAGATGTTGTCCTAGATGCTAGTCAAGATGCTGTCCTATAGTCTAAGATGCTGTCCTAGATGCTAGTCAAGATGCTGTCCTAAAGCTAGTCTAAGATGCTGTCCTAGAAGGGCAGCAAAAACACCATGTGCTGCAGCCCCACAAGCACCAGCCAACACAGAGACTTATCCATCACTCTCTCCCTAAGTCTTGTGTGTCTCCTTGTGAGGAATCTGAGCCATCCCGATCCTGGCGCGAAGTTCCTGGAACTTGATCCGCCCAAGAGACTTGGTCAGGAAGTCGGCGAGCTGGTCTTGGGTGTTGATGTAGTTGGCCCGGACACTCCCTTCATCCAGGCAGATTCTGATGAAGTGATACCTCACCCGGATGTGCTTGCTGCGCTCATGGAAGACAGGGTTCTTCGCCAATGCCAAGGCGGACTTGTTGTCCACCCCGAGCTCCACCGCCTCGCGTCTCGCCAAAGAGATCGCCAGCGGCCGAGCCACCACGAGCTGAGTAGAAGCGGTAGTGGCTGCAATGTACTCTGCCTCGCAGCTAGACAAAGCCACCACCTGCTGCTTAACCGACTGCCAGCTGATCGGACATTTGCCGAGGAAGTACAGCGTCCCGCTGGTGCTCTTGCTTGTGTCAATGTTGCCGGCGTGGTCGCCGTCGCCAGATGCGATGGTCGCGCGCGCGAGCACCTTGGGTAGTGCAAGCCGTGTCGGAGGTGCCCGCGACGTAGCGGAGGATCCTTTCACGGCTGCTGGTGCTCCATCGTCGGTCGCCGCATGAACCGGTGGCGTGGCCGATGGCGAACGCCAAGTCCGGCCGCGTGTGGACAAGATAGCGAAGGCTGCCCACAATGCGCCGTCTCGCGTCGCGTCCACCTCCTCCGCCGTACTCTCACGACTCGGCCTGACCTCTCCTCCATAGGAGTGTGGGTGGGTTGCGATCGGTGAGGCCGCCACTCCACGATGCGCTTGGCGTGGCGATCCGCGAAGAGATCTGGGAGTGTCTGGTGGACCTCGATCCGAGGTAGAAGGAGAGGGGCCCGAGGTCGCTCATCCGGAAGGTGGCCTTCATCTCCGCCTTGAATGCCTCGATCTCCTCCTCCTTGGTACCGGTGATCACAAGGTCGTCGGCGTGACGCCTATCGCCAGGCATTGCCTCTCTTGCCCGCCGGTGACCGCGGCCTCGTGGCGCTCTGCGAATCCCATTTGCTTAAGGGTGGAGTCCACTTGGCGTTCCAAGCTCGCGGTGCTGCCGCAAGCCGTAGAGGCCTTGCGCAGCGGAGAACCTGCTCTCCTTGCCGGGATGATGAATCCCGTGGTGGCGGGCGTGACCTCCTCCTTCAAGTCGCCGTTGAGAAAGCATACTTGACGTCCATGTGATGGGCGCACCACCCTCTCGGGCTGCGAGGGCAGGAGGAGACGCGCGGACTCCATCCGTGCAACAAAGCGAAGGCATCGTCAAAGTCGACTCCCCCCCTGGGCGAAGCCACGTGCCACGAGACGCGCCTTGTGCTCGATCACCTCTCGGCCTCGTCTTTCTTGACCTTGAAGACCCACTTGAGAGATGGCGTGGTGGCGGTGGAAGATCGGCCAGCTCCACGTCTTGTTTCGCTCGGCGGCGTCCATCTCCTCTGCATCGCGGCACGCCATGCCGCGTCTCTCTCCGCCTCGGCGAAGGCGAGGTTCGCCGTCGTCGGTGTGAGTGCGGCTCCGCCTCGAATCGCTGCGCGCGATTCGAGGACCGCCGCTCGCCGAGGAGGTCGTCCACGGTATGGTAGCGCAGGCTCACCGCCGTGGTAGCGTCGATCGCGATCCTCGTCGTTGGACGGAGTGGCGAACTCCACCGCGCGCCGCTCGTCGTGGGCGGCCGCCGGTGCGAGCCCCGGGAGTAGGCGCCGGTGTAGGAGAGCGAGGCGTGGCCGACGGTGCTGGCGGTGGACTCGCCGGAGCCTGTGCGCTTGCCGGGTCTAGTGGTGGCGGTGGTGAAGGACTCACCGGAGGTGGTGGCGAACGAGGTGGTGGGGTAGGCGAGCTCGGTGAAGACGAGCTGCTGGCTCCCCCCGCCTCCTCGAAGTGGACGTGGTCGACGACGAAATCGCTGGTCGTCGGAGTCGAGCCGTCGTCCACCATCTTGCCCCACGTCCAGTCTCGCCCTTCGTCGAACACGACGTCACGCGTGATGCGCACGCGCCGTGTCGCAGGGTCGAGGATGCGGTAGGCCTTGGCGCCCTCCGCGTAGCCGATGAAGACCCCTGGCGTGCTCCGGTCGTCGAGCTTGCCGACGTGGTTGAGCTTCTTGATGAAGGCCAGGCAGCCGAAGACACGGAGGTGGCTCACCGCGGGCTTGCGCCCGTGCCAGGCCTCGTATGGCGTCTTGCCATCGAGGGCCTTGGTGGGGGAGCGGTTGAGCAAGTGGACGGCAATCATCACCGCCTCACCCCAGTAGAATGCCGGCATCCCTCTCTGCTTGAGGAGAGCGCGGGCGGTGGCCACCACCATCTGGTTGCGGCGCTCGACGACGCCGTTCTACTGCGCGGGTGTACGGCGCGAGAAGTGACGATGGATCCTCGTCGGCGCGATGCGCCGCGAACTCGGCCGCCGTGAACTCACCGCCGTTGTCGTGCGTGGGACCGGCTTGCGGCCGCACTCGCCTCCGCAGCGGCTTGAAGGCGCTTGATGGCGTCTGCCGCGGCTACCTTGACGTCGAGCAGGATAGCCCACATGTAGCGGGACACGTCGTCGACGAGGAGGAGGAAGTAGCGCCGGCCTCTAGGTGTAGCCGGTGTCACGGGGCCACAGAGGTCACCGTGTACGAGCTCCAGCTTCTCCTTGGCGCGAAGCTCGGTGGCGAGGAAGGAGCGCCGCGGCTTGGTGAGGACACAGGTGTCGCAGAACTGCTCCACGTGGTCGACGTGCGGCATGCCCCGCACCATCTCCTTGCTGCCGAGCTGCCTCAGGGCCTCAAAGTTGAGGTGGCCAAAGCGCTCGTGCCACCTCCAAGCGTCGTCGTCGCGGCGGGCTGCAAGACACGAGGTTGTGCCACTGCGCGTGAAGGGCGTGAGGCGGTTGCTCCTGTTGACCTTGACGAGGCCGCCGGCGATGATCCCGAGATCGCGCGGCACCGTGCTCGATCTCCACGCGCGATCCGTTCTCATCCAGCTGTCCCAAGCTGATGATGGAGTTCCTCAACGAGGGGATGTAGTAGACACCGGTGAGCAGCCAGTGCTCGCCAGTCTTGGCGACGAAGACGCAGCGAGCCGACGCCCTTGATCTCCACGGCGGGGCGTCGCGAACAGCGGTGCCTCGAGCGCTGAGTCGAGCTCGAAGAAGAACTCCCACCGCCGGTCATGTGGTGGGTGGCGCCGGTGTCGAGGCACCACCGTCGGTCTTGTTGTTGCCGAATCGCCGCCGAGGAGGCGTGTGCTTTGGTTCGTCAAGGTGGAGGAGAGCTGCTGCGGCGGTGCGCCGAGGTAGTTTGATGCTCGCATGAGCAATGAGCAGTCGGCCGCTCCTCCTCCTCGCCGCGCGACGTGGGCTGGCGCGTCATGGTGCCGACAATCCTTGGCCCAATGACCGGACTTGCGCGGCTTGTGGCAAGTGTCGTCTCGTCTTGGCTTTTGCTTGCCGCGTCGCCGCTCGGGCGCCTCACGGTCATCACCTCGGACGCCCTCGCGCCCTGCTGGCGTCTTTGCGCGCTTGCCGCACTTGCCACGCTTGCGGCCGCTGTCATGGAAGAAGGCTCCCCTTCTTCCTGTCACCTTGGCCGCACCACGCGCTCCGAGTGAGGAGGAGCTTCCGCCAATGGTGACGGGTCCCGAGAGGCGCTGCGGCTTATCGCCAATGACCTTGAGGCAACCGCGCCTCCTCGATCGTCATCGTGGAGAGGTTCAGCGAGACTCGATCGAGCGAGCCATCCGCTTGTACTTCTCGGGGCGCAATGCGGAAGAGCTTTTCCACGCTCTCTCCTCGCCGTAGGTGTCGTCGCGAACGCACCATCTTCTCGCAATAGAGTGTTGAGGCGGAGAGCAAAGTCATCAACGTCCTCACGGCTTGAAGGCGGTGTTCTCCCACTCCTGCGTAGTGCACGTAATGTAGACTTGCGGCGCGATCGGCTGCCGATGCGTCTTTGCGGCGATGGCGTCCCAAGCCTCTTTGGCGATCCGCTTGTTGGTAAGAGAGAATCGCATCTCGGGCGGGATCTGCGGCGATGGGAGCATCCAGCGCCGTCGATCTGGTCGTAGTCGGCGTCGCCGTCGGGATCGCATCCCACATATGCCGCACTGAGCTTTACCTCATCACCGCAGCCCACTCGGCGTAGTTGGTCTTGGTGAGGGTAGGCCACCGCCGCCGGGCCGACGTCCGGCGACGACACCGGTACTCGTGGTGACCACGGTGCCGAACCGGGAGAAAGCGCGTCGCTGTGAAGGCGCGCTCTCGCCGACCCGTCTGTTGCCGCCGTCGTGCCTCCTCGAGGCGCCACCGCCGTCGCGCGCCTCCTCGAGCGCCACCGCCGTCGCGCGCTCCTCCGAGAGCGTCGCCGCGCGTCGCGCTGTCAGGCTGCCCGCGCGCTCGTGGCGTCGCGGCTGCCCATGCGCGCTTCGCCCTCGCGCTTCCTCTCTGCAGCAGCTCAAGGTCCGCGCGGCGCTGTCATTCGCGAGATGGAGCTGCTTTATTCTGCCGCGAAACCTCGACCTCTGCTGCTGCCGCGCGCGCCGCATCTGCCGCCGCTTCGCTTCCACCTCTGCTCGCTGCTGCCCGGCTCCGCCACGCCCGCCTTGACGCCCTTTCGCCGTCGCGGCTGTGTCGCCGCTTCGCTCGCGTTCCTCGCCACGCCGAGTTCGGCCGAGGCGGCCGAAGGCCGAGATTGTCCTGCGGACATGGTGCGCCACCGGGCTAGCGCGTGGAGAGAGCCGCCTCGATGAGCCGCCGCTCGTCGAGCGAGGAGGAGGAGCGAGGCGGCCGGAGGCTGCTGCTGCTGCTAGTTGGTCTTCTTTGCGAGGTGGAGGAGGATTGAGCGAGAGATGCTCGAGCTACGAGATAGTACGGCTCGATACCACTTGTTAGTCGCTGGATTCTTGCTCTTGGTGATAGCAAGATCCTTACTCTCATCGAGAGGATGACACTTGGAGTTGGGGGAGATGGGGCAATTTTATGGGTTTATTTCTTACACATGCCATGCCAACTTTGAGGGTTGGGGATACAAATTTATAGTCATTAACCACCCAAGCATATGCTAAGATGCTAGTCTAAGATGCTGTCCTAGATGCTAGTCAAGATGCTGTCCTATAGTCTAAGATGCTGTCCTAGATGCTAGTCAAGATGCTGTCCTAAAGCTAGTCTAAGATGCTGTCCTAGAAGGGCAGCAAAAACACCATATGCTGCAGCCCCACAAGCACCAGCCAACACAGAGACTTATCCATCAAATGTTGGCTTGTAGCTTGTTTTTCTATTAAAATTTTCTCCAGCTGCAGTTTTATGTAAAATAAAGTTCAGGAAACCAAGCTGAAAACTGTGCAAGATTTTTGTTTGTCAGATCAAATGCGAGGACTTATGTTTCCATGAAGAAAAACTCAGGTTTCTTTGTCCAAGAAACCAATTCCAATGAACCGAAAAATCTCAAGAAGGATCACAAAATATTCAAATTATTTGGGCTCCCAGCACTGTATATTTGTCTGGTTTCTCCCTTAGGATTCTGCTATCCAAGGCATCATCGCCACTTGTCCCTGTGGACCCTATCAGATGATTGTACGCTATCCACATGTCTAGACACCGAGAAATTGCTTGTAGTGCTGAATCCAGGAATTTTCAAATATGGAGGAGTCTGAACACAAAAGGAACAAGCAAGCCCAGTCAATTCATTCCTGAAGTGTGCATGATTTACAGTAGTCAGTGGCCACATTTCGGCTATTTGAGATATTGATTAAGATGCATCACATTTCACGCAGAGCTAGGAAAATGTCATTCTGAACTCAGTTCATTTCTCATCTTCTCCGAGGGCCATATTGCAACTGATTGCCATGAATTGTCGGAAGAGCACCAATGATTGCCATGAATTGTCGGAAGAGCACCAATGGCATGAAAAGGACGCCCGCTTGTGGCTGATGGAAGGTATCATACATGAGGCATGACCGACACTAGCATGATTAGGGCGAACACCTAACCGCACAGTAACCGAAATGGTAACGCAGTGTCTCTACGTTATATGGTATGATATGTCAGAACCAGGGGGCTGGGCTTGGACGCAATGTTTCCCCCATCATATCAGATAGGAAAAAGTCTATATTGACACTCTAAACTTTGCGCTTGAAAGTCCGTGCAACACTATGAACTATGAAAATGAACATATGACTCTTCGAACTTTGCAATTCAGTTCAAATAACACATTGATCTAGTTTCGGATGGTGGTATTGCTCGCGTGGCATGATGAGTGAGCAGTTTCTAGTCAAGTTTAGGTTAAATGACATGTGGGACCCACATAGCCTTCTCTCTTAAATCGAAACAGAGAGTGAGGAAACTACAAGGGACAATGGCCATAGAAGCATGGCTAAGAGCTCAATGGGGAGAAGCCCTTATGAGGCCCCACATATCATTAACTCAACTTGGTTAGTGTGTCATTTTACGTAGCAAAACCATCCACTCATCACGTCACATGGGCGATACCACCATATGAAACCGGGTCATGGTGTTATTTAAACTGGATTGTAAAGTTCAGGGGTCAAATATCTGGTTTTATAGTTAAGGGTATTGGACGGATTTTCAAACAAAGTTTAGAGTGTTATATAGACTTATCCCTATCAGATTAGGTGTTTCATCTCGATATGTTATATGTTCTAAGTAAATTTTCTTCTTCTATTAAGTAAATTTTCTTCTTCTATTACTTGCAGCAATGATTCTGTGAAAAAATATTACAACCTAGTTGGACCCTTTGTGGAGGTATGGAAGTATCCTTTCATTTTACATGAGTGACCAGCTCAGCTCGAAAAGGGAGATGTGAAAGCTGAAAAGCCCCCCTTATCTTTTTGCTCTAGGCATGGAATTGTATACAGGAAAGTGATGGCCATGAAAGCCTTGAGAAGGTTCAGTCATATTCCTATCACATCGTCCACGCATATCAGTTTGTAGCATCCAATGGAATGCATAGGCACGTAAGGAAATATCCACTCCACTTTAAAGATGCTTTAAGAGTGTGGTTAAGTAGAAGTCTTGTGGAGATCCATCATCCTTGTTCTTGCAATGGTTAGACTCATCATCCCTTAAAAAAATGGTTGTGATGCTCTGCTTTAGAATGTGTTAAGTGTGAGCTTTTTCTGGATGATGGGTCCGATAAGAATCGGCCATTGGATCTTCACGGAGGGTGGATTTCAGGGGAAACAGCAGTGTTTGCTCTCAATTGACCAAAATAGTTAGTTTGCTTGGTATATTTGAATTTAGTTTGATCGGTATATTTGAATCAATGTTGAAAAGCAAAACAAATTTCTCAATTTTCGGCTGTCTAAAGAATTCTTCAGAGATTTTTTATGACCAAAATGTCTCAGATGAGACAACTGATATAGTTGCAGCATCATGGGAGATTTCAGAGAAAAAGTCATGCAAAATTTTCTACAACCTTTAGGGCCATATTTGGAACATAGGAATTCAAAGAAAACAGTTCAATTCCTACAGAAAATCTTTTAAAAAAACACAATTTCTAATGAGGCCTAGAAATACTCTTTCCGGGCTTTACCCCTGTAAAGTTCTTCAGAGAAGCCCTGTCACCTGGAGCACTACCATGAATCATCTTCAGCCACATAAATCAGCATCAAAGCATCTAATTGGAGATCTATCCTGATAAGTGAAGGAAGATAGAATTGGGTGGAATTGGATGTATTGCATTGAGCCTCTCGGGCGGTATATATAGAGGTACAAGACTTGGGGGGTCAAGATGGTACAAGGGATTGTAATCCCAATGGACTCTATCTTACCATATATTGTACTCTAACATCCCCCTGCAGTCACAACGGGAGCATCGCAGACGGTGAGACTGGAGAAGAAGCTGAAGAGCTAACATCCCCCCGCAGTCATAACCGTTGATTCGACGTGTATCTGTGACTGGAGCAGGAACCAACAAGTAGCTCAAGCAAGGCGGTAGCCCTTTGTGCCGATGTCGAGGTAGCCGGCGCGGGGCGGAGTAGTCGTGGTCGAGGATGCCGTCTTGGAGATGGCCGTGGTCGGGTTACCGATGTCGAGCGGTCGCGCATGAAGCGCGGCGCAAATGAGCGCCATGGTGATGACGGAGACGCGTCGAGGCGATGCGTCGTGGAAGGGGTGATCTTGGTCGGCGCATCGGCCGCGAGATGTAGGCGAAAGCGATGCAATCGAGGCGACGCGAGGCGGAACAGGAGGGTCGATGCTGAAGTCGATGCGATCAAGCCGCTAGAGCCGGCGTGTGACGAGTTTGCCGGACCGCAACGCGTCGAGGGCAACACACGCACGGTGTTGCGATGCGGGCGTACAAGGAGAGGCCCCAACCAGCGTGGTTGTCTTTGGGCGAAGAAGAAGCGATGCGGGAGCGACGCTCCTACCCGGCGAAGTAGTCTAGGCGGGCGCTGCAGTGCGGCGGCGATCCCGACGCAAATGCGGTGGCGCGGTAGCGCTCGATGTCGGTGATGAAGGCCCGATCGGTATGGCGAAGACCATGTGCGATGCGGATGGCGCGAGAAGAGGTTGCGCGGCATAGTCGTCGATGCGCAGGGGACGGCGATGTAGATGCAACGGCGAGGGGACACGTGCGGCGGTGCTGCGGCAGGAGGCGACACGGCAGCGACCACGTTGCTCGGAGAAGATGCGCGTAGTACTCGGCGGCGAATGTCACGGAGCCGGGTGGATCGCGCTGTCGGTTGATCGGACCGAGTACGCGCGGCGGGGCGGCGATGGAAGAAGTCGGTGGGCGTCCGATCGTGGTGGCGATGACGAACCGGCGAGGAAGGCGTGCGGATGGGATGGCCAGAGGCGCGACGCGGCGTCCTCGACATCGCGTGCGGCGGCCGCGCCGCATCGAAGAGGTAGGGGCCGGTGTAGTCGACGCCGATGTCGGAGTAGATACGTGCAAGGTCGACGGGCGGTGGGCGACTCAACCCGATCGTGATCGGAAAAAGAAAAGATACAACAAAGGCACAAAGAACACCTCCATAGAAAATCCTCAATTTACCTTGGCTGCCTACCCCCATAGCGCATAGTGAATAAATCCACTCAGGCATGCAGCTCGGCAGCCGGATCCTGGCGGATTGGACAAAAAGAAACCTCGAGCGGTGCGGTGACCATCGCCCAAACCGACCCAGCGGTGCTCACCCGGCGAAGCGGCGAGACCGACGGCGGTGCGGCGGTGGAGATCGGCGGCACTGGCGACGGATCGAGGAGGCTCGAGAGGAGGACCGGCCCCGCCGCTGGCGGAGAGCAACGTCGGCGGGCTCGCCAGCGGAGAGCGGCGTCGGCGGGCTCACCGGCGGGCGGCGAGTCCGGAGGGTGGCGAGGGCGGCGGCGGGGGTCGGCGGGGTCGGGCGGGCACGACTTCGGGCCGAGCGGTGGCGGCAGCGCGCGCGATCGGCGGGCGGTGGCACGGAGGCTGCGGGGCGGGGTGGAGCGTGGTGGAGACCAGGCGCGCGTCCTCTTCTTCGCCAAGGCGCGGTGGTACAATCCGGGCCGGAGGCCGCCAGATATGGACTTGATGGTCAGATCTGGGCAGCGGCGCGCGGTGGTCGGTGGCGGTCGGCCGGATCTGGACGGATCCGGTGGCGGGGAAGCCCGATCTGGCGCGGGGAGGCCGGGGCGATGTCGGTGCAGAGGCGGTGGCGTCCAAGCGGAGGAACTGCAGCGGCGGTCGGCGGCGAGGACCGGCGGAGGAGCGCGCAGAGGAGGAGAGGGCATGATGGAGACGGCGGTCGGCGCTCCGGCCGGCGTGGGTGCGCGTCCTGGCCCGGCCGCCACCATGCCGGCTCAGGGATGGAGCGCGGCCAAGCCCGGCCGCCACCACGGTGGTGCAGGACGGGGCGGCGAAGATCCAGAAGAGGGTGACGGTGACGGCGATGGCCCAGCGACGAGCCTGGGGAACGGGGCAGCGGCAGCCCGACCGCGACGAGGAGGGAGGCAAGGAGGTAAGTCCGATCTACTGCTTGACGATGACAATGGCGGCCGGATCAATAGGATCCGCCGCATAAACAGTGGCGCTGCCCCCGGCAGAGATAGATCTCCCCGGGGGGGCGCGGTGCGGAAGCAAGCAGCGGCTAGGATTAGGATCTAAACCTAGGCGTCTGATACCATGAAGGAAGATAGAATTGGGTGAAATTGGATGTATTGCATTGAGCCTCTCGGGCGGTATATATAGAGGTATAAGACTTGGGGGGCAAGATGGTACAAGGGATTGTAATCCCAATGGACTCTATGCTACCATATATTGTACTCTAACAATAAGTCGGTGTTTGTTTTGCGACGTAATGTTAAAGTACCAATGCAGATTGGATATGTAGGTTGTGATTCTGCAAACACATGGTATTTGGTGATCCAAATTATCTTGCTCATGATCCAAAATGCCTGAAACTTCAGGATTCAAGAGCAACTTCTACACTACTGAAGAAAGGGATACCAACTCTGATCAAAATTGTTTCCTGGAACTAAGATGGTGAAATCAGTGTAACTGTGAGTTGGAGCATGGGCTAGATGGCTAAGTGACAGGCTAATGTGGGTAAGCAGATAGGCTGGCAGACCGTCTTTCTTCTACAATGAAAATGTGGCCCTCGCTCTGAAAGGTGCCTGGACAACTATCTCAAGATTATGATGATATCGAGCCTGTGTTTGGGGATTCCAAGTTCTAGTGTGCTTGCTACCAGGAAAAGAGGTTACATTCTGAACGATATGTGACAATGTCCAGGATAATATTGTGACTAAGCATTGTAAGTTTTATGAAGTAGTTAAATGATTTTACAAAGATCATTTTTTATCTGGGCTGTTTTCTGAATTCTTTAGGGAAATCAGTCATACCGACGTTGTATGAGCGGTCATACTGCGATGCGATAGTACCGCAGTGTGAGCATGGTCATACCGCAGGGCGGTAGTACCGGTTTTGGGTTTTGGTTATACCGCAGGTCGGTAGCTCCGATTTCTAGTTGGCGGTATGTTATTTCTAGAGAGATCTAGTACGAGATGCGAAGGTACGGTAGTACCGGTTTGATGAGCAGTAGTTTTGGCATGTTGCATGCGATACTACCGGATTTCACAGAAAAACATTGTTTTGGGAAATTGAATCATGGATTGAGTTGGCTTGACCAAGTTCAGTGGATATATATTGCATGAAGCATGTTTTGGCTATCGTGGGTCAAGTTGTGAAAAACTTGCAGTTGGAAATAATTTCTTTGTCTTTGGATGTGCAGGGTCGCTTGAAGTCAACTATAATCAATGGCGAGCATTGGGGGCTATGCTCATATAGGAGTTGATGCCTAAAATAATCGAGAATGCCGAGTGAGATGGTGAGCTCAAACATGGCACGAGAAAGACGAGAAATGTTGAAGAGGAGTTTGAATGGCAGGATTGTACCATGTGGCTTAGACGGTTCAAGTGAGCCTGGTTGGTGGAACCGGGACGGGAGAGACTTGACAACGTGTGGCAAGCTAGTGGTGCACCTACACGTGGCAAGCATGGAAATTACCTGCAATGGGAGATGAAGATCAGGTCAAGGGAGGGTATTTTGGTAGTTTGGCCAAAATACCGGAAACTACTTAGATCAAAACAGCGCCACATGAGTGGCGCGTGGGAGAGCGATTTAGGTCAACGTGGAGCTAGTTTGATCAAGACGGATCAAGGCTAAGGATTTAGCTGATATAGGCTTATACGCTTTGAAAAGCAAGCATAAGTGAATATGTGTAAGTAAAACCATTGTGTGTGGGGTTAACGGATTCCTCATAGTATCCATTAAGGGATGAATATGGCTGGCTAGCCCATCTATAAAAGGGGTTGAGATGGAGACATATGGTTAACCATCCAACCCATCTCTCTTGTACTTTCATATTAGAGTTAGGGTTTGACAGTTGAGCACTCGGTGTGCTCTTTGTCCTTCATAGTGGAGTGACTGTAAAAGCTACATTCTGAAGTAAGCAATATATCAATCATTGTGTATCTCATTGAGTCTCTCGTATTTTGATTTCACCTTGTATAAGAGATGGAAATAATATCTGAGAATCATTTTCCATCCACTAAACACTTTGGTAGCAAGTTCATCAAGAAACTCGATTTTGTTTGTTTTTGGCCTCATCAAGTGATTTCTTATTTTAAGGAATTTTGGGTCATGTTCTTCGGTATTCTAGCTTACTGTGACATATGGGAATACATCTAGAACTATCTTAACCATCATTTACCCACGAACAAGTTGTATTCACCGTTTGGGGTTTTGGCTTGATTTCGGTCCAACCTTCCTACAAACTGAAAAAGATCTCAATTTTGGCCATGATGTTCACGATCATTTATTGGAATAGGTTCTTGATATCCTAGAGAAGATCTCTGCAAATTTTTATATCATTTGGATCTACGGATCAAAAGTTTCATCAATTTTGGTTTTTGAAATCGTGCTGAAAATACTATTCATCATGATTTTACTGTAGCAGCGGTAGTACCGCGATTACTGTAGCAGTAGTACCACAGTTACTATAGCTACCGTAGTCATTTTAGCAAGTGGTAGTACCTCAAGTTCAGTGGCGGAGTTCTGTTTTATCTATTTTTTCTTGGGTTTTCAGTGTTTCGATTTGCTAATTTTTGTGGTGGCCTTCTATCCGAATCTTCATAGCTCTATAGCTATTGAAGTGAAAGATTGATAAATATTTTAGGAAAAATTTTAAAGCAATATTTATCCTCTCTGTTGCCATCTTCAATCCTACAAATTCATAATTTGCCGCCCTTTCCCTCGACCAACAACAGTTTCCTTGGCCAATGTTAAGTACTGTCATTCTGCATGATGTTTAATTGTTAAGGACAATATATTACAGTACAAGTTTGAGCTACAGCGGCTACAGGCAGCAAACATCAGAGATAACTTGTTCCTATATATGCAAGCAGAAATTCAGTTCTAGAAACTTTTCTTTTCAGAATTTTGAGCAACACAATCTCTCTAGAAAATCGTGGCACCTGAACTACCTCATTGTGAATCAAACTTACCATCTCTAGCATACCCACGGGTAATTTAAAGTTTTGATTGTTTGAGTTTTCACACAATTCGTTAGTAGTAGAATCATGTGGTAAGAAAAGGAAAATTCCTTTGGTAATTACTACAGTGAGGAGAAAAAACATGCAAACTTGTGAGTGCAATGGAACCTTAAGAGCTTGATGTATATATATAGGAATAAGTTTACTTTACTCCTTTGAATTCTTACAATAGTCTAACTTTCAATTTAGAAGTGTAAAATTGGATGTTTTTACAACCCTTAACTATCAATATTGTTTATATTACCCCCTTGAGACTGACTGAAGGTGGTTTTTGCTGACGTGGCATCAATGTGGCAGTAGTTTTTTTGACACATGAGCTGATTTGGGGATGGCATGCCAGCCAATCAACGAAAAAATAAAAAAAAATATAGTGGGACCCACATGTCGTGCTCTAGGCTTTCTTCCACTAGCTCCTCTCGATCTCTCTCGTATCTGCCTCCCACCAACGAGACCGAGTGGTGGCGGCGGTTCTTGTAATGCCGACACCAATGAGGTATGTGTTAGAAATTGCCTCATATGAGCAAGATCCATTTCCTTAATTCTAAAGCATACATGGTTTAGTACCATATTGTTAAGGCAAGGTCGAGAGACTAATTATAAGGTGGAGTCCTCACCACTCCTTGAATATGGATAGAGATGGTATGAGAAGGGCTTTGGCTAATCACGCACGCGTGCACACATGCGCGCACATGTTTGCACATTTTCATGTGAAAATTGTGTGATTGTGACTTGCGACGCCCGACCATGCCATGACGTGACACGCGATTTGGTAGACCAAGTCCATCTTTATGTTTTGCTGAACCCTGCACCACACACTCTCTCTATTTGAATGAGATTCAAATGTTTAAATTTGAGGCTTTATTAGAGTTTTGATGACAGGCAGTTACCCGTGGATAAATAGCTGGTTAAATGTGTTAGTTACCAGTGGTAAATGGCTGTTTAAATTTGTCAGTTCACAGTCTGTCTATATATATATTGGAGGCGTCTAAAGTGTATAGCTGAGAATCTCACTGCCTCTATTTCCTTCTCTACGATCTTGTACTTTTGTACTGCACCGTCTGAACTTCGCCAACCTTTCTTCTTGGTGTGTACCTGGAAGGAGGGAGAGCGGCTATCTCTGAACCATTGCTGCAGAGAGTACCTGCAAGGGGCGGCAATAAGGTTTCTAGGCAACGCATTTGTGCGACCGCTCCTGCACTGCATCGTCTACATTCTGCATTGCATCAATCCTACACTACTTCCCGCTCTTCAACAAGCCCAATTGTAAGTCGTTCACTCATTCGATCGACTTTGATACTATAATTTACTTGTGTATATTATGAAGTATCATGAGTAGCCTGCTGTTAGTTGCGAGTTTTCCATCACTAGTTTATTGTATTTGTCTCCTAGTAAAACTTGGAATTAAAATATTGCCCATATTTTCAACATTCCAGAAATCTTATTGTAAATTTTGTTGCAATACAGCAATGGCTAGTGCTTCTGATGCGATGAAACCTGAGTGGTTTTCTGGTAAGAACTTTTGTAAATGGCAGACTAGAGCCAAGTTTTGGCTCATGTCTTTGGGGCTGTGGTGAGTTATCCACCCGCAGTATCCATTTACGATAGAGCAGTTCATGCAGTTTGAAAATGTGAATAACACTGCTCTTGGCTGCATTCTAACTGTTCTGGTAGATTAGCTCTATGATATGTACATGAACTACAAATCTGTCACAGAGTTGTGGGATGCACTAGAGGACAAATATGCAGAGGCAAAGATAGGTCACTGGCTCTACATGTGTGAGCAATTTTGACTTTAGTTTGGATGAGGCTAAATCTATAGTTGGACAAGCTCATAACCTCTAGCTACTAGTCGGTGAGATTGCGCACCAGGGCTATGTGTTGCCTCCAAAGTTTGTGGCTACGGGCATTATTGCTAAACTCTTTACCTCTTGGCGGGATTTTGCCACTAGCTTGAAACATAAGAGGGAAGAGATTTCTGTTGAGGATCTCATTGCAGCCCTTGATGTGGAAGAAAAAGCAAGAGAAAAAGATGCACCAAGCACCTCTGGCCAAAGGAATGCAAATGTCATAGAGAAAAAGATTGTTGCAAAGAAGTACAAATTCAACAAACCAAACAAGACAACTAGCTTTAAGAAGAAGAAAACTGATAAAAAGGATTTGTGAGACATCACCTGCTTTGTGTGTGGAAAAGACGGTCATATGGCGAAGGACTGTCGCTTCCTCAAGATCAAAGATGGTGAACAGCCAAAGAAGAAGGCTATCAATGTGATCATAGGCGAGGCATCGACTTCAGGAGGGTATGGTAATTCACCTATTGTCTTTTCAATATGTCAATCTACTGATTGGTGGGTTGATACTGGTGCTAATGTTCACTTATGTTCTGATATTTCCTTGTTTTCTTCTTACTAGGCAGCAGAGGCTTCCTCCGTCCTAATGGGAAATGGTCGTATGCTTCTATTTTTGGTGTTGGCACGGTGGATCTAATGCTTACTTCAGGGAAGACTGTCCACTTGAATAACGTGTAGCATGCTCCTACAAATAAGAACCTTGCTAGTGGTTCTCTCTTATGCAGGGGTGGTTCTAGGCTAGTTTTTGAGTCAAATAAAATTGTAATGTCTAAGTTTGTAAAATTTGTTGGTAAAGGTGGAAAATTTGTTGGTAAAGGCTATGAGAACGGAGACTTATTTTGCCTAAGTATTTTAGAGTTTTGTTATAATCTGAATGTTGCAACTGGTTTAAATAAATGTGAGGTAAATATTTGGCATTCTCGTTTCTGTCATATTGGTTTTGATAGTATTGCTAGAATGTCTAGATTAGATTTAATTCCAAAATGTGAAATTGTCAAAAGATCAAAGTGACAATCATGTGTGCAAGCAAAGCAACCTCGAAAACCCTTTAAGGGATATAGGACAAAAAGAACTTGGTATCATTAGATCTTGTTCATTTAGATTTGTGTGAAATAAATGGATTATTGACAAAAAGAGGCCAAAGATATTTTATAACTTTTATTAATGATGCAACACGCTACTACTATGTGTATTTGTTAAAAACTATGGATGAAGCTTTAAACTACTTTAAGACTTATAATGCCAAGGTTGAGAACCAACTAGAGAAGAAAATAAAAAGATTGAGGTCTGATTGTAGAGGAGAGTATGCCTCTTATGAATTCTCCCAATTCTGTTTTGAGCATGAAATAGTCTATGAATTTACACCACCATATTCGCCCCAATCAAACGGGTTAACTGAGAGGAAAAATCAAACACTAACATACTTGGTTAATGCCCATGTTAGAGAGTGTCAGTATGCCTAAGGCATGGTGGGGGGGAGGCTATACTGACAGCAACTTTCGTTCTAAACAGAGTAATCACTAAAAAGAGTGAGATTACTCCGTATGAGGGATGGAAGGGGAGAAAACCTAATGTTAATTTTCTACCAACTTGGGGGTATTTGGTAAAAGTCAATATAGCATTACAGAAAAAGAGAAAGCTTGGACCAAAAACAGTCGATGGTATTTTTCTAGGATATGCTCAAAATAGCACGGACTATAGATTTTTAGTAGTTAAATCAGAAACTCCTAAGATTATTGCTAATTCAATAATGGAGTCTAGAGATGCTTTATTTTTTTAGAATATCTTTCCTATGAGAACAACAGTTGGTACTTCACAATCTGAGAATGTTCAAACTGATAATATTGAAAGTGAGAATAATCAAACTTCTGAACTTTCCACTATTTCTGAACCATTATGTGATATCTTTGAGGAGGATAACAATCTAATCGCAGAAACTCCTCGTAGGAGCAAGAGACAATGGGTTGAGAAGAGCTTTGGTGACAACTTTATTGTATACCTCATGGATGATGTGCTAAAGACCCTTTTGAGGCTTATGCATCTTCTGATGCTGAATATTGGAAAGAGGCAGTCCATAGTGAAATGGACTTAATCATGGCTAATGGGACTTAGGAGATCACTGATCGTCCTATCGGATGCAAACCTATAGGATGTAAGTGGGTTTTAAAAAGAAACTTAGGCCTAATGGTACTATTGAGAAGTACAAGGCAAGACTTGTGGCCAAGGGTTACACCCAGAGAGAGGGAGAAGATTTCTTTGATACCTATTCTCCTGTCGCCAGGCTAACCACCATCAAAGTGCTCCTTGTGTTAGCATCTTCCTATGGTCTATATGTTCATTAAATAGACGTGAAGACAGTTTTCCATAATAGAGAGTTGGAGGAAGAAATCTATATAGATCAACCGGATGGTTTTGTGATTTCTGGATAGGAAAATAAGGTATACAGATTATTGAAATCTTTGTATGGTCTAAAACAAGCACCTAAATAACGGCACGAGAAGTTTGACAAAACTTTAACATTCGCTGGCTTTGTTGTGAATGAAGCTGATAAATGTGTGTATTATCGTTATGGTGGGAGTCAAAGAGTGATCTTATGTCTATATGTAGATGGCATTCTTATATTTAAAACAAACACTGCCATAATTGACGAGATCAAATCTTTCTTATCTTGATGTTTTGGTATGAAAGACTTGGGAGGGGAAGATGTCATTCTGAATATTGAATTGATCAAAAGTAAGGATGAGATCACTTTAAATCAATCCCATTATGCTGAGAAAATATTGAGCTGGTTCAATTTTGAAAACTGTAAAGTTTCTCCAACACCCTATGGTGTAAGCATTAAGTTTCGAAAAAACCAGAGGTTAGGAAAAGATCAATTAAGATATTCACAAATTATTGGGTCACTTATGTATTTAACTGGTGCCATAAGACCTGACATTTCATTTGTCTTGAGCAAATTCAGTCGATTCACTTTTAACCCAAGTGATGATCATTGGGAGACACTTGAAAGAGTGTTGTGCTACTTAGGGGCACAACATCTTTTGAAATACATTATACTGGACACCTTTCTGTATTAGAAGGATACAATGACTCTAATTAGATCTCTGATGTGGATGAGATCAAAATTACAAGTGGTTATGTATTTACTTTAACTGGTGCTACAGTTTCATGGAGATCTTGCAAGCAGACTATATTAACGAGGTCAACTATGGAAGCAAAACTTGTAGCACTTGACATAGCCACTGTTGAGGCTGAATGGCTGAGAGAGCTTCTATTGGACCTGCCATTGGTTGAGAAACCAATACCTACAATCCTGATGTACTGTGATAATCAAATAGTATTGGCTAAAGTCACAAGTATAAAGGATAATATGAAGTCATCTAGACATGCGAAGTGTAGGCTTAAATATGTCAAAAAATTGAGAAACTCTAGAGTGATTGCTGTGAACAATATTCACATTGAGAAAAATCTGGTAGACCCTTTTACAAAGGGGTTAGCATGGAAAGCGACTTCCATTGCATATATGGACATGAGAATGAGACCCATTTAAGTTACATCATAATGGTAACACATACCTTCTTTATTGGAGATATGGTGACTTAGGCAATGAGAAAAATAAATTGATATTGTAACAAGAGAGTATATATTTAGTATACCCATGTCCTAATAAACAAAGTACTCTCGACTGCATGGATGGTTGGCATAAAGTCTTAATGTATTCTATTGTCCAAATAAGGAAAAGGTATTAACCTGTAGGATATCTAGAAAAAATATACCTACTTGAGCTTTGTGTGGTCACAGTTCACGAGAATGGGGTATTTTCTACAAAGCGCATGAGCAGATAAGGGAGCATGACCATATAACGCTCCGTTTAGTCTTGGTTCATTGGCATCTTAGTACTAGTTGAGATTTCAAGTGAAATCTAATCATGAAGAGCTATGAATTCAAGGTATAGTCTATTCATCAGCTGTGAGAAGATGAATCTTGTTATTCTAGGTACAAGTTCAACCCGTACAGGACTTACACTAAAAGACTGGTATATTAACAGTACTTTAGCACAATATCTTTGACATCTTTTACTTCTTGTTTTGGAATTGGTGGGGAATATTAGAAATTGGCCCATATGAGCAAGGCCCATTTTCTTAATTTCAAAGCATGCATGGTTTAGTACCATGTTGTTAAGGCAATGTGGGGGAGATCAATTTATAAGGTGAATTCCTCACAACTCCTTGAATATGGATAGAGATGGTATGAGAAGGGCTTTGCCTAATCACGCACACGCACACGCACACGCACGCATATTTGCGCATTTTCGTGTGAATCATGTGACTTGTGACTTGCGACGCGCTACCGTGCTATGATGTGGCATACCATCTGGCAGATCAAGTCCATCTTTATTGTTTTTTTGCTGAACCCTGCACCACACTCTCTCTTTGTTTGAATGAGATTCAAATATTTGAATTGAGGCTTTATTGAGGTTTTGATGATAGACAGTTACCAATGGATAAATGGCTAGTTAAATATGTCAGTTACCAGTGGGTAAATGGCTATTTAAATTTATCAGCACACAATCTATCTACATACATACATATATATATATACACATATATATACATACATATATACATATATACATACATACATATACATACATACATACACACACACATATATATATACATATATATACATATATACATACATATACATACATACATATATATATATATATACATATAGATACACACACACACACACACACACACACACACACACACACACACACACACACACACACACACACACATACATATATATATATATATATATATATATATATATATATATATATATATATATATATATATATATATATATATATATATATATATATATATATATATACTGGGACATCCAAAGTGTATAGTGAGAATCTCACTGCCTTTATTTCCTTCTTGTTGTGATCTTGTACTTTGTACTGCGTCGTCTCAACTTTGCCAACCTTTCTTCCCGGCGTGCACTTGGAAAGAGGGAGAGTGGCTATCTTCGAACTATTACCGCAGAGAGTACCTGCACAGGGCGGCAATAAAGTTTCTGGGCAGCACATTTGCGTGACTGCTCCTGCACTGCATCGTCTAGATTCTGCACTGCATCAATCCTCCACTGCCTCCTGCTCTTCAACAAGCTCAATTGTAAGTCGTTCGCTCGTTCGTTCGACTTTGATACTATAATTTACTTGTGTATATTCTGAAGTATGATGAGTAGTCTGCTGTTAATTGCGAGTTTTGCATCACTAGTTTATTGTATTTGTCTCCTGGTAAAACTTAGAATTAAAATATTGCCCACATTTTTAATAGTATGCACTCAATGAGGTGGCCAAGAGCAGGGAGGGCAATGGGGAGCGCGGATGCGATGGCCGCCAGGAGCGAGGAGGTGGCGGCGGAGGGCGACAGGACATAGACTTCTGGGAGCACGAGGGTGAGGTCCATTGGCGGTGTCTCTGTGGTGGGAAGCGCAAAGGTGATGGTAGCCGAGAGCGAGGGGAGCAAGGGTGAGGGGTGATGGGGAGTGCGGATGTGGCAGCTATCGCAAGCGGGGAGGCGGCGGCTGAGGGCAACAGGAAGTGGGCTTCTGGATCTGGAGCGCGAGAGTGAGGAGGCCTACAGTTGGTGGGGAGCGTGGAGGCGAAGGCTTGAACTTTTTTTATTTGTTTGATGATTTTGCTGATATGTCATTCCAAAACCAACTCACGTATCAAAAAAACTCAATGCCATGTTGATGCTGTGAGGGAAAACCACATTCAATCAGTCTCAGGGGGATAAAATAAACGGTATTGATAGTTGAGGGTTAAAATAAACGGTATTGACAGTTGAGGGTTATGAAATATCAGGTTTTGCACTTCCAGGTTGAAAGTTAGACAATTGTAAGAATTCGGGAGGGTAAAATAGACTCATTCCATGTATATACTACATAGCATTAGTGGAGATACAGCCACTCTTTATGAAGAAATAATACATGGCACTCTTTATCTCTGAACATCAACAGCAGAGGCAATGGAGAACTACAAAGGAAGATCGAGGCCTTTCCCCACCTCCACACCAATCATCTGAAGAATACCTTTGTTCAGCACCTGAAATTAAGGCCCCCCAAAGTATCATCAATCATCACACAATGAAACAGTTGAATCATGATGATATGTAGTATCCAAATTAAAGCAATTTTGACACTACTTTTCAGATTTCTGAGAACTACTAATAATTGCTTACCAGCTCAACAATGAAGACCCCAATAAGGCCAATCATGCAGGCCCTGGAGTTCCAAACCTCTGCAGTTTTGGTGAACCCTAGGAAGGGATCACTGAGCCTGGGCTGCACCCTTGGCACCTCAACCTGACAGAAAATCAGAGGTAGTGAAAGAACTCAGACATGCGCTCCTCCCATGAACCAAGCACAAATCTGCAATTATGTAACTCTGTCCACTTACTCCTGCTGGGAGCTTTGCTGCCCTAACTCTGACGACTCTTCTTGCTCTTGCTGAGCAGGTAGCAGCATTCTTCTGGAATCTGTTGCTGTGGAGGGGTTGGATTGATATGGGAAATGGTGAATGAACTGTGGAGATTACTGCCATTGCCTGTGTTTCTTCCCTCTGTGTGTGTGTGTGTGTTTCTTCCTGCTGCTAGTTGTTATCCTCTTTGCCCAAATGAACGTACGCCAACCACGGCTGGACACTTGCGACCTTGCAATCTGCACCTCCAGTTTGTCCAGTATTTGTGGCCATATCTAGGCCACACGGCTCGGCTCTGTACCATAAAGTTCCATTTTGCTCTGCCCCCTCTTATGAAATCAAGTTGCATTTTGTTCTGCCCCTCTACGGAATAGAAAAATTCACGGGATACTGCTCAATTCCAACAGGAATTTGGAACAAATTATCGCTTTCTAAACGGGCCTGATTTCCTGAATTTCCTAGACCGTTGTGGCTATCTAGGGGTGCAAACGGGTCGGGTTAATCCCGACCGATCCGGCATCGAATCCGATTGGTACCGAATCTGGAGAAAAAATATAGGTTAGGATATGGTAACAACAATATCCGTCCGAATCCGATACGTCTTCAAGTTTGATTTCAGGTTAGTGCTACTATTTGATGTTTCATTTTCTTTTGCAATGGTAAAATAAAATCTTCCACATCAGCTATTAAGTAGTAACATCAAGTTCTTGACACTACGTCCTCCTACTCCATTTGCTTGTACTGCATGTATTCCTTACAAACAAGTAGGGGTCCAAATGGGTTAATCCTGACCGATCCGGCACCGAATCCGATTGGTCCGAATCCGGAGAAAAAAATATGGGTTAGGATATGGTAACAACAATATCCGTCCGAATCCGACCCGTTTGCACCCCTATGGCTATCCTTCACATAACGCTGTTATTAATTCTCATCGTCACATTGATAGATGTTAATTTGGTGCACTTGAGCTATTAAGAGTGAACCCCCAAAGAGCAAAAATTCAGTACATTTCCATGGAAAAAAGATTCAGGGTATTCCAACTATTAATACGAGAAAGCAAGAAGGTGGACTACTAGATCTGCTAGGAAAACGGAGAACTACAACGGACTGGCACACAATGAAGGTTTTGTACTGTTGTTTTATTACATATTATTGTTATGTACAAATCACCTGTACCGATGTTGAACTGACACATAGCACTCTTACTTACACTCATTAAAACTCAGCAATGAAAAATAGCAGAGCCTAACTATTGAGTACATATGGTACATGGCGAAGATAGTACAAGAAACACATTGTTTCAGGCTAAACAGGTGCCTTCTGACGTGTGCTTTACACAGAAATGACAAGTACATTCCACTCCGATGTGAAACACTGAAACTTAAGGAGAAGCAGGGCTCTGTTGTGCTCGCATCACCAGTTCTTCAGTAGTGGTGCCTATGATCTCGTTTGCACGCTTCAACGGAACACACAAGACCCTTCCAATCGAATCCTGCGGAGCAAAATTTCATCATAAGCATGCAAGAAGATACCTTGGAATGTACTGTGCTTTGGTTGGTATTCATCCAGCCAATAAATGTTAACCAGAATGGTGAAAAGCTCTGTTATGTAACTAGCAAGGTATGTATCGTACTTACTACTTCAAAAGTATTCATTGTAAAATTTGGGTTATTAAAGGAGAAAAGATTAACCTGCTAGTTAGCCACTACCTGGCACCTCAAGCCCTGCTGAGGATAACATCAACAACGAAAAACTAATACCAATTAACAAGATGGCATATGCCATGGTTTACGATTCTTGCCCATTCCTAATAATCCATGCAAGTTGGATGGTGATTTACAGTACTCCAGAGTTGTCTGCAGCTATGATTTCTAACCATACAATCCGACTTATAGGAACCAGCAACTTGGCAGGAACCAACGAGGTTACTTTTAGATATATATATTATATAACTGTGTATTTATCCTGTTGTGTGAGGGGTTTCCTGCATATATGATATACCTGTACGTGTATATATATTGGCCCATTGGCCTCATGATGAATACAAGCGCTATTCATAACAGCTACGAGGAAGCAAAGAAAAGAATACCATGGGACATGTACTTCAGGTAATATATATTTTTCAAAGCACTAGGTCAAATGCAAATTTTGACGGATGGTGAATCTCACAACATATTTTGGACATCCAAGTGTGCCCATTCGTTATTCATTTATGGATACACAAATTACTTCAATTAAGACATTTCTTTGTCCATGATATGAAAAACAGAGTACCATGAACAGTGGCAAAATAAAGTTAGAATAGTGCAAAATTACATGTTACTCTAATTGGTGCTTCACATGTTTGAATTTCGCAAGAACAGCAGCTAACAGGCAAAAGGGTCAAACTGCTCTCACCAGTTTCTTCAACACCACAGCAGCATAAAATATTTGTATCTTTTTTTGAATCATCAGATAACTACCAGTAACCAACTAGAAGCCACATAGCTAAGTGATTAGTTCCCACATGTAGCCTATCAGTTCATATAGCAAACCTGGCTAGCTTTTACCCATTCCCACAGGAAAACAGCCAGAGAAATAGTTCCAGCACACGGCCCACCAGCTGGAGCTGATTCCAGTTTTCAAACTATTGACTTTGGTACATACAGGCGCTTAGTGTAGACAAATAATATATTTTTAGATTAGAATGAATTGGCTGAGTGATTTACCCAATGAACAATACCAAGCTTCTCTAACTTCTTTACAGCATCATGAACATCAAAATTGCACTCTGCGCCAAACTCTTCCTTAATTAGCTCTTCACAACGCAAATCAAGATACTGGAAGCAACAACACATGAATAAACTTTGTAAGGTACCTATGTTCACATTAATGGATCCTAAGAAGAGACAAAATAGTACATGAATGGATTTCGTTGTGATAAGCCCACATTTTGTATACCTACAACCATCCAGAAATTTCTTTACTGCAACAATCCCGCACAGAGAGTGGTCTTTGGTTAAACATGATTAGGCATCTAATCTTTGATCAAGCAAATATTTTATGTCGATTCAAAAACTTAAGATTTGCTAAGGGCATTACTTTTCAATTTTCATACACGACCAAATAATTAGGGAAAATTCCCTGTATGCCACTGAGAGTCAACCCGATTCCTTATTTACCACTGAAAAAAATGTGGTTCCTCTTGTGCCACTGAGTTTCTTCTTTGTGCCGCTCCATGCCACTTCCGTTAAACTGTCGTGAGTTTAACATCTGGGTATTGCATCTTTGTGGGAGGTAACCTTGTGTCATGGAGAAACAAGAAACAGGAGGTTGTGGATCGATCTAGTTCAGAGGCAGAGTACAGGGCAATGGCATTGACTGTGAGTGAAATGATATGGGTGAAGGGTTTATTGTCTAAGATTCAGGTATGGAAGAATAATCCCTTGGTGTTGCATTGTGATAATAAATCTACAATCAACACTGCTAACAATCCGGTACAGCATGACTGTACTAACAATGTTGAGATTGATAGGCTCATCAAGGAGAAGCTCGACAGCGGGATGCTAAATCTGGAGTATATCAAGTCTGGTGAACGTCCTAGCGAGAGTACTGCATTATGTAACAAGATGAGCATAATTGATATCTTCGGCCCATCTTGAGAGGGGGGGGGGGGTGTTGAGTATATTAGAGATAATATTGTAAGGTTCTAATTGTACTTTTGTGCCTCTGTAAATAAAGGGTGTGGGGGTCATGTGAGACAACACACAATTATTCTAAATCCTGCACTAGAAAAGAAGTTAACCAATGAAAATGGGAAAACAAGAATTAAAAAAATAAGTAATGGCTGAATTTACATGACAAGAGAGGTACCAAGATTTTTTTAAAAAAAGTGGTCTTAGGTCATAAATGCTTAATATGTTCAAAGTGTTACAACTAAAAAAGTGATATAGCATAACAATAGTTAGCCATGCTTACTTGTACAGTTGCCTTCCCCTGCTCCATTAAAATGTAGTAAGAAATTATGACCTCTTTAACCTACACGAAAGACAATGGGATTTCAGTACACAGGACAACTTAGATAAAGGTAAAGCTTGTGCTGCAAGAAAGGTTTTCATTTGTTCTGTACTTCTTGCTGTATCACATCATCACATAAGTGAAGAAGTGTTCCTTTCCCACTATCAAGCTGTTTGTCATACATTGATTTTGTAATCAAATTCTGATATATTGTCATATTTTGCTGGAACCTGTATCACAAAAGGCAAATCCATCATATACAAGTGATAAAAGCATCATATTATAAGCTCATACTTAGTCCAATATATTGAGAGTACTGCACTAGAACAAAAAAAATAGCAAGCCGACATTTTTAGATTGAATTTATAATTGGTTACATAGAGAAGCAATATTTATTAATTGACGCCTGAGATACAAAGAAAGGACATCAGTTAAGCACTTACGTGAAGTAGATCTTAGCACAGTATCCAATCACACCAGACAAGATAGCTATCACAACCAATATATCAGCCTTTGGCATTTCAAGAGAACCAACTAGAGTGACCTGGAAGTTATAAGCAATTGATATAGTAAAATATTGCTATAGCTGCATGTAGGGACAGCCAAAACACTATAAACGTACCAAACCAATAACAGCAGAAATAAGAAACTTGACCCAATCCATAGGTGTTAAAGTTGGGTTCTTCTTCTCTGGCTACAAAATAAGTTCCAATTTCAGGTCCTCGATAACAACCACGGATGCAACTAAAGGATGTTGAAAATGCTACACATGGATCTCACTTCTAGTGATCTATCTTACAAGAACAATTTCCATGTCAGCTATTGGAATATTCTTGAAATGCTTCACAAATATTCCTCGATCAGGCTTAGTCTTCGTGCCAGCCCTCCTGTACATATACAGTCAGCACAGAAACTAATATCACTGCATCAACACTTAAAACACCAGAATCCTTCATTAATATGCAAGTTGGGTGAAATTGAAGTTACCTGTACACCACAATCATCCTATCAAACGTAGGTTCTTGAATTGTCATCTTACACATCAGATTTTTCAGGCTGTCAAGAAAAAGATACTGCATCTTAGAGAGTAGGTTCAATTGTAGCCTACCAAAATTTATCAAGAAAACTATTAGCAACCTTAGCTCAATTTTTCTAGCCGAATGCGCTCGACAAATAGTTCTTGTTCTTCCGTGTCTTCAATAATTTCATCAGTCTTCTTAGTGTCTTTTTGACCCCACCTGCGGTTTCTTAGAGAACAATCTATCAATCCTGTAACAAAATAAGATCCCATCACTATTGTGCAATTCTGGGTTAGCTTGGGTTAAAGAACCAAAGTCGGATACCTAGTAACCCTGAGCAATGACCTCCAAGCTCGGGATATGATTACATCCACTTTCTCCATGAAAAAGTAATCAGTTGTACGGTCGATTCCAATGCCCCGACGAAAGACAATATACTACAAATATGTGGCCAGTATGAAGTATAATAGGAGTAACCCCAGCATTAGCAAAAGTAACAACTTAATGTCCTTGTTAGACAGCCAAGGACAAGAAAAGAAGATACAAAATCATGAGAAGAGCCAAACATGCTTAGGGGTGCTAATGGGCTGGGTTCAAACAGGTTAAACGGGGTGGGTTCTTAATTGGGTTGGTTTTGGATGGGTGGAAATGGGTTGGAAGAGTGAACGGGTTGGGTTGGGTTACCTTATAAAAAGGGTTGGGTTGGGGTGAGGTGGGTTTAGAAATTTCGGTTTGAGATCAGGATGTAAACGGCTTCAATCCGTAGCGTGGCCTATTGGGGTGGCACTTAGATTGTCCATAGGCTTGAATTACCGTACTCGGTTATAGTTTTCTATAAAAGCATGTGAGAGTCATATGTGCACATATGCCTGTTAATTTGCACAGAGTAGCTCTATACACACAAAATCATTTGCAACAAACTTCAATCAATTTCGTAAAACTTTTGTAGTGTGAACGTGATGTTGTAATTCTAAATACCAAAGTTTTACGAAAACTTCCTATAAAAGCATGTGGGACACACGTGTACGCCTAGCCCTGCCAATCTGCATAGAATAGCTCCCCTACACGCCGAATCATATCCAATAAATTTTAATTGATTTCGAGAAACTTTTGTGGTGTGACGCGAAGTTGAAATTTCAAATACCCAAGTTTTACGAAAACTTCCTATAAAAAGCATGTAGAACCCACATGTGCGTCTAGCCCTGCCAATTTGCACATAGTAGCTTCCCTTCACACAGAATCATTTGCAACAAATTTTAATCGATTTCATAAAATTTTTGTAGTATGAACGCAAGGTTAAAATTTGAAATACCGAAATTTTACGAATAATTGGGTTGGTAAATGGGTTGGGAAGTAGGTTGAGCCTATGGGTTCGGATTAGTTTGGATTTAAGTGGAAAGTGGGTTGGGTTTAAGTAGAAAATAGTTTGAGTTAGGTGGGGTTGTGAAAAATCTTTTGTGGGTTGGGTTGGGGTGGGAAGTTGGCTTTGTCTCATATGGGTTGGGTTGGTTTTGGGTTGAGTTTAAACCCATTAGCAGGCTTGAACATGCTGGCATGCTATTATGTATTACTAATCATAACTTCCTCATATTAGAAATATAGACCATGCCATTAAGGAAAAGGATGACAAGAAAAAATAGTTACAGAAAAATGAATATTACCTTATCAGCAAATGCAGGTAGATTATCATGTGGGTGTTCTTTAAAATATGTTGTTAACAACTTCTTGTCTAGCTACATTTCAAGGGAAGTAATTCAGTGGGCCAAACATGTAATTTCCTGACGTTTACATGGAAAGGTTATGATTCCATACCTTAGATTCATCAACTTTGATGGGGAGGTTCAGAAGATATTTTCCAGACTGTGCAACATCATACTCTTCATCAGATAACAACTTGAAGTTGCTCTGTTCCATTACCTGCTTAAAACACAGAGTCCAAATGGTTACAACTTATAAATGATCAAACAAAAAGAATATTGCTAGAGAATCGTTACTATGATGTCAGTTGAGCAACTCACAGGATCAACTAACATCAGGATCTTTTTTCTATGTTGAAAGAGTGAAAGGTAACTTTCTCAGTCTCCTATCAATGCAGTAATGCAGAGTGTCTTCTTGTGAGGAAATACAGAAAGCCGAACCGATTCAACTGAGCCCAATGGCCCCTAACTCATCTTTCACTCAGCTCTTTTTTCGTGAAGATTGAATGAAAACAAGACTTCCAACATCAAAGGAGGTCTTTGTGAATCAGGACAGGATATATATCAAACCTAGCGCATTAAGCAACCAATTTCACACAAGAATTAAGGCCTTAAAACACATACCATCTATTTCATACAGCTGCGATAGGACAGTAAAGTTATAGCTCAATGGTGTGAGACTAATACGTGGTAATAAATAAAACAGTGCTTGCTCCAAGGCAGAAATTGTTTTCTTTGGCCCTTAGCACTGAATTAGTTACAGTTTTTAAGCATCCACGTGAAACGTTTCACATGTAATGCACTATGCTACTCAGGAGTTCTTCAAGGTATTCACCGTGAAAAGGCAGTAATTTGTATACATATCAAGCAAGGGTAGCCCAGAAACCATATTTATAGTATGAAGGGCCTGTTCTTTTTTTTTTTTGCTTATGGTTGTGACTTTTAACTTTTAACTGAAATTTTTGAATTTTTGGTTGTTCACGATAGATATTACAGAGAGAGATACTCGCTTGCGATTTTGGTTGGTACAGATGTTAGGCTTTTAACGTGTACTACAATTAACTTTTAAATCCCATCTGGAGAAAAAACTATGTTTGAAAGTTAGGTACCATAGCAAAAACCAAAAGCCGCTTTTAAAAGCCGCAAAGAACAGACCGAAAGAATAATTAGTGGGCCAACCTGGAAAAGATATGTCATGAAATTGAACTCAAGAATTTCAATCTCCTCAGGTGTCAGGTTCTGCTGCTCCAGCCTCTTCTCACCAGAAACAGGATCAAACAACGAGTAAAGTTGCTGCATCCAAGAGTAGACAACATTAGGCTAAAAGAAGCTTGACCTATCAAAAAGTGATCCCAACGATAGAAACAAGTGAAACAAACAAGATGCCTACCATTAGATCCTCAAACTGGAGGAGATACCAAGCCCGGATGGTGTACTCCACCTTCTTGCACAACTTCAAGAACTCGGCACGGTCCACATCATGCTCTAATCATAAATTGAAAGAAACCCAATGAATTGTGGGGAAAACTGCGAGTGAAGATCTTGTTTTCATCTAATACATTAAGTAAACAATAAAAAAGAAGACTCGCATCATGATCAATACAACAAGATCATCGAATTGCACAGTTGACAGCAACTGCTACGAGCTCATCATTTGCAATTCTGTATCTCTAGTCTGGGACCGTAATCCAGAACTCAAAAAACCACGGGACTCAAAAGTTTAAATGCCACTAGGACATAAAATTCAGCCAACCGTGGTGCACGACTACGAGCGCCACACCACAGCCATGCGGGCTACCGCAGGCGGAACCTGTAATTTCTTGGTACTACTTGTTAACAATTCCCAATCTTATCTTAGTAATTTTGAACTACCGCGCTTGCTGCCCGCGAATGCCGTGGTTAATGTAGGCAACGATCGAACTCAACCACGAGAGTGACGAATCAGTGGGGTGGCTAACTTACCGATGAGGTAGGCGAGCTTCATGACGAGCTTGGGCTTGAGCACGGGGATCACCGCCTCCCTCTCCATCCGTATCACCTCCCTCGCCACCCCGTCCTTCCTCTCGTCCCCCGCTCCCTCCCTCCCCGCCGCCGCCTCCCCCTTCTTCTTGTGACTCTCCTCCTCCGCCGGCGTCGGGGCCATCCACACCGGCGGCGGCGGCAAGCGCGTGCACGTGTTAGGATGCGGGGGGAATCGGATTCCGGCGAGGAGAAGAAGCGGCGGTGGAATTGGAATGGAGAAGGGGTTTTGGGAACGCGACGAGGTGCGCCGCGGGGTGGACCTAGCTAAATTATTGGGCGTCGTGGATAGGGTTATTTCACTGACAGGTGGAGCCGGTGCAATCCTGGGCCCGCATTTCAGTAGAAGTTGTCTCGTCGGCTGTGGTATGGGGGAAAATTTATTGCTTGGAGATGGAGCAGGTCAAGTTGGCCGAACGGGTAGGTTCGGTTTCCGTTTTATCCTCTGCACTTCGCACAAGCGAACAGACCAAACCCAGAATGCAAAAACAGAAATAACTGTTTTTTAAACAAAATCCAAGCATGCGTGGCCTGCTCGAGTGTCTTCGAAAGGTCATTAATCATTATCAATGGAAATGCTTCACGCACCATGCTCGAGTGTCCTCAGCTCGTTCGCTCTTCCTATATGTCCTCTCTTCCCCTTCCGTTCCAAGATAGGTTTATTTTTTGTTTTGGCTTTTTTGGAAACTAAGATAAATATGATGATTTCTCAAAGTCATTTTTTAGATGGTTTCTCAAGTCTGAAACTGTGTGCGAATGTATCGACATTCGCCGTCGTTTTGAAAAGCACGGCAAAAAATCATCAACCATAGGGTAAAAGAACAAGACCAGAGCTCTATCGCTGGCTATTGACTATTGTTGTAGTCATGCACCCGCTCGAAACGCCGTGGTCTGCCTTGTCTCGGCCCGCCAGTCCACCACCACCTCACACAATCTTGCACCCAAGCCATTCACACTGGGCCACCGTCGCAGCACTCGAAGTCGTCACCGCCGCACAGGCTGCTGCCTGACGCACCTAGCCAGGGTCGTGTCGCCACAGCCGAGCCCACCTGGCCATCGAACCAGAGCCACTGTTTCTCCATGCCAGTTACACACCCACGACGCCGGCTACTCGGAGACCGAGCCGTCAGGCGCCGCGCCTCTACTAACCTCACGACACAGTTGCTCAGTGCCGCTCCTGCTAGTTGCCATGTGTCACTCTGCCATGGATTTGGATTTGAGGTGGCGTGTGTGCAACGAGAAGACGAGAAGGAAGACATCATGTGTGAGTATGTAAAAAACCGTCGTGTGTATAGCAGCGTTATATTATTAAAATTTAAGTGTGCTTGTCTTACCTCTAATTTTGACTATGCTGTGTATAAATATCGTCGAGTTGAGATATTAGCTTGGGTAGACCTACTTCTGATGTATTTTACCATAGATTTTCTTTTACACCGAAGAGCCCAAGGGAACTCCAGGATGCGAGACTTGCCTCAAATAGCTTTGCTTTGGACACCGGAGGGAGTTAAAAAGTGAGCTCCTCTTGAACCTAACTTCGACTACGTGGTATATATATTTCATATTGTTTAATTGAAATGAGATAAGTTCTACGAGTTAAACCTACACTTGGCCCCAACTTTGCACCTAAACATGGATTTTCTATGAAGTTGTATCATCCCATTCTTTTTTACATTCTATCCTAATCTTATCATACTCCCCTAGAGTATAGTGCAAGGCAGATCACTCATAAGAGTTAATTTAAGTATGATTTCAAAAATATGTAGGCAGAGTTCAGAAAGAAAGATAATAATTAAGGAGTAAATTACGGATATAAAACACAGCTTCTGCTAGCAGATAGCAAGTTCTTGTCATTAGGCCACGTTTAATCCGACTTCGACTTCTGTCTTCCGGCTTTCAAAAGTCAGAAACTAAAATAAACATATTGGCTTCTTAATTTTGGATTTTTCTTTTGTTTCCTCCTTTTTCTTTATATTGTCCGTGAAAAATAATGTTGTTTTCCTTTTTTTTCTCATTTTTTTATTTTTCTCTAATTGAATAACTCAGAAAAAGCTAACATCTACTACATTACAATTTCAGCCAAAAACCAATAGACACGATCCAACAAGAGAGGAAGAAGGGCTTAGCTTGGAAGATAGGTTTTCTTAAGCAGATGGGAGTACTACAACACATTGCAGTGAAAAAGTGAAAATGGACGGAACACAAGACATGGGCATGTTCATTTTAGTTTTGTTGATGCATTTTGGTTTTGGTTTATAAATAATAATGAGAGATCATGTGGAGGTATCCCCATATTTGTGATGAGTAATTGACGGTTGGTTGAGAGAGTTTGAGTTTGTTTTGGGTATTCTAGGGTTGAGTACCTTTTACTTATACTATTGTTGATATGTTGTTTCGTGCGGTGCTATGTGACGGTTTGCTTGTCTGTGTGACTGTAGGACTTCGGAGCTAGGTCATGGTGAGGCAAGGAGGACCGGGACTAGGCACAGGAGGTGTTGAGGTCCAGACGGTCAGTGATGCCGAAGATGATCGAAGCTGGTGAGGTGGTTGCGAGTCGGGAGACGAGGAACTGGAGCTACCGGTAACGGACATGACGGACAACGATGAGAGAACCGGGACTAGGCTCAGGGAGGAGTCGGAGGTCCAGACAGTTGGAGGTCGGTTGCGGTCGTGTGCGACGGAACAGACCAAGACTAGACTCGGGTGGAGTCGGAGGTCTCAGTCATAGTTAGGTGGACACGACGGGGCAGCGGCGAGTGGATCGGGACTAGACTCAGGGAGGAGTTGAGGTCCAGACGGTCAAGATGCCGGGTGCGGTCGTGTGCAGCAGAGCGGACCGGGACTAGACTCAGGGAAAAGTCGAGGTCCAGACGGTCAAGGTACCGGACGCAGGAAGCTTCCGGGAAGGCGCTTGAGGAGGCAAATTGGAGATTTGACTCAAGCAATGAGAGGAGGGGCTGGTTTTTCCCTCCAAATTGAGTGCTTTGACTTTGTTGCCTCATGTGTGTGAGAGGTGAAAAGTGGAGAGTGTATGACACTTCTTGATTTGTTGGGAGAGCCTTGTGCCTTCATATGGAGAGGTGGAGGTAGAGCTCAGGTATTCAAGTAAGTGTGCAGCAGTCTTGGAGTTGGTGGTGTGCCCTGGGTGTTGAGTTGAAACTAGGGTTTCACCTCCCGTGTGTGTGTTCTTCACAAGAGTGAAGCATGTAGTGTGTTCCCCTCTTTATCAACTGCGTATGGGGACGTAGTGAGTGGGTCATAATCCATTGTGTAATCATTCATCTCTACTCATTATGAGAACCTGTGTGGATGAAGTGTTTTTGTTGTCCATCTGTCTCTATTTTGGCTCTTCTGGTTGCTCTTTATGTTATTGTGTTTTTTATTTGATTCTTGTCTAGTAGTTGCAAAATGAGATGCTCTGTAATGGGAAAAATACTCTAGACCACTTGGCCATTCCATTTCCAAGAGCAAATGGAGGATTCAATGATCTATTCATTTTTCAGTGCTTTGCTCAATTTTCTCTGTTTGGGATTTTCTAGGGTTTCTTGACAGAGGATGATGAACTCTCCTGATTTCACTTCAAAAGGTGATCTCAGATTTATGTATCCCATGTGTGAGATCATTTCTTATTGAAATCTAGAGTTTCAGGCTCAAAAGATGAGGTATTCTCAAGTTATGAGGATCTTCCCTCATTCTGCTGATTGTTTTCAGACAAAATCAATATTCACCTTTTGATTGATCGAAGTTTGCAATCTCTTGATCTTTGAGGTCATTCTGGTATTTAGTTTGAAGTCTTAATCATTGGATCAAAGGAGAACAGCCAACATGCAAGAATTCCTGTGATTTTCTCTTGTTTCAGTAGCTACTGTCCTATTTTCGGGCTTCTCAGGCCTCTGCTGGCTTTCGCTGTCTCACTGGGGGTACGCCCGGTCAGACCGGGTACTCCACGGCGGTTAGACCGCACCCTAGCCGGCGGTCTGACCGCTAACCCTAGCGGTCTGACCGGCCGAACCATGGGAGTCAGACCAGAGGCATTTATGCGGTCAGACCGGAGAACATGAGGCGGTCAGACCGGCATTTTGCCGGCGGTCAGACCGGCCTTGAACTGGTGGTCTAACCGGCCTAGCCTATGCGGTCTGACCGGCCCTTCTGCAGTCTGTACTGCTCCCAGTTTCAGTTGGCTCTCTAGTCTTGCCTCTTCATTTTATGAGTGTTTTTCTCCTTAGATTTCCAGTAGGCATGAGCATATGATTTCTCCTTCTTAGCTCTGTAGCTATCGGTGGAGAGGGTCTTTTTAGTGGATACTTTAGGGGGCAAATTTTTTAGGGCACCATTCACCCCCCTCTGTTGCCATTTCCGATCCTACAAATAACAGCTTTAGAGAAGTCGTACGAACAAAGAGATACTCATGTGCGATTTTAACTGATACAAATGAAGTCATTAAAATGTCTACTACAATCAACTAGTAGACTCTGTCTGGAAAAGATACTCCGTTTGAAACTAAGGGCCTGTTTGATATGACTGCGACTTATGATTTTTGGTTGTTTACGATAGAGATTACGGAGAGTGATACTCGCTTGCGATTTTGGTTGATACAAATGTTGGGCTTTTAACGTGTACTACAATTAACTTGTAGATCCTGTCTTAAGAAAATACTTCATTTGAAATTTAAGTACTGTAGCAAAAGCCAAAAGCTACTTTTAGAAGCGTAAAGAATAGACCCTATATACTTAGAAAAGTGACTTTTAGAAGCCAATACGAATAAGACACTATAGTTAAAAGGAAAAGTGAGAAAAATAATTGGGAAAAAACAGGGGCATTCCGAGAATTGAACTCGGGACCTCTCGCACCCTAAGCGAGAATCATACCACTAGACCAAATGCCCGCGCGTGCAGTGGAATGCTCCAAGTAATTATTTCATAGGAGCTAAAATGTAACAGTCTACACCGTCAGATGCTGCGTGCAAGTTCTTGATCCTCGTTAGGCTGCACGGGAGCAAAAATAGGTCGCTCGGTACAGTTAACAGTTGACGTGGCTTTGGCTCGTCCTTTTTTATCTATAGTTTTTCCAATAATCATTATTTATTAAACTAATAAATCATAGTTAAGACTATAAAATCTCGGCCGAAAGAAACAAGCCGAGCCGCAGTGGGCAGGCCCACGCGAGAGTAACACAGGGAAATATACGGAGAGTTCAGCGCCAAGCGGAGCCCACGTACCCACGCCCACTTGGCTCGGCTCGCACCACGCCCATCCGCTCGCCGTCGAGGACTCGCGGTCGCTTTCACGGAAAAGCGCGCATACTCGACAGCCGAGGAAACATGTAGCACTGGTACGGCGGACGACGAGACTACACGGAAGCTCCATGCATGCCCAGATCAGATGCCCTGCGCCGGCAATTGTACGTGGTGCACGGATGGGCTCATGCATGCGGTGCAAGCAGGAGCTCTCGTGCCACCACCGCCGCCCCTGCACTTGCGCTCGCCGGAATATTTCACAAGAATTTTGCGGAAAACACTAGCATAGGGTGGGTGATGCGTCCTGCCTTGCCTTCGGAGCCATCCCACCGTCCGCAGTGCGACCGTGTGTTCCACCTACTCTCTGTTGGTATTCATCCAGCCGTTGCGCTACATGGCTTCCCTTTCTTCCCTAAATAAAGTCATCCAGCCGTTGTAACTAGAGATATACTCGTGTACTATTTTGATCGATATAAATAAAATTATTATAATGTATATAACAACCGACTAGTAAATTTTATCTTAAAAAATATTATATTTGAAAGTTAGATGTTATAGGAATATTATTGTACATTTTCACAATCAATGTGTGCCCTGTGTGACGGGCAACTCAGCACTGTGTTATGGACGTTGCGCGGTACGGCGCTTACTTTTAAAGCCGGTAGTTTTGAAATAAAATCATAGCAATCTGTCTATCTATCTGTCAAATCATATTAAAGTTAGACAAATTCTGATGTCCAACTGTTGTTCCTCTCACATTTTCCACTGAAATGTTTCGTGGTTCAAAACAGAATGATATCTCAATTTACAACTAGGTTTAGAACAATTAACTAGCCCAGCACCAGAATATCCGACGGCAGTTCTACTAAACGAGATTATCGTAACCACAGTGCCAAACAAAATCTTATAATCTATAAGGGAACATGTGCGTAATAATAATAATAGCCTTAAAAAGAATAGCAAATCGCATGGGGAACCGTGCCCCGCGTCAGGGGAAGCAGGACGCGCCCGGTTCAACGGCCCAATTATGGCGCCAGCCCGGGGCGCCGACATGTCCGGCCTCACGGATGCCCACTCGTCCTCGCCCGTCCAGAGCGCGTTCTCTTTTTGCTTGTACGGGAGATACGCTGTCCGAGACATCGATTTTTGCGACTACAATTTTGGCCCCAGTCCAGCTTACGGTTGTTTTTTCCATTCCACTTACTGACAGCAACGACTTGAAACGTGATAACTTCTAATTTTAATTTATTTTACTTTTAATTTTTTTATTGATTTGTGGTAATATACTAGTGTTTTTTTTCAATTTTCTGTTTTTTATATTTTTTCATCGTTTCTTTCTCAGAAAAAGTTAACAGACGCTACAGTGCAATTTCAGCCCAAAACCAAAAACTACAGCTAGAAACTTAAGCTAAAAGCTAGTTGGAACACCACCTTTATGCAGATATTCATGCTCCATAGAAAGTGTTATAGCTTTTGATTTTTGGTTTTGCCTTTTGACTAATTATGAGAGAGATTGGGGGAGCAAGAGGCACTCATGTTGAGAAGTCATCCCATTTAAAATGGCTCCTATAGTGAGTCTTACAAACGGCTTATAGAAACCATATTGAGAAATCACTCCATTCAAAAACCGATTTTAAAAACCAAAAGCTAGAGGTTGTTTGGGACATGGCCTAGGATTACGATTGATCACCTTTCGTGTAAATCGCAAGTGCACGTTTCAACCAAAGAATTGTTTGAGATTTGTTCGCATTCTGGTCTTCTGGACCGGAGACCTTAAAAGGTTTGGCTTTATTTTTTAAAATACCTAACCCAAATTTGCATAGAAGAAGACTTAGACTTTGGTGGTAGACAGGGGCAGAACTGGGCCTCGGACCAGGTAGGTTGTAGCCCGAGGTCCAGCAAAATTAGCAATGTAAAAATATTTTTAAATGGGCCAGAGAAATGCACTGTTTAGTGACCTAGCCCAAACGTTATAACCCAGCTCGAGGCATCGTAGCCCAGTTCGAGGCGGCATCAGTGGCCCAGTCCACAATGGGAACCCTAGGCCCACAATGCAAACCCTATCCCACATCCGGACGTCCCGACGCCAGCGACAACTCTCCCTTCTCCCCCGGCAACGGCTCTCCCCTCTCTCCCAACGGCTCGAGCAGTGGCTCTCCCTTCCCATCCCGGCAGGCGGCGCGCCCAAGGGACGGCTCTCCCTTCCTGTCCCAGTGACCGCGGCGGCTCTCCTCTCAGCTCTCTCTCGGCGGCCCAAGCGGTGGCTCTCTCCTCTCCCCCGGTGGTGGCTCTCCGCTCCCATCCCGCGTCTCGAGCGGCAGCTCTCCCCTCCCCTCGACTCTCTCCCGAGGCGGCGCTCCCCTAATTTCAACAAGCAATCCATTTGATGTCCTCCGTGCCGCGCGTCTCACACTCCGCCCAATTCAAGGTCTCTGAGAGAATGAATCCAAAATCCTCTCTGAATGTTTTTGGTTTCATAGATTCTTGGGTTCTTGCAGCAGGTTTCACACTTTCACTCACCAACGCTTGTTGGGGGTTCTCTTCTTATTCTGCAGGAATTTGACCGGGTTTGTCGGTTCTCTCCTCCGCCACCACCATGTCAATGTCCTCGAGGCCGAAGAAGCCAAGGAAGCATGGCCAACAACCCGAGCCTCCAAGGCTCTAGGCTGAGATCGACCCATTGACCAAGGGCTACTTCATGCAACAAACAGTAAGTCACTTTGCCTGTTTCATTATTCATTTAGTTGTTGGTTTAACAAATATGCGTGTTGTTTAGTTCAAGTTTCTGCTTCTTTGGGTTTGATTTATGGATTATAAGAATTTATGTGATTGGATTTAACCGTAGCTATTCATTGAACAGTTGGTGAACTTGGGATGATCCATGAGTGCTTGGTGTGGTAGGTTATTAAAATTGGGAGAACAACACTTAGCTATGATGAAGTGATGAGCTTTGTTAGTTTCTTGTGCTAATTCATGCAGCATTGTTGCTTTGCAACTGCAAAGTTAGCCTCTTTATCTGTTGGCCCAATATGTTGATTTGCATATGATCAGTTCAAGACTTGTGGTTTGGAATAGTTGTGTTGAATGTAGGAAAGTATGTGTTCGAGTGTAGCATAGACAATTCATGTTATCATGTAACACTTAGTGGGCTTGTATTGCAATGTGGGTACTCAGAAATTATAATGATTTGTAATAGAACGAGGAATTATATTAGTGCTATTGTGCTAACCCATGAAACTTCCTTGGTTTTGCAATTGGTCGAACCGGCTTGTAACTAGCAGCAGTTTTTGTTGTGCTAATCACTGTAAAGATCATGAAACATTTTGTTGTTTTGTCTTGCAGATGCTCCGCATGAAGGACCTAAAAGTGAGCCTTGATTTCACTCCCATGTGATGGGCATGTCGTGAGTTTTTTTTGTATCTTCCTTATCTGTAAATATTCTTCAAATCTTGGATGTTTGAAAAGAAAAAGGTTGTATCATTGTAAATCTTTGCTATTTAGGTACTTAAATTGTATCTCTACCGACTATTATGCTACGTTGCTATATTATGACACTTATTATGTTTTATATTGAAGCAATGAGCTAAAATTATGATGTCATTTATATATTTTTGAAGTACTTTAGAATCCTATAATATGGGTATAAAAACTACGATATTAGATGTGGGTATAAAAACTACGACATTAGTCACTTAAAGTTCAGTCCGGGATGTGATACAATCATAGATCCGCCACTGGTGGTAGAGATACCCACACCTCCACCCATGTCCAGCTTTAATTGGAAGCCAAAATCATTCACATTCTGATCTAGGGTTCAATCTCGCCTGAACGATAGCTCATGCACGACTTGCTCATCCTTTCTTGGTCTTACTTCCTACAGCAAGAATTTTCTCACTCCTCTAAAAGCAAGAATTACTAGCTACAAAAGTGCGACGAACACACTGCGCTAGCTACCACATGGACCGAAGCAAGAGTCGACAATTCATAAGGAGGCTTTTCTGAACAAGCATAGATCAAGCAAGGTCGACAATTCATAAGGGTGGCTTTTCTGAACAAATCAAGGGCGCATACATATTTTCTAAGAAAGTGAATGGCTTTTCTAGAAAAACGGAGAACCCGTACATATTTTTGGGAAAATTGAGGGGCTTAATCTTGAAAAGGAGGGCCTCCCTAAAAAAATCAAGGACCTATATGTAATTTCAGAAAGCAGAGAGCCTTTTCGTGAAAGCGCTGGCATGGCGGGGGTCTTTCCGCAAAAATGAGGACCCATATGTAATATCACAAAACCGGAGGGCATTTTTGCAAAAAGTGCCACATGGCAGCACTTCCCCGAGAAATAATAGCGAAGCATTTTGAAATAATAGCCAAACATAGAAAAAGTAATAAGCATTTACCTAATCGGGGAGTAGTTCTAGAAAATGAGATTTCAAATCTGGAACCAAACATAGAAAAAAGTAATATAAAATAGTTTAATTCAACAAACTAACAATAGATCTGGGCATGATTAGCCTTTTTCCTTCCCAACAACTGGGCATGATTAGCACTAATAAGCATAATTAATACTAAATAATCACTAATTACACTAATTAATCACTAGTTACTTGCTATTGCGGTGCCCGCGTCCTGTCGAGCTACAAGGCTTGGTAGGTACTTACCGAGCTAAAGGAGATTGCTAGATTTACAAAAATAAATGTCCAAAGACCAAATTTAAAGAAAAAATAGGTACAATGCTATTTACATAAACAATAAAAAAAATCCACACATCACAGCACACCACTTATTAGTGACCACGCAGTGTCTCTTCTTTTCAGCTTCTAAAAGCTGTGTTTTGGCTTTTATACAGTAACTAGATTTCAAACGGAATGTATTTTCAAGACAGAGTCTATAAGTTAATTGTAGTACACACGGTAGCAACTTTATTTATATCGTCTAAATCCGTATGTGAGTTACTTATATCTCCGTACTTTTTCTTATAAATAATTAGCATCCATAAGTCGCAGCCATAAACTATAAGTCAAAACAAAAAATTCTAAAATGCCATAAGTTAAAGCAAAAGCCCCCAAAATACGCCACGTGGGAGACCGGACACGTGGCACTGTCTCTCGTTCCACGTGGCACGGCGCCGATACCGCGCGCCGAACGGAGCAACAACGAAGCACCTGCTCCCGGGCGATCCGCCCCAGGCTGTCGTGTGGACCCGGGGAGCCAGCATTGCGTGGGCCCCAGCGCCGCAGAGGGCTGCCTGTGGCAGGGGGAGCGCCTGCGCCCTGCGGGGCCCGCGTCTCCAGCCACCACGACACTTTCCCCTCTCACTTCCCCCAGACTGCATCAGCACATTGTCATTATTATTTTTTGATTGTACAGAGAAACAAAAACAGTGTATATCTACGACTGTTCCTGTAGGCTCCTACAACTAGCACGGAGATAAAGCTGGATTTAACACTATTTTATACTGTATTTATAAAACTAGTTATATGTCCAATATATTTACAAAAATATCATTTTTGTTGTCCGACGAGCGGACGACAACGCTCGTGAGACGACAGGTGGTGAGGTCGCCGCCGGCAGGCGCCTGCCTCCTCGCCAGCAGACGGCAGTCAACCTACTGCCCTGTAGGGAGATGGCAGGCAGGCTTGCAGTCCAATGAGGGGGCGGCAGGTGATTAAGCCGGCTTATTAGCCAGCTTAATTACCTGCCATAATTTTTTGTTTATTTTTGTTTGAATTTTTAAATATATCAAATGAGCTTAAAAATTACGAAAATTTATGTACAATCTTCCAACACAACGTACTTTATAGTGTAATTTTATCCGTTGTGAATCTTGATAAAAAATTCATACAATTTCAATATTTGTACAAATTTTTACATATAGCAAACGAGCTCAAAAAATTACAAAATTCTAGGTGAACCCTCCTGACACACTCATAGTTATTGTGTATTTTTTGGGAATTTTATGTGCTCCAAATTTACCATGTTAATTCGTGATAATTTTATCGTAATTAGCGATATGCGATGCTCAGTCATCTTTTGAAGTGTGTGATCTCTGTTCTTCGCACATATGTCGGCCCGTAGCTGCTATGTTTTCTTTTCCACTGCGTGTTTCACATAATTGTCACTCTGCCTGTGTCGTCCCGCCTCGCGCGCTCCTTGTCCCACACTGATGTCATTATGTCCATACCATCCACTCTCGTCCGCTCCATCGTCTCCATATTTGTCAGTTACCATACCGTCCCCCTCGCCTAAAGTGTTGCGCATCGACAAGGAGTCCTTAATTTGTGGGGTGAGTGCACCGATTCCCTTTGCGCTCAGCCATAAATACGAACCTCTCGTAGTTGGTCATCGGTCATCTCAGTCGCTCATCGCAGAAGCTCATTCTCGTGGTAATGCTGATTGCTTCTTCCAAAACACAGGTAATTTTTGGATGGGTAATCAAATTGTCGGTAATTAATAAACTTTTTGTATCTAATCATTGTTGTTTCAATGCTTACTGTGGATCTGATTATTGTGGTTTTAGGTAGTCGCAGACATAGAACACTTGATAATGTTCTACGACGATGGTCTTGTACTACCTGGACCCGATGGGTTGGACCTATCAACATGCCAATACAAGGTGCTCCGGGCCGAGAGACTCGACGTCATGAATATTCATGAGCTATGAAGTTGCATCCGAAGAGAGTTCGCCACGGAAGCAATGATGATGAAACTTGCCATCGAGGGGATCATCTGCACTAATGGCGTGTGGGAGCCCGTGAAGGTGAATGGCACTACAGTATGGAGGCAATACATGAAAATTGCCTTCCACTGAGGCGGCCATTTACGTAAGGCCGATGGTGTACATAAGTTTCATGCGTCGGGAGTCTGAAAACGTTGATGAGCCCGGCCCCTCGATACCCAGGGAACCATAAGCGGAGTTTCAAGATGATACCACTAAATGTGTTGTATCGGAAGGTAGACTCACCCCTGATTTTGTGTGGAATTAGGAACGGGCATGTGGTGGTCAGCTCGAATTGACAGCCACGAGTATCTATCGAACCAGCCGCTTGGGTTGGAGTCCGATGAGGACACTGACCCAGGCTCTGATGATAGCGAGGACGACACACAGTAGATAGCTGTTGTGTCCTCTAAGCTCGATGATGTTGTGGTGTGTTCCCTAGTACTACCACAAGAAGAAGGGTCCTAGTGTGGGTTTCAAGCTGACACCCTCATTGTTGGGCAGCGCTTCCCTAGCAAGGCAGCTATGCAACAAGTTATTGCACGGTACGCTTTGTTTATCAATCGAGTGCACTGGTCCAACCCAGCCAATTACGCTATGAAGTGCATAGTGGAAGGCTGCTCCGCAAAGGTTAGCGCTCAATGAGCCAAGATTTTTGGCTCGGCCTTCTCAATCAAGACAATGATCGACCACCCTTGCGTGCTCAACGAGCCCCTGTGCCATCATCGGAACGTGACTTTGGCATATGTGACAAGCATCATTAGCCACCTAGTTGTGACGGACGTTTCTGTCTCCCCGAAGATGCTCATATCAGACGGCGCCAATGTGGTTAGCTATCCAATTAGCTATAGTAAGGTCCGACGAGGCAAGCACAAGGTCATCGAGTCCATGTACGGGACGTACAAAGAGGCGTACAACCTTGCGCCGAGATTGCTTCACCAGATAGTTGAATCAATCACTGGCACATACGTAAACAAGCTTGAGCATCCAGATGTTGACGGAGGGCCAACTGCTTCATACTAGATTGGCTATTCCGGGCTTTCGCTCAGGCCATTGAGGTCTTCAAGTTTTGTCGTCCTGTGCTCACGATGGATGGCACTTTCCTCGCAGGGAGTTACAAGGAAACCATTCTCACCGCGGTAGCGCCCGACGCGAATGACCAGCTTCTCCCAATGGCATTTGCCATTGTGGAAAGCGAGAACACGTCCAATTGGCTCTAGTTCCTGGTGAACGTGAAGCAAGCAGTGGTTGGCGATCGACCGAACGTTTGCGTTGTCACGAATCACAATTCTGGGTTGATGGTCACGTTGAACATCATGCAGCATGGCCCCGAACCCCCGCACTAGTGGAACGATGTGCGAACTCGATGGTGCATAAGACATCTTACATCTAACTTGTTCACACGATTCCACAGCCAGGAAGTTGTGAAAATGTTCAAGGCGTTGTGCCTGCAAAACCAGAGGCGGAAGTTCAAATCCATCTGGACAGAGCTAGAAAGGCGAACTAGGAGGAAGAGCAACCCCACGGTGCCATAAATTTTTCCAAGTGGATTCATCAACATGCTTCTGAATTACATAAATGTTCCCTTCTCTATGACATGGATGGTTCAATGTATGGGATTATGATGACCAACATGTTCGAGGTGTATAATAGCATCCTAAAGGCGTGCGGTGCTTCCCTATCACCACAATCATGGAGGAGATATGGACTCACACTGTTGGTTATTTCGTCAATAGAGCCACTGCAGCCAAGCGTCAAATAGATGAAGGCAAGAAATGGTCTGAGAACATGCAGATATATATGGAATTGAAGATGGAGAAAGCCCGAATGCACGACATCAGGGTGATCGATGGCCTCGGAGAAAGTACGAGATTAGGCTTCAGCAAAAATACGTGAACAGTCATGCCAGGTGTGAAATGAAACATGCATACATCTTGGATGATGTGGCAACATGCACCTGCAACAAGCCATGCTCGCATATGTACAAGGTATGTGCGCAAATGAGGCAGATGTCCGTGGCGTATATCTCAGAGTACTATGACATGCAACACTTTTTCAGTACATGGAGTGCAGAGTTTCACTCCTACGGCTTGGACATGAACTATAGGGATCTTTGGCCGGACATGCTGCAATGGGCCCCCAACAAGGAGTTGAAGATAACTACGAAGGGACGTCGGCAGACACGACGCTTCTAGAATGACATGGATGTGAGCCAACGTACCAGCATTACCCGCATAGTGAAATGCAGAATATGTAAGACCTTCACACACTCATTGAAGGATTGCCCCAACAGACCGAGCTGGTCTGGTCGCCACTCAGTGTCATAATCTTTTGTATCTTTTAGTGTATCACATTAATTCATATTTGTACCCATTTGAGATGTAATTGACAATGTTTGTTCAATGCATATCGACCTCTCTAGCTTAATGCACGCAACGCAGTGTATTTGAATAGTCCTTTAAAAAAATAGCAATGATGTGTACACCATTCAGTTACATACTTTACGAGATTGAACATAACTATGAGCTACATGCTACAAGTTTCTCTGTGAGTGCCTACTGGTAGAAAGTGCCTCGTGGTACCCACATGGAGTGTTGCAGTGGGGCACCTTGGAAGTGGTTGACCATCATTGTAGTGGCACGCACATATGCAGCTAGAGTTCGCGCAACAACATGTGCGATCATACAAACTTCCTATATTGATGACCACCTTGTTGCCCCTCTCGCGCTGCATCTGTTGCTGGAGGTCACTGTTCTCCTCATTGAGACTATCAATCTGCGCCTCCATCTTTAGAATTCGCTCCCACAGTGTATCCACGTACCTCGCAACATAGTGTTCACGGGGAGGATTGATCCAGTGGGCGAAGTCGCATTTCGCCATCTGTTGCAAAGGAGGGTTAACATGAAGGTTCTTTTAGCAGTAAGAGAAAATAAACTATTGGCTAATTGTACTCTAGAGTGTGGGCATCGAAAGAAACGTCGCCCTCCATTAAAATAGCCTTTGACGGCCTGCACGACCGCATCCTCGCTATGTTTGCATTTCGGCCATACCAGTTGAGCCCTCCTGTTTGGCATCAAGCGGTAGTTATGGCCGAAGTCCTTCCTCCTTTCCAGGGGAAGGTCTTTCTTTAGCGACCCCGCTCCGATTGGCCCATCGGTGTCTGCCATGCTATGTTACTGTATAACGCAAAAGGTTCTTCTTCCTATAAGAAGAGAAATGCAGTTTAGATGAGCGATGTGCGATTGCGAGAGCTCTGTATTTGAAGTGAGCGAAAAGAAAATCCGGTGCATTGCCATTGGAAATTACGGACGCGTTGTCGACATGCACCACCATGGGCGACAGGGGATAGCATGGCAAAAGTGACATATGTGCGCACGACGGAGCAGGCAAGGTGGGTCGATATGGCCAGACTAAATTTTGTGTGGATAAGGGAGCGGGCGAGGGGGGCGGTATGTCAAGCAACACATGTCCGAAGCAAGGAGCAGGCAACGATGTATAGTATGGACAGACTGGTAATTTGGAGCACATAAAATTCCTAAAAAATTATACAATAACTATGAGTGTGTCAGGAGGCTTCACACAAAATTTCGTAATTTTTAGAGCTCGTTTGCTATATGTAAAAACTCATACAAATATCAAAATTTTATAAAGTTTTGACCAAGATTCACAATGTAAAAACTCGTATAAAAATAAAGGCAGAATGGCTTGTAATTTAAACAAAACAAAGTCTAGAATGTCCGATGATACAAATAGATGGCTATGAGATGAAACATACGTAGGATCAAGGATGACCGATTATAGAATAGTGAATAGGAGGTTCTAAAAATTTTGCTCTTTAAACAATAATTTTAGCAATATAAACTAAACAAGAATTCTAGCACAATTCAAAACCTAACAATTCTAATTTTACTAAGGCACCACAAACAAAGTCTTTACAAATATGTTTCTACCTCAACAAGATATAGCAAATTAAATAGCTAGAAATAAAGAAATAACCGAAATAGAGAGTAGTCGTGTTATCAAAAACTTGTCAGTCTTCACTAGTTTACGTTGAAAAAGTCCAATGGATTAGACCAGCTCCAGGAATTAAGCCTCTACGCCTCAAATCCACTCCGGAGATAGAGAAAACTGAGCCACTCGCAAATGGTGATGGACCTCTTCACAAACTATTTGAAGTGATCATTGTGCGAACCTCCGCTAAGCCGTCTAGGTGCCGATAAACACCAAGAGTAATAGACCACGACGATCGCTTGAAAGATCCAAGTGCTAAGGATCAACTAATAAAATGAACACACTTGAATTATGCTCAAATATCTCAAATGTATGCAATATGAGTAAATAAGGTGTAGAGAGTGTGCTACAAGCTCAAGGGTATTCAATCAAGTGTTCTCTCATTGTTATAAAGCTAGTGAGGTGGTATTTATACTCCTCACCCTCAAAGTCGACCATTTGAGGACAATACCTAAAAATTAGTAAATATGGTAGTACCATCATGTATCGGCCGATACTATCACACCAAGTGTCCATGGCTATAACGTGCATAATAAATGCTTCTGAACTAGTCATTATTGTACGGTGCGGTACTACCGCCCTCTCAAGGTTCGGTACTACCGATCTGCGGTAGTAACGTTTTTAGATAGCAGTAGTACCATTTTTCCGAGAGCAAGAAAATACTTTAAAAGATGTCTCTTTGGAAATAATGTACCGCTAATTATTTTTTGGTCAAACCGGGATGCGGTAGTTTCATTTATTATTTGCGGTCATACCGCGATACGGTAGTACCGTCGATTGCACTTTGGCACTACCGATTTCCCACGGAGTAAAAGTGCTTCAAAATGTGCATTTCTAGAAATTACATACCGCCAATTACCTTTTGGTCATAGCAGGGTGCGGTAGTACCGCACTATCTCTCGGTCATACTGTAGTGCGATAGTACCGCCAAGTAAACTTCGGTAATATCGATTTTTCTACGAATACATAGTTGGCTTTGGAGTTTCAATTCAAATGCATGCATGATCCTTAGTTGATCCAATGGCACAAGAAATTGCATTCAAGTTACTAGTCATGATCTGTCTTAATAGTACGACGTCTAGCCTAAAATCTGGTCTTCTACTCAATCTCCAGCCTAAAATCTAGTCTTTCACCCAATCTCCGAAGACTGGTAAAATTAAAAGAGATCTTAAGCTACTTATGCCTTTGTTTTAAGCCATTGCGATCTTCTCGTCAATCCTTATCATGGATCTTCATGTTGTCAAGTAAATTCTGGGATTAAACCTTTCAAACACTTGATAACTATGTTAGTCCCTTATACACATATCATCATTAATTATCAAAATATTTTTGAGTAGATACTTTTAACATGTACATAGAAGAAGGATCGCAACCTAGATATTCCTCTGCTAAGGGTGTTCGTATTAGTTTTTGCTAGTGGTTTTTGGTTGTGCCTTATGATTTTTGGCAAAAAATAATTAGTAATAGCTGAAAGAAGTGGATTTTAGAAGAAGGGTGCAAATGGTGAAAAAAGTGAAGAAGAATGTGTATACGTGATGGGAGCGAAAGGGCTAGGATATGTGATGCGCTCATAACCCCTTACTTTATTTTTGGAGTAAGACGATAGCGAGAGGAGTGAAAAAGCCGTTTCGAGATGCCAAGTGTTTGTATTGGTTTTTTGACTTTTTTTAAATAGAAGATAGAAACAGGAACTAATATGAATAGACCTAAATCAACAGTAATGGAGACCAAATAGTCCGACCTAAACTCAGCAGTAACCTCTATCTAACGATTATGGCCGAGGATCACAACAAAATAACAAAGCTTTGTTCCTCTAAAAAGCAAAGTTTTCTTTCCAGGTACACATCACTCTACTACTCATCTTTTTACGACTACTATACATATTCTCTCTTTCTTCTTTTTTTTTATACTTAGCACTTTTGATCATAGCACGTATATTAAGGGGATTAAACTTTTGATAAAATGTTACCAAAATAATTTTCAATAATACCTTGGGACTGGGGAAGCGTCAAATATTTGTGGAACAAAAACTTAGTTCAGATTGGCAGGTATTCGAAAACGGAGCAGTGTAAGATTTGAGTACCGATTGAGTATTCATCGATAATGTCCTTCATACTATACTACTATACAAGTAAAGAACCATTCGAGTCAGTGGACTTGTGAGCTCCCAACCCAAAGGCTGAGGGGTTGCAGGCGTTGCCGCATGCAGTGCCACCAGAGACGGGCAGACCTGCGGCCTCCTGCCTGCCTTCTGCCGCTGCCCGCCCAAAAAGAGATGGTGGCCAGCAAAGCGAGCAAAGCTTGGCATCGAGATCTGTCGCTCCCCAAGGGGCTGTGCCAGTGTGTCACGAGCCACAGGGGCGGAGCCACGAAAAAAAAAATTAGTCCGGCAAATCTAACCACGACTAACATGTCAAAAAAAAGCAATCCGCTCTGTCTTTTCTGGCTTCGGCTTATATTTTTTTGACTACGATTTATATCTTTTGAACTGTTCGTAGAAGAGAGTATGGAGTAACAGAAACTCGTGTGAAGTTTTGATCGATATAAATGAAGTCGCTACAGTATGTAGTACAATTAAGTTGTAGACTCCGCCTTAAAAAGATATTTTTTAAAAAACTAGTTACTATAAAAAAACCGAAAAACAGTTTTTAGAAACTAAAAAAAGTAACTATCCGTCTCACACTCTTATTGTCTCTAATGCCAAATCTTAATCTATGACTGACCGAATTAGCATAAGTGCAAAATTGGAAATTGGGGTCGACTGGGAAAGAAACTATATGACCCGATCTGGTAATTAGAGGGGGCTAAATGATACCTTCAAATTCGACCTCCGCAGATCATAACCCAAAATCTTCGCTCCACCAGTTACTGGAAGTTAGGTAGATCATATTACCTCACCTAGAAATAGCTCACAAAAATGCGGAAACAAAATAGAGTTCAACTCTTGCCAGCCAGTCATACCACCATTTACCTAGTGGTTGTACCCACCGGCGGTCTGACCGCTATTGGGGCACTGATCAGACAGACCTTTGGTATGACTGCCGCAAGGGTACGGTCTGACCCCTGTTCTAGAACAAGAATAATAGCCCGAGCCAAAACATAAAAAGGTGCAATCTCCAAAATACAACTTACGCACTCTTTTGCCAAAGATGTCAGGAACCTAACACATCCAATAATTGCATGGTTCTTTGCCAAAGTTTCAAACTTTCATTGAAACAAGCAATGTTGCACTAAAACTGAACAAAACTCATAAACTTTGTATACAAAAGTTTCAACCTTTCATTGAAACAAGCAATGTTGCACTAAAACTGAACAAAACTCATAAACTTGGTATACAATTTGCTCGTGGGTTAAGAATAGTCAAGACATCTATAGATAGGTTTCTAAATATCAAAACAAGCTAGAGTACTCAAATATTCGAGGCTAAAGCCCTTGGATGAAGATATCACAAGAAGTGCTCTAAATCAATCAAATCGAGCAAACTCCTAAATCTTGCTAAATCAAGTTCTTAGATAGATGGCATATGATCCTCAAGAAACATCACCATCTCATACACGTCCATGGAACCAGGAAGATTAAGAGAGAAGATGGAAGAGTAAAAACTCCAACCATAACAAGAGTAAAACCAACAAAATCAAGAACACACCATAGATGATGAACAAGATTAATCTATTGCAGTTTGTACATGAAAGTTTTACAGCCGCACCACCTTAGAAGACAGAGCTCTCTCTCCTAAGAACACACCTCTTCTCTCTCCCAACCATGCCTCACTTGCACCGATCACACCATTCGATGAATCGTTGCTCGAATCTTCCCTTCGACATCCCTTATCTTCCTCTTGTGCTCCGCTTGAGCCCAACCATTCTGCCCGACTTCCTTGACCATACCTTAGCTCACCCTTGAGATTTGTCTCGATCCATGCTATCGACTATGGCTATCTCCAAGCACTCTGCATATTAAAGACCAAGAAACTGTTTTTGGATAGAAGTTCTTCATAACTTTATCCACATTAGCATAAACTTGATTCATGCACCATGAATGCAATGACTTAGACCTAAAACTCGATCCATGACCAAAATCCACAAATATCAAAAACCCCTCGGATATTTCAGACACGACTAGTCTGATCACCATTGCCAGGCCAGTTGGACCACGTCGGTCAAGCCGGTCAAGCAAGCACTCGGTTAGCTTTGATCAGACCGTGACACAGTGGCTCGTTAGACTGCTCCCAAATGGGTACACCAACTAGACTCCAGCCATACCACAGCCCCAGTAAGACCGTCAACCTAACCTAGTACTACTGTGCCCAGCCGGTTAGACCGTGGCCACCTTGTCAGTCTGACCGCCATCTTAGCTCTGGTTTAACCACTAGCCCTAGGTTGGTCAGATGTAGCAAGAAGCAAGCGAGGTAAAACACACACTTTTGTAATGCAAATTCCAACCCAACATGACCACCAATTGTTCAACATACATAAACTAAAGATATTCTCAACATGATTCTTTGTAATCACTTGACCTTCTGCTCTAGTGCTACACCTCCTACTTAGCAGGCCGCTATAGCGCCGTCATGGCACCGGTGTCTTCTTCCGCCGCGACCTCCCACCCACTCCTACCTCCTCCTCACTTCTCCACAAATCCGTCCGCCGCTTGGAGCCTAGAGGAGGAGAGGGAGAGCCAGATACTTGGGAAGCTAGGATCTAGACTGCTCTCCCTTGCCAGCTGCCACCTCGCTGTTGCCGCTAAACACCCACACGGGTCACTGTGTTGAAGGTCGAACTACTCTTTCCCACTGCCGTATGGAGCCCTAGAGGCTAGACCACTCCTCCCCACCGCTAACTCGAGGAGGGAGAGCTAGAGAGGGAGGGATCTCGAATCCGTACTACTCCTCGTTGGTCGCCGCCTCGCCAGTTGCCATCACCCATCACCGTGTCAGGAAGGTGGGGAGCTGCCAAAGTCTCTAGGGAGGAAGGGAATTGAAGGCTGGCCACCTAGGCCTAGATCGGGAATGTGCGAGTCATGCCAGAGAGTGGGCCTTGTCGCTTTGTCATTTCATGGTTTCGACCCAAGAGCTCACGCGTAGCCTAGCTGTCCGGGAGAGTCTCGTCTTCAACCTCCAAACCAACTGATACAGGGTCGTCCGATCTTCTCGATGTAGGATCAAGATATTCATGTGGAATTGAAAGAATTGTAATGATCCTCTAATGCCAACGTAAGAGTTAGCACTCTATAATTCACTCAACCACACATGCTAAACTTCACGACCACTAGATGAAGTTCTATCGCGCTCCAATTCCCAGTGGAAAGGTTGAACGATCTCTATTCTAACAAACTCCTAATTCTTCCCTCAAGTTGATTCGGCCAACATGAAGAACAAGAGCAAATTTACTGAATCAATCTATTATCAAAAGTGGTCTTAAGGTTCCATAGGGGGTGGCGGCTGCCTTTAGTGCGCATCCCCCCTTGCGCCACAACTTGGGCCCCACGCCCTGCACGGGCTTAGAGTTCCCTCACACACACTCACACCCCTTTGGCCATGTTCATAAACACTCTTATTCAGTTTGGAAGCACAAAGATTATAGCTATCACTCTTTTGGCCCGATTTACAAAAGGAAAAATATGACATCATGAAATGGAAACACATAGTATTCTAAAATGGCGAACATTTGCAAATCAGGGAATTTCGGCCTTGGATGGCCGAGTGACTCTTGGGCTTGAATTCCCCTTCAGCCGCATGGGTTACTCCTCTAGGGATTGGCCGCATGGGCCTTTCCCTCTCCTCTCAGCCGCATGGCCCATGGCTGGCTGCATGAAGCCTTGCTTCCTTCCCCTTTGGTGCATATCAAGTCCTTCTTTGGATGCCAGACATCTTCCAATGTTTCAACTCCTTAAAATCTAAGGACACAAAAAGTATTGCCTTGAGGTATCATTCCATTCTCATTAAAATCAATAGGAGGTTCATTAAAAAATAAAAGCACGTATCATAGGACCTTTCAGAGCTTCATTATCATGCACACTTGGGGTTAGAGTGGAAGATGAGTGTGTAGTTGGGATGTCCTCATCATCCTTCCCCGCTTGAAAATGAGTCGTCCTCAATTCTGCATCGTCTTGCCCAAAAAGGGTGATAAATCAACAATATTAAATATAGTACTTACCCCATAGTCATCCCCTGGAAGCTTAATCTTGTATGCATTATCATTGATCTTGGCAAGTACTTTGAAAGGTCAACTACCATAAGGCATCAATTTGGATTTACACTTCTCCGGAAAACATTCTTTTCGAAGGTGTACCCACACTAAGTCACCTAGTTCAAAAAATATTTTCTTTCTAATTTTGTTAGCCTTGGAAGCATATGTACATACCTTCTTTTCAATTATCTCTTTGGTTGTAGCATAGAGCTTTTCACAAAATCAGCATGTTTAGAAGCCTCCATATTAGCATGTTCTTGTAGTGGGAGTGGTAGTAAATCAAGTGGTGTGATTGGCTTGAAACTATACACTACCTCAAATGGACACAATTGAGTTGTAGAATGTACTGTCCTGTTATATGCAAACTCAACATACGATACACAATCTTTCCACTCTTTTAAGTTCTTCTTTATCATGGAATGTAACAACATTGAAAGTGTACGGTCCATCACCTCCATTTGTCCATCTGTTTGTGGTGACAAGTCGTTCGAAACAACAATTTTGTTCCAAATTTGGCCCACAAAGTCTTCCAAAAGTAGCTTATGAACTTGACGTCGTGATCTGAAACAATGGATCTTGGCATACCATGCAAGTTCATAATCTCCCTGAAAAACATGTTAGCTACATGCGACGTATCGTCACTCTTATGACAGGGAATAAAATGTGCCATCTTAGAAATCCTATCCACAACAACAAATATAAAATCCCTCCCCCTCTTAGTCCTCAGCAATCATAACACAAAATCCATACTAATATCCTCCCAAGAAGCACTAGGAACTAGAAGTGGAGTATACAAACCATGTGGATTGAGTTTTGACTTCGCCTTATGGGATGTGATGTATCTTTGAACAAACCTCTCAACGTCTTGCATCATCTTTGGTCAATAGAAGTGATCGGCCAACATCATGTATATCTTCTCTCTCTCCTAAAATATCCCATCAATCCTCCTGCATGAGATTCCTGCAACAGTAACAAACGCACAGAAGAATCTAGAACACATAGCTTATTCATGCGAAAGAGAAAACCATCATGGATATGAAACTTGTCCCACCCTTTTCCATATTTGCAATTAGAATATGGAGCTGTAAATTCATGATCGGAAGCATATAAATCTTTCAAACTTTCTAACCCCGGTACCCTCACCTCCAATTGAGTCAAAAGAACATGTTTTCTAGACAATGAATCAGCTACCACATTCTATTTGCCTTTCTTATATTTGACAATGTATAAAAAATTCTCAATGAATTCTACCCACTTAGCATGTCTACGATTTAATTTCACTTGGCCCTTTAAGTATTTTAAAGCTTCATGATCAGAACATGTGATAAATTCCTTAGGGTAAAGATAATATTGCCAAGTTTCCAACACATGCACAAGAGCATACAATTCTTTATCATAAACACATAATTCAACTGTGCAACATGAAGTTTCTCACTGAAATATGCAACGGGTTTTCTTTCTTGCATCAAAACACCACCAATACCTATTCTACTAGCATCACATTTATCTCAAAAGTTCTAGTGAAATTAGGTATAATAAGCAATGGTGCTTCAGTTAAACAAATCTTTAATCCAGCAAAAGCTTTATCTTGTTTTCCTCCCTATTCAAAAGTGACTAACTTCTTAGTTAATTCATTTAATGGGGCAGAAATGGTGCTGAAATCTTTCACAAATCGCCGATAAAACTAATTAGCCCCTGGAATCTACAAATTTGACTAACATTCACAGGAGTAGGCTAATTTCGAATTGCTTCAATTTTAGATTCGTCAACTTCAATGCCATGAGCTGAGACAACATAGCCTAGGAACACAACCTTACTAGTGCAAAAAGTACACTTCTCAATATTAGCATATAACCGTTCTTGTCTAAGTACTTCTAGCACTTTTTGATGTGTTCCACATGATCATCCAAAGAGTGGCTATATATCAAGATATCATCAAAATAAACTACCACAAATTTCCCAATAAAGTGTCTCAAAACATGGTTCATTAAGCGCATTAAAGTACTTGGAGTATTGGACAAACCAAAAGGCATCACTAACCATTTATATAAGCCAAATTTTGTTTTAAAAGCACTTTTTCATTCATTATTATAAAAACTCGACCTGCTTGATGAGTTGAGTGATTTTACTATCTTTTCTAAGATTGACTTGCATAATGGCTACCATCAAATATGAACCATCATATTTGATGGTAGCCATTATGCAAGTCAATCTTAGAAAAGATAGTAAAATCACTTAACTCATCAAGCATATCATCTAACCTAGGAATAGGATGATGATAATGAACAGTTATGTTGTCGATAGCTTTACAGTCTACACACATTCTCTAAGTACAATCTTTTAGGAACAAGAATGACAGAAACGACACAAGGGCTAAGACTCTCACGTACGTACCCTTTGTCCAAAAGTACTTGCACTTGGTGCTGAATCTCCTTTGTTTCTTCTAGGTTTATGCGATATGGAGGCCAGTTGGGAAGAGAGGCTTCTGGTACCAAGTCAATTTGGTGTTCGATACTCTAATTGGTGGTAGTACAGTAGGCACCTCTCCTGGAAACACATCATCATAAGCCTGCAAAACATGAGAAACAACACTAAAAAGAGATGTTAAGTCATTTATAGAAAGCAATGCATTCTTGTACAACAATACAAAGTGTATCAAAGTGGGATCTTCTCTCATCTCTCTTAGATCAGATTTGGTGGCTATCATGACTAACCTTTTCTCTCTCTCACTCTTTCTTTTACCACTCGGTTTTGGCCTGTGGCTCTCACTCACTTTTTGTGGAATCACACTCTTTTGTTCTCTCTCTTTCTCACTCTCAACTTGCACTTTAATCTTTTGTATATTATCATTCATAATTTGAGAAGAAGTCAATGGTCGCAGCACCACTTGTTTATTGTCCCACAGGAACTTGTATTGATTAGTTCTCCCATCATGAAACACGGCACAATCATATTTTCATAGTCTTTCTAGCAGCAAATGACATACATCCATGGACACCACATCACACTCCATCGTATCATGATAAGTACCAATTTTAAAATCAACATCCACGGTGTATCCCACACTCAATGAACCTCTCTCATGCAACCACTGGTTCTGATAGGGGTGCGGGTATTTCTTGTACTTCAACCTATGTTTATTGCAAAACTCATTGCTAGCCAAATTATGACAACCCCACCATCAATGATTACCTTGCAAAATTTGCCATCTTTGCTAACTTGAGCTCTTGTTGGAATAAATTGCAGTGCTGTTCATGGGATGCTTTTAGTTGTACACTCAACACCGTTGGTGCACACACATGTATAGGGCCAATACCGGGATCACAATACTCAATTTCTTGTGCCATCTCCTTTTCTTCTTTACGTGCATCATCATACGTCCCTATGTCAGTAAGGTGAGCATCCTCTTCTTCACTTGTACAATCATATTCCCTATTCGCTAACATCAACATCACCTTGTTATTTGGGTAATCCTTTTGCATATGACCATGACCAAGACATTTGAAGTATTGTATGCCACTACTATTCGCCGTGGAACTCACAAAAGAAGCACCATTAGTTGCTAGATATGATGGCTTCCTTGCACTTGGAGTGGTTTCTTCTTTCTTGCTAGATGATGGGCGAAAGCTTGATCCTCCACTTGGAGCTACTCTCTTGCTCATTTGTGGTTTGGGAACATATCTTCCTCTACTGGACAATGTATGGGTAGCAAAGGATGTAGATATTGCAAACTTAGCATCCTCTTGCAATTGACGTTCCACCTTTGTAGCTTGATGTACTAACTCACAAGATTGTTATAGGGCTGAAAACTGACAATTTGTTTCACTTGATGGTTTAAACCTGAGAGGAAGCGTGCCATGGTTTGCTCTTCTTGTTCTTGAACCTTGGCTCAAATCATGGCTAGCTCCATCTCTTTATAGTATTCCTCCACAGAATGTGTTCCCTGCTTCATATTATGCAATTTATCAAATAGATCACGTTTATAATGATGAGAAACAAAATAGGCTCTCATTTCTCACTTCATCTCTTACCGTGAAGCAACATGATCTTCTCCATTCTCAGCTCTTTGAGTGATCACTTGCTCCCACTAATCTAAAACATAACCTTCAAACTCAAGGGACGCCAATTGTATCTTTATCTCATCCGTATAGTATGCATGTAGAATATCTTGTCAACCTTCAATTCCCAAGTGAGATACTCCTCGGGATTAGTTCCACCTATAAATTTGGGCATGGAAAACTTGAGCTTACCCAAACCGTCATTTTCATTACATGGACGACGATAATTGCCAATACGATACATTGCAAAATCACCATCTCATTCCGACGAATGCGCAACACCACCACGACCACCACTTAGGCCTCGGATGTGCCCTCCCAAAACTCCTCGTCCCCCAGGCAGTGGTGGATGCACCATGTTTTCCGCCACTCGGTGTTGTGGTTCAAGAGATATATGGGCAACAGCTTCTCCTCCTTGAACATTTGCATCATCGCCACCATTGCGAACTTTATAAGCCTAGTGAGTGCTCCAATGTTATTCCACAACTGGTATGCATTTTCATCAGCTTGTAACTCTAAATTTTGCATCTCCTTTGCGATTTGATCAGCGAAGGCGTCATATTCTCATGGAGTTGATTGAGCTCTTGGTGTAGCTCACGTCGAAAATGTTCACGGATTGCCCCAAATTAATATTGCTTGACGAATTCTTGAGGATCATTGGTCTCACCACTCTCATCATGGTGTTCTCCTTCACTTGACATGGTTAGTTATGCAAGAAACAAATAGATGTGTATATTGATGCTTTATGGAAATCACTCAATCTCACTCTTTTCTCTCGCAAGTAAAGTTTTTACCTTTCCGAAGTGAATTAAGACCAATTAAAAACTTACACTTGGTGGAAGCTACAATAGCAAAGTAAAGATCAAGCGGATTTAAGAGTGTTTCCCCAATGCACGACAACGGTTATTAGTAGAGCATGGTATGAATGTGTTTATCCTACACAATCTGAATTTTCACGATGTTGTAAAATTAATTAATAATCTAAGTTAGAAACTTCATCTAAGTGCTGATCCAAAAGATTTAAATGGAGAGTATGAACGCACACACAAAAATCAATGTGACTCAATGCAAACAAAGGAATAAGCCAAATGGAAGCAATATGAATTTGATGATTAAATAGCTCGCTTTGCATCAAGTATTAGAAGAGATGTCAGCCAATTACAAGAGAATAAATAGAAGTCACAAGATTACTCAAAAAATTAAATACTCAACTAAGTTTATGGACTAAAGCCACTCACCCAATTCAGTCGCGTGGGTCTTTCCCTCTCCTCTTGGCCTCATGGCCCATGGCTAGCCACATGAAGCCATGGATTTGCTAGGCATCTTCCAATGCTTCAACTCCTTCAAATCTAAAAGTATTGCCATGAGTTAGCATTCCATTCCAATTAAAATCAATAGGAGATTCATTAAGAAACAAAAGCATTTGTCGGTTTAGTAACTTGGTTCTTGCTCTTGTTATATGACCTTTTGGAGCTTCATTATCATGCACACTTGAAGTTAGAGTGGAAGATGAGTGTGTAGTTGAGATATCATTATCACCAACTATCTAGCTGCCGGTGCCTGGGCAGACCAGACTGAATTGAAGTCCAGGAAGGTGCCCGTCCTGCTTAGAGGGTTGGCTCCACTCCTGACAAGCTGACCAATTCGGTTCGCCAAACATCTTTTCCCCCCTCTCTCGTGGTCGCTTTCCTACTCAAACAAGCCATTAGTTCCTTAGAAAAAGTCTGTTGCTCAGCTCTAGATCATATAGTAGTGCTAGGATGCAATGGAACTACAATTTACAAAAAAATGTTATACTAGGATTTCACTTTTTCCCCCATGAAATCTGCACTTTCTATTTTCAAATAAATAAAGCTCATAGTACGAACATGCATAGTAGAAATGGCAAAGCCAAGAACAAGATATGTGTCTCTTTCTTTAGCTTTTCAAAGGAGGAGAGTTGGAAAGAGTACGTGCTGTGTTGACAATAGTAAAAGGTAATTGTGGTGAAAAATCTGACAATGTAACAGAAAAAAGGCTGCTAGATGACATGCAAGGGTAACTGTCAGTGGGCTTGAACTCCGTGAATACACGGTCAGCCCTGTTCTTATGATATGCGGCGGTTGACTTTTGACTATGATTGATATCTTTTGTCTGTATTTTTTGAGATGATAGTGCATACAATTTTATACTTAGAAAGCTATTTGAAGAAGTAGCTTCGAGAAACTGCTTGAAAAAATTGCACTATATATTTTATCTTTCGAACAACCCAAAGACAAAAGGGTTTAGAAAAAAAAAAGGATTTTTCATTCTTATGAGAGTACGACAACGGTCACGTCATGTTCCCTATGGCTTCTCTAAGTGGAACTTGTTGTTCACTGTGGTCTATGCTCAAGAAGAATACATTATTTTGTAGACAAAATATTGACATTTAGCCAAAGAAACGTACCATTAGCGAGGGCACCTACCAGCCTCTCTTCCTATACATTTGGTACATGACGATGTCTTCATGCGCATAGCATCACTATTAGCTTTTATCGGACTTAGAAATTAAATTTCGAATCCTATGTGCTTAGCATGTTAGTCCTATGATCAATAGTTAGTACACATATAGTACATTGTTGTATCACATCAATCCACGAGTAAATAAAATAGAGTAGAACATAATATTAAGCGGTTTAACATAGACCTACATGACTAAGTTTACACAAATAGACCGACTGGTCAAATAGTTCACATACGAGAGTACTTGCAACGGAAATAAATGATAAATTAAGACAAAAGGGCCATCGTGATATGCCATAAACCCACAGACAACCAACCGGGTTAACGCTCAAGTATTCAGTGTCCTCATCACCAACTATCGTGGCATAACAGTTGCAACCTAATGGATCTTCTTCCTTTTACTTTGATAGTATTTAACAAGTAATTGTGAGTATAAAATTGTACTCCACAAGACTTTATAGCAAAGATAATAACACATGCAAGCTTTATCAAAGGGGTGGCTATCCTAACTATTTTTTTTTGCATCAAGCGAGATTTGTAAGAACAATTGACATTAATATGAAATAATGAGTAATAAATAAAAATGTAAGTACATGAATCAAGTGGATTTCCTTTGCTAAAACAACATTATCACATTTGGTAATCCTTTACCAAAATATTTCTAGCATGGATTCCCACCATCCCTACCATTCCCAAAACCATATTAAAACATTACCATTTTCTAACATTAAGCCGCCTGATGAGCTAAAACCTCAAGATATGGATGCTCCCTTTATCATCATCAAGAGAGCTCATATGTTGTGTAGGTAATATTTGCAAAACAATGCAAGAGCCCCTTCAAGCATGGAGTTCACTTACCAAGCCCGCACAACCAACAATTAAATCTACGAACTACCATCTGTAGTTCATTGCCAGAATTGGATAAATTATTTAGCCAAGTTCATCCCATTACTGTGTGGTTGTATGATAGTGCTTGCACATGGCACTAAAGTTCGATTCTTAATGATCCAGGTGAGACTACTACAAACCGAGATCTCATGCAACCTACACTGGTCTCAACAAACCACTCGCCCAAGTACAAATTATTTTTATTTTCATATTTTTAACCAAAATAGCAGAGGTAACTCCTCTCTCCAAACTGAGCTAAAACATTTCTCAAAGTATCCAAAATTAAGTTATACCAATTTCCACCACCTTTACCATCATTAAAACTATGCATGGCTACGTATGTGAACAAATACCACTCTAAAAAATCCCACCATTGTTTCTAACAATAGTGGATAATATTCCTAGGGTGACACAGCAAGGATATCAACTTTTCAAGGAAGGATCAATGCAAAAATTTGTGATAACTGAATAATAAACATAAACATTGCCATTTAATCAAAAATAAAGATGCATAATAGTTTGAGCAAACAATATATATAACATTAAAATATAGGATCAACATGGTGAAAGGAGGGTGCTTGGCTTGCACATTGAACACCTACTCATTCTCTGGGTTGACCTTGAAGCTTTTCTACGCATCGATATCTAAACAGGAAAAGACAAGAAACACAAATAAATTCAAGAAGAGACCAAAATTCTTGAATTTTTTGCAGAATGAAAGTTCATTATTTTAGAAAAAATAAAAATAATAATAGCTCAAATTGGAGTTGTACGAGGGAGAACAGGCCTTTTGAAATTTTGCCAGAGGAAAATCCAAGAAAAACAAGAGAGAAAAAGTTTGCACTAGGGTTTCGAAAACATTTCGTTTTCTATTTTTCTTTCTAAAGGAAAATTTGGTTTTATTGCATCGCTACGCTGACAACTGGGGTCAGGTCCACTGTGAACAGAGTTCACAAACACACTAATGACTCATGATCTAAAAACCAGTTTAAATTAAAATCTTGATTAATTAATCTACTGGTCCCACACATCGGTGACTAATTAACCTTAACCAAAGTCATTAACGCTAACCTGAGCACAGTGCCGAGCACACTATTGGCTCAGATGAGGTCGTAGCCATTGTGATGTCAACGCTGAGGCCCAAGGAGCATGCGAAATGGCTACCTCAAAGGGTTGTGACACTAACGGTGATGGCACATAGACATATGGTCACCATAACAAGGAGAATGACGAGCAAAAGTGGCAGTTGTAGGCATGGCTATGGCAGCGATGACCAAAGCTGGTACTCCAAGTCAAATTAAACATCACATTTGGATTAGGAGCTCACCATGAACACACCGGTGAGGTTGACAATGACGGTGAATAGTAGCGGCGACGATGGCTTCAACGGTGAGAAAGCTCAACAATGGCATGGAGCTAAAAGGAAGCACACGGTCAAGTTCAATGAGACAAGGGGATTCTAAAAATGACCACACTGAGGCTTAAGAATCATCGGAAAGGGAACTGTTAATAGACAATGACGATAGGGGTGGCGATGATGTCTTCACGGTAGCTCCCCATAGAGCGAATTGGTGGAGACGGAGCACATGATGAGGTTCAAGGGAATGATACGAAGCTAAAAACAACAATGGGCAAGGTTCAAGCTTACTAGAGGCAAAGGAGAATGGTGGTGGCCAAAGTTGGCGAAGACGATGTGGATCCGGTGTAACACTATAGGAGTCGAGAAATCAAGTAAGGGGTTTAGATCAGGAAGCAAAATGGCGCATGACGATGCAAGTGGTGAGGAGTTAGCTCACCAAAAATGAAGTTGGCTATGATGGAGTGCACGCATTAGAGCCGAGAATCATGACTACGTTCTAGGAAAACCAGAGGAGTAACCTTGCTGGAAATGGGTAAAATGGAGACAACGTGGAACGGAATGGAAGGAGACCAACTCGGCTTGGGTTTTATATGGTGAGACACGACATGATCATCGATTTCTCATTGGCTGAATGGGAGAACTCATGAATGAGGCATTCATTGGCGTCACCCGCACACCAACAACTATAGGAGGTGGAGGTGACAAGGCGTGGCTACATACAAGGCACTCGAGGTGTTTAGATTGGCTGGCTTTTGCAGGTGTGCATGAGTGGCACTGTAGTTGCTATAGTAGCTCAGGTGCTCACCAATGGCATCAAGGCAAATTGGACAATGATAGCTGATAGGCGGGCCCCATGCTTGAGCGGCAAGGGTGAAGCAAATGAAGAGAAGGCACATTCGCAAGAGTACATTCCACGTAGAGAAAATGGGAAAGAGAAGGCGGCTTTAGAGTGGATAGCATGTGGGTTGAAGCAGCATGAAACAGTAACAAGCAGGGCTGAGGCTAACGGCTTCAAATTAAGAAGGTGGGTTTTTGAAGTTTAAATCCTTTTCGAATTGATTTAATTCAAGAAAATGCATTTGAGCTCAGAAAATTACCAAACTAAGCTAAAATGTTCTGCAATTTTTTGGGGATGCACTTTAGAATATTTAGAACTCAAATAAATTTTTTTGAGGTTCTTATCAAGTTTTATTTATTTCAAAAATTCATTTTTAGTTACTAAAAATAGGAAAAGCTTTTATTAAATGCTGATTTTTTAAAAAATTCACAAAAAATGCAGAAACCATGATTTAAACATAACTTAAAGTAGAATTTGAAATTATGGGATGTTACAGACCTACCCCATAAAGAAAATCTCATCCTCAAGATTTGAACAGTTTTGAAAAAAGATATGAAATCTTGGTTCTCAGGTGGTCGTCGCGTTCCCATGTGGCTTCTTTCTCAGTGTGGTTGCTACACTGAACTTTGCATAGTTTGATTGTATGATTTCTCATTTGACGATCTACTTACTCTAGGATGCGAATAAGATGTTCCTGGTATCTGAGGTCTTGTTGCACATTGATGCTCTCCAAGTGGGTTTTGTCGGTTGGAACAAGGAGACATTTCTTCAGTTGTGAAATTTGGAAACATCGTGGACATCTGATAGCTCCATTGGTAGCTCAAATTCATATGTTACTACTTCTTTTTGCTATTGTTTAGAATAGTCCAATGTATCGGAGTGCTAAGTTTCCTTTGCTTGAAATCAGTGAGTGCCCTTGAGCGCTGTGACCTTCAAATGGACACAATCATTTGGTTCAAACTTTAGCTCCTAGCATCGATGATCTGCATAGCTCTTTTGTTGTGATTGGGAAGCATTACAATCTCAAATTAATTGTACTTGTTCTTTGGCTTCCTTGATAGTGGCCAGTCTAAACACTTGTCTTTCCCTGGTCTCAGACCAGTTTAGTGGTGTCCTACAATTTCTTTCATTTAAGGCTTCAAATGGAAAATTTTGGAGGCACGCTTGATAACTATTGTTGTATGCAAACTTAGCATATGGTAAACATTTGTCCCAGTTTGAACCATAGAACAACACACAAACTCTCAACATGTCCTCTAATATTTGATTCACCCTTTGGGTTTGACCTATTGTTTGTGGGTAGTAGGCAGTGTTAAAAGATAATCTTGTCCCCATGGCTTCATGCAAACTTTTCCAAAACCGCGAGGTAATTGGGTATATTCATCTAATACAATCCTTTTTGGTACACCTTGGAGGTAGACTACTTTGAGATATACAACTCCAACTTATTTTTCTCGTTGACTGGTCTTGATAGGTGTAAAATATGAAAACTTGATCAAACAGTCAACTACCACCCATATGGAATCAAATCCTTTTTATGTCCTTGGTGGTTCAGTAATAAAATCCATTCCTACTTTAACCCATTTCCACTCAGGCACAAGTAGGTAGCTGAAGTAATCCCATTGGCCTACAATGTCCGGCTTTCACATTTTAACATACATCACAAGTGGCAATGAACCTTGCTACCTCTCTTTTCATACGAGGCCATCAATATCTTTGTCTTAGGTCTTGGTACATCTTGTTTCTTCCTAGATGAATGGAATACGTGGACTTACAGGCCCCTATAAGAATTAATTCTTTAAGCTCCTTGCAATTTGGCACAACTAATCGTTGCCCATACCAAATGGTACTTTGCTCATCCTTAGAAAATGTTGTGATCGTGGCCTCCATTAGCTTGTCCTTGATTTTCCTGAGATGTTCACCTTTTGTTTGGGCTGTCTGAATTTTCCCTTCCATGGTTGGTTTCACCTCCAAAGTAGCCACATAACTTTCATCTACTAACCTAGTTATGAGTCCTTACTTACCTAGTTAGCCCATAGACCTCCACTTGCCTAGTTGCCCTAAATCATGACTTTGTGAGCAGTCAATGGAGGGGAGACGTTGCCTTTGCCCATTGGTGGGATTCTGCAAGGGGAAGGAGGGACAGGGGAATAGGACCGCATGATCTCGCCTTAGTGTCATTGTCACGCTAGTGATGAGCTCGCTTTAGTGTCATTGTCATGCTGGTGACGAGCTCGCCTCAGTTGGCCGCGTGCATGGCACTATGCATAGCATAGTAATCCCAGAGATTAGGATTATATTAGTGTTAATTATATTGGTTAAGGTTAATTATTCATTGACATATGAGACTAGTAGATTAATTAATCAATATTTTAATTTAATCAGTATTAGGACGTGAGTCACTAACATGTAGCCCCACGTGCGCTTTAGCATGTTTGTGAACTCAGTTCATCGTGGACCTGGCCCCACTTATTAGCATAATGATGCAATAAAACTAGATTTTTCTTTAGAAAGAAAAAGGAAAATAAAAGGACTTCCGAAACCCTAGTGCACAATGTTTTCTCTCTTCTTTTTCTCAGATTTTCCTTCCTCGCAAAACTTGAAGGCTTGTTCTTTCTCATACAAACACTGATTTGAGAAATTCTTGTTTCTAAATTTTTAAAATAATAAAATTCTATTCTGCACAAAAAAACATGAATTTTGGTCTCTATTTGAATTTATTTGGTGTTTCTTAGCTTTTCCCATTTAAATACCAACGTGCTAGAAGCTTCGAGCTCAATCGAGAGCAAGGGTAGGTGTTCAACAAGGAAGGCAAGACCCTACTTTGATCATTTTGATCTTATATTTGAATGTCATGTATGTTGTTTGCTTAAACTATTATGCATGCTTATTTTGATTAAATGGCTATGTTTATGTTAGTATTTAGTTATCATCAATTGTTGCATTTTTCCTATCTTGAAAAGTTGATATCCTTACTGTTATCACCCTAGGAATATTATCCATGATTGTTACAAATAATGGTCAGATTTTAGAGTGGTATTTGTGTCACATGCTTAACCATGCTTAGTTTAATGATGGTAAAATGGTGGAAATTGGTATAACTTAATTTTGGACACATTGGAAATGTTTTAGCTCAATTTGGACAGAGGGATTACCTCTTATACTTTGGTGAAAAATATGAAAATAAAAATAATTTTGTTGAGAGCAGTGCAAGTTGAACAAGATTCAATTTGTGGTATCCTTGCCTGAGTCTATACGGACCAAACTTAAGTGCCATTGATCCAAGCATTATCGTACAACCACATGATTTGGTAATATCACAAACTTGGCTAAATAATTTATCGAATTCTAGCAATAAACTATAGGTGGTAGTTGGTGGGTTTAATTGTTGGTTGTGCAGGCTTGGTATGTGAATTCCATGCTCGAAGGGGTTCTTGCATTGTTTTGCAAGGCTTACCTACACAACATATGAGCTCTCTCGACGATTATAAAGGGCATCCATGTCTTGAGGTTTCAGCTCATCGGGCGGTTTAATGTTAGAAAAAGATCTTGTTATGATCTTAGTCACACTCTTTATTGTTGAGTGTGGGCGGACAGTAAAAGTTGATCATACAATGTGGGTAAAGCTGAACAATCTCCATAGAGTGTAAGATTTATTCGAATAGTCGTATACCCTATCATGGACATCGCTTAGTAATACCACACTTGGTTAGATTTTCTAGTTGTACAATGGTTTTGAGAATGGTACGGATTGTGGGAATCCATGCTAGAAATGTTTTGGTAAAGAATTACTAAATGTGACAATGTTTTTGTAGCAAGGAAAATCACTTGATTCATGTACTTACGTTATTATTTATTACTCATTATTTTATATTAATGTCAATTGTGTCGTTGTTAAAATTACTAAATCTGTTGCAAATGAAAACTTCCTTGATGTAATAAACAAAACCTAGGTAGGATAGCCACCCCATTGATAAAGCTTGCATGTTTGATTATCTTTGCTATAAAGTCTTGTGGAGCACAATTTTGTACTCACAATTACTTGTTGAACAATATCAGAGCAAGAGAAAGAAGATTCGTTGGGTTGCAACTGTTATGCCATAGGAGTTGGTGATGAGGATGCTGAATACTAAGTGTTAACCTAGTTGGTTGCCAGTGGGGTTATGGCATACCATGAGGGCCCTGTTGTTTTAATTTATCATTTATTTTGGCTACAAGTACTCTCTTTATGTGAACTATTTGACAAGTCGGCTCATTTGTGTAAAACTTGGTCATATAGGTCTATGTTAAATTGCTTAATATTATGTGCTACTTTGTTTTATTTACTCGTGAATGGATGTGATGCAACGATATACTATATGTCTGCTAGCTATCGATCATGGGACTAATACAGTAAACATATATGATTCAGAATTTAATTTTTGGGTCTGACAAAAGCTAATAGTGACGCTATGCCTATGTGCGTGAAGAGGTCGCCATGTATTAAACATATAGGAAGAGAGGTTGGTAGGTGACCTGGCTAATGCTATGTTTGTTTGGTTAAATGCCAATATTTTGAGCATGTTTGGCCGAGCTCCAACTTCAATGTTTTGGCTCTAAAGTCTGGTTTCTAGATAAGTTAGCTCCTGGAGAAGTCGGAGCCCAGAAATTTGGAGTGGCCCGAATTGCAGCTTCCCAGCTCTAGCTCTGTTCACAACTAGTGAAATGTCCATGTTGCCTTTACCACCATGTATCATCAAATTCCATAAAAGTTCTTTCACACTATATGTTTGCTAGAGATGGTAAGTTTGATTCACAATGAGTTAATTCAGGTGCTACGATTTTCTAGACAGATTGTGCTGCTCAAAATTCTGACAAAAATTGTTTCCAGAACTGAATTTCTGCTTGCATATATAGGAACGAGTTATCTCTAATATTTGCTGCCAATAGCTCAAACTTGTTTTGTACTTCTATAATAGATTGTTCAGAACAAACATTGTGCAGACTGACAATACTCAACACCATCCATTTGTTTCGTCTAATCTACATTTGATTCCCATTTGACTTGTAGAACCCAAGCACATTTGACCTTTTTTTGAAAGAAGGAAACAGTAGACATGCATGATCTACCATCATTCTACTTGTCCAACATAACCTATACTCATTCTCCAAGTATCAGGGCAACATCATTTGTACCCATGGCATACTACTCACACATTCAACAAATGTACACACTACTCAAGCATAGATAACTTGGGTTCATCTCGTAGGACTTTGCACAAATTAGACATCAACAAGATAGTATTTTGAGAGGGGATTCGGAACTAACCTTGCTTCTGAGTCGGGGGAACAGAGGGTGCCATTAGGGGACCAGGGGCCGGGTGGTCGCCGACGTTGGGGGACCAGGGCACAATCGGGGATGGGAGTGACATGGAAGTTGGTGTTGGGGAGGGGCCTAGGCAAGGGTGTTGTCGAGACCTGAATATGCAAATTTGGACACTCTGTGTATAGTGCATTAATCTAGAATCACGCTAGTGCACATAGTGAAACACATAGATGGAATATCAACCATATTCGCTGTTAACCAAGAAAATACTTAAATGTTATTAATTATTAGAGTTGTGACCTTATGGCCAAGTTTACACTTTAACAGCCGAATGGGCCTAACAGAACTAGTAGTGGAAACACAACAAAAACAAGGTGTTCATTCCACATGTCCACAGGTAATTGACTGGGAAGCGAGACCCTAATCCGAAATGTCATCTAAGTGCCCTCCTTCAAGCACCTCTAGTTGATATGGTTCTTCTTCTTCAACTAAGCAAATGTAAATATAGCCGTGAGTACATAGAGTACTCAGTAAGTCGTTTGTAACAAGAATGCAATATAATTATGCAAGGCTTACTAAATGATAACTAAGTGGTTATTTTGTAGAAAGTAATAATATAAAATAAATACAATAAATAGATTGAAAGTGAACTTTGAAAATAATTAATAAGTAATCAAAGTAAATTGAATAGACCATAAGTGAACTGACATCCACCTGTGAACTAACCATTCATGTAATGAGCCACTAGTGAACTAACCATTCACTCCTCAAACTTAACCCAACTAGGTTTTCATGAAATCTCTACTCCTAGTGTGAAATCACCGAGCATTGTTCATAACCGAAGATACGGCTATTTGAATAGTTCTACACTCTGTAGTGGTTATATAACTTTACCCACATAATATGATCATCTCATAGTGACACTAGAGCAACAAGCTTCCTTGGACATGTTGACCAATAAGAACATAACAAGGCTGTTACAAAGCTCAATCTCAATTTAGTTTCACCCACTAAGATTTCACGATCGAGTAGGCTAACCATCTAGTCGAATAGATCCCTCTTATTCCCCATAGAAATGTCTAACTGACACCCGCTAACATATCGATGGCGAAATCAAAATTGAAACATCACAATTAATTAGTCAGGTCTATCCCATACTAGACATGTGGTTGTACGATAAGACTCAGATCAATGGCACACAAAGTTAAGTCCTTAGACAATACCCAGGCGAGACATTCATATCCCTCGAAGTGCTAATCATACTTCTCCTTTACTGCACGATCACTTGCCCAAGTGAAAACCAGTTTTATATAACCAACACCAATGACACAACCCATGTTATGGTACTCAAATTTTAAAACTATGGTTGACCACCATGATACAATATCTCATTAAGTCAAAATTAATTAATTAATTAATTCACATGTGATGATGAACCCAACACACTATAAGCATGGCTATGCATATTAAGTATACAACTCATGTGATAACTAGTATTACATCACCCAATAATTACACATCTTATGGTGACGATGGAATCACAGTATTCAAATTAGCAACTGAGGAAATTAATCAAACTGGACAATAACTACCAGATACAAAGGTTTGTATTAAAATAGTAATGCATGATAATTTAAAATAAAATAATAAATAAATAGATGTGAAAACTAGATTCAACATGATCAGAGCACATGATTTGCCTTAGCCTTATTCAGTTACCAACTCTTGGTCTTTAGATCCTACTTTAGCGGGCTAACGTGGTAGTGACATGGCACGACACATTGAAAACATCTAGGCCCCTAAAAATAATTTTGGTAATTAATAACATTATGCAAATATGGGACTAACATATTTGTTGAGTATTTGAAAGGTTTAGTTTCGATGACGAATATGAGATGCATGCTAAGGGTTAACATGAAGATCAATGTGGCTCAAGACAAAAGTATAAGTAGTCTAGGATTCCTTTTTGATTTTACCGGTCTTAGGAGAAAGGATGGAAGTCTGAATTATAGGATAAATGTCGTACCATTAAAAGGGATCAAGGCTAGTAACTTTATAGCATGTTCTTGTGCTATTCGGATCAATTTAGGATCATGCATTTACTTAAAATTGAAATTGATAGCCAACTGTGCATTGTTAGAAAAATCGATAGTACCGAAGTTTAAACGGTGGAACTACTATAGAGCGGTACTACCGTACCTCCTGAACACTACTACCAGAACCCAGAAGTACCAAAAAGATAGCAGAATGTTTTTTCAAAGAGCACCCTTGGAAGCACATTTATTTTTCTGGAAAACAGTAGTATCAAAGTTTACACGGTGGAACTATTGTAGAGCGGTATGACTGCACCTCCTAAGTGGTACTACCTAACCTTAGAAGGTCCGAAACCTTGGCGTGAAGCATCATAATAAATCTTAAAATCCTTGTTGATGTTGGGCAACACTAACATTGGTGTGTAGTCAGACATTCCTTCAATTTCTGGAAACTCTTCTCACATTCTAGCATTCAAATGAACTTCTTTTCCTTCTTTAATATCTATGTAAGTAGCCTTGCTATACTGAAGAATCCTTCAGTGAAGTGACGATAATATCCTGCCATGCCAAGAAAACTTTTAACTTACGGCACTGAAGTCGGTGACTTCCAATTAAGCACATCCTTAACTTTTTCGACATCAACCACAACTCGTCCTGCTGACATGACGTGGCCTAAAAAAGCAACTTCCATCATCTAGAACTCACACTTGTTGAACTTAGCATACAACTTATGCTCCCTGAGTTTTTGAAATACTAACTTCAAATGTTCCTCATGCTCTTTCTCATCCTTGGAGTAAATTAGAATGTCATCAATGAAGATGATGACAAACTTATCAAGGTACTTTATGAACACATTGATCATCAGATACATGACATAGGTTGGGGCATTGGTTAAACCAAAATACATCACTATGAACTCGTACAGACCGTAGCGAGCTGAGAACACTGTCTTGGGTATATCCTCTTGATGGATTTTCAACTGATGATATTCTGGTCTCAAATCAATCTTAGAGAATGCTCCTGCTCCTTTAAATCATCGATCCTGGGCAAAGGAAAATTGTTCTTGATAGTAACCTCATTGAGTGTCCGATAATCCACACACATACGCTGGCTACCATCCTTCTTTTTTATGAACAACACTGGCGCTCCTCATGAGGATGAACTAGGCTTGACATAACCTTTATCTAGTAGCTCCTGGATTTGCTTCTTTAATTCTATCAACTCATTAGCAGGCATCCGATGGTTCACTTGTCCTCGAACAACGGATTACAACACTCGATTGGCTTGAAACTTAGAGCGCTTCATGACCTAATCCTGAAGCAGGGGTTCTATCCGATGTAGCTCCCAAATTTAAATGAATTGGCGTCAGGGCTTGCTTCTACGGACACTTGTTAGCATAGTGACCTGGCTTATGGCATTTGAAATAGGCGATTGCAGCTGAGGGATTGACATTCCTCTACAGTTGGTTACTAGCACTGATAGGGTGTGGTCCAAACACATTATGATAAGGCACCGGTGCTGGAGTCCTGAACCCTAACTGTTGAGGTACATGTGCTGGTTGATAAGTATTAAAGCAAGCCTTCTAGGACCGATGCATCTAGGCTCCTGTTGCATTATCCTTCTATTAAACGACTCTATTAGACCATGTGGTGGTCGAGTATTTAGTGATGATGAATAATTGGCATTTGGGTTTCATTAGAATTTGCATTTGAGAAAGTTTCTGTCAATGTGCATTTGTTAAAACTGGATCTCAAGTTTAATGGTTTGACTGCTTTGTATTGAGCGGTCTGACCAGCCGGCTTCGCACGGAAGTCAGTGGTCTGAACAACTTCAAGTTGGGAAATCCGATTAGCAAACGTCGACCATGGTGTTTCGACCACATCCTGCTTTAACCGCGATGGCTTCGACCACATTGACTTCGACCATGTCTAACTTCAACCATGTCAACCTTCGATCATGATATTTTGGCCATGAAACATTGACTATGGCAGAACGATCATACTTAGTCGAAGATGGTAAGTTACAATACTTTTCAATGGTTGACATATTAGGCTAGCAGTAGGACTGGCTAGTGGTGATCGGTGAACAGTACTTGAAGGATTGGGTACTCGGAAGATGGAAGTACTCCGTGGTGAGATGGTCGGGATACTTGATAGTCAAAAGGACTTGATACTCGATAGTAGTAGTTTTCGCGATTGTGATTAGAGGTCAGTTGTCAGAGACTTGTGGTATGTGATTGGTACTAGTGGATGGTAGTCTACTTCATACTCGGTAGTCGGAGGGACTCGATACTTGTAGACTTTGCTAGTTGGTAGCGATCGATACTTGGTGGTTAGTACTCGATGGATTTATGGTCGGTAGCGATGCGGATGTATTACCGAGTGTTTTGAGCATAGTGATGGTATTTCCCGAGTACATGTTTATTTCGAGTACTCGTTGAGCTAGCGGTCGCGTTGAGTGGTCTAAGGCTGAGTTTTGGATAGCGATAGAGTTAGTGTTATAATGAGTTGTCTGAAGCAAATTTGTGATAGTGATGGGTTGAGTGGTCGTGGACGACCTGTGTGATGCTAATGGATGATTAACGGTGTGGTTTGTGTGTGTGGAATAATGACAATCAAGTTGTGAAGAATTTGTGCCAAGAAAATCTTCTTTGGTCTTTGCATGTGCAGGTGCGCGTGGAGACAGTCATGGTCACTGACGAGGAGAACCAGGGCTAGGATGGGGAAGTATGAGGTCCAAGCGGTCGAGAATGTCACACGTGGTGGTCGGGCTCACGCTGGAGCACGTGGAGATCAAAGGTGGTGATTCGCGAGAGAAGCTACGGGCGGTGCGGTCTAGGAGGCTCTGACACAGGCGGTGTAACATCTTGATTTTCATAGCTTTTTGAAGCTTTTAAAATAGAATTCACCAGTTGGATTTTTCTGGAATTAATTAAAGCTTAAACAGAATTTTTATGAATTAAAAGGATTTAATATGACTAAATTAAACTTTAATATTTTTTGGAAGTATTTTATTTGGGTTCCTTATGTTTCAAGAAATTTTGCTAGAATTTTTTTTAGATTTTTCAGGTTTATTTGCAATTTTCTAGAGCTCAAAGGAATTAATAGAAATTATCATGCATTACTATTTTATTACAAACCTTTGTATTGGTAATTAATGACCGACTTGATTAATTCCCCCTTGATAAATTGAATGACATGATTCCATTGTCAGCACAGGATATGTAATTATCTAGTGATGCAATATTAGTTGTCACATGAGTTGTACGCTTAAATTGTTTAGCCATGCTTATAGTCACGTTGGGTTTGTCATCACATGTGATCAATTAATTAATTGTGACTTAATGATATATTGGAACGTGGTGGTCAGCCACATTTATACAATTTGAGTACCATGACATGGGAGGTGTCATTGGTGTTGGTTACACAAAATTGGTTTACACTTGGGTGAATGATCGTACAGTAAAGGGTGTGCAGTTCGCACATTGGACGTTGATGTTTCGCCTGGGTAATATTTAAGGACTTAATTTTGTATGCCATTGATCTGAGTCTTGCTGTACAATCACATGTCTAGTATGGGATAGACCTTGTTGACTAATTTGTGAAATTTCAATCTCGATTCTGCTATTGTGATGAATATGATTGTTGATTTCCATGAGGTGCAAAGGGGGTGTGATGCGAAATTCTAGCGGACGGAATTGGGTTGTGATTGAGCATTGTAAAGGTCTTGTCATGATCTCTCCACCGCACATCAAAGGAAGTGTGTTAATCTAATAGCAATATGAGATAATCATGTCTTGTGGATAAAGTTGTACAACCTCTACAGAGTGTAAAACTATTCGAATAGCCATGTTCTCGGTTATAGACAATGCTTGGTAATTTCACACGAGGGGTAGAGTTTTCATAAAAACTTGGTGGGATCAAGTTGGGAAGTGAATGGTTGATTCACTAGTGGTTCATTGCATGAATGGTAGTTCACGAGTGGTTCATTGGATTGAATAGTCAGTTCACTTGTGGTTGCTCTTAATTCCTTTGATATTTACCTATTAATCATTTTCAAAGTTGGTTTTTCAGTCTATTTATTGTATTTACTTTAAATTATTGTTTTCTACTAAATTAACCTTTCAGCCATCCTTTGGTAAGCATTGCATACTATATTGAATCTTTGTTACAAGTGACTTGCTGAGTACTCTATATACTCACGGCTATATCCATATTTGCTCAGTTGAGGCAGACGGACCAGATCCGCAGGAGGTACTAGAAGGAGGATACTTCGACGACTTCGCGGATTAGGACTTCGCTCCCCAGTCAATTGCCTGTGGGCATGTCGAGTGAATACTATGCTTATTTTTGTTTTCCGCTGCAAGTTTCTTAAGCCATTCAGGTTATTATCTGTAAGCTTAGCCATAAGGTCGCAACTCTGATTATTAATAATATTTGAGTCTTTTCTTAGTAAATCGTGATATGGTTCATATTTCATCTTTATTAGCATGATCCTGGACTAGTGCAGAATACACAGGAAAGTCCGGATTAGCAGATTCAGGTCTCAACAGGCGGTGATGATGCATGGAGAAGATACGGAAGGTGTGTTCTAGAGGTTTTGACACGTGATAATGGTGCGTGATTAAGATACAGGAGGTGTTGTCCTAGTGGCTTCATCACGTGGAGAGTTAGGAGTTGTGGAGAGAGTCCATAACTTGGAAAAGGTAGAGTTTGGTTAAAACCCATGTTCGAAAGTATTTGGTCCCTTGATTTTTGGAGGAGATAGGATTGCATGTCTAGGTTGTTATGGACACATTTTGAGATGTCCGTGTTTGAGATGAACACGGCTTAGAGCTCTAGCATATAAAATCAGGGGAGTGGCTAAGTGTTTAGACATGGCTTTGAGGAGATTTTTTGTGCTAGGGTTTTTAGGAGTGCTGTGAGGGCACTTTGTAGCCATATACATGATATTGAAATAATAGATCATATTTATTCCAAGAAAAGTTAGTCGACATCAGCTATGTGTTTTCAAGCATCGGTTGCTCATGTGGCTTTGGCAGTGATGTGCTAACATATCTTGTTCACAAGTGATACGAGGACGGTGTTGTCTTCGGAATATTCTCTTTGAGTGGCTGAAGGTTTTGAGCAGTGGGAGATTTTGACTACATGCATAGGCGTTTAGTGAGCGGTCGTAGTGGGCAGTCGAAGAAAGTGGTTGAATGCCGAGTGATCAGAATATTCATTGATCCCATGCACACGATCGAGCGTCTTGCAGTCAAATTCCATGTCTATGAGTTAGATTGTTTTCCTTATGCTTTGAGGTTAGATTTCAGGTACCAAGAAGCGGAGGCAATCATTCGCACCCTCTCTGATTGCGCGATATGATCCTACAGACTCCTCCAACTCACAATGACTCTCTTCAATGAGTATCACTTTATCCATCATAATCATTGCCCACAACTTGAACCTTCAATCCGAGATTAAGTCCTTTTTTGAAGCACTTCTGACGTGCATCATTTGTGGCAATGTCCTTCGAAGAATAGTGAGCTAATTGAGTGAACGTGTTGAGGTACTCACTTACTGACATGTTCTTTTGCTGCAGCTTGCAAAACTCTTCATTCTTCATTTTGATCACCCCATCTAGGATATTGGTATGGCAAAGGTTGCTGTGAAATCATCCCATGTAATACTATATTGCTCATCATGAGTGGCATAGTAGTTCTAACACCATTCTGCGTCTTCTTCCAACTGGTGGGCGGTGTAAAAAAAACTTTCTCTTGGTCTATGCATAGGGCAAGATTCAGCTTCTTCTCTATGGAACGAAGCCAATCATCCACTTCCAAAGGTTCAGAAGATTGGGAATATGTAGGCGATCTTGTCCTCATGAATTCTACAAACTTTGACTACTGTCGTATTGGCTGAGGTGCAAATGATTCCTGATTCTATCGGTTCATCATGGTGTTCATGTTCTGCATCATTGTATTCATCAATTGGGTCTAGGTAGTCGTAAATTGACTTAGAATTGGATCCAGTCACAACAGCATTGCATGTGGTCCTTTGGTTGATGGATCAACGGTGCTGCTTCCTGGTTCCTGGTTCATCTGATTACGACCAACTGAGCTACGAGTGTCAACCATTTTTTCACTGCTTTGAAAGCGATTGCTGAAAGATTGGCTCCACAGGGCTAAAAGAAGAGAGAGAAAAACATAAATAAGTGATAAGCTCATCTAAGGGGGGATACTAATGGCAACCTAAAATAAGCAAACACTTGGCTGGAAGGTTAACAAAAAAATCATTAAATTACTCAAATAAAGATCCTTGACATGACTGCAACATAATGCTTAAAAGCAAAACTGCAGCTCACGTCACAAGCAACTGCAAATAAAAGCCAAAACGTTCTATTCAAAACTAAAACTATACAAGGGTCTAATCTAATGGCTCCTACTCAGGTCCCACCAAGTAGGGCTCACTGGGCTCTTCCTCTGAGTCATTGTAGAACACCCACAAATTGCGAACTTGTGGTGACGGCTCTTCACTTCCACTAGAATGAAGCGCTAGAGATACTCCTTACAGTTGCTCGTCATGCATTGTCTCTTCTCCGGACTGGGTGGCGTAGGTGAGGGTAGAGGTATTGGCGACTGCAGTAGTGGTTCATCCATCGCTTCCTCTTGCTCTACTACATTGGGCGTACCTATGTATTTCTCTTTAAACTTCCGTATAAGCTTTGGTAGACGGATTCTGTACAGCTTGCAAAGGTATCAAACAACTTTGCATGTAGTACCTTGCACGGACAAGTCTTCACAAGCACTGGTATTCTTTAAGCCATGGTAGAGAACTTGGTTGCTGATCCATGTAGTGAAGTATAATCTGGTGATGAATCCAATACATTGACTCATTGCCTTCTTGTCCTTGGTGAAATAGATAGGCTGCCTCTTAGACCCATAACTTCATAGCAACACTCAGACAAGTCAAGGCTAACCTCCAATCTGGTTGTGGGAAACTCGAGACATCTATGGCACCACAAGGGAGAGAAGCCAAATTAGAAATTAGAAACCAATTTCAGAAGGAGGCGAAGAGTGAGAACCTTAAGAATAGGGACATAATAGGGAAATTACTAAATATCCAATTTGGTTGATTTGATTTAGAAAATAGATTTTGAAAATTCTACTAAGTGACCATTCTAACTAGGGCTTCATCCTACAGTCGACGTGGCTCTAATACCACCTCTGTTGAGACCTGAATATGTAAATCCAGACTCTCTGTGTATACTACAATAGTCTAGGATCACGCTAGTGTATATAGTGGAAACATAAATAGAATATCAACCATATTCACGGTTTACCAAGAAATGATCCAAATATTATTAATTATCAAAGTTGCGACCTTATGGATAAGTTTACACTTTAACACCTGGAATGGCTCAACAGAACTAGCAGTGGAAACACAATGACAATAAAGTGGCCATTCGACATACCCATAGGCAATTGACTGGGAAGCAAGACCCTAATCCAAAAAGTCATCGAAGTACCCTCCTTCAAGCACCTCCGGTTGATATGGTTTTTCCTCTTCAACTGAGTAAATGTGGATATAACCATAAATACATAGAGTACTCAGCAAGTCATTTGTAACAAGAATGTAATATAATTATGCAAGACTTCCTAAATGATGGCTGAGCGGTTATTTTGCAAAAAGTAATAATTTAAAGTAAATATAGTAAATAGATTAAAAGCGAGCATTGAAAATGATTAATAAGTAAATAGTCAAAGGAAATGGACCATAAGTGAACTGACCATCCACCTAATGAACCACTCATGAACTAACCATTCGTGAACTAACCACTTACGTAATGAACAACCAGTGAACTAACTATTTACTTCCCAAACTTAACCCAACCTGGTTTTCATGAAACCTCTATCCCTCATGTGAAATCGCTGAGCATTGTTCATAATCGGAGATATGGCTATTCAAATAGTTTACACTATGAAGAGGTTGCATAACTTTACCCACATGATATGGTCATCTCATAGTGACACTAGAGCAACACGCTTCCTTGGGCATGCTGACCAAAAAGATCATAACAAGGCTATTACAAAGCTCAATCTCAATTCAGTTTCACCCACTAAGATTCCGTGATCAAGTAGGCTAGCCACCTAGTTAAACAGATCCTCTTATTTCCATGGAAATGTCTAACTGACACCCACTGACATACTGATGGCGAAACCGAAATTGAAATATCACAAATTAATTAGCTAGGTCCATCCTATACTAGATATGTGGTTGTACAATAAGGCTTAGATCAATGGAGCACAAAGTTGAGTCCATAGATATTACTCAGCTGAGACATTCACATCCTTTGAAGTGCTAACCATACTTCCCCCTTTGTTGTACGATCATTTGCCCAATGAAAACTAGTTTTGTATAATCAACACCAATGACACTACCCATATCATTGTACTCAAATTTTGTAACCGTGGTTGACCACCATGATTCAATATCTCATTAAGTCAAAATTAATTAACTAATTCACATGTGATGATAAGCCCAACGTACTATAAGCATGGTTAAGCATATTAAACGTATAACCCATGTGATAACTAGTACTGTATCACTAAATAATTATCATCCTATGGTGATGATGGAATCATGACATTCAAATTATCAATTGAGAGAATTTGTCAAATTAGACAATAACTACCAGATACAAGGTTTGTATTAAAATAGCAATGCATGATAATTTAAAACAAAATAATAAATAAATAGATTTGAAAAGTAGGTTCAACATAATTAAAGGACATGACTTGACTTGGCCATGCTCAGTTACCAACTCTTCATCTTCAGATCCTGCTTTAGCTCCTTTAAAGACGTTATCTAACGTGAAAGAAAGTGAACAAACACAAGTAGAATCAAATAAAATTCAAATGAACTTCAAAATCTTCAAAACTAAAACCAAAAGATAGAGCCAATTTTAGATGAATTTAGGAGAAAGAATCCAGTTAATCGGAGCTAGGACGGAGAAGAACGGGCACTTGAAAAATTAATTGACTGGAAAATACTGATATTGAAAAATACTGCTATGCTCTGGACCGGGCAAATAGAATAGGATGGTCTACGTGGACTCGGCTCACAAAACAGTGCACATGTGATGGGGTATGCTGATGTGGCACTTAGGGTTGACATGGCGGTGACATGGCATGACACGTGTGCACTAGGGCTGATGTGGTTGTTGGGGTGGCATGACACGTGGTTCGGACACAAGGTTTGGTTGGCTGAGGTGTGAGACACGTGCACTGACACGTAAGCCTAGGGCTAACGTGTAGAGCTGACTCGGCTCGGCGACACGGCACAGTCTAACGTCTACGGAATAGTGCCCTCTGGCATGTGGACCCCATGTATCAGAGACATGATGCTTGGTAGGCTGAGTCTACAGAGAATCTAAAAGGACACCGACATCAGCGAGGAACAACAAAGAGGTTGACATTGAAGAAGACTTAGACATCGAGGGCTTTGGGCAGCTTGAAACATGAAGACCAAGGGAAGTGGCCGCTATTTGAGCATGGATGCCAAGGAGTCCAAGGCGAGCACGGGCCAGACATTGATGATGGGACGAACATGGACGCTGAGGCAATTTCCCAGGTGAACACGACAATGACACTAGGTTGGGGAAGATGCACAGTGCTATTAGATCGAGGAGGCTGACTAGAGGGAGTGAATAGGTAGTCTACAAAATCTTCTTTAATTAATTATTAATTTCTATTTGGCTAAACCAAACAAATAATGCGAAGCTTAACTTAAAAAGGTTTAGCACAAATAACACCTAAAACAACTGAGTTCACCTAAGTGCACCAACACTCTAAGAATTATAACAAGGTTTGCAATTCTAGAATAACAAGCAATTAATTTAATTTTACAAATGTAAATTGCTTAAATGTAAATTGAGCACAAGAAAACAAACCACAATTGACACGGTTGCTTTCTACCATGGTGATCGAAAATTGCCGGTCTCCCCTAGTCCACATTGAGGCTAGCCAGACGAATTGGACCAGCTCCACGAATTAAGTCAAAACACCTCAATCCACTAGTGGTAGCCTTTCCCGCTCTGGGTAGATGAGCTCCAACGAATGCACCCCGCTCAAGTGGACACACAATCCATCACTAGATGCAACACATGCAATCTAGAGCATTCCTCCATGCTCACAAGGTGCAACACATACATAATTGAGAGGAGGACCTCATACTAACATAAGAGAGTGAAATAGAGTGAAGCATTCCTATCTCCAACTGGCCACAAGGGGTACATATACTCCACACATCAAAACTAGTCGTTGGGACCGAAAAATAGGATTTCTGGAAGTACCGCTGGCTTACGACCAGTACTTCCGCTCTCCTCTGCAACGGTTAGAAAACTAGCCATTGCAGGCATATCCTGTAGTTCTAACGTGTAACGTCTGGTACTATTGATCATCGAAGTATCGTAGCACTCATGCAGAACTACCAATTTTCTTGGGGACAAGAAGACTCCACGAAGGCATCTCTCTGGAAAAAACGTAACGCTACATAAGCCGGTCATTCCGCAAATCGGAAGTACTACTCACATAGAGTCAGTAGTATCACTCACTGATCAGATTGCTCACACAGAGCCGATCAGACCACTCACACAGAGCTGGTCAAAAGTACCGATCATCAACTACACTGGTCCTTGACCACATCGAATGGTTCGACCACTCAGGTCTCTAACCACGTTGTCCGGTTTTACCATACAGGTCTTCGACTACACTGATCTCCGATCACATTGGTCTTCGACCATGTTGTCCAGATCGATCACACAGCTTTCTGACTACGCTGATCTTCAACCACATTGGTTTCGACCACTCAAGTCTCAACCATATCGATTTTTGATCACGTCAATATTCAACCACACCGATCTTCGACCACCACGTCGATCTACGACTACATTGTATCAATCACGTCAGTTCGACCACATCGATTTCGACTACACAGGTCTTGACCACTTTAGGTTCGACTACGTCAGTTCGACCATGTTGGTTTCGACCACGCTGGTTTCGATCACACAGATCTCAACCATATTGGTTTCGACCACACTGGTTTGACCTTGCTGGTTTCGACCACGCTAGTTTCAATCACACAGATCATGACAACGTCGGATCCGACCATCTTGGTTCGACCACCCTAGTCTTCGATCACACAGATCTCAACCACGTCGGTTTTGACCACGCTGGTTTCGATCACACAGATCTTGACCACGTTGATTTTGACCACGCTAGTTTCGATCACACAGATCTTGACCATGTCGGTTTCGACCACACTAGTTTCGATCACACAGATCTCGACCACGTCACATTAGTTTCAACCACTTCGATCTTTGACCATGCAAGTCATCAACCATGTCAATCTTTAACCTCATTGGTTCAACTACGTCGGCTTTGACCATGCTGGTTCCCAACCACATTGATCTTCTACTACATAGGTCTTCAATCACATTGGTTCGACCAAATGGTTCTCGACCACATAAGTCTTTTGACCACCAACAGACGCGGTAGTTTTGTGATTACAATGCTGGTAGTTCTGACAGTCGTAGTACCGCATAATACACTGCAGTAGTTTTGATTTCCCTGAGAAATGGATATACTTCAACAGATTTTACAAAACACGTTTGCAAACTACAGTATCATGCACACAAGGATTATCCATTATTCTCAATAAGTTGCAAAACACATTTGCACATTTCAATCATTTGCAAAGCACATCTACAAATATAAGCCTCATTCTACAAAGAATGGACACATGGACTTCAAATACTTGCAAAATACATTTGCAATGTATAATCCCATGTTATATGGATTCAACACATGAGCCACAACTATTTGCAAAACACATTCGCAAATATAAGTCTTATGCCAAGGAGAGCTAGAGCAAGTGAGGTTGAGCTATCAACACATGATGAGACTCAAGCTACTAGATACGACCCCTCTTAATATTACAGCAACCTATACTAGACATGATGAGCTTCAACCTTTATGTTGTGCATCCCCTTGATCTTGATGACTCACATCTACACTTCAAGTTCAGATCATCATCTTTACATGCGTCAACACATGATGCATCCTTCACTTGACCTCTATCAATACATGATGGGTTTTCACTTGACTTGATGATCAACACATGATCATCTCCTCTTGGGCATGCATCAACTCATGATGCATCCACCATATGCTTGATGATCTTCAACACATGAGGTTATCCCAAGTCTTTCTCATTTGTGGAACTTAATTTATTCATCAAACTCATGAAATAAGTTAGTCCACAAAACAATTGTCATCAATTACCAAACTTCACCATTATCTCATAATGGAGGGATTAGATTCTACACTCTTTCCTTTTTAGAAATCCATAATAATCTTCACAAATAATAAGATAAAAGTTGAATTACGAGTATAGAACATATACATAACACTAGTATACTCTAAGATAAACTTTTAAAGTAAAACTTACTTATCCAGTTGTTATTAATCATCTAACCATTAACACATAATGGAAGAACTAGATGACAACTTGATTATGAGTATATATGAACTACACAAGGTATATATAGTAAAGAGATATGTTTCAAAGTAAAGATCTTTAATATGTGGAAATAGAACATGGATCAATACTAATAAACCACAAAACATAGAGTAAACTCTCCCTAAATGTATAAATACAAAAATGTATTGTGAAAGCATATGCACATAATCAAGTTTGACTTATTTGATGAAGTTCATTCTATATTTTGGATCAGAGGAATGCAATAAGATAACAATGTGATATTGAATGCATAAATCTTATATTTTTTTATCTTTTCATCCAAATGAGACTAAGTAATATTATAATCAATAAACATATTCGTCTTACAATTGTATTTGTCATTATCACCAAAACCAACTTAATGGAGCTTGAAATTACAAGTGCATGCTCGTCTCAAAGCGTGACACGTGGCCAGGGAGAAGATCGAACGGCGAATGCTCAGCAATGCCGGATGGCTGACACGCGGACAACGCTGATGGGTGACGTGTGGTCATGGGCGGAGCAGCCAAGGTTGGGCTGAAGGGAAAACAGGCCAAGGAATGGGCTTAGGCTAAAAATGTTTTAGGAATTTTTTGGGAATTTCTTAATTTCAGAAATAGGATTTAATCCATTGAAGCACAAGGAATTCAAACAAAATATTTTTAGAAATAATTGAAGTTTAAATTAATCACATTAAATCTTTTTAATTCATAAAATTCAATTTAAGCTTTAATTAATTTTTTAAAAAAATAAATGGTGAGTTTTGTTTTAAAAGCTTCAAGAACACTCTAAAAAATAAGATGTTACAAGCGCCAGCGTCGAGAATGAGCCTAGGCAGCGGTGCCAGCATCGGGGAGGGGGTTGGGCAGGGGGCAACGTCGAGGAGGGGCATGGATGTCGACGTCGGGGAGGGGGCTGGGCGGGGGCTGTGGAGAATGGATAGTGTTGAGCCTTTAGAGTTCAGAGGTGAATGACTTGTAGATAGAAGTGGCAAAGATTTCATAAGTTTTGTGCAACCGTGACCCCATTTACAAAACCCAATAGGCAGGAGCCAGAGGAGCCTCCCTATGGATGCTTCGCACACGATGGGCAAAATGGGCACGGTTCCTGCACAGCTTCATTGGAGCCTGGCCAAACACTGCCTTTGTTTACAAAGTAAATTGTTCTTCTAGAGCATAGACTATAGTAAACAGCAAGTTCAAATTAAATGGTGGGTTTTTTCAGCTGCAGCATATGATTTTTTGACCTAATGTGAGCGGTTATATGAATGAATCAAATGTTGATAAGCCGATAAGCCATTTCATAAAGGCTATTCCGATAAGATGCTTCGAAACAGCGACAGAGAAGCCATCTTATTTGTTTGTTTGAGAAAATCATAAGTCAAAAAGAAAAACTCGGAAGCTCATATGAATGTTCTCGTGCTCTCATGAGAATGAAACTATTTCTTGTAAAATTCTTTTTTTAAAAAAACGTCCTAATAGATAACTGCGTATTCACCAGAGGTCAAGCCCACTGACAGCTATAGCTTAGCATGTCATTGAAGCAGCCTATTTTTCCTGTTACATTGTCGAATTTTTAACCACAATAACCATTTTAGTAATTGTGAACACAGCACGCACTCTTTCTAACTCTCGTACTCTGGGAAGCTAAAGAAAGAGGGACTGTTCTTTTTGGCTGCGGCTTGTGGTTTTTGGCTGCGGCTTTTGGCTTTTGGGTTGTTCGTGTGAGAGATTACAGAGTAACTGAAACTCACGTGTGGTTTTTGGCGATATAATTGAAGTCGGTACAATATGTACTACAATTAACTAGAAGACCTCATTTTAAAAAGACACTCCATTTAAAAGCTAGTTATTGTAGAAAAGTCAAAAGCTGAAAATGAACAGGTCCACATACGCATCCCTTGTTCTTGGCTTTGCTATTTCTACTATGCATGTTCGTACTATGAAGTTTATTTAGGCCTGTTTGGTAGAGTTCTAGATTCTCATTTTTCAGCTTCTGCTCTGGATTCTCTAAGAATCCATTTCTCTGAGAATCTGGAGCTGCCACTGAAAAGCGTTTGGCTAGTAGGTTAGCTCCAGATTTATAAAAAGGGGGATTTGATGAAAATAGACCATGTTATCCCTAGTTTTCACACAATTATCTTTTTGCTTTTTTTTGTTTATTTCAGATACATGATTAAAAGAAAATGAATATGATTTTTTGTTGAGATAATCTTCACCAAGAGGACAATTCTTGAGAAAAAACAAAGAAACTATGTTTAGGTTTCATTGTCACAAAAGCAAGAAGCTAACAACAATCAACACACGAGGGAGGCGGTGTTGTGGACGGAGGAGGCGGCGCGTGCCGTGGACGACGAAGGAGGCGACGGGTAGGGCGAACGAGCCGAGCCGAGCCGGCTCGAGCTGAGCTCGGCGAGCTCGCTCAAAGCGTGGCTCGGCTCGGCTCGTTTAAACGAGCCACGCGAGCTTGCTTGGCTCGACTCGCCGACACCGAGCCGGCCGCGAGCCCGAACGGCTTGGCGCTACTCAATCGCGATCGGGATAAAGTCTTGAAGCTTAAATCATGTGTAGTGCATGCACGGAAGAAAAAGAACTTGCACAAAAATCTTGCACGAAAAATCAATTTCGATGGGCGGTTCATTCGGATGGAAACTAATCTCCCACTAGAGGATTGATACGTGATGGTTGATTGCTATAGAGTGATGCCTTTTCACATGTGGTGATGCCTTTTTCTCTTCAGTTCGGGATGGCATATATGTGTTCGCCGCCTTCGTGGCTTTCTTGGGACGGTGAGGAAATTGACCCATGATCCGCCAAAGCGGGGCGGAAATTCTTCCGCGTGAGATCACGCGAACGAGCGAACGCGGCCGGCGCGCCCACCGCCAAAATAGCTCGCAGACGCGGAACGAGCAAACGGCTCGCGCGCTTCCTCCGCCGCTGCGCGACGGCGCCACGGTGGCTCCACCACGCCTTGCCTTGCCACCGGCGGCGTCGCGCGAGAGGAGAGGGCGGCGGCACACGCCACCGGGGGCATGGCGAGGATGAGGGCTTGTCGAGGCGGTGCGCGCGATGCGAGAGAACCAGACGTGGTGGAAGCGGCGAGGTGGCGGCGCGGCGGAGTCACCGTGGCGCAATCGCATCACGGATCGGAGAGGAGATCCGGACCATGCGGAATTGGGAAGAGTGCGGATGGACTCGGCGGCGTATGGTGTTGGTGGGTGGGAATGACTCGTGGAGAGATGAAATAGCGAGCCAACGAGCGGCTCGCGAGCCCGCGGCTCGGCTCGAAATTGAGCGAGCTAGGATTGAAGCTTGGCTCGCTTGTATTAGCCGAGCTCGAGCCGAGCCGATTCGAGCCCGAGCGCGCGCGAGCCTCAAGCTTTGTCCAGCCCTTAACGGCGGGCCGAGAGAGGAGGCGGGCGAGGGAAAGAAGGGCGCGGCGGGCGAGAGAGAGGGCGCGCGGCGGGGCGAGAGAAGAGGGAGGCGAGCGGCGTGAGAGAAGGGAGGAGGCGGCGCGGGCGAGAGAAGGAGCGCGGTCCCAAATCTGGAGCGCGAGTCGGGCGAGAAGGAGGTGGCGGCGGCGGCCGAGATCGGAGGAGGCGGCGGCGCGGTGTTGGAGATCGGGAGGAGCAGCGCGGTGGTGCCGAGATCGAGGGAGGCGCGGGCGAGAGAAGAGGGAGGCGAGCGGCGCGAGAGGGGAAGGGGGAGGTGGGTGGCGCGAGAGGGGAGAGGGGAGGCGGGCAGCGCGAGAGAGGAAGCCGGGTGGCACGAGAGAGGAATGGGGAGGCGGGCGTCGCAAAGAGCGGACGAACCGAGGGAGATGGAGCGGGCGGGACGAGAGAGAAGGGGGAGGCGGGTGGGGTGAGGGGTAGTTGAGTGGCATTTGCGGGTATTTTTGGTTAACTTTCATATGTAAATTTGTTTTTGGTTAGCTGGCTCCCCACGAGAATCCACCATAGACCCGCTTCTCCTCTCTAGTTCATTTCTTGCTCTGCTCCTCGCGAGAATCAGAATCCAGCAATTTTGAGAAGTTGGGTGTTTGATACAGCTCCACGAGAATCTAGTGAGAAGCTGGGAGCAGGAGCTGTACCAAACAGGACCTTATTTAAAACAAAAAAGTGCAGATTTAACAGGAAAAAAGTGAAATCCTAGTAGAACAGTTTTGTTTTTTTTTTGTAAATTGTAGTGTTCCATTGCATCCTAGTACTACTATATACGATCTAGAGCTGAGTTGCTGACTTGTTTTTTTTTAAGGAAGTGACGGCTTGTTTGAGTAGGACAGCGAGCTTTGCTTGCTTGCTGGCCACCGTCTTTTTTTGGGTGGGCAGCGGAAGAACGCAGCAGGCAGCCGCAGGCCTGCCCGTCTCTGGTGGCACTGCACGCGGCAGCGCCTGCAACCCCTCGGCCGTCGGGTTGGGTGCTCACAGGTCCACAGACTCGAATTGTTGTTTGCTTGTATAGGTCCAGTTCCTTTTTAGCTTTACGTTTTAGTTTTTATCTTTTCTATATTAACTAGATTTTAAACAAAATACTTTTAAAGATGGGATCTACTAGTTAATTATAGTATATATTGTACCGACTTTATTTATATTGGTAAAAACCACACGTGAGTTTCTGTTACTCTGTAATCTCTCATATGAACAGTCTAAAAGTCACAAACCGTAACCAAAAGTCATAAACCTCAGCTAAAAAGAACAGATCCATAGTATGAAGTACAGTATCGATGAATACTCGATCGATACTCAAAATCTTATACTGCTCCATTTTCGAATACCTGCAAATCTGAACTAAGTTTTTGTTCCATAAAAATTTGACACTTTCCTAATCCCAAGGTATTATTGAAAATTATTTTGGTACCATTTTATCAAAAGTTTAATCTCCTTAATATATGCTATGGTAAAAAATGCCGAGTATAAAAAACGGAGAGAGTATACGTATGGTATTCATAAAAAATGCATCATACCGTGACGTATACTTGGGAATAAAACTTTGTTATTTTGTTCTATGCGGCGGCGAGAAATCGTGAGGACAGCGCACTTATGTCGAATCCGGATTTTTCAATCCAGAATCTCCTATGAAACATCACACTATTTCCTGGATCAGTAGATAGTGCTCACAGGTACATTGCTGCATCATCTCATAATCGCATGAAGCATAATAAACCATAATATTACATAAACAAGTTTGAAATACACCGCGCCGGGCAATAGTTTTACATAAGGGCCGAGTAAGCCAAATGTCTACATTATAAAGACAACAACGAAAGAAAAATCAGAAGCAAGATCATAATCCACAGGCAAGCGACTGAGTGGTAAATGTGTACAACATATATTATCTAGACTTGGGTAATATATGTGCACACAACTCCATTAGGTCTACTTGTCTAGGACCTAAAATCGCGGAAGCCGTCCTAGTTTCCATCATTGTTTCCTCCATCAGGGGCAAGGGCATCTTCATAAGCATAGTGGTCTTAGGTCCTGGTTTCTGATTTTAGTAGGGCAATGGTGAGCACAATTCCACCATGCTCCGCGAGCCAATACACAAAATGCAATAAGTAATATGTATAGCTTATCAAGGAAAGGCTTGGGTTATTTTATTCGTCGTCAATTGCTTTTAGAATATGTTACTTAGAAATTTCAAAAAACCTAGCAGTTTTAGCTAAAACCGATTTTATCCAAGTAAGAAAGAATGCAAAAAAAATCGATCTAGATTCCATCCACCATTATATGGTCTCTGCACCATATGCTAACTTTTCAGCGTCATATCAGCTTATCTTATCACTGGGACGAGCCCCAGGGCAACACAAATAAGGGCATTTCTTTGCCCTCCACTTTTCCAATTCCACCCACAAAGTTTTTAAAATAAAACTATATCTAGTTAAGTTCTCATGTCTGCCCTTGACCGTGGGTACGACTATTCGAATAGTTTTCACTCTGCAGAGTTTGTACACTTTACCCACAAGAGATGATCTGCTCGTTGCTCCACACAATTCCTTAATCATGCGGTTGAGTAGATTATCACAAGGTTGTTACAATGCATCATTCTAATGTAGTTACGCCCGCTAAGGTCTATCTTCTGTAGGATGTGACCATCCTCAAGAAGGGTCCCTCTTGAGCCATCACGTGCAGAGGCGGGGATGAGACCATCCTTCCCTTTGCACGTGTTCACACCTTCACATAACCACGCTAGGGCAATGCAAATTAGTTAGCCCTGCCTACAATTTGCCAGCTTGTGGTTGCACTGTTGTACACTGAGAGGTCATCATAAGATTCGATCCTTAGGGTTATCTAGGCGGTGCTACCACAACCACACTCTCATGCACCACTGCACCACACTCCCGAACCATCCGCCCAGATATTTAAGCAAGTTGGGATTTTTGGAAACATAACATATCCATGTCAAAATATACCAACCATTTTCACCATGACTTTCCAAATCAATTTCTCAAGATTTAAAAGTGATGCTTGGGCAATTTGGTACCCCCGATTGTCTAAGCAGTACTAAGCGTGGCGCATAACTGTAGGCTTATTTTTGAAAGGTTATCACTATAAGTTTTCCTATGGCAACAAGGGTCGGAAATTCAAGTGTTCCAAATGAGGGTAATACTACCAAGTTCATTTAATGGTATATAACTAGAAGCTTAAAATCAAACATACACTTGCACATAAAATAACAGCATGCAATTTCAAAATTTAAAACGGAAATAACTTGCAGGAAAGGTCGGTTCAATATGATCAAAATATTGACTCATCTTGGTCGCGATTAGCTTGGTCTTGATAGTTGAAAGTTGGTTCAGCTTCACCTCTTCCTCTTGGGCCTCGTATGCTATTTTTATGTGCGCGAAAATTCAGATAAAAATCAGTAAACCAAAGAAATTCTCACAAGAAAATTCAAATAAACTCCAAAATTCATGATTTAAGTTCCGTTGGATAGATATTTATTTTAGATAAATTTAGAAATTTATTTCACTCAATTGGAGATAAGATGAATAAGTTATACCTTTTTGAAGTTCTCAATTTGAATAAATCCAAAAAATAATTATAATCTGATAGGTGGGGCCCACAACCGATTTTTTATTTTTCTTTTATTTTTATTTTATCTCCTCTGTGCCTATGATAGGTAGGGTCCAGTTTCTATTTAATTAAAGGCATGGCCCACCTGTCAGTGAGCAGTGATTCTTAACTACTTCTTATTAGCATTAATCACCATCATTAGCAATAATTATGTCCTAACGGTAATTACTGTGTAGCCACAGGGGCTTCTTCTTTTGGACGACACACGGCGGGCTCGCCGCCGGCGGAGGAAGCGGCGGCCGGACGTGAGCACCCGCAAAATGTGTCGGTCACGCCCACGCATACCCGCAGGCGGAGCCTTGCTGGCTAATTTGGCCGGGGTGCTGGCCGATGGCTCCCGTGGGTGGCGGTGGAGCAGGAGAGAGGCGGGCACAGTGGTACATGGTGTTAAAGCTGGATTGCGGGCTAGAGGAGCTTCTCGGCGAAGCTAGAAGGCTACCTCGGCAATCGGGGAGGCTTGAGGGAGGCGGTGGCGATCCGGCGATGTGAGGCGGCGGCGAGTAGGGGAAACGCTCGGTGCCAGTGAAGGAGAGGTGGGGAAGAGCCCGGTTGAGGATGGGAATGGCTTGGCATCGCTCTGTGGAAGCTCCTGCTCGGTGGAATTGGCCTGGAGTAGCTCCGAGCGGCAGATCCCTCACTGGCCAGAGTTGGGGAGGAAAGGGCTACCGGCGAAGCTAGAGCCGTGGGGAATCTGATTTCTTTGAGTGGGAGGTAGCGTAGAGGAATGCGGTGCGATCGGGAGCTTCGGGCTGGCTTCATAGCTAGGGAAAGCCCAGGCGTCGTGCGCGGAGCAAAGCCAATCTCGACGGCAGCATGGCTACAGTTTGGGAGAGGGGACGGGGTGGCTGGGCATGACGCGGGTTGACCCGGGGGCGACGTGCGTGGGCAGGTCCGTAGTCCTAGCAGCACGGCTGCCCACTGTGGATGACTCCAGTGCCGTGGCATCGTCCTTTGGCAGGGGCAATGAGGCGGACGGGATGACCGGATGCGACAGCGACCCGGTGTTGACGCGGAAACAGGACCACGACGGAGTGGCAGTGGGTCCCGATGACATGAGTGCGGGGCATGCTGGTGACCGGCGGTCCGAAGGAGGTGCAGAGGCGGGCTGTGACGGCGGGGTGGGCTGCGGCGGCTAGGCAGGGGAAGGCTTCGACCCTGGCCGACGCGAGCGGGGGAGGGGATGAAGAAGGTAGGCCGGCCTAGGCTGGTTCGGCCAGGCCGAGAAGGCCTCTTTCTTTTTTCTTTTCTTTGTTTCTTTTTCTTTTCTTTGTTTCTTTTTCTTTGCTTCTTCTTTTCTTTTTTTAATATATATATTCACTATGTATATTTTATTTATTTGTTTGTTTACATCTGTTTATTTATTACTATTATTATTGCATTTATTTAATTTGGATTAGGGTGTATGTACATGTATACCTATTCCTTCATCCCTTATTATTATTGTTGTTGTTGTTAGGGCCAAGGTGAATATTTAAATTTTTATTCAAATTATACTCTTCCCCTTTTGATGGATCATCTTTTCAGATTTGATTTCAAATTAAAAATCTTCTATTATCTTCACATTTCTTTCAAAATTTTTCTATCAGTTTTATGTCTCATGATCCTTCTTCAATTGTTGGAACATCAACCAAAAATCCAAAGGAATTACATTAAAGTCCAAATATCAAAAGATACATTACCAAATATTTCAAAAAGTTACACATTTTTCCGGATTCGAATTTTCAGAATGTTACAACTTGTCTTGCCATATAAAACCAAGCCAAGCTCGTGTCTTTCCTCTCCACTCCATGCTATCTCTAGAAGCGTGGGATTTTAGTACCCCGACGCACATGAGTGGAATGGCGGGGCCCATGAAGAGATACGGTCGGGGAGCGCAAGCACACGAAGAAGCCTCTACGAGGAGGGCGAGAATTGTTTGGCAAGAGCCACGCTGCCCAACTGCATCTATTAGGTTAACCATAAGAAAACACTAGAAGTGTACTTGTATTTATTGACTATAGCTCATCGTGTTAGCATTTAATTAGCAGACATGTCATCTCTGACAAGATTAAATTAGCATGTAGGGAGTGTGCTATTTATCATTGGTTGTGCAAACTGAAACTCATGTTTATTCACTTGAAAAGTTGAATTAACATGTACTAAATGTTGTACACCTGAAAACATGCAAGCTGAACATACTTCCCCGCCCTCCCCGACCGCAGCTTCTGCGTGCACTTGCGCTCCTCAACCACATCTCTTCGTGGGCCCCGCCATTCCACGCGCGCGTGGGGGACCGAAAGCTCGCACTTGCCAAGCACTGATTCATGCCCCCTCAAATACGGAAATGCCATAAGTCAGCCGTCGGTGGTTCCGTGGTTGGGAAGGGCCAAACGTGCCAAAAAATCTCCAGGTGCCATATTTGCAAAAAAACCACGGGGCGGGGGGGGGGGCAAAAGAAAAACTATGATAGATACCATATCTCCAAATATGATAGATACCACTATTTCAAATATGACTCCATATCTAAGAAAAACTATCTAACTCCAGCTCTAAATCTGGTTGGATACCCATTTCTCATTTTGAATTCGCTCAAAATGTCTTTGATTCGTTGGTCAAAAATTATGCACTCTATTTGCACCCCGAGTAAAAACTCTCTTCTGTAGTGAGGTCGTTTCAACGCTCTCATATGTTGCTTGCTTGCCGCATAATTCTTTTCCACTGCATTCATGAGGTCAACCTGCCAACCTCTCTTCCGACATGTTTGATACATGGCAGCACCTTCATGTACAAAGCATGCAAATGGTCCGTTTGCCAACATGTCTTCCTACATGTTTGGTACGTGGTGGGATCTGCATGCACACAATATTATTGTTTACGTTATACACACATTTCTGATGACTTTCTCATGTAATAAGGCTTTGTGATGTTTCTCATCTTTTGCTTACTCATCACTTGCTTCCTTTCCACTGCAACCATAAGGTACAACTACTAGCCTCTCTTCCAACATGTCTCGTATATAGTGGCACCTTCATGCACATAGCATTCATGAGGTAGTATACCTACCATCCTATCTTTCTACATGTATGATACATGGTAGTGTCTTCGTACGTATAGCATCACTATTAGCTATAGACACATCTTCCCAAAAGGAAAAATAAGTGTGTATGTCAACTTGCTTAGCTAATGACTTTCTCATGCAACAAGGGCTTTCCAACATTTCACATCTATTGCGTAGTCACAATCCCATTCATAATTTTTTATCTACATTACTCAAAGCCCATAGCAATGGTGACATCTCCAGCATAAATGCAAGGAGGATGTATAACTGATATAGGATCTTGTGAAACAAGATTTGATTCTACAAGCGGTTTGGTATGAACAAAGAAATTTCAAACAAAATGATCGGAACTCACTGATAGGAAAGGAGAAAAAAAATAAAGCAATGCCATGTCACCACTTGCTTCCTTTCTACCTCATTCATGACGTCCACCGAACAACCTCTCTTCGAGCATGTCTTGTACGTGGCGAGTCTTTCATGCACATAACATTCATGGGTTCTCCCTGTCAGCCTCTCTTCATGCATGTTTGATATGTGGTGGTGTCTTTATGTGCATAGCATTAATATTAACTTTAGACACACCTTTCCAAAAAGAAAAAAATAAGTGTGCATGCCAACTTGTTTGGTTGATGACTCCTCTCATGCAACGAGGGCTTTCTGACGTTTCTCATTTGTCACTTACTCACCACTTGCCTCCATTCGATCACATTCATGGAGTCTACCTACTAGCCTCTCTTCCAACATGTCTCAAACATGGCGGCTCCTTCATGTGTATAGCATTCGTGGGGTCTACTTGCCATCTTATTCTCCCACATGTTTGATACATGCTGGCTTCTTCATTCGCATAGTGTCACTGTTAATCTTGGACACACCTTCCAGAAAGAAAAAGCATGTATGCTAGCTTGCTTGGCTGATGAATCTATTGTGCAACAAGGGCTTTCCATAGTTTCTCGTCTCTGGCTTACTCACCACTTGCTTCCTTTCCACAATTCCATCATATTGATGGGGTCCACGTACCAGCCTATTTTCCAACATATCTTAAACATGGCGATACCTTCATGTGTATAGCATTCATAGGGTATATTTGCTATCCTCTCTTCCTACATGTTTGATACATGGCAGCGTCTTTGTGCGCATAGCCTCGCTATTAATTTGGGATACTCTTTACCAAAAACAAAAAAAAAGGTGTGTATGACAACTTGCTTGGTTGATGACTCTCTCTTGTGCAATGAGGGCTTTTCATCATTTCTCATTTGTCGCTTACTCACCACTTACTTCCTTTCTACCATATTCATGAGGTTCACATGCCAACCTTGCTTTCAACTTGTCTTATACTTGGCGACACCTTCATGGACATAGCATTCATGAGGTCTGTTTGCCATCCTCTCTTCTTACATGTTTAATGAATGGTGTCATCTTTTGAGCATAGCATCACTATTAATTTTGGACACCCCTTGTGTGTATGCCAACTTGCTTGGCCAAGGACTCTCTCGTGAAAGGAGGGCTTTTTGACGGTTCTCCTTTGTTGTTTATTCACCACTTACTTCCCACCGTATTCATGAGGCTCATCTACCAACCTCTCTTCCAACCTATCTCATACTTGGCAGTTCCTACATGCACATAGCATTCATAAGGTCTATCTGCCATCCTTTTTCCTACATGTTTGATGCGTGGCATCATCTTTTGCGCAAAGCATCACTGTTAATTTTGGATACCCATTACTAAAAAGTGAAAAGGTATATATACCAACTTGCTTGACCAAGGACTCTCTCGTGCAACAAAGGCTTTCTAACAGTTCTCATTTGTCGCTTACTCACCACTTCCTTTCCACCATATTCATGAGGTCTATCTGCCAACCTATCGCATACTTAGCGGCGCCTTCATGTGCATAGCATTCATGAGGTCTATCTATCATCCTTTCTTCCTACATGTTTGATGCATGGCGTCGTCTTTTGCGTATAGCATCACTGTTAATTTTGGCTACCCCTAACAACAAAATGAAAAGGCATGTATGCCAACTTGCTTGGCTGAGGACTCTCTCGTGCAATGAGGGCTTTTTGATAGTTTTCATTTGTTGCTTACTGCTTATTTCCTTTCCACCATATTCATAAGGTTCATCTGCCAGCCTCTCTTCCAACCTGTCTCATCCTTGGCATCGCCTTCATGCGCATAGTATTTATGATGTCTATCTGCCAATATTTCTTTCTACATGTTTGATATATAGTGGTGTCTTCATACACATAGTATCACTGTTAACTTTAGACACACCATTCCAAAAATAAAAATAAGCGTGTATGTCAACTTGCTTGGCTGACGGCTCTCTCGTGCAACAAGGGTTTGTTGATGTTATCATTTGTCGCTTACTCACCATCTGCCAGCCAGGGTTTGTTGATGTTATCATTTGTCGCTTACTCACCATTTGCCAGCCTTTGTTCCAACATGTTGCCTAAGTGTAGTTCATGCGCATAGCGTTACTATTAAATTAGACATAGCTTTGTGAATTAAAAAGAAAACATATATGTCCCAAGTGTTTCACTAAGCAATCATTTTATATTTTTTTTACTATTGCTAAAAAAGCCTTTTTATAACCTCGTTGTAGAAACTTATGCACACATCCTAAAAGTCAAAAAGAGCGGAACACTCCAACGAGGGAAGTAGGAGCAGAGAAAAATATCAATTTACAAATTTTATCTGAGGATAATGATAGAACTGGTAATTAGTGGTTACCCGCTATTTTTGGACGAATATTTTGGATTGAATTTCATTTTTTTCAGATGTAAAAAGAAGAAAGTTAAAAATTGCAAATTTCCTTTATACTCGATAAAAATTAGATAAATCTAATTTTTTTGCCTCAGTTGAATTTTTATTGGAACCACCGATAACGCTCACAGCTGGCGATTTTCGGCGATAAGATCTTCCAGATAGAGGACGCTTCACTCCTCTTCGTGATACAAACCATGCAATTTACATCCACCCACCGACAGGTTGGCCCCGAGAGACTGGTCCCACATGTCAGTTGGACAAAACGGGAGCGCACACGTTGCACGCGCGACTCTGCAGTGGTAAAGCGGGGAGGGTGGGTGGCGGGCACACGCCAGTGCCAACTCAGCGCGGCAAGACCACGTGCCCCTGCGTTACACCCCCCTTACCGCCGCTGACACTGCGGGCCCGCGGCGTCACGTGCCGCGCGCCAGGAGGTGGGCTGGTGATCCGCTGCGCCTGCCGACGCACAACGCATCAAATCCCTGGGTCTAGGTGGTCCCACGGTGTCAGATGGCAGCTCCCCTCGGAGTGGCATGTGGTGCGCACAGGGGCGGTGGTGGCTGGGCTGGGGGCGAGGAGGGGATCGTGGACCCGTGGGGCCCACCCCCATCCATCCGAGGTGCTAATCGCGGATTAGCGTGGCCGTGGGAGCGAGTTAATAACGCACTGTGTTAGCGTCGTCGCCTGTGGCGTGGGCCCCGCGGGACAGTGCACGCCGGCGTGACCCTCCGGTGTGGTCACCGCCGTCTGGTTGGTAGGGGCCGCAGCCGGTCACAAAGCCGGCTCGACCATGAAAACTTTGGCAACGTCTACGGCAGCACGCTTGATGGCTAAGGCCCTGTTGAAACAGTAGTTCCTGATTTTTTTAGTTTTTTAGAAATTAGATCTTCCGTCTTAGTTTCTTTAAAGGTAGTTCTTATAAGTAGTTCGTGGGAGTTATTACTCCCTTAATCTCTTTTATAATCAGATAAAAGTCAAAAGTCATGTCATTTTTAAAAAGGATATAAGTTTTCTTACTACACTTGCTAGTAGTATATCATAAAATCATTTTTGCCTAGGTATCATCTCCTATAGTTTTAACTTGGACTGCTTTCTTGACTCAACTCAGATCTCTAGTCTTAATTTCGGCACTGCTATGCTAGCATGTCATGTAGACTTCCTTGGACCGTTGGATCAAGGCATCGAGCTTTAGATAACCAAGATTTAGGCACACAACAAACACGTGTTTTTGTTTTGTTTGCAAGAAAGCAAAGGAAACGCCGGCTTCATATCAACGTCTCCGAAACAAGCCCGGTCCTGTGAATTTAGTGACCTGGAGCGAAGCTAGAAAGATGGGCCCTTAAATATAACTCTAATAATATAATGATGTTTCTAATAAGTGTAATGCATAAAAATATTCTTATCAAACAAGTAATTTAAGAAAATTATGCCATACTAAATTCAATTTCAGAATTTCAGAAAATTCAATGTCATACTAAACATGCGTGCTGCACCGTAAGGGATTCCTAAATCCCAAATCTAAAGAATAAATATTGGGGACAAAAGCAAACTAAATATTGATTAAACATATATACTTGATATACCGCATATACAAACACAATCAAGGGGCTTAGGGGTAATTTTTACCTGCATGCGTCACGAACCGAGGCGAGAGAGTGCACGCGACGCGGCACGGCGCAGACGGCGCACGCGCACGACCGACGGTGATGGCGGCACGAGTGCACGACGCGCGATCTCGCGCTCGCGAGTCGCGGTCGTAGCGCCGGGGGAAGAAGGCGATCGCGGCCGCGGCGAAGGGCGGAGGCGGACGCGAGTCGCGACGCGAAGCCGAATCGACGCGACGGAGTCACGGAAGGCAAATCGCGATTCGCGCAGCACGTATGTGGCTACGTGCCTTTCCTGCTTCGGTGCTTCCTGGCCTCCTGGACTCCTAGCTTTTCCTATAATCCTATGGGCCATAGAAAGATACTGAATACTATACCTAGTACTTACGTATCTGGGGTTGGGCCCCTTGGCGTCGAGGGCCCTGTGCGGCGGCACAGCTCGACCCCCCCAGGGTCGGCCCTGCTCCGAAAGCCACACCGTTGAAGCATGGAAATCTCAGCACCCAACAGAAAGCAATTCAGAACACCCCTCGATCCACACCACACCCATTTCACTCCTCGCCCCCATTATCTTACTACCCCTCTGCAACAAAGCACGACCACCGCCTCTGATCCAACCCACGCTACACAACAACCATATCAATAAAATAAAATAATAGTTTAAAAAATGTCTCTGACACTGCCCCTTGCCCCGTGTGGGAGAGACAGGTCCAGTCCAAACCCTAGCCCAGGCCCAAGTGTAGTACTGTACATGCTCGTTCTTTTTGTCTTTTTAGGGAGTTTTGGCTTTTGTTTTCTCTCAGCAAGCACTATTTAGGGGGTCGTTTCGAGTGGCTTTGATTTCTGACTTTCTGGCTTCCAAAAGCCATAAGTCAGAATGAACGTGTCAACTTCTTAATTTCGATTTTTTTGTTTATTCTTTTTTTGTTCGGGTTTTTTTGCCTTTCTTTTTTCTCCTTATTTCTTTGTATTGTCCGTGGAGACACAACGGTATTATCAAATTTTCTCTTTTTTATTTTTTAATTAAATGACTCAGAAAATTAATAACCATTATAGTATAGTTTTAACAAAAATCAATGGTGAGAAACCACAACTACGTAGAATAAACCAAAAATCACAGCCAAAACTACAGGCTCGGTCTACAACAATCGAGCGAGCAAGGGTAACCTCACCGCCCCCACTCCTCGCGCTGCGCTTCGCACGACGACCGCCCCGAGGCGAACCAAACTAGAGAGAGGAGAGGAGAGGAGAGAAAAGGAGAGAGGAGAGGAGAGGAGAGGAGGGAAAAGGAGAGAGGAGAGGAGAGAGAGGGAGTCGAGACACTCAAACTGACGTCGCCTTCGGTCCTGTTGCTCCCTGCTTAAATCCGCCCCTCTTCCCTCTCTCACCTTCCCCAAATTTACCCAGCAGCGTCTCACTCGCCGGAGGTGTCAAGGGGAGGAGGGGAGCGGCGAAATTCGCGAGGAGTGGGCGGAGCCGGGGCGGGGCGGTGGATGTGAGAGATCCGACGATGGCTGCAGCGGCGGCGGCGGCGGCCGGCGGCGGCGAGGGGGGTGGTGAGTGTGCGTCCCTCTCTAGCTTTCTGTGGGTGTGGGTGCTGTGTTGTTTCTGATGAGGGTTTGCGTTGCCTCTTTGGGTGGGGGGTGTGTGCAGGTGTCGGAGGGGGAGTCGACGGGCTGTTCGTGGAGCTGTGGAAGGCGTGCGCGGGGCCGCTGGTGGCGGTGCCGGCGGTCGGGGAGAGGGTCTTCTACTTCCCGCAGGGGCACATCGAGCAGGTAGGGACGACGGCGGCGAGGCCGATGCCAAGCCGGGGGCCTCCTGTTGCTGCTGTTGTTTCATTTTCCAAGGATTTTTTTTGTGTCTGCATGTTGGAAATTCTCGCGGAATTGGCGTGGGGGGTTTGCATGTTGGTGTGTGATCGCTGCGAATTGCCGGGGTTTTGGCGCGATTTGGTCGGTGTGCGCCCCCTCGATTTGGGAAATATCTAGCTTGCAGCCGCGCCGAGCGGTGCGCCTCGATTGGAATTCCCCTTGTCCACGGGCGATTCTGGTCCGTTTCTTTGGTTTTAGCTCGATAAAGGTCCCGCCTTTGTTCTGAGTTGTTGATTTCGTGGGGATTGTTGATTCTCTCGTCTTCCACAGTTTTGAGGGCTTCTTTGCTTGGTCTGTGCAGCACTGCATTCCGAGCTGCCATTGATTCCGATTCTGATGCGGAGTGTGTCGCAGAATCCGCTGCTTCCCAGCTTTCGGCGATAAATCCGGGGTTTATTGTGCTTGCGGAATGTTGTTTTTTGTGATTCGGAGTTAATATTCCGTTTCGTTTACTACTGGTTACTGCAGCGAGCTCAGCTGAGCTCTCCCGTTTTGACTCTGGAGAGATTTGGTCTTTCTTTAGTGCCTGGAATGGTAATAGTATCACTGCCTTTATGATTTTTTAATCGTTTGCCTAAAGTTTTGGGATTTCTATTTTTAACTGTCATGGGAGATGTGCAATGATGTCGCGGCCCATTGTTCTTGCCCTGCCTTTTGGTTTGGAGCGCTGATTCTGCGGCTGCTTCTTCAGGTGGAGGCGTCGACGAACCAGGTCGCCGAGCAGCAGGGGACGCCGCTCTACAATCTGCCATGGAAGATCCCGTGCAAGGTCATGAACGTCGAGTTGAAGGTAGACTAGTATAGTAGCACCCTGCAGCTCTGTACAGTAGCTTCTTCGCTGTTCATCGTGGTTGCGATTTAGGGTATGGATGTGTGACCCTTGTTTCTTTTGCTAGGCTGAGCAAGATACTGATGAGGTGTATGCCCAGCTCACCCTGCTTCCTGAGAAGGTGAGTGGCTTCCACTTGTGCTTCTTCGGGTAGATTCGGGTTTTGGGACGCTGACTAACACTATGTTCGTGGATTTACAGAAGCAAGATGAGAATGCCTCTACAGAGGAGGAGGAGGAGGTGGTGGTGGTGGCGCCTGATGCGCCACCACCTGTGGCTGAGCGGACTCGCGCCCATTCCTTCTGCAAGACGCTGACTGCCTCGGACACGAGTACGCATGGTGGATTCTCGGTACTGCGCCGGCACGCAGATGAGTGCCTCCCACCGCTGGTTAGGCCCTTGGAGCATTTGACTTGATGTTGCTTACGTTGCCGTCTTTGCTTGTTGGTCTAGCACTGCCTTTTGTTGGGTTAATGATAGTGATGTTGTTGATGTTGCTCCTTGATCAGGATATGAGTCAGCATCCCCCAACTCAGGAGCTGGTGGCCAAGGATCTGCATGGGGTCCAGTGGCGCTTCCGTCACATCTTCCGAGGTTACCCCTCATCCTTCTACTTGTAATGGATTTGTGCCAAAAGAATGTGTCTTGCTCTTTCATGTTCCATGACAGGAATGCACACTTAATGCCAGCCCCTACTTGTTTGCACAATGCAATAGAGGATATTTGTGTCTGTGACCCATATATTTTGATCTTCATTGCAAAGTTTGATACATTACTTCTGTTCGATGATAGGGACCATCTTGTCTGCAGCTATTTGTATATTTAGGTTTCTTTGCGTGGGCCTGCATTTGTTACTGTGTGGATAATGACTGCTGTTTTGGTGGGCAATTCTTTGTTTACACGCTTAGTTTCTTTGGTCAAGAATTCCCTTCTCCATTGTCTGTATTCTAATTGCAGCTTGGCTAGATTTAGTTGGTTGAGAATATTTTTGAGACTTACAAGTATGTGTTTGCTTGGTACAGGTCAGCCACGAAGGCACCTTCTCCAGAGCGGCTGGAGTGTTTTTGTTAGTGCAAAACGTCTTGTTGCTGGGGATGCCTTCATATTTCTCAGGTGTGGTACTTTGTCATGCTGAACAATTTATGTTGGTTGCTCTCAACTCCTCTTTGGCGCTACTTAACCAATGCTCCCTCGTATGCTATGGTCAGAGGTGAGAATGGGGAACTACGCGTTGGAGTTCGACGTGCAATGAGACAAGCAAATATTCCATCTTCAGTCATATCAAGCCACAGTATGCATCTTGGTGTTCTTGCAACAGCATGGCATGCGGTGAACACTGGGACTATGTTCACTGTCTACTACAAGCCAAGGTTTGTGGTAAACCATAGGCTTAGGCACATTATTTGTGTTCAGTTTAGGAGTAGTGCTGTTCCATTTGTTGCATAATTGTATGAAATTCCAGATTTTTCCTTTACATGATAGAAGAAAGTTTTTGCAAGCATTGGTCTATTGCCAACCTGTTGCATGTTTCAATTGAGTTTTTACACTGATCTTGCAGGACTAGTCCAGCTGAATTTGTGGTCCCGTGTGATCAATTTGACGAATCTCTGAAACGAAATTATTCAATAGGTATGAGATTTAATATGAGATTTGAAGGTGAAGAGGCTGCAGAGCAAAGGTAAAGGGCTGTCTATTGCAACCTTTAATGGATATGTGGTACATTTACTAATGACAGATAGATTCCTCTTTGGGAGACGTTCTTAAAACTACAATTCTCATGTGTCAGATTCACTGGCACAATTGTTGGAATAGGTGATTCTGATCCATCTGGCTGGGTTGACTCAAAATGGCGTTCCCTTAAGGTATTGAAGTTATGTCTGTTTCTTTGCCTTATGAAATCAAATTGAGTTATATTAAGTTTTACTAATTTGTTTGTGTGAATTAGGTCCGATGGGATGAAGCTTCTTCTATTCCTCGTCCTGAAAGAGTTTCTCCTTGGCAAATAGAGCCTGCTGTTAGCCCTCCTCCTGTCAACCCCATTCCAGCACCCAGAATCAAGAGGTCTCGTCCAAATGTTATGGCTTCCTCGCCCGATTTGTCTGCTGTACACAAAGAAGGTTTGAGTTTGACCTTGTTACTGATCTAGAGCTTCCGAACTTGTGCAATTCTTGTTGCTGCCATTACTAATACATGTGTTGCCTTCTCATCTAGTACCTTCAAAAGTCGTTGCAAACTCAAAGCAAAATGATCTTCCAAGGGCCTTCCACAGCCAAGAAAGTACAACTTTGAAAAGTCATTTTGGCGATAACAATGATTTAAAGACTTCCCAGAAGCTCACCATGTGGTCCTTGGGAATTGATCAAGAGAAAAACAATATTGCTGCACAGAGGAAGCTAAGTTCGGAGGGTTGGATGCAGATGCGAAGGCCTGAAGGGTACACTGAGATGTTACCAGCATTTCAACCACTGAAAGACACACTGAACCCACTGTATTCTTTTCCTAGTCAGATATCTGGGAACCGTTCAAACACGTGGAACACAATCAATGTTCATTATCCGGACCAACAAGTCAACCACAATATCTTCCCTGGCACATGGTCGTTTATGCCTCCTAACACTGGTTTTGGGATGAATCAACAGAATTACCTAATGATGCCTGACATTGCACTCCCTCAAAGGGCTGAAAAAGCAAAGTTTAGTGGGAACGGAACATTCACTTCACTTCAGGCGCATGGCATTGATCAGCGCTCCTCAGGTTGGTTTGGCCATGTTGAGCCAAGTTCTCACATAAATGGTGCCTCATCGAGTTGTATCAAGCCCCAACCTTTGGTTATTGGTCATGATATTCAGACAACTAAAGGATCTTCATGCATGCTTTTCGGGATACCTCTCGACAGCCCAGCAAAATCTGTACCTCTGATATCCCCACCAAGTGTGGCATACAATGGGAAGCCTCAAACACCTCGGTCAGCGAAAGGGCCTGAACTGGAGGTAACTGAAATGGATAAAAGTTCTGATCCTTCCAAGATTGTGAAGCCATTTGATGGAACTCATTCAGATTCAGTTACAGAGAAACACCAGTCTTGTCCAGAAGCCACCAGAAACATTCAGTGCAAACTGCAAAATGGTTCCACTCGAAGCTGCAAGAAGGTCCACTACTCTAGCTACTGTTGCACCTTTTTTCTTATCAGTCATCTATCAATGCTCAAATGCTCATTGAGCCCAAATCTCTTGTGAATAGTTTTCAAAGTATGCTCCAATCGAGTTATCATGTGCTGCTGCTTGCTGGCTTGATCTTTTCTAATAGGTTGCTTCTGCAACATTGTTGCATGTATCGAGAAGCTAAGTTTATCACAGGTTCCACAGACCTAAAAAGCCTGCTAGTTATTTAATCTTTCCTGCTACTAAATAGTTAAGCTACTTTGTCATTCCTAGGGAGATTTCATGTTTGGAACAGCTTGGTGTCATCCTAAAACAGCATTTTATGTGCCAAGCTCTACTAAATACTATTACGCCTCCACAAAAACTTTTCACCTTGGGAGCAAGCAGCCAAGATCTTTCATATTTAACAAAATAATATATTTATAAATATGTAATTTGGCCTCACAAAAATGATATTAGTAGATTCATCATACTCTTAGGAATATAGGAAGAAAAATGATGTATTAATATGAGCCAACATATCAAGTACAGGAAAATGAAAGACGAAAGCAAACCAATAAGCTACTAGTCTTACTTTCATAACGTTGGTTCTTTTGCAACTGGTATAAAAATATCACAATAAAAACTAATGGTCATAGTAACATCTCGGAGACCAAGAAAAGTTCGTAATTGCCAAGAATTTATGACCGAGTTACTTAGTATGAACAGCGTGAAATGTTCTGCTCAATTACTTTCTTTTGGAAGTATATGGTTTTGTCTTTTGCTTGTTGAATATGACGAGACTACCCATTTCAGGTCCACAAGCAAGGAATTGCTCTTGGCAGGTCAGTAGATCTTACGAGGTTCACTTGCTACGATGAGTTGATCGATGAATTGGATCAGATGTTTGACTTTAATGGTGAGCTGAACGGTTCTTGCAAGAATTGGATGGTTGTGTATACTGACAATGAAGGTGACATGATGCTGGTTGGTGATGATCCTTGGAAGTGAGCACTGCCACTGCTTGAATGTTTCATTTGTTATTGTCTTGTTGAGTTGATCAATATGCATCAGTAATATTGACTTCACTCGAATCCCTCTGTTCATACAGTGAATTCTGCAACATAGTTCATAAGATCTTCATCTACACAAGGGAGGAGGTCCAGAAGATGAATCCAGGTGCCCTTATCTCAAGGTCAGAAGATAGTCTGTGTGATTCCATTGAAAGAGGGTTGGTTGGTAAGGAGCTCCGAGGTGGCCTGCCCACATCATCCCCGATTTCTGAGAACTGCTAATTTGTTCAGTCAGTAAGGTTGTGCTTTTAGCTACAATACCTGCCCCTGGTTATAATCGCAATAATCGCAAACCAAATGATCGAACCAGACTAATCTCTTGCATGCTCTTCACTTCTTGCAGCTTGTTCGTAGCACCGACACTGAGCTACGACAAAAAGGCAGTGGTAGGGGAGAGAGACTTTTCGTGTAGTCGGCGCTTTGTATGTATTGGGTAAGCCCCGCAGTACCTTGTTTGTAGATGGTGCTTGTCCTGGTATCAGGTGTCAGTTGTTTGCTACAAGTTTTGGGTGTGCTTTGTTGAGGTAAGTTATATTGTATAATGTGTCCGTGTTAGCGGGAGCAAGCGAAGCTGCTGGGGCGCTTGCTTGGCTCTAAGGAAGCCTTGTATATAGCTTTGCTTCTCCTTCAGTCTAATATTATTGCAAACATCCGTAATCGATATACCTCAAGAAGGCGATTTGACCCCTAAATGCTGCTGTCTATTATGTGTGCTTATTTGGGTAAGTACAAGGGCTTGCTTGGCTCTAAGGCAGCCTTGTATATAGCTTTGCTTCTCCTTCAGTCTTAATATATTGCAAATGACCGTAATCGATATACCTCAAGAAGGCAATTTGACCCCTAAATGTTGATGTCTATTATGTGTGATTATTTGGGTAAGTACAAGTGCTTGATGTCGGATTCTAGATTTATAATCCGGAACCCTTTGTGTATACACAATTCGGAATCTTTTGTGTATCTGCTGTATTATCATTTGGATCAGTAGATAGTATACATAGATACATTGCTGGATCATATGTATATGTTCACATGAACTATACCAAATATTAATATTACAAATGAAGAGTTCAAATAATCTATGTAGAGTAGAGTTTTATATAATGGGCCAGTCAGGCCATATGTTGCATTACAAATAACCAAAAACAAAAGTAGAAGCGAAAAGCAGTGTGACCACATCTTGTCACGTACAAGTAGCTGGGAGTAAAAGATGCTATGTTACTTTCTAAGGGTTAGGATAATAGATGTATGTACAATCACCATTAAAGTCTGCCTAAATAAGGTAAGGACTAGACTACTAGTGAATGACCTAATCTCTACCGTCTTCCTCCTTGTCTGATCCCGAAGAAGCGTTGTAAGTATAGTGGTCTTGATCTAGAGGTTTTGAGTTAATTTAGTGAGTGAGGGTGAGCATAAAGAATTGTGTTCCGTGAGTCAATACACAATGTAATAATATAGATGCAAGGCTTTAACAAAGAAATGCTCAGATTCTTTTATTTGTAAAATGCCATAGTTGAATTACAATAGGTAAAAATCTTGAGATTTAGCATTTTTAACTAAACCATGTTTCATGTTTCTAAAGATTGTGAAAGTATGCAGCAATAATTGTAGTGCAGGTTTCATCCACCTATTACATGGTTCTAACCATTATATGCTATATTTGTTTCTTGGGTTCTATCCACCTTATATAACCACTGGGTTCCATTCACCTAGGAGAAATCAAAATCACGGTTCCAACTACCCTTTCTCGTTTTCATCATAACCACGAAGATTCTTTGTAAATAGGCACTAACTCGAGTAAGTTTCCATGTGCGCCAATGACCATAGGTATACCTATTCAAACAATTTTTACACTACAAAGATCGTACACTTTATACATAAGAGATAATTAACTTATTCTATTCCACATATTTCCTTAGACATGCAGACCAAGAAGATCACCACAAGATATTTACAATGTATCTCCCTAATAAGATCACACCCGCTAGGTTTTTCACCGTTGTGGGGTTCCATCCAGTACTCAACCCATGTTCCACCGAATGGTGTAACTCGCATTGGATCGATACAAATTAATTAGCCAGATCGTACATATTATAATTGTGATTCTACTATTTTACATTAAAAGGTCGTCACAAGATTCAGTCTTTAGGGTTATCTAGGCGGTTCTATCACAAACCACACTCTCGTGCTCCATCCGCACCAGCCCACTTACCATCCACCCATATATAAAGCAAGTTTAGAGTTTTAGGATTCTAAAATACCATTTTTTTAGTTCAAATACTAACCACATTCTTCTGGTGGTTGTCGAAACCAAGTTTTTTTTGTTTAAAATGATGTTAGGTCAAATTAATGCCCTGAGTATCTAAGCAAGACTAGGCATGATGATTAGATATAGATTTATAACTAGTATATTTACCATTAGTTTTAGGACGACAAGGGTTTATGTCCGATGCTCATTTGTTAATAAGGGTAGAGCTATGGCTTAATATGAGTATAATTTGCATAATGAAATAAAGCATACAATTTAATAATTTAAATCAACGTAACTGGCATTCAAAAGTAGGTGTAATATGATCAAAGTATTGACTCGTCTTGCTCACAAACTTACTAGTCTTGGTGGTCTTGGTTAGGCTCGAACTGCTGCTCTTTTGGGTGTTCATAATCTACTCAAGCAATTGCGACGAAAAAGCAAATAAATACATGATCATGCAAATAAATCCAAATAAAAATTCAAATGAACTCCAAAATTCATGGTTTCACTTTTGTTAGAAAGACCTTAAATCTAGATGAATTTAGAAGTACATTTCATTTCATTTGGATTTAAAATGAGTGAGAATGGGCATTGTAAAGTTTAATTTCAGAAAAAAAATCCTAAAAATAAACTGGGAGAGATAGTGTGTCTCACTGACAGCTAGGCCCCACAATTTAATTTAATTTTTATTTGAAAATATACCAGAGACTGACATGTGGGCCAACCAGGTTTTTAATTTCTTTTTGGATTACTTTCTTTAAGGAAAAAAGAAAGGGTGTTTGATAGTGGGGCCAGTATAGTAAAGATGGTCTATTTGTCAGCGATTCATAACTAAAATCGGGTTTGAATTAAAATTCTTAACGAGTTGGGCCCATGTGTTGATGACAGACTAACACTGATTAATGAGCATCATTAACATTAACTTAATTATGGCTTAACGGCATCATTAATGCTAATTAAAATACTACAAACTTCTCCTTGGCCTAAACAGAGCCCAACCTTACTGTGCTTGTCGCAGGCGAGGGAGGTGGTGGCGGTTGCCAGTGATGTCCACAATGGGTCGTTGGGGCTACATTGCACCCATGGGTGGCCACAGTGGCGGTGCTCGGCCACTATGGCAACCCAACGTGCAATGACGTGGTAACGAAAATAAGGATACGAAAAGCATCTACGGGAGGAAAGGGACTCACCGGAGAGGTCGGCGTGGTCCAGGAGGCATTGTAGTGTTCTGGCAGCGGAGACTCGAGGCGGCGTAGCGGAGGACCATGACACCGGGGAGATGGGAAAGAAGATAGCTCAAATCGAGCATTTGCAAAGGATGAGGGGCGCATGGAGATGCTCCCAGAGAGCAGAATCGAAGCGAGGCTCACCAAAGAGTAAGAGGCAGTGGCGGCGGCAATGGCGGCGGCAGTTTTAGGCCGTAGGAAAGGATAACGACGGTGCAACGATCACCTGAGGAGAATCCCAAAAATTGGATGAGGGGACTCATCGGACTTGACTAGACAGTGAGGCGAATGCGATGGTCAGCGCAGGAGCATGTAGGATCAAAGATAACTAACTAGAGGGGATGAATATGAGGTTTTTAAATTCTTTTGGCTAAACCACAATTTTATAGCAAGTATGAACTAATTAAAATTGTTTTGCACAAGTCAAAATCTAAATCTTCTAAGTTTCACTATGGCACCACAAACATATGTCTATACTAGATACAACTCTAGCTACACAAATCAATCCAATAATGGCTAGAAATGTAAATACGTAAAATAAAAACAAGAGAGATAAACCACAAGGATAACATGCGATGTTTTTTGTGGTCTCTAAGACTTGCTAGTCTCCGTTAATCCGTATTGAGGTAAGTCCAAACGAATTGGACTGGCTCTACAAATTGAGCCAACCACCTCAAGTCAACTAGGGTTGCTTTTCCTCCACTCTGGAGATGGCGAGCATCACACCACTCACAATCTTACCGAGTCTCTTGACAATCTTCTTTGAAGAGATCGCCGTGCAAACTCCTCCAAGCCGTCTAGGTGTCAGGAACTATCAAGAGTAATAAGCCAATGATACTTGCTTGAAGGTTTTCAAGTGTCACAATGATCAACTAGATGATGCAATGCACTTGAATTCTATCAACAACCTCAAAATATGAAAATGGATCAAAATGGGTTGAAGAGAGAGTAGCCAAAAGTCAAGTGTATTCAATAAGGTCCAATAAGAGCTTCTTGGTACTAGTGGGGAGGTGTTTATAGCCTCCATCCACCAGGATGACTGTTGGGATCAAAATCCACAAAAATCAGGGGATGCGGTGCTACTACCATGTAAGGGTCGGTACTACGGCACATACTATTCAATGGCTAATTAAGGTTCATTAACTACATAGAAACTAGCCGTTAAATCAAATATCGTTAGTACCACACTCATAGGGCCCAGTAGTACCGATCATGCAGTAGTACCGCAGTTGGCATGCTGGTACTACTGGAGAGCGGTAGGACCACAATAACTCATGTGGTAGTACCACACCCACAGGGTACTCTTAGGGCATTTGATCAAATTTGATCCTAACTTCTATTTTGCATGAATTAATCCATGAAACAGACATGAAAGGTTGCTAAATATAAGCTGCAGCAAGTTTACACAAAAAATTTGAACCTATTCATGCACATTTTATTCAAATCCTAGAAATGGAAATGGGTACCAAAATTGAGAAAAGAAGTGATTCCAAAAGGGTTTACCTAGTGGAATGGAGGAGTGATGCCAACAAGTTGATTTTGGTAAGAGATTGAGGATTCCTTCAAGTTTCTAGAGGATTTGAGACTTGGTGTTTTGAGGGAGTGAGAGAGGAGAAAAAAGAAATAACTTTGGTGGTTTGAGGGAAGTGGCTAGTTAGACTGATTTGGGGCAAAAGTTAGAAGATAAGGAGCTGGCCATAACCATTTCTAGGACCACCTGTTATGAGCGGTAGTACCGCACTTGGGAAGAGGTAGTACAAGCAGTATAACCATGGTATTACCGATTTTCTTGAGAAATCAGGGACAGGACAAGGATGCAAATGATCCTTACTATAATACTCAAATAAACACTTTTTAGGATTATTATGCATGAGATAGACAATAAAGCTCCAACTAACATAGTTTTTATCAAACTAGAGAATTTTGAAATATTGAAAGGGATTTTGAAACAAGTTTTTCACAAGAACCTCAAAGACTCCAAATGAGAGCAAATACATGAGACATAAGCTCAAGCAACATTAGAAGAATCTATGACACTTAACTCATTCCTCAACTTAAAAAATCGACTCTCACCTAATGGTTTAGTGAAAATATCGGCTAATTAATCATTAGTCTGTATGTGGCTAATAAGGATGTCACATTTGCTCACATGATCTCTTACAAAATAGTGACGAATATTTATATGCTTAGTTCTTGAATACTGGACTAGGTTATTGGCTATCTTCATGGCACTACCATTATTACATAAAAGAGGCATGCTTTTGAATTTAATTCTATAGTCCATCAATGTTTGCCTCATTCAAAGCAATTGAGCACAACAACTACCCGTGGAGACATACTCCACTTCGGCGGTGGATAGGGCAATAGAATTTTGTTTCTTGGAGGATTATGCAACGAAAGATCTATCTAAAAGTTGACAATTACCTAAGGTGTTTTTCTATCCACTTTGCAACCTGCATAATTAGAATCCAAATATTCAATTAAATCAAATTTATCACATTTGGCATATCATAAGCCTATGCTAGAGGAATACTTTAAATATGAAAGAATTCTTTTAATAGTCACTAAATGGCACTCTTTTGAAGAAGCTTGAAAACATGTGCACACATAGAAACATTAAATATAATATCAGGCCTAGATGCGGTAAGATAAAATTAGCTACCAATCACGAATTTATAAAGCTTTAAATCAACTGGCGTACCTTCCTCGTTAAGGTTGACGTGGCTATTGTTAGTCATGTGAGTCTTGATGGGTTTTATGTCTTGCATGCCAAATCTCTCAAGTATATCCTTCACGTACTTGGGTTGGCTCACAAACGTCATATCTTTGAGTTGTTTGATTTGGAATCCAAGAAAATAGCCAAGTTCTCCAATTACGGATATCTCAAATTCCCTAGACATTATATCACCGAATTTTTTTTGCAAAAATCTTGATTACTAGACTCCAAAATGATATCATCAATATATATTTGACAAACAAAAAATCATCATAATAATTTTAGTGAAAAAGGTTATGTCAATCTTCTCAATTTTGAATCTTTTTGAGAGTACAAAGTCACTAAAACGCTCATACCATGCTCTAGAAGCTTATTTGAGACTATATAGCACCTTGGAGAGTTTATACACATGGTTTATTTTGTAATTATGATCCTCAAAACCGGACAGTTACTCAACAAATACAAGTTCGGCTATGCTACCATTAAGAAATGTATTTTTAACATCCATTTGAAATAATTTTGTATCAAAACATGGTGCAAAAGCAAGCAATATATGAATGCATTCGAGTCTATCTATGTGAGCAAAAGTTTCACCAAAATCTAAATCTTTGACTTGAGTGAAGCCTTGAGCGGCCAATCTTGCCTTGTTTCTCACCATTACTCCACTGTCATCTTGCTTATTCTGAAAGACCCATTTTGTGCCAATTATATTGTGTTCCTCGGGTCTTTGCACCAAAGTCCAAACATCATTTCGGACAAAGTTATTTAATTCTTCATGTATTGAATTCACCTAATCTGGATCTTCAAGTGCTTCATCTACATGTTTAAGCTCAAAAGAGAAAACAAACGAGTAATATTCACAATATGAAGCGACACGAGATCGAGTTTAGACACCCTTACTAACGTAATACAATATTTGGTCAATTGGATGATCCTTCACAATTGCATTGTGAATCTTCAAGGGAATATTTGATGGTTTATTATCTGCCTTGTCTTCCACTTCTTTAATTTGAATTTGGTTTGGCGTAGTGGAAGTAGGCAGTTCATCTTAAGTGGATGAAGGTGAATCATTTGTGTCTTCCTTTGACTTGATATCTCTTATTTGTACATTCTTCACAGGTTGCCTCAAGCCTTCTTCACCTATATCATCTAAATTCTTTCTCTTTTTGAAAACCATTAGTTTTATCAAATTGAACGTCACACATCTTTTCAACTAAACCGAAAATTTTGTTGAAGACACGGTAGTCCCTGCTATTAGACGGATAACCAAGGAAAAAGCCAACATCACAATGACTTTGAAATTTTGTAAGACAAATATATTTCCGCAAAATATAACACTTGCAACCAAAAACATGAAACTAGGAGATGCTCGGTTTTTTTTAATTAGAAGCTCATAAGAAGTCTTTTTCAAAAGGCAATGCAAGTAAAGATATCTGTGGCATGATAAGTTGTATTGATTTCTTCCAAAAGTTATTGAAATTATTATATTCATCAAGCAGTGTCCTTGCCATTTCAATTAATATTCGATTTTTCCTCTCTATAACTCCATTTTGTTCCGGAGTGTAGGTTTTGGAAAGTTCATATTTTATTCCAAGTTCATCACAAAAATCTTCGATTTTAGTATTCTTGAACTCGGAACCATTATCACTAAAGATTTTCTTTATTTTGAAATCAAAGTTTTTGGGCCTTTTTAGCAAAACTTTTAAAAATACTGGAAGCTTCAGCTTTATCATGTAGAAAGAAGACCCAACTGTACCTCGAGAAATCATCCACAATAACTAAATAATAACTATTGCCCCCCATACTCTTATAGGTTGTTGGTCCAAACAAATCCATATGTAAGAAATCCAATGACTTAAAATTAGACATGATACTTTTGAATGGATGAGAATTCGCTACTTGCTTCCTGGCTTGGCAAGCATTACATAGCTTATTCTTCTCAAACTTCACATCTTTCATCCCACAACTAAGTCATGTTTGAAAATTTTTTGAGTTGAGTCATCTCTACATGAGCTAGCCTTTTATGCCAAAGCCAACCAAAAGTAGTTTTTGTAATTAAATAAATTTTCAGACAAGATTCATTTAAGGAGAAATCTACCAAATAAAGATTCCAAATTGAAAATATTTGAAAACCAACTCACTTTCTTTTTCATTTGAAATAATAATGCCATCTCTAGAAAATATGCAAGTGAGGCTAAGATCACACAATTGAGCAACGGATAGCAAATTAAAATTCAATGTTTCTATAAGAGATACATTAGAAATGAAAAGATCAATTGATAAAGCAATTTTACCTAATCCAATTACCTTTCCTTTGCTAGTGTCCCTAGAAGTGATTTTTTTTCATTGCCACCACTTCCAACTTCTTATGTGGTAAACATGTTCTGATCTTCGGTCATATATTGATTGCAATCGCTATTAAGTACCTAATGCCTTCTACCAGTTTTGTAGTTCACCTACAAAAGAAAAATTAAGTTCTTTTAGGTACCCAGATTTGTTTGGGTCTTTGGTAGTTAGTAAACAAGGCTTTGGGCATCGAAATGGTATTCTTTTTAGCAGATAGTATAGAAGTGCCAATAAAATTTGCAATTACTCTGCCATCTTTAGATTTTCTAAGCATATAAGAAGAATCATATACGCCAAAGTAGTGAGTCTTACCAATGGGATGAGAATTTGACATGTGTCCCAAACCATAATACTTATGGTTGTGAATTGGCTTCTTAGGTTTTCACGGTTGTTAACGACTCGGAGCGTGGTGTAGCGATTGTTGGTTGGCTTGATCGTGTTTTGGTTAAGTAGCCTTGTCGTCAACGTCATTCTCCACCAATCAAATTATCATCCACCAGAAGATCGGGACCAATCTTACATCAGGTCGAGAGTCAGACCAGCTTTACACAGGTAGTTGGATCATTCTCGATCAGCGATTTCCATGCAATCCAATTGATTGGCGGTCAGATCAGCTCTGCTGAGGAGATCAGACCGGCCTGTGGTCGAGCCAGCCTTTCAACGACTGTCTGGTCAAAATATATCAAATGCTAATACTTCACTTAAATCTTTATTAGCGCATGCTTTTGCTCCTGTTCGTCGAGTATCTCAATACTGGATACCTAAACCGTTATTGTCTAACCCCAGTACTAAGATACTAACGATTGTTCGTGCTTTGTAGGCTTACCACAAGAGGAAGAAGAACATATGGTTCATTGACTTCGGTTGTTCTCACCACATGACCAGAGACTCATGATGGTTCTCCTCCCTCACTTGTGCTCTCGGTGATAAGATGATCACTTTTAGGGACAACTCTCAAGAATGAGTTCTTGCTAAATGCATTGTGCGCATCAACGACAAGTTCATCTTAAAGGATGTTACTCTTGTCAGTAAATTGAGCTATAATTTACTTTCAGTTTCATAGTTGGTAGACAATAATCTTGATGTGAACATTAAAAACCGTTCATGTTGTATTTGGATTCATTTGGTGGTCTTGTATGCAAAATTAGTCAAGTTGGTCGCTTGTTTAAGGGTGATTTTTTGTATTCAATATCTTCTGATCTTAGGTGTCTAATTTCATCATACTCTAAAGATTTGTTCTTCTGGCACCGTAGACTAGGTCATATTGGCTTGATCATCTCGCTCAGTTTAGTAATATGAATCTGGTTAAAGGAATTCCTAGTCTTGTGATTGAAAAGTCAATGCATCTAATTTGTTCACCCTGTCGACATGGTAACATGATCTCATTGTCATATCCTCCACTCACTCTTATTATGACTGATTCTCTGGATCAATTGTTGCATATGGACATAGTAGGTCCTTCTAGGATTCAGTTGGTTAGAGGTAAATGGTATATTCTTGTTATTATTGATGATTACTCTAGATACTCTTGGGTTTATTTCTAGCATCTAAGGACGAAGCTTTCGGTCACTTTAGAAAGCTAACTCTTAGACTTGCTAGTGAACTTCCAGGAGCACTTAGAGCAATTAGAAGTGATAATGAAACTGAATTCAAAAACACATCTTTCGCTTCCTTTTGTGCTCAAAAGTTTTTAGACCATCAATTTTCGTCAGCTCGAGTGCCTGTACAGAATGGTGTGGTTGAACATAAGAATAGAACTTTGGTCGAGATGGCTAGAACAATGTTAAATGAACATGCTACTCCTAGAAAGTATTGGGTTGAAGCTATTTCGACTGTCTGTTACATTTCGAATAGAGTATTCTTGGGTGCTAAACTGTATAAGAGCTCCTGTAAGGTTTGGTTTGGTCATTGTCCTAATGTTTCTCACTTGAGGGTGTTTGGATATCAATGTTTCACACTTAAACATGGCAATTTTGATAAATTTGAATTTAGATCCTCAAATGCTTCTTTTCTTGTTATGCAGTTCACACTCGAGGCTATCATGTTCTCAACTTAGAAACTAACAAAATAGTTGAGACGTACGAGGTCACTTTTGATGAGGCTAGTCCTGCTAGACCTAACAATGCAGGAATACAGGTAACTAACACACTAGAGGACATCTTTTATGATTCTGACAATGACAACAAAGGGTTCCCAACTCATACTACAACTACTACGATCACTTCAGCTACTTCTATGACCACGCCTAGGATCACCCGAGAGGAAGAAGCCACTACATCCACTTCGGCTACATCTACGACCACTCCTACGACCACCTCACAGGCTCTTCTACATGTTCAATGAAGTCATCCGCTAGAACAAATGATCGGTGAGTTAAATGAGAGAGTTCTTTGCAGCAGGCATAACACCAATACCTCATATGCTCATTCTGCTTTTGTCTCCTCTTTTGAACCCCAAGATGTAAGTCACACTTTATCTGATGAGTCTTGGATTAATGTCGTGCATGAGAAATTAGAAAACTTTGAGTGTAATAAAGTCTAGACTTTGGTTTCTCCTCATGGTCATAATGTTATTGAAATTAAATGTGTTTTTAATAATAAACAAAATGCTGATGGTGTTATTGTTCGAAATAAGGCTAGACTAGTGGATCAAGAATTTACCCAAGTAGAAGGTCTTGACTTTGATAAAACTTTTGCACCTGTTGGTCGAATAGAAGCCATCAGAATTCTGTTAGCATTTGCTACATCAAAGGGTTTTAAACTATAGCAAATAGATGTGAAAAGTGCTTTTCTTAATGGCTATATTGAGGAAGAAGTTTATGTTAGACAACTATCTGGTTTTAAAAATTCTAAGTTTCCTGATCATGCCTATAAATTGTCTAAAACTTTATATGGTCTAAAACAAGTACCTAGAGCACTGTACGATAGGCATAAATCATATTTGCTAAAAAAATGACTTCCAAATGGGCAAGGTAGATATAATTTTGTTTACTCTAAGTATAGCAATGATCTTTTACTCATATAGATTTATGTGGATGATATCATTTTTGGTAGTTCCTCTCATGCTCTTGTTTTCAAGTTTTTAGATATTATGAGTAGGGAATTTGAGATGAGCATGATGAAAGAGCTCACATTCTTCATAGGTTTTCAGATTAAGCAATCAAAGATGGGTACTTTTATTCATCAAACTAAGTACACCAAGGATCTACTTTATCGCTTTAACATAGGAAAAGTCAAACCAATTTTCACACCTATGGGATCTACGGCTGTGTTAGATCCTAACGAAGATGGAGAGTCTGTTGATTAAAAGGAATACAGAAGCATAATTGATTCTCTTTTGTATCTCACTGCTTCAAGGCCAGACATATACTTTGTTGTATATTTGTGTGCTCACTTTTGAGCTTCACCACGTGCTTCACATCGTCAAGCGGTAAAGTGAATTTTTAGGTATATTCAGTCAACTTTACAATTTGGCTTATGGCACTTTTCTTCCTTATGTATTACCCTTAGGGCTTAATCAGATGCGGATTTTGAGGTTGTCGAATTGGTAGGAAGAGTACATCTGGCACATGTCGCTTTTTCGGCACATCTCTTATCTCATGGGCTTCTAGGAAATAGGTGCCCGTTGCATTTTCTACTGCTGAGGCTGAATATGTAGCTACTATTTCTTGTTGATCTCAATTGCTTTGGATGACAATTATGCTTATGAATTTTGACTTAAAATTAGATAGTGTTCTACTTTTCTGTTATAACACTAGTGCTATTAGTATTGCTAAAAATCATGTGCAATATTCCAGGACCAAATATATTGATATTCTTTATCATTTGCTTAGAGACCATGTAGAAAGGGAAAATGTTATTAGAAAGGGAAAATGTTATCTTGCATTTCATTGATTCTAATTCTCAAGTTGCTGATATTTTCACCAAACTGCTTGATTCTTCTCGTTTTGCTTGGTTGCGAAGTGAGTTGGGTGTGCTGCAGGGATTATTCTGAGGGGGCTTGATGGTTAAATGTTTTGAAAGATTTGTTTATTATACTTGTCAAATGATGTTTCAAGTCCAAGTCTTATAAATCAAATGAGTAGTAGAGCTATCTTTATCAAGTTGTAACAAGTTGTTATCAATTTGCTATACTTGAACTAAAACATGACATGGCTGAAGACTTTGACTAGATTGATTGTAGATAGCACCTTATGATGTTCATCGAAATGGATTAGCTTGATTGTGAGTCTTATTTTAAACCTTCGCTATGAAGCTCGTATATTTCATATTGCAATCTTTTTATATTCACTCAAGTCGGCATGTTCTTAATAAAAAATGATGAGAAAAAGAATATTGAAAAGGTGTATGCTCTAAGTATGCCATTGTTAAACAAAATAAAAGGCACAAAATATGCTCGAATGAAAATAAGTATGCTTCAAGCATGTCACCATTTAAAAAAAGTTTGCTACAAAAATGGTATCATGAAAAGAAGTATGCTACAAACATGCCACATGCTTAAGACTTGAGTGTGGAGCAATAAATCTACTAGCTCATCAAGATTTAAGGTTTGCTTCACTTTTGGGATTACTCTTTTTGGTGTGATATTGCTTGTGCTCTTTATAAATCTGTTTGGTCATGATTGAGGTGCCTGTCATTAATCCAATTTGCTTAATTATACTAAAGTCTTGGTTCGACTTGCTATATGCTATATGATTTTATATGATCAGGGAGCTCTACTAAAAAAGATGGCTTGTGTATATTTTTAACTCAATGTAAAGTGACTTGGATAATCTACAAAACTTCTGGATATTTACTCTCATTGCTCTTGTTTAGAATTATCCTCTCTCCGGTGCACTTGATCATAGAATTAGAAGAAAGAGGGAGAATTTTCTGAGACTCTGGGGAGGAAAAAAAATTGTAAAAGAAAAGGAAAATTGCTCTTGTGTTAAGGGGGAGTTTTCTGGCCTTCTGTGTGGTCTAAGGGGGAGTTTTTTGAGCTTTCTGTTGTGGTCTATAGTTTTGTGCAGCTAGTTCTTTTGGCTTTGTTGTGGTCTACAGTCTCCATGTTGTGGTCTACGGTCTGTGGCTTTGAATTTTTCTTTCACAATTTTTCTCATTCACAAGTTTTTGAGGTGTTGTCAATGTATTCATCAAGGGGAGATTGTTAGACCATGTTGTGGTCATGCATTTAGTGATGATAAATAATTGATATTTGGGTTTCATTGAATTTACATTTGTTAAAGTTCTTGTCGATGCGTTATTTGTTGCTAGAGCTTTTAGGTTAGCAGGACTGGTCGGCAGACGTCGACCATGGTATATCGTCATATCGACCATGGGTGAACGACCTTGGCGGAACGACCCCGGTCTGGAGTCGGAGAGTAGAGCAAGTGATAAGGTTCAGCGAACTGATCGGAAGTGATAGTAACCGGTCGGCAGTTAGTGCTACAGTACCAAGTCAGTACTCGGTAGTCTGCAATCATGTTACAATACTCGGTAGGTATTCGGTAGTTGTTGCTATAGTGCTTGGTCGATGATGGGTAACTGTGGACTTTATGTTCGATAGTCTTAGAATTAACAATTGGTCATCTTAAAAGAATAGTTTTTGGTAGTTGGTACTCAAAGGTGCAGTGACTGGTTGATGGTCGATAGTCATAGACTAGGAGCGCCATGATGTTGTGATTCCCGAGTGTTCTGAGCGATAGTATTCCCGAGTAATTATGTTTTTGAGTACTCGATAAGTTAGTGATCGGACTTTGCATGAATGGCAAACCAGTGGTAATGAGTAGTCTAAGGCTGATTTCTGAAAAGCGATGGAATTTATGGTCGTGGCTAAGCTGTTTGATGCTGATGGATGATTAAAAGTGTGCTTTGTGTATGTGGACTAATGTCGGTTAAGTTATGAAGAACTTGTGCCTTAAAAATGATCTTTGGTCTTTGCATGTGCAAGTTGGCGTGGAGACAATCATGGTCGGTGACGAGGAGGATCGTGACTAGGATGGGGAAATCTAGATCCATACGGTCGAGGATGTCATGCGAGGTGATCGGGCTCACGCTGGAGCAAGTAGAGATCAAAGGTAGTGATGCATGGAGAAGCTACAGTCCTGGAGGCTTCGATACATGAGGTAATGATTTGTGATGAAGATACAGTAGGTAATGTCTTAGAGGCTTCGTCACGTGTTGAGTTAAGAGTTGTGGAGGGAGTCCATAACTAGGAAGAGTTAGAGATTGATAAAATCTGTGTTCGGAAGGGTTTCGGGTCCCTTGATGTTTGGAAGATATAGGATTTGGTGTCCGTGTTTAAGTTGGACATAGTTTTAGGTGTGTTAGCCTATAAAAGTAGGGAGAGACTAAGAGTTAATGTACGATTTTAGAGAGAATTTTGAGAAGGTTTTGGCTTTAGTTTTTTGCTAGGGCTTTTAGTGGTGCTTGTGAGAGCACTTTATAAATCCACAGAGATCCTACAATAAAGATAGTTTTGAATCAATCTGGTTCTTGATTAGCTAGAAGACCGATGGTTGCAGGTAGATTGGATCTCATGACAGCGAGTGGTCAACAGAGCGATGAGCGATCAGTCAAACAGATTGATCGATCGATCAAGCGGTCATCGCGCTGAGCGATTGATCAGGCGATTTACCACCGAGCAGTCAAAATCTTCACCGACCATCAAGAAACTCCAAAAAACGGCGACAATCATTCACCCCCCTCTAATTGTAGTATTCAATCCTACAAATACCCTTGTTCTAATGTCAGAGATGAATTCAATTACTATCTAATAATTCCGAAGTTTGTCATGGCCTCATGAGATTTGACCAACAACAGCATGAATCATTCAAAGAAAAATAAGTCTAATCACAACAATAATTGGTAGAACACACAACAATCAAGGGTAATTCAATTCATGACCATAAACTTGGTAATCACAGTTCAATTCAGAAAAAGCAAGAAAAATATAAAAAAAAATCTATGTCTTCGTTGGGCACCGCCGTGGTGTCTCCACTGCCACTGAGCCACCATCAGCCTCACTGGCGGGTTGTCACTGCCGTCTAGACGTCATCGTTCTCACTATCGGGATCTAGAGATGATCTGCCATTGTCACCACCCAGCCTCCCATCCTCTAGATTTCAACAAAGGAAGTATATGCTCCTGAGCGGCGAACGAGGTCGACAGAGGGAGGTTAGAGGAGGCTAGCGATGGTGGAGTGCAACATTAGTCGGGTGTGAAGAAGCGGGAGTGGCAGGCCAGACGGAGGAAGAGTCATGAAGGGGATCCAGTGGCGACGGTGGAGATCCAAATGGGGACCGCAGTTGAGATCCAGACGAGATGGATGGGGCCATGGAGAAGTATCGGAGGAGTAGGGAGGACAGAGTCACTGGTGTCGGGCTCGGGGAGGATGGTACCATTGGTGCCATCATGGGCCAAGCCCTAGAGGTGAGTTGTGTGGTTTGGTTTGGTGGAAGGAGAAAAGGAGAAGGATTGAGACTATATAAATAATGGCATTGGTGAGTAATTCAAACGAAGTTTAGTGGCAAGGCCTATTTTCAATCTATAAAAGCCAAAATAAGCACCTCTTTCCTTACTTTTGTCTTATAGTTGTAAAGTGGCTTATAACTTTCAAAAACTTGGTTAAAAAGCCACCCATTTATAGAATTTGGCTTTTTTTTGCTTTTAAGCCGAAGGAAAAACCTGAACAAATAGGGCCTAACTGATCTGATGAGCTTGTGAGGTTTCTTTTCAATTTATGCCTTATAACTTTCTTCAATCAAACAAATAGGATAGCTTCTTCATCGGTTTTTAAAAACAACTTATTCTTATTTAGTTTGTTCATACGAACGCTTGCTTTAGAGACATAAGTTATCAACCGTGATAGAAAAAGAAAAAGGTCCAAACTCATACGCACATCTTTGATACTAACACCCAGCTCTACAAGAGTATATACTACTAGTGCCAGATTAAATGCATTTTTCACACGTGCGTAATTCCTCCCTACTAGCAAGTGGCGACAGCAGCTCGGGTAGAGTAGAAGGGTAGAAGCGATTAGCACTAGTACATACAACAATACAACTCGAGTAACTCCAATTTTTTTTTGCCCGGATGCATTGCAGCACGCATGGGGCGCAAGCGACCGTATTGATCCTATTCGTTTGCGCTGCAACGGATCCCTTTTGGTTGTATTTTTCAAGTTGGTAGTGGACGGCGGGCAGCTGATGGGTTTAGAGAGCCGTTTGAAGAAACGATTTCGAGAAACCATTTTTAAAAAACCACTCTATTTTTTTATTTTTAGAAAAACCGAAGCAAAAAAGCCATCCCAAAAGCCCAGAAAGAAAAGGGCCATTGCATGCTCCCGGGTTTTGAATGACATACTACATACTACTACATCTACTGGTACTCCACTGTGTTGGCTGTATTTTTCAAGATGGTGATGGACTGCGGACAGCCAACGGGTTCAGAAAACCGTTTGGGGAAACGGTTTCAAAAGGCCATTTAGAGAAGCTACTCCATTTATTTTGACTTTTAGAAAAACCGAAGCAAAAAAGCCATCCCAAAAGCCCAAAAAGAAAAGGGCATTGAATGCTCCCGGGTTTTGAATGACATACTCCATCCGTCCAAATTTATAAGGCATATTTTTTTCTTAGCACATAGACCAAGGAGATAATAAAAATAGCTAAATAACCCCTAATTATTATCTCTAAACACTATATTCAATGTATACATGTAGAGAATAGCAAATAAAGCTGTATATTTTTTAAATGTATGAAGAGAACATTATGCTAATTTTGTATTGAAACATAAAATATATTCTATATATTTATAGACAAAATTATTTTAAAAACATGTCCTATAAATTTACATGAAAAGAGTCATACTGCATCTACTGTTACTCCACTGTAATTTGCACCGACCATTCCCTGTGCTACGGCGTACTAGCATGGTACGCTGCCATTACGGCGGATCACAGCAGCGGCAGCGGCAGCGAGGTGAGTGGTGAGATCTCCTTCCGATCTGATGGAATTTATGGCAGTGTCGCACGGCGCCCGCGACCAATCGATCAAATCCGTGCTTGGCGATGGCCAATGGCGCCACGCTGCGTTCTGCTCCACCCGCTTGACCGAGTGAGCGTTACTGTGTTACCGTGGTCCCGCCTAGCGGCGATCCGTGATTTCGTCGCGTCCTGAACTGTGAAAGGTGTTAAAAATATAGTTAATATTTTAATTCTAAGTTTAATAAGAGATGAATATAGTAAAATTTTAGTGATGCAACAAACAAATCTAACAACAGGATACTCATTATACTTTGAAAATATAAACTGAAATAGAATTAAAACCAGTCAACCGGTCGCACAAACGATTTACTATTGGGCTTAACGTAGAACAACAGGAGGCATCGCAGACTCGATGCAATGCAGGACGCAGAAGTAGCAGGGCAAGAGCGGTCGCGCAAATGTGCTGCCCAGAAACCTTATTATCGTCTCGTGCAGATTCTCTCTGCGATAATGGATCGGAGATCCGCTCTTCTCTTTTATCGATGCACGCTGAGAAGAAAGATCGACGAGGTTTGGTTATTTACTATTCAGTACGAATTCACCAAAGAAGAAGAAGACAATGTGAAAGGACCAGATGTCTCTAGGTTTTTTTAGACGTGCAAATTACTCTCTAGTAACTGCAACCATTGAACTAAATAATTCACTGGTAACTGATAGTATTCAAACCAAATAATGGTAATTAAGCAGTCTCATAACCAGTTAAAAAACAAAAATAATACATGGTTCAGCAAAAATAAGATGGACTTAGTCTTACAGGTCTCATAGCTAGTATTGTTTTTAAGCATTGACAGGTCTTTAAAGCGCTAAGACTAGTCGAATTGTCTACGCGATTTGTGGTTGTATTTAAATATACAATTGTAATTGTTATAGAACTCAAATAATGATATGGAAAGTAATTTATGAATTTTGTACGATGTGTTCCTTATAATTTTTTTGTTGTTTAACCCTATATTATACAATAAGTATTTCCCATGCACGAATTGAAAACCAAGCAGAAACACTTTTTTTTTCAATCCATTTCCTATCAGCTGACACTGTGTTAAAGAATCCGTGGTACTAAAACTAAAAATTGGCTTAATTAGCTCCCACTCGTTTCCGTCTCTGCGCCCAACGGATCAGATCCGACTTTGATTTTCATCCGGTTACCATCGTTTAACCGTCGAGGCCTCCTTAATTAATTCGCTGTTTCATGTTTGCCCAGGCAGCATTTAAGAGCTTCCTTCCTGGACTGTTTACATAGGAGAGTACTCTTAAAGATCTTGTACTGGTGAGGATCATTGGATTCTAGTCACTATTTATCACGAGTACATTGTCATTAGCATTAATGTTAATTCAATGCAACATAGCTGGGACATTTACCATTGCTAATTAATCCCAGAATTTACGAGGCAACAAGCACTTAGTATGAGCCGATTCTGGCCCATACAGCACGGCCCAGCCGTTTTCAGCCCAAATTTGCCTACACCTCGCTACAACAACACTTCCTTGTGTTTATAGAGGGTTGGGCTAAGGTAAGATTACCCTAGCCCAACTTTAGAATTCTGAGATCCCCGCCCGGCCTGTCCCGCACTGACCCGAGGTGCTCCGTCCCGATCCGGTCATGATCTGCCCGCCCCGCAATAGGGTGTGTGGATGCGGGTTAGAGGGCACCCCACCCCGCCCTGATGACATAAATGTTTTGTATTTTTTTTTGTAAGGAATAATATATTCTACGAGCTACAAAGATGCAAATCTAACTAGTATCTGCTGTATTAAAAGCATTTGTTACCATTGTTACAAGTTGATATGTAAATATCAATGGTTTATTCTGACACATCAATCAAGTTTAAGAAATAATATGTTTGGTATTTTCTAAAATACATAAAACTCAAAACCTGCCCCATCTAGATCTCTTATGATCTATCTACTACCTTTTTGTTTGACCATTTTTAATAAGAAAGTGTGTTTTCACCTTGAGTGGGTGAATATTGAGCTTTTTCAAAAAAACAAATCGGGTGAATATAGAACTCAGGACCTCACATTTGTGCACCGCAAACTCTTATCTACTACTGTTGTCTATTTGAAACATGCTTCCATGTTTGGAGGCACCATCACTATGGTAGGGATTGTGCTTTTACATGAGTTGTAGCAAGGGTTCAAAAAACTAGCGGTAACTGGATTTATCGGTGGGAACCGTTAAAAAAATCAGCCAGATTACTTTTAGGTCTAATGCATTTTTTAGGTTGGTTTAGAGCCTTTTAGGTCTTTTGGTGCTAGATTGCTTATTATATGAGCTAAATATGCTTCAATTATTGTACTTCTAACCTGGTTTTTTTTCATTTTAGTGGTTTTTTCAGTTTTTTAATCGGTTTTTTGTTATCAAAACGGTTACCGGTTTTCAAACCATTCAAATTTAAAATTTAATTAACGAAATTTTAACGGTTACTGCCTTACTGGGACCACCCGCCGGCCAAGATTCCCCCGGTTCCGAATTTTTGAACCTTGGTTGTAGCACCTTTGGATCTACGGCCAGCTCTAACTTGTTTTTAGCTCAAGCTTTTGAGTGTGGCTTTGGCTGAAATTAGACTGCAACGGTTGTTAGTTTTTTCTATAAAAAATTAGAAAAATAGGTAAAAATTGAGAAAAGTTATATTGTCACAGACAATATAAAATAATAAGGAAAAAACAAAAAACGAAAAACGAAAAACTAAAATTAGAAGTCGGCATTGTCTAAGTAATTTTTGGCTTAAATAAACCGAAAGTCAAAAAAACAAAAAGCTGAAATTATTTAGAGCACGCCGCTGCTATATATGATAAACAAGGGCTTCACTTTTGGGCTGATGTGATCTGTTAACAATATCAGAGGCCTTATATGCCCATTAATTAAGGAGCTATACACAACAAATCCTTTTTGAAAAGAATCAAAACCACTAAATCTAATTAATTTAAAAACCTATCAATAGACGTCTCGATCGTGTTCTTTTGTGTGTCCCTTTGACAATTCTTTTCATTAGGAACAAATATTCCGTGTATTTATATACTAAATAAACAAACAAACAAATTTATTTATTTATTATACGGCAGCTCCCGTTCCAAAACGTGGCCCTGATGCCGTGCGCTTCACCAAACACAGGCCACGATTTGATGGTTGTCGGCGAGGAATTAAAAACTCAGCTATCTATGGCGTATCTGCGGGTAAATTATACCCTAATTATCAGCTTAAGGTTATGATCGTTTTGCCTTCAGTTTTTAGTTTTTGGTTTATTTTTTACTATTCATAAATTTTGTCTTTTTCTGAACTTTTGGTTTTTTATTGAGCTTTTTTGCCGATTTTTTTTCCGTATTTGTTTGTATTATATGTAATGTGCTAACATATTTTTAGTATTTTTTTTTTTTTAAATTTAATTATGCTAAATAAGCCTCAGTCAGCTACAGTGTTTTTTCAACCAGCTACAGTGTTTTTCAGTCATAAGCCACAAAAAAACCCAAATCTACAGTGTTTTTCAGTCATAAGCCACAAAAAAACCCAAATGATCACCACCCTGCATAGTTTGGCGACCTTGCCAGCAGGAAGCTTCCACAAATTCTCAAAAAGCTATTGCATGCATGTGTTAGGGGAGGGATGCCATACGATCATTGAGTTCGCTATCTCAATGGCATTTTCTTAGTTACACAAAAAAAAAGCCTCAATGGAATTCAGAACATAAATAGTGATCAGCACCAGAAAATCATTGTTCATGCTGAATTTTGTATTTTGTTTTTTTAACTATGAAATATGATTAAGTTAGACAGAATCTTTTTTACTACTGGAAGTAGCACTCAGTACTCACACATCTAATGTACTACTAACATGAATGCATTATGCTTCTTTATCCCTCTCAATATACTTAAATACTAATTAAGCTACCCAATATGAATTGACTGAGAAAAATTATGGTATCCTTTGTTTCTTCGTGTAATTGGCTACTTGCTACATTACATACATTTTTGTACATAAGAACAAGTATATAAAAAATTATGTAAAAACCAATGGACTGAAGTGAAGTTTTAAGTCACATTTGACTATTGGAGTATCTTATAATTAATACTATAGTATATTCTAAATTATAAAGAAGTATAAGACACATGTTTGAGTGATATATCACATGTGAGAGTACATATTACCAGGACTTAACCCTATGGGGGTCAATAGTGGCTAAACAAAACACCCCACAACCATAATTAAATTTAACAGGTGATTTAGATATTTAAATGAAATCAATCAAACATTTAATGAATGATTAACAAGGAAATCAATACCTTTAAAATATGCAACAGTCCAAAGTGAAACATGAGTATACCAAATAAATAAATACATTTTCATATATCATTTCATTGCATAATACAAACCAATTAATAATTTTCAAATTACATACAATCCCAAATAAATACAACTGATTATACCAATTGTACATCCATATCATGCATATAAAAGAATACATCCCATACATATAAAAGAATGCATCGCAATGCAATTATAAGTAAATATATCACTAGAATAGGTAGCTTGGAACAAACAGTAGTAAGATGGGGAAGACCTGCAGGGAGAGACAAAACCCAAAAACAAAGAAAAACAAAGCAAAGCTATTAACTAAAATAAAAGTTGCCATTAGATCCCTTTAAGTAAAATGATATTAGGCACATCGTTCACTAAGAAACCAGACCATCTGAGGTCAGTCGGCACCTCTCATAACTGTAGGGTTTCATCATCTGTTGTCAAAAACAAACCTGAATCAATTTTGTGCAAAGCACATAACATGTTTACCATGGGACCAAGCCAGTAAAAAACTAGACTACCAACGTCAAAGCGTTCAATCAATAGGTGTAAGGTCCCCCCGCCCAAGCCTTTCACGGCATTGGCAAGAGAATAAGAACCAGCGAGGGAGAGAGCGCAATAGCCATCGAAACCATTTTCCACCAAGGTAAGCACACACTGCCACCACCGAACCCACCACATTCCTCCCAATCCAGCCAAGCAAAGCCAAGGATCGAGGAGATGGGACGTGAACCTCACCGTGACTAGACAAGGGGGAGGGATCGAGCACCGAAGAGGAAGCCAGGGCTCGGAGGGACAGAGAACGAGGAGGTAAACACACACACACCCAGAGGGAGGGAGCCGAAGGAACACAGATCATACCAAAACAAGTCAGACAACATCAACTAAGGTATCTCTGCATTCCATTCCAATCCCAAGCATCACTATCGTAGGACACGCGCACATGCAACTTCACATGCACTTACATCGCACTAGAACAAGCACATGCACTGCACTAGAGCCAGCAACATCCACGGGTAGAGAATAGAGCAATAGAAAAGAGGACTAAGGAGAGTAGGGTAATGGTGGTACTAACCGTGCTAGCAATAGGCCACCTACGTGCACCCGGCAACCCCTAGTCTGCTCCCCAGCGTAGTAGAGGTCTCGAGCCTCGTCATGGCACACCCACTTTGAGTATAAATCCACCTCAATAATCAAGAGCAAATAAAAAATCATCAAATTGGAATATAAATCACCGAAAACAAAGGTGAAGAAACAAGATGGGGGAATAGAGACAGAGATAGCGAGAGGATTAGAATCCCTGAGACCAAATCTGGAATCACTATTGTTAGAGCGGATTCAGCCGGTGGGGGAGAATTGATGGTGTGTCTGAGTGGCGCCGCCGAGGTAAAGGCGATGATGAGCAAGGCCGGCAGCAGCCAAGCGACATTGGGAAAGCACGGGAGATGAGTAAAGGGTGAGGACGGTGGCCAAGGGAGGCAAGGGTCTACGAGGGTCGCGGTGGTCATCCTCGGCCAATCGACACCATGACCCATGTAGCAGTGCCAGATCTAGCGATGGGGATGGTGGCACTAGAGGTGGGGTAGGTTGGGAGGCAGGAGGACGATGAGAGGGAGGAGACCTGAGAGAGAGAGGGGAAATGTACGACCAATGGTGGCACTTCGTAGGGGAGGCCAGCAACCAAAAGGCTGGATCCTAGTGGAGGAGGCGCTGGCGCGGGCAGCGGGGTGAAGTGAGGGAGTCGGAGAGACAGTTGAGCGGCCAAACAAATAGGTAGAGAGAGAGAGAGATAAAGATAAGGGGGAGATGGTCTGAGGCCCACATATACACATCCTATATAAACATATCCACACATATACATATAAGGGGATATCAGTATATACACATATATGTATACGCAAAGGCAGTAGCTAACTAACAACAACTTATTAATCATGACACTAAATTATTAACATAACAAATTCCCACATCAGTGAAAATAGCAATAAACAACAAGTACACAAAAATAAAATTTAATTTCAAACCACATCAATTGATGTTAAATAGATATAAGGTTTGCCATTTAGCAGCATCGATATAGTATATTTTATACTTCCATAAATTAAATTGTAGCATACATAATAAATACAAGTGACGAACCGAGTCAGGGGGAAGGACTTTACCTAAACTTACCTGAAACTAGGAACTGCTATCAAATCCCAGGCAATTTTGCCGATGATCATTTTGATCAGATTATCTTCATCTAGAATAAATTATTTCTCTACTAAAGTAATATCACCAATGGCATTAAATGAAATTCTTTTTAACTCGGATGAATGATATGGGTGAATTGAAGAGTGAATTCATAGGCTCAACTGATGATGGAGCAGTTAACCTGCAGTGTAAGTATCCAGTGGGCAGAGGGTGCCTTTGGGAAGGTGAGAAGAGTGGAAGATTGGGACCCTCTTCATATGGATATAATTTAAGGACTTAACCATTTTCACTCGTATAATGGGCCATATCTATCGTATCGGCAATGGTCCTATCTAAGACGAGTAGAACTAGTAACTCTATCAAAGTTATTATACGCTCCACAATAGGTACATAGAATATCTAGGGATTTTCATAGGTGAGATTTCTATTGGACTTAGGGTCATAAAGGATAAACCTGACGTATTTATTTAGCACAGTAGAGTGTTGGGTGAAAGTATGTTGCCCCGACCAACGACTAGGGAAATATACTAGCTGTAGAGGTATAATATACTGAAATAAAGGGAACATTTTGTACTCTAATTTGGGCATCGCATATAAGGAAATGCAAAGAACTATTCGCAATAAAAATCAGAGTAGCTATGGGTAAAATGATACAAGCCTGCACAGCACTATACAAATCATGAATTCATGCCTATCTCCTAGATTTGAGGCTACAAGGACTAAATGGGTGTTTTATCTTGTCATGCGAGTGATAAGTAAAATTCTAAATTAAAATATGAAATCCTTTCCAACAAAAAATACTTATTTTTTAGATGATGTGAGATCAGATAGGATCCGTTAAGATATTGAGAAATGTTCATATGTTGTATTTTTGCTATTAATACTTGCGAGTGCTTTTGCACTCAACCTGCTATTATTTCCCTTGTTTAGAGACTAAACCTGCCTGAGTCATATGATGCCTACCTAGAGGGCCACCTTACTGAGGGGAAGGAAGTTGATCCTGAATATGACCCGTATGAGGTGGATGCCATATATGAGATATGGGACGATTAGAAGACTACTAGTACCTCATGTGCAGAACCCAGGGTATCTTAGCAAGTTTTTATCTATTAGTTTATGCAATTGTATAATTACCAGTTGAAAGTACTTATGTTTCTTCAGTATTGTAATAATCGGGCAACTATTTGCCTAGTTTAAGACTCTAGCCCTACGTGGTAATAGTAATGTAATATTATTGTACTGTCTATAATTATTGTTCTACTATAACACTCTGATGGGTTTATTATTCAATGAAACATTGTTTTTATCGAGTAATAATCTATCGACCAGTGTTATTACCCCAAGGTAATAACACGGGTTGCCACACTAAATAATACGCAATGCAGTCATTTCTTATAAAATCCATGGGACAATACATAAATATCTTTAAGATATAAGCTTTTTGTAAAAAAATATATGTGGAGGCAATTGACCCCACAAATCATGCATGAATCATTAATATGGAACCAGTTTTCTAAGTTTGTGATATATTGTAGGGTTATGAGATATCCCTCCCTCAACATCCAATGATTCACTACAATTTAGAGGAATACACCTAATATTTTTTCTAATCCTTGTTATCTTATTTTTGGCCAGGAGGAAAAGGATAACTCATCCTTACCCTTAATATATACCTTATCTAATGCTATCTCACCTATCTCATTACCATTCCCTTAATTAATGCTATCTCACCTATCTCATTACCATTCCCTTAATTAGTACTAATTATTTGTCTAAGTAGCACGTACGTGACCTTATGAATAAAATTTAGACAAACCCTGAAAATAAGGATTAGATCAACTAAGATACGGGAGATGGAGAACTTTTAACAAACATTCCAATCACAGCATCGCTTTCTCCGGCTTCAAGTGCCTTGCACATTTTGTACTTGTAGCCTTGCATCCCAAGACGCCTCAGAATTAGGCACCATTTAGAACGTCACCATTTTTTTTCTTCTTTTCAGACAGGGGACTATACAGCAAAAGGAAGTACAGTATATATTCTCTGGAGAAGAAAAGAAGAAAGAAAGTGTTTATATTCATGGATCCACAGTCTCTCACCGATGATGCATGATTCTTCCCTATCAACCAAGTTGGTCAGGGCTAGCTCTAATTGTGTGCATTAGCAATTAGATTTGATGGCTGTCTAGCTACTACTCATCATGCATCCATCGGTGTTACTGTTGCGTCCTCGTTAGGTGAAGATGATGCTGCTCCTAGTGGCGTTTGGTTGATCCACTACTTATGACTCTATATCTACGTACGTCTTCATATAATGCACACATTTTTCAGTTGTTGTTGTTGTTGTTGAACTTTTTTTTTTTGAGGATTTGTTGGACATATTTTTTGAAATATTTTTCCTTGGTTTTCAGAGTATGTTAACTCTATTTCGTGATTGCCTAATTGGAATGGTTTTGTAGTTGGAAGTTTTTTTCTACCCTGAAATGATTTTGGTGCTATTCAACACTGCTATGGGCCTGTTCTTTTTGGCTGCGGCTTATGACTTTTGGCTGAAATTTTTAAATTTTGCCTGTTTATGGTATAGATTACGGAGAGACAGATACTCATTTGCGATTTTGGCTGGTACAGATGTTGGGCTTTTAACGTGTAGATTGTTTAACTTGTAGACCCCGTGTTGGGAAAATACTCCGTTTGAAAGTTAAGCACTGTAGTAAAAGCTAAAAGCCGCCAACTTTTGACTTAAAAACATGCCCATAAATGTCCCGTGTATTGAAGGGAATGTGTTGACTATAAATAAAAACAATTTTTACAAAAATTTTATGAGTCACTGATGACCGAGAAATGCTACGTGTACAAACTCTTGCTACAATATATACAATATTTGGTTTGATGTTGGAGATTGCAAGAACAACAGAGGGGAAAAAAGCGATTTTCTGGAAGGGTAGTAACAACCTAAAACATAACTGAGTTCAGCCATTGATCAGGCTGTTCCTCTCTAAGGCAAAAAAAAAAAAAGAGGAAAAAATAATAAGAACACTGAAAAGCTAGACACTCATAATGTACACTGTCTTATCATTTGCCGAGATGAAATGAGCCAAGGAAATGTCATATCCAAAGCCCTGGCTCGCCGAGCATGAACAGTCCCATGACAGCAGAAGCTATCATCAAGCTAGCGCATAAAAAGCCTTGTTCTTTCTCATCGTGTAATTGACTTCCTCTGCACCTGTTACTCTCAATCATCCTCTTTGCGTCCCCTAATAACATAGTACTCAGTCCTACCATTCACCGAGCCTATCCAACAACAACAAAAAACTGTTAAACTTGGACATGATTCTTCGCCATGTGTTGAGCTTTCTTTCGTTCTTGCTTCTATGCCGGAAAAAGTACAAACAGAAGCTCTGATTGTTTGGAGAAGCAACAACTCCAGTCTCCTAGTTTATTATCACCAGAACTCGAGCTTTTGTCTTGGCTTCAAAGCAGGTAACTGATTTTTCACCCCCCAAAAAAAAAGTAAGACCTGTTTGGCCTAACGTGTTCAACTCGGAAAAGAAAAGCATAAAAACACCAAGAACTCCAAAAGCACAAACTAGTGCGAGATAAAATTATGCATAGGCTGACCTAATGGTGTTGCAATGTGGCACACGAGAAGCGCCTTGGAGCAGCATCTGATAGCGTTCAAGTAGCAGGTCCGCGTCATGGAAGGGGAGGGCAACAAAGGGACAGTAGGAGGTCGGTGTCATGGAAAGGGAGGTGCAAGCTATTACAAACAAGGTACCGGAGAGAGGCATGCAGGCATAATCAAGCAGAGCGCGGAGTATCTGCAACAGTGACGCGTTCCGAAAGGGAAATGAGGAATTGAATTGGGTATGTAGATCAAGATCTGAAAGCGAGATGAACAGATGATACACTGGGAGGTGCCTTTAAACGCATTCAACCACCACTAAAACATGAACAAAATCGGTGCTTAGACTGCCATCAAGGTACAATTTCACCGTGGGATGTCGCACCGACAGATGCGACGCTACGATACGGTGTTAATTAATGGCAGAAAACATTCTGATCCCGCAACGTATAGAATGCCAGGAGCAGCTAAGCGGACGGGGTTTACAAGCCACTCACCTTTTTCTTGTGTATAGGCATCGCCCGGATGTTTTCTTTCTAACTATCATTCAGTTTTGAGACCGTTGGATTAGAGATCCAATGGCCTTTTTTTTGGAGGGGGAGATTTTTTTTTAGGAGGGGGGGATTTTTTTTGAGGGGGTGGGGGAGAATTTATAACCGTTGAATCTCTAATCCAATGACTACAAATCTGGATGATAGTTAGGAAGAAAACATCCGAATGATGTTTATCAACACCCTTCTCGAAAAGGAGAAAAGATTAGCGGTACAAAGTTGGCCTTACGGTCGAATTAAAAATCAACAATACAAAGTGAGAATGACTAGGAGGAGACCGACGCTAGACTATCAAGAACCTTAGCCTATCTTTAAGGATTGCCAATTTTGAATTGGCAATTGAGGACCAAGCGAAGAATTCCTACTTGATCCGGAGAACGCACTCGTCAATGTTGAAACTACCATGATCATGCTGTAACATATTCCTTTCTTTCCAAATCATTCACACAATGAGGATCACTAGGTAGTCAGCAGCTTTGCGAAGGATCTTGGGGACCATCGCCCTGACAACGACCCAACAATCGCATAGGGCCGAATCCAGAATTGGTATGACGGGCAAATCACTAACCAAGACAACGTGTGAAACCAAATAACCTTAGCCACTGAGGAGGCGACGAGTAGATTGTCGATTGTTTCAACCTGTTGGTCGCAGAACAGGCAAGCTGCGAGGGCCTGAATGTTGTGCTTCTAAAGCCTCACGAATGTCCAAATACTTCGCTTGAGAGCTAACCAGGTAAACATTTTGGCCTTCAGGGGTGTGGAGCTCTTCCACAACTGCTTGGCGCACGGTAGGAGCAAAGTACCCTGGCATAGAGTGAGATAAGGTGATTTGGAGGAGTAAAGGCCATCAGAAGTCCACCGCCAAATGACTACATCCCTGGTCCCATGATGCAAATGGATTTGGTCAGGCAGTGAGCATAAGTTGAGGGCCTGCAAGATCGCCTGCATGGAGAGGGGTCCCTGGATATGCGTCATCCATATCCGGTTGTGCAAAACATCCTTAACCAAGGACCTTTCTTTGTGATGGCTCTTAACCATTGCCCAAATCAACGGAGCCACTTCATGTATTGTTTATCGGTGCAACCATCTATCTGTCCAAAAGTGGGTAGTAAAGCCATCTCCCAGCTGAACAACCGTCAATGCCTCGAAAAAGCTCTGAACATCAGGATCCTCTTTTTGCCGGATGGGCTTCCATAGATGGTTTTCCTCGAAGCACGCCATCCATTTCCATCTGGAATGGAGGGCAATACTCACAAGTCTGAGGTCTGCTATTCCCCAGCCACCTTGCGAGAAGGGGTAGCAGGTTTGGTGCCAACTGACAAGGCATTTCCCTAAGTTACATAAGCTGTCTCTAGCCCACAGAAATGCTCTTTGTCTCTTATCGATTGCTTTCAGAGACCAACCCAATAGCTTGAGACTAAGGAGTTGGTAGATGACCATATAGGATTGTACCGCTTTGACAAGAACCATTCTCCCTGCACACGTGAGCAGTTGCACCTTCCAAGTAGGCAGTCTTGTGTGGAGTTTATTAATGAGGGGTTGGAGATCAGATCTTCTCAACTTGCCAAGGGACAGAGGCAAACCCAGATATGTAATCGGCAGTGTAGCTGTATTACATGCTAGAATTTCCTTAGCAGAATGAAGCTCTTCCTGGTAGCAATGGATCGATATGAGTGTAAGATCAAGGAGGCCGACTAGAGGGAGTAAATAGTCATTTCTAAATATTTCAATTAAATTCTATTTAAGCTATTTGGCTAAAACCAAGTATATAATGCGGAATCTTAAATCAAATTGGTTTTAGCATAAACAAAGCTTAAATTAACTACGTTTACCTAAGTGCACCAACAACCTAGGTCTATATCAAAGGTTTGCAATTCTAGGATGACAAGCAATCAATTTAATTCTATAAATGTAAATTACTTGAAAGTAAATTAAGCACAAGAAAATAAACCACAAAGACACAATATCTTTTTGCCGTGGTGTACGGAGACTTACCGATCTCTCCTAATCTATGTTGAGGTTAGCCCAAACGAATTGGACCAGCTCCACGAATCAAGCCGAAACACCTTAATCCACTAGTAGTAACTCTTTCCCACTCCGGGTAGGTGAGCTCCAATCTTCACAACTTTGCTGAGTCTTCTCACAACCTTCTTTGAGAAGATCACTGCGCACGACGCCTCAAATACCATTTAGGAATCGGCAAACTCTAAGAGTAATAAGTCAAACCCCCGCTTGACTCTCACCACGTACAATGAATGCATAAACTCAAATGGATACTAAGTCCAACTCTAGATGCAACATATGCACTCTAAATCATTCTTCTAGCGAAATAGGTCAAGTAACAACATCTCCAACCGGCCACAAGAAGGTATTTATACCTCACACAAGAAAACTAGTCGTTAAAGCCAAATCCTTGAAAAATCAGGATTATCAGAAGAACTAGCGATAAACTATGGTACTTCCGTTCCTCTCGCAACAATCAAAAACTAGCCGTTATAAGCAAAGAACTAGTCTAATCTGGTAGTTCCACTGTACATTTTCCAGTAGTTCCGATCATCAAAAGTACCGCTCCGACATGCAGAACTACCGCTCTCGTGGGGAGGAGAAGACAACCATGCAGGTGCCTTTCTAGAAAAAAAAACATACCGCTACATAAGCCGGACGTTCCATAGATCAAAAGTACTACTCACACAAAGCCGGTAATTCGCTCGCTGAGCGAACCACTTACACAGAGCCAATCGGACCGCTCACATAGAGTTGGTTGGAAGTTCAGATCGTCGACTACGCTGGTTTCTGACCACGCTGGTCTTCGACTACATTGTCTGGATCGACCACACAGGTCTCCGACTTCGCTGGTCTATGACCCGCTGGTCTTTGACCACGTTGTTCAGATCGACCACATATATCTCCGACCACGCTGGTCTATGACCATATTGGTGTTGACCACTCAAGTCTTGACCACATCGACCATGTCGATATTTGAACACATTGGTCTCCGATCACACAGATTTCCGACCACTACGTCGATCTTCAACCACGTTGTCTTAATCACGTCAGTTCGACCACATAGTTCTCGACCATGTTGGTTTTGATCATACTGGTTTCGATCACACAGATCTCGACCATGTCGATTCCAATCACGCTGGTCTTCAATCACATAAATCTCAACCACCTTGGTTTCGACCACTATGATCTTCGACCACACATGTCATCGACCACATCGATCTTCGATCACATTAGTTCTCGACCACACAGGTCTTTCGATCATCAACAGACGCAGTAGTTCTATGATTACAACGTTGGTAATTCTGGTCAACGGTAGTACCGTAGACTACACCGTGGTAGTTCCAATTTCCCTGAGAAGTACATATACTTCAATAGATTTTACAAAACACATTTGCAAACTATAATATCATGCACACAAGGATTATCCATGATTGCCAACAAATTGAAAAATACATTTGCACACTTTTAGAATCATGACACAAGGATTACATATACATGAGCTTCAACCCTTTGCAAAACACATTTGCAAATCTAAGCCTCATACTACAAAGAATAAAAACATGGGCTTCAAATACTTGCAAAACACATTCGCAATGTATAATTCCATGTTACAAGGGTTCAACACATGAGCCACAACTATTTGCAAAACATATTCGTAAATACAAACATCATGCTAAAGATAGATAGAGCAAGTGAGATTGAGCTATTAACACATGATGAGACTCAAACTACTAGACATGACTCCTCTTAATAGTACAGCAACCTATACTAGCAATCTGGTCTTCCAACCAAATACCAAGACCGATAAAAAACTAGAAACATATCCTTATCCCTAGCTAGCCACACATTTGCTTTGAGTCATAGTCTTGACATGAATCAATTCATGATGCATCCACTTCTTGAACTTCATCAACACATGATGGGTCTTCACTTGACTTGATGATCAACACATGATCATCTTCTCTTGGACATGTATCAACTCATGATACATCTTCTTCTTAATGGCTTTCAACATATGAAGCTATCTTCCATTTAGACTTGATGATTTTCAATACATAAAGTTATCACAAATCATCATCATTTGTGAAACCTAACATATTCATCCAATTCATGGAAAATGTTAGTCCACAAATCAATTGCCATCAATTACCAAACTTCACCATTAACATATAATGGAGGGACTAGATTCTACAATCTTTTCTTTTTGGTAATTCATAACAATCACAATAAATAATGAGATAAATATTATATTTGTGAGTATATAACATGTACACAACACTTGAAGACTCAAAGATAAACTTTAACCAAAGCTTACTTATCCAGTTATCATTAATCATCCAACCATTAACACATAATAGAGAAGTTATATGATAACCCGATTGCGAATGAGTATATATAAACTACACAAGCTATATATACTCAAAGGATGCGTTTCAAAGTAAAGATCCTAAATATGTGTGTTAAAGGAAACATAGATCAATACTTATGAAACCTCAAAATATAAAGTGAACTCCCCCTAAATGTGTGCATACAAGTATATGTAATGAAGACATATACACATATTCATTTTGGACTATTTATGGAGTTTAATCTATATTTTGAATCCAAGGAATGCACTAATATATAATAATGTGATTTCGAATGCATACCTCTTTGATTTCACCTTTTCATCCAAATGAGACTTAATAATAATATCATAATCAATAACAAGATTAGTCTCACAAATGCATTTGTCATTATCATCAAAATCTCATAATAGTATTTGTCATTATCACCAAATTCAACTTAAATGAAGTTTGATCTTTCAATAAGCAACGACTTCTGAAAATTTGGGCGAAGCCCTGTAGCACTTTCGACAAGCTTCAAAATTTCCCTTATCGCAGTCAGATCGATGGCCTTCAGGTGAACGAATAGCATTATATTGTCGACAAATAGGGAACATTGAGTTGGCAAGGAAGTTGAAGGCGTCAGAATATGATCTCACCTGGCAGCTATCAGTATTCGGTTCAACACCTCCGTGGTAATAACAAACAACAAGGGTGATAAGGGTCCCCTTGGTGCAGCTCTCTGTGGTTGAAGATGGGTTTGCCTAGTATGCCATTGAGCACAATTCTGGTGGATGAGGTTTGAAGTTCACCTCATTCGCATACCTTCTAGCATTGGGCACTCGGGGGTATCTTGGTTGCTTGTAAAACACCCGATGTCGTTCTTCTCGACTCTCACATCGGCACCTTTCTCAGTTACCCTGCGCGTGTAATTAAACAATGATCAAACCCCGTGGTGGCTTACATCAGTGTACAGCCTGCAATCTAACACTGCTAAGCGGGAGTTCTTGGATGAGCTTAGGCAGCTCAGGAGCTCATAAGTCAGAGCTTGGTGTGTAGTGGGTGACTTCAATATGTTGCTCAATCTTGAAGACAAAAACAACAGCATTATTCGCCAGGCTAGCCTAGGTCACTTTCACCGTTTGGTGAATGATCTTCATTTAACTAACATCCACCTGAATGGTAGAGCCTACACCTGAAGCAACGAACATCGATTCCCCACCATGGCAAGGCTCAACAGAGCTATCAGCTCGACAGAATGGCAAGACCTATTCCCTCACTATTTCCTCTCAGCCTTGGCCTCATCATGCTTGGACCACGCACCTTTTCTTCTTGCCACTAGTTTTTGTCTTAAGCATGGGGGGCATTTTTGGTTTGACAAACACTAGGCAAATCACGATGATTTCTCAATCGTGGTGCAGGATAGCTGGGTAAGCCAAGTACCAACCAATTCGCCATTCAATCCCCTAGATGATTTGTTCTGTTGGATAGCCAAAGCTCTCCAAAAATGGAGCCAGACCCATTTTGGCAATGTCACGATGTAGGTACTCATGGCAAGTGAGCTAATTACCCAGCTGGAGAAGGCTCAGGACAAGAGAGCCCTATCTGCTTAAGAAGATCATCTCAGGAAATCATTAAAATGCAGATTTTTGGCTCTCTACTCTCTTAAGAGAACCATGATCCGACAACGGTCGTGAATGCTGTGTCTTAAAAAAGGAGATGCGAATACGGCTTTATTCCACTCTCATGCTCGGTTTCACAGCCAGAAGAATAGGATAGATTCACTTGCCAGCAATAGCGTCATCTGTCAGTCCCACGAAGAGATGTAGTGCTTGCTACACAATCACTTCAGCAACCTGTTGCAAAATGAGTATCTTCCTGACCGGTCGATTGATCTCGATGTTGTGCCACACAGCATCATGATCTGCAAGGCCTGGATCATCCTTTTTCAAAGGACGAATCATTCAAGCGATCAGTGAGCTTCCTTCAAACAAGGCACCAGGCCCAGACGGCTTCACCAGGGGATTTTACAGGAAAGCATGGCCTATTATTAGGGAGGATATACTAGCCAGCATCGCTGCCTTCTTTGCCATAGCCGCCGTGGCTTCCATCGGTTAAATTCAGCGCTAATCATCTTTCTCCCAAAAAACAGGAAGCTTGCCATCCCTCAGATTTTAGGCCAATTAGCTTGGTGCACAGCTTCTCAAAGCTAATCACTAAGCTAATGGCCATCAGGTTAAGGCCTTTAATGGACCAACTCATCGATTCGAATCAAAGCGCTTTCATCAAAGGCCGTATGATCCAGGACAATTTCAAATTTTTCAACGATGCCATCAGGACTTTACAGTGGAAAAAAAGATAAGAAAATACTTCTCAAACTCGACATTGCAAAAGCCTTTGATAGTCTATCCTGGCCTTTTCTGCTAAAGGTTTTCCGGAGCTAGAGATTTGACAGGCGATGGACAGATTGGCTATCAACTTTGCTATCCACAAGCCACTCACCTTAAATACAACAAAGAAATCCAATGCTTGCGAATTGGAGTTAACCACTGAGATGCAAGGAAAAGGCTAGGTACCTGATAGGATGCTCATGTTTAATGCTGCTATTAATTAAGATTTAAGTTGGCAGTGCCTGCAATGTTTTTGGCTTATAATTTTGGCTATTGGGTTTTGGCTAAAATTGCACTGTACAATTGTTAGTTTTTTTGAGTTATCCAATTAAAAGAAAATTAAAAATAAGGGAAAAAAGAAAAAACTATTATATCATCACAGACAATGTAAAGGAATAAGGAAAAAAAAAGAAAAACAAAATAAGCTGAAATTAGAAGTCGATGCGTTCTAAGTGGTTTCTGACTTAAATAAGCTGAAATCTAAAAAAAGCTAGAAACTCAAACCGTTTGGAGTAGGGCATGGTTTGAAGCTAGGGCAGGATAGGATATTAAATAGTTCATAAAGCAACAGCATGTGCTTACCACTACAGGCAATGCAACTCAGATGATAAACCATGAAGAATTAGATCACGGGACTTGCAATAGTACCTGAGAGTATCTGCAAATTTGATCTGCTAAACAAATTACAAGTCATGACATCGAGGATACTAATCTAGGATCCCTCTCCAATTCAATCAAAGTACATATTCTCTATAATATGTGTGCTACAAAATAAATTTACTAATCTGTTAAAGTAGAAAAAAAACCAACAGTGAGATTTCCTTCAGGAAAAACAAACACTAACTATAAACAAAAGACATCACTAAACATTTAAGGACTTTTCTATACAGGGTTCCCAAAACTATACAGCATTAATAGCATTTAAAGACACTTCCATACAAGTCTCAAAAAGCAGTTTCGTAACAGTTTCTGCCTCATATTCAGCTCAGGTAAATGGTCCAGTTACAGTTGTTCAGACTTACTTGAAGTAAGGCAAGTTGGTACCAGACCATTGGCCAAAAGCCAGTCATGGATTCAAATGTTAGTTCTAATCTAACATTAATCATGAATCATTAGGCTTAATCCTAGATCAAAGCATGAACACCTAGCATTAACATTAGTGCGGAAGCGTAAGTTACATACCCGGAGTCGGAGATGCCATGAGAGGTTGTGGTTGGTGCTCGGTGATGCAACAGAGGAGGGTGGCCGACGGTGTGGAAGTGGTCGGCCGGAGTCGGTGAAGCTAATGCCGCTGTCGAGGAAGGAGAAGTTCCGATCTTCGTTCACCACAGCGCCCATCATAGATCGGGTCTTGTTAGGGTTTTCGTGGCCTGGCTCAACTCGCGTAAGTGGCCCTGTTGAAACCCTCGTATTTCTTAATAGCACTGGGTGACCGGGACCGAAACCAAAAGTTGTTGGTAGCGCTTAGATCATTGCTTGCGTGTGGGCGTGCCTCCCTGAAAACTCGGACGGTTAGCCGAGATCAACCCAACATTCTCCCCTTTGATCGTAAGGCTAACATCATAAGCCCACTCTCAATAAAACAGCATACCAAGGTAATGTGTTGCATGGCCAATTAAGTGTCATACAACCCCAGTACCTATAGTGTACTATCTTATCTCGAAATGGATATTCATTATACTTAATGGGAGTTGGTTTGCTTTAAGGTCCTTTTATCCAGAATCAGAGGCTTTCCAATAAACCCATGCCGGCAACATGATCACGAAAAATATTGGGTGGTAAGCCTTTAGTAAGCGGATCCGCAAGCATTAACTTAATACTTAATATGCTTGATACTTATGGTTTGATCCTGGATTCTATCTTTCACAACATGATACTTAATGTCAATGTGTTTGGCAGCACCACTTGACTTGTTGTTATTTGCATAAAAGACTGCGGGTTCATCATCGCAGTATAAAGTGAGTGGTTTAGAGATGCTGTCTACCACTCTAAGTCCCGGGATAAAGTTCTTAAGCCATCTGACCTGCCGGTAGCCTCATAACATGCCACAAACTCAGCTTGCATCGTTGAAGATGCCGTAAGGGTTTGTTTGGAGCTTTTCCACGAGAAAGCTCCTCCTGCGAGTGTGAAGATATAACCTGACGTGGATTCCTTAGTATCAACACATCCCGCAAAATCTGAATCTGAATAACCAATAACTTCAAGGTTATCAGAAAACTTAAATGTGAGCATGAAATGCTTAGTAGCTTGCATATAGCGCAAAGCTTTCTTAACAGCTTTCCAGTGGTCCGGTCCTGGATTTGACTGATATCTGCCAAGTATCCCGGTTACAAAAGCTAAATCAGGGCGCGTACATGTACATGAGCATACATAATACTTCCGACAGTTGAAGCATAAGGAACCGACTTCATCTGATCAGTTTCATATTGGTTCCTTGGACATTGAAATGTCCCAAACTTATTGCCCTTAACAATAGGAGCAGGCGAGCCAGAGCACTTATGCATATTGTATCCCTTCAGTACTCTGTCAATGTATGCCTTCTGAGATAAACTTAATATTCCTTCGGACCTATCTCGGTGAATTTCAATGCCAAGAACATAAGAGGCATTACCGAGATCCTTAATATCAAAATTAGATGAAAGAAATCTCTTGGTCTCAAACAGCATATCCTTATTGCTGCTGGCCAATAAGATATCATCCACATAAAGTACTTAAGATGGTGGATTTACTCCCCTTGAACTTAACATATATGCAGTTATCAACTTCATTTTCCTTAAATCCAAAACTCATTATCTTATCGAATTTGATGTACCACTGCCTCGATGCTTGATTTAAGCCATAAATTGATTTCTATCGAATTTGATGTACCACTACCTCGATGCTTGATTTAAGCCATAAATTGATTTCTTAAGTCGACATCCCATATGCTCCTTGCCTTCCACCACAAAACCTTCCTGTTGAGCTATGTAAACATTCTTTTGCAAGTCGCCATTAAGAAATTCCATCATAACATCCATCTGATGCAGCTCTAAATCATAATGAGCTACAAGTGTCATAACAATTCTGAATGAATCTTTAGTTGAGACAGGAGAAAAGGTGTCATTATAGTCAATCCTCTCTCTTTGTGAGAAGCCTTTTGCTACGAGCCTTGCTTTGAACCTTTCGACATTTCCCTTAGAGTCACGCTTAGTTTTGTAGACCCATTTACAGCCTACTGTTTTGACTCCGTCAGGACTTTCTACTAAGTCTCATACATCATTAGTGCTCATAGACTTTAGTTCATCCTCCATGGCTCCAAGCCATTTAGAAGAATGTTCACTCATTATGGTCTCTTTACAAGAGGTAGGATCATCTACTGTCCCTACATCATTAACATCCTCATTTGTATAGACAACATAATCATTTGGGATGGTAGATCTTCTCTCCCGCTGTGATCTTCTAACAGGTGCATTAGTTATTTCAAGAGACTGTTGAGGCTCTTCATTAGGTATAACATCAGGAATTTCAGAAACCTCAACAGTGGGTGCAACAACAGTATTATCTGCTGGAGGTGCAACCGCCTTAGGCACAGGAATAAAGGTCTCTGGGATGAGCGGTGAAGGAACATAAACCCGCTTCTCCTCAAGATCTATTTTCCTGAGCTCCAGGTCCTCATTATTTTCAAAGAACACAATGTCCCTTGTTTCAACAAACTTAGTTATCTTATCAGGACAATAAAAAAACGATACCCTTTAGATCTCTCAGGGTACCCAATAAAATGGCAACTTGCTATCTTAGGGTCTAATTCCCCAATGCGTGGATTAAATAACTTAACTTCAGCACGACAATCCCACACTCGTAAATATTTCATACTCGGTTTCCTCCCAGTCCATAATTCATAAGGTGTTTTAGGCACTGATTTACTGGGAACCTGATTGAGTATGTGTGCAGCGGTCTTTAATGCTTCCATCCATAACTTTACAGGCAAAGTGGAGTAGCTCAACATACTTCGAACCATGTCCATAAGTGTGGTTTCTTCTTTCCGCTACTCCATTTCTTTGGGATCACGGGCATTGAGTCTTGGCGTCAGACCTTTTCTTGTAGGAACCTAGCAAAAAGACGAGGAACCTGCCCATAAGTTGCGTGTCGCCCATAATACTCTCCCTCACGATCCGGTCTTACCACTTTAATTCTTAGGTTGTGCTGATTTTCAACTTCAGCCTTAAATTTGTCAAGTGATTCAGATCGATCTTTAATTGGGAAAAAAATAGCCATAACGAGAGAAATCATCAGTGAAGTTGATGCATATATCAAAACTATCCACTGATGTCACAGGAAAAAGGACCGCAAATATCAGCATAGATTAATTCTAATAGTCCTGTGCTGCGAGCAGCTCCCTCCTTTATTTGCTTAACATAATTTCCTTTAATGCAATCAAAGCAGTGGTCTGAGTCAGAGAAATCTAATGGGTGGAGAATTTCTTCTTTAATGAGACGCTCCATTCTCCCCCTCGAAATGTGGCCTAAACGACAGTGCCACAGTTTCGAAGAAGTCTCATCATTATTTTTTTTTACGCTTAGCATCACACATAATCTTTCTGGAAATGCCCTGGCTGCTTGTAGAAAAGACATTCTCCCCTTTAGATGCTCCGGCGAGAGCAACATGAGGCATAGGTGCATTGTGCACTTTAGGGCCCGACTTGTCTGAATTTGGGAGAATTGCAGCTTTTCTTAGATTTGAAGTCCTCTTGGAACTTCCTTTTATTAGAGCCACCAACATGAAGAGCAAAATTCTTCTTTTGTGTTCTTATTCTCTCTTTCTTCTGAACACACAAGGTGATCAAATCGCTCATGCTCCATTTTTTTTTGAGTATTGTAATTAATCTTAAAAAAACGTGTACTCAGAAGGAAAAGAGGTCATAATGAAATGGACAAGGAAACCATCAGGTATTGCCATGTCCATGCCCTTAAGTTTTTCCTGCCATATCGGTCATCATCATGATATGCTCTCTTATGCTATCGGACCCATCATACTTAGTGGTTAAGAGCATCTGAATCAAAGTACTGGCATAAACTTTAGTGGAGTCTTTATATTTCTCCTCGATTGAAGCCAAGTACTCCTTAGCATTTTCGGAATCGGGGATTGCTCCCCTAATCCTGACTAAAATAGAGGTCTTTATAATCATTAGTGATAAGCGGTTAGACCGCTCCCATTTTCAGCATAAGCCTCATAAATTTTCCTTTTCTCATCATAATTCTCCTCACCTTCGGTGGGAGAATGGGAACGGCTACCCTTAAGGCATAGTCAAGGTCCAAAACATTAAGGACAACATGAATTCGTTCTTTATGGCGGCAACGTTTGATGCATTAAGTGCTAAATTTCAAAAATACAGGGCAAAACTTAGAAATATCATAAATATATATTGCATGTAATTAACCCTACGTTGGTCTGATTAATAACATGCAAAATACAATTCCAATTCATATCACCGTTGGGCAGAAAATGAAAAGGAATTCAATAATTTTATATGGCGACACTTGATTACAAACAACGTTGGTCAGAATGTAATCATATGCATACATAATGCCAAAAACATAAAAATCTCCAATTAAAATATCTCGTTGGTTCAATTTTAATTAGAGACAAAACATAATAATATGGCGACATATGATTATAAACAACGTTGGTCAGAATATAACCATATGTTTACATAATGCCAAAAATGAATCATAAAATCTCAAAATTAAAATATCCCGTTGGTTCAATTTTAATCCGAGATTATACATAATAATAGGGTAAAGGTACATCATAATTTGGGCCACTGAAAATAATTAATAACAGTGCACAAAAAAGGAGACTTAAAGCATAAGAAATGCACTGTAAAAGAAAGGAAAAACATCACTACAATTGGCCCCAAAAAGGAAACTGGCCCAACAAACTATTCATTTAGCTCATAAAATTGCGCAGCCCAAAAAAAATACATGGCCCAAAAACATGCTCACAGCCCAAAAGAAAAACCTCATGGCTGAAAACACCAGCGCGCAGCTCCAAAAACGGGCGGCCCAAAAATCTCCGCGGCCCGAAAGAAGTCCGACGGGAGAAAAAAATCCCGCGCGGCCCACAAAATCGCTCACACGGACGAAAAAAAAAACCCGCGCGGGCTGAAATCTACACGTGCGCGGCCTAAAAAGCAATGAGCGCAGGCGGCCCAACCTTCGGCGTAGCCCAAAACTTGCTCGGCCCGTAAAACGCGCATGGCTTAAAATTCCCGCACACGGGCCAAAACACCGCATGCGGGCCCAAAATTCGCGCGCGCCGGCGGCTCAGCAAACACGCACGCGCGGCCGCGGCCCAATTAACTCACGCGTGCGCGCGGCCCAGCTAACATCCGCGACTCATGCGAGCCGTCGGATACTATCGAACGGCTGATAACGCGCGCGGTGGGAATGAAATGCCAAAACCCTAACCCTAATCCCAGTTTTTTCCGGGTCCTCCCGAAAAACACGGCGCCCAGTGGAGAGGCGTTAGCGGCGGCGGCGGCCCGAGACGGCATGCGCGGCGGCTCGGCGGCGGCGCGGCGGCGGCGGCTCCGCGAGCGGCGCGTCCATGTGGAGGCGGGCGGCGGCTCCGTGCGCTCGGCCGGGTGGTGACGGTGGCAAGCGGCGACGCGCGGCACCCGCATGAGGCGGCATCGACGGTGGCGTAAGGCGGCAGCCCCCGAGCGGAGCGCGGCACGGCGGCGCGCTCGCGAAGCAGCGGCGCCCCAAAAGACGTAAGTTCCACCGCCGATCCAGATTTCATTCGGGTTTAGGGTTCATGATTCTACTAGGAGGGATTTTGGGGATTTTTCTTTAGGGTTTTTGCATGAAATTGCTTGAATCACCTCCTTCTAAATGCTAACCGAGCCATAATCATTAGATCCGAAATTTTAATTACCAAAACCGAGTTCGGTTAAGGCTAATAGGGTTCATGATCGAGTCTAGGTTGCTCTGATACCAAATGTTAGTTCTAATCTAACATTAATCATGAATCATTAGGCTTAATCCTAGATCAAAGCATGAACACCTAGCATTAACATTAGTGCGGAAGCGTAAGTTACATACCCGGAGTCGGAGATGCCATGAGAGGTTGTGGTTGGTGCTCGGTGATGCAACAGAGGAGGGTGGCCGACGGTGTGGAAGTGGTCGGCCGGAGTCGATGAAGCTAATGCCGCTGTCAAGGAAGGAGAAGTTCCGATCTTCGTTCACCACAGCGCCCATCATAGATCGGGTCTGGTTAGGGTTTTCGTGGCCTGGCTCAACTCGCGTAAGTGGCCCTGTTGAAACCCTCGTATTTCTTAATAGCACTGGGTGACCGGGACCGAAACCAAAAGTTGTTGGTAGCGCTTCCGATCATTGCGCGCGAGTGGAGGCGTGCCTCCCTGAAAACTCGGACGGTTAGCCGAGATCAACCCAACATCAATTGCTTAATATTACTTACAAATCGAATATGCCACTATAAATCATAAGGCACCTAATGTTATTTCAAAATTTTATACATCAAGTTAGATGCAAATATAAATCATCCAAAGCAATAAAAAAAGTGGCTAATCTAGTTCTGAAACAACTAATAATCAGCATAACTCACTCAAAGTTGCTGCGGAGTATTGTTTCTTACTAGAAATAAATATAGGTAAACTAAACCAAACCAGCTACCACACGCAAACCAAATTGTATTTCATACTTGTCATCTCCATATGTTTAAGCATCAAGAGACATATACAAACCATAATAGTGGCAACTATTGGCAAGTTGGCAACAAGCTCGTGTAATAGGATTCAGAATGCATGTGACAGAAATGGCAATATGGTCAGGCCCTGCAGGGTGCCCTACATTGTTAGGAACATAAGAAATCATTCCATTCTGCTGAAAGGGAATGCACAAGCCTTCCCATTGCTTGCTTCCTTCCTTTTCTTAAAAAAATTTCTTTGTTTATTTCTGGCATATAAACCTGTTACACTGTTCATATGAATGAACAGTAGAGTGGTTGAGAGAAATATTCTCTGATGGATACCTGCTTGAACAATTTTGGATTGCCTACCTGAGAAAACGAAATGTTTGAAGGTTGTCACTGAAAGAGTTTGATACATTGGTGGCACCTAACATAACTTAGTGCGTGAAGTATAACATTGTATGATTCACGGTCCAGACAAAACCAGAAAGAAAAAGACTGGACACAATAAAATACGCAAAGAGCTACCAACAGTATCAAACAGACGTCAAAAGAGCACCATCTACGGGCAATGAGTTTCTATCATCCACTGAATGCATCAAAAGGGATCTTTATGAATTCTATGCCAGATAAACAGCCATATAACGATTTAATCTACTCCGAGAGTCAGTATGTAATCCATGAAATGCATTTTCTGCCTCCAATGGGCAGGGAACCTAAAGAACTGTACGGCTTACGAAAGTACTGCAATGATTGACTGACTGAAGCTATTTGCAAAGTCTGAACAGCCATAACACAAAAGTCATAAAACAACAGTCAACAACAGTCACATAATCCTGCTTGTCAATGAAATGAGAAAAAAGCAGCAAACTTTCAGAATTTAAAATGCTTTAGAGCACATGCTGGCAAACAAACAAATAAGACATACAAAAGAAAAATCAGTCAGAAAAGCCAAAACAACATTGACATCACCAAAAGTGACATTGAAAGAACAACCCAGGAACCGAATGATGTACAATCTTGGAACAAGGAAAAAAAAGGCCAACCCTGAGAGACTTTGACCTTAATGGTCAGAAACACACAACTGCTTCAACTAGATAATGAATTACAGTTTTATTTACTAACGTCATTATCAATCAGCATTCAAGAAGGAACAGAAAGTTCATCTAGAAAAAACTGAAGAGTAAAATAATGGGAACCCATAATGCAAAACTAAGTGACAGTGCACCTAAATTAGTCGAATCAATAATAATCATATAAAGATTAATACCAGAGCAACAAGGTTTCTGTTGTAATTATCCATATTTTTTTAAATTGTCTAACAGAAATTGGACTTCCCTCGTTTGGAGTTTCAGATTAGCACAATGACCAAAAAAATGATACAGATAAGCCTTTTTCCTTTTTAGAATCAATGATACAGATAAGTCTTAACCTTATAAACCTACAAACATACAAATTATTCCACTACAAACTCTACCTCAAAAGCAAAATGGTAAACATCGGAAATTTCTGCAGGTTGCTGAATTAGCTGGCTGTCAGCTGTGCTGAAACAGAACCTTGCAAAATTTAGTTCTGGATAATAAAACTGGCCGGCAATTGTCTATCTGTATAGCCCAGTGGACTCCCCCATGGCATGCACTAGAAATGGTGGACTATGTCCTCTCTTGTTTGGTTGTTTCCACGTATACTTCAATGCTGATTGACTTCAGGGCCAATGAGAGCTCGGATTAGCCTCCGCTACGCGTTAGCAAGTGCGGAAACGTGATCAAAACATGGGAAGGACATACATAACGTGCATTCTGAATGTACATATAACCAATCTGGGTTCTAGATAACGACAACTTTGCTTCAATCAATCAATGCAGGTAAGGGGTTACTGAATGCGCAAGAATACAGGACTATTACAAAAACTCTGAAAAAAAAATCAGTTTAAGCAAAGACGAACTCTGACATATTCTAAGTTGAAATTGGCCACTCGGCTCGAATTTTGTTAATTTTCTTTCACTCTTTTTCACCATATCATGCTATCACAATATCATAGAGCAAATAAGCATCTCATAATAAAGGAAGATCGGAACTTTTCACCTCCACCGGCCGTGGCGCAGAAACCACCCAAGAATTCAAGAAACGGAGGTTAGTGCCCAGCGCAGAGCTCCAGAGCTTACAGGGGCTATTTGAGGGTAGTTTAAGGGTTTAGGAGAGGGAGTGGGCGAGGAACTGCCGCCTTCTCCGCCGCTCGCCGGAGTCCAGAGCCGACGGCAGCGGGGCAAGCACCGGTCAGGACCGTCAGTTGGTACTGTAAGGCGCGTGGGTGCTGGGAGCCTGGGATTGCTGGGCGCGTGACCAGGGCTCTGAAAACGGCCGATTTTCGGTTTTACCGGATTTACCAGTACCCTAGGCCCCGTTCGGTTGGGCTAAAAAGCTGTGGATTACAGCTGAAATTGCACTATAGCTAGTTCAAATTGTACTGTAGCTAAAGATGACTTATTTGACGTACTTAAATTTAAAAAAAATAAAAATAGAAAAATATGTTAGTTCATCACAGATAACGCGAACGAATACGGGAAAAAAGAACCGACAAAAAAGCTCAAAAAAATCAAAAGTTTAGAAAAAGGTAAAATTTATGAATAGTGAAAAATAAGCCAGAAGCCAGAACTCAAGCCGAAATGAGCGAGACCTAGACTATCGCCGATTTGAACGAGCGGCACCCTAGCTGGCCCAACATATGGCGCACATTACCCTAACCCTAACGAGCAGCGCACCAACGCACACTCCACTCTCTAGCTCTCCCCGATCTTGCAGCGCCTTCTCCACTCTCCATCCCTCCCCAATTTGGCGGCTTGGGTGTGTGGCTGCCCAAGTCCTCTCCCTTCTTCCTCAGATCCTCACCTCCTCCCTACCGTCTTGCGGTGAACCGGTGCGTGTTGCGGTGTGGCTCGCCCGATCCCTATTGGATGGTGGGAGCTGAAGGCAGCAGCGGGGGAAGCCTGGACGACGGTGGAGGTCGGGGCGGTGGGGACGAAAACGAGGAGGGTGGTGGTGGCTGAGGCGGAGGCGAGGAGGGCGGTGGCGGCTGGGTCGGAGGTAGATCCTAGGACGGCGGTGGCGGCCGGGGTAGAGGCCATGTCAGCTGCAGGTACATATCTTTCTATGTTGTCATATTTTGCCAAGGTAAGACAACTTTTACAGTTTATTATCTTAATCTGCAAAGAATGTAGATGATGTTGAATTAGCAAAAGTGATAAGAAATTTGCCAAAATTTATTTGAAATTTAAATTTTCTTTGAAATTTTCGATCCCAAAAATTTCGAAATTTTCTGATTATCATGATTATCGCTACTATTGACCACCTCCGATAAAAATTACAAACCGATATTAAGAACCCTGCGCGTGACAAGTGAGACAGCAAGGAAGAACTCAATCAAGAAATGGCAGCAGCAGAAATAACAAAAATCCTTTTGCAATTTTACCGTTTCCTGTTAAAGAATTCTTATGATTGTACTTACCAATTAATGCCAGGTCATGCTGCTTTAGTATACAGTAGGATCTTTTCCTAATGTTTTTTCCTTGCAGCGAGTTAAACGTCAAGTGAAAGAATCTGTACATCCTGTACGATTGTTTATCTAACGGCATCACCTAAAAACATGGGTGCTTAATTCAGATTTGACATGAGTATAAATACAACAGACTCTTAACAACCACACAAATAGGTGGTGATCGGTTCGGCTGAAAAGCTCATGGCTGAAAACACTGTAACTGGCTGAAAAAAGCACTGTAGCTGACAGAGGCTTATTTAGCATAATTAAATTTTAAAAAATTTAAAAATATAAAAAATATGTTAGCCCATTACGTATAATATAAACAAATACGAGAAAAAAAGAACCAGCAAAAAAGCTCAACAAAAAGCCAAAAGTTCAGAAAAAGACGAAACTTATGAATAGTGAAAAATAAGCCAGAAGCCAGAAGCCGAAGCCGAGTTGATCAGGGATAGGAAAACGAACGTCCTAACTTGCAGTATCCAACTGTAGCAAAAAAACAACAACAGCAGCAGCAGCAACAGAACTGCAAAATGAACTCAAATGACTAGTTAATTAATCAGGTGTCATGCCTAGTAATGTAGGGGAAATGGACGCTAAATTACTACATATTTCAAAATCCCTAAATTGCACCAGATGTTATCTGGCATTTCAAAGCCAAGGCGGTAAGGCCCCGTTCGGAAGTTGGAACACATGAATTTCCTGGACTATTAATTTTTTTAGAGAGTGAAGATAATTAGCTAGTGTAGTCACCTTGAGGCTTACAACCCATAAATTATGGGTTCAAATCTTGGATAATTAAAGTGAAAAATTCACACAAATAATATACACGACCTGCGGTTGATTAGAATTAAACTTTGGTCATCATCTAGAAATCAGCTAGAAAGAATTGTTCTTTTTTTTGTAAAATTCCTATGTTTCAAATATAGCTCTAGTCGACTACGGAGGGCAGCGAGTGCACACTAAGGAGAGGGGGAGGGCAGGGTTGAGGAAGAGAGTCATGTGCGGAGGTGCAAAAGAGATGCGTGCGGGAGGAAGAAGACGAGTAGCACACGTGTAACCGGCATGGGCCTCACCGTTCGTGCGCAGCTCATCCAGCTCGTGCGCGCATATTAGACTCTCCACATGCTACACTGCACCGTTACGATGTGTGCTACCATTTTTCTCTACACTTCTTGTTAGATAGGTCAACTTGTCAAAAAAAATTTCCTCCCATGTTCACCTCAAGATGCGATACACAATATTACACGATCAACTCTATACATTTATACATTTATGCAGTTGCAGGGTTAGGACTGACACGAATGCTAGTGGATTGCACTGTCACGTTTTAGTCGTGCTAAGGTAAATAATCACACGAGCGGGAGTAAACGTCGGTTGTCTAATTGACCGGTGTTTACCAGAAAGATCGAGACATGGGTGTTTATACATGTTCAGGTGCAAAGAAACGCCCTTCTTCTATCGGTGTGCCCTGACGGTAGTCAATTGGGGCTTTTCCTAAGGGCACCATAATTTTGGCAAATGACAAGTGGAATTTTTAAGCCAAGAGTTCTTGAGAGTTTTTACCATCATTAAGAAATTACTAAGAGATACCAAATTACATATAAATTATTTGTATTTTTTGGTATCTAGATATCAAGAGGTATCAATTATTTATATGTAACTTGGTGACAGTACCAAGAAGTATCAAGAATTTATATGTAATTTAGTGATAAAATATCGGTACAATGAGATACCTTTCAAAGATGTTAAAGACTCTCAGAGCGCCAAATGTAAATATACCGTATATTAAAGTTGAGGGACTTCCTGGGCAGGGAGCTGTGCCATGTCATTTTTTTGCGAGAAAGCCCCTGCATTTTGTAAAATCGCGTAGAGGTCCTCCGTTCTTGCAAACAGGTCCCTACCAGGTTTTTTTTTCCGGAAAGCACCCTCTACTTCATCGATAGCAACCCGCGGTTTCCAAACTTATGTATAGGTCATTGTTTAGTTACGTACAGCTCCTTGATTTTTTGCAAAAAGCCCTTTGGTTTTTCCGAAATTACGCATGCGTCCTCGATTTTTTTTAAGAAACGTCTCACGAATTATCGTCTCTTTTGCTTCAGTCCACACGGTGGCTAGCACGGCGTCACGCCGCGCTTATGTAGCTAGTAATAATAATAAAGTGCCTAATTTTAAAAATGTGAAAGTGCCACATAGTTGGGCCTAAAGCAGGGAAGAAATGTCGCGTGGGAGAAAGAACTAGATTCTAGGTTACCAAGTGGATATTTTCGGACATATAGTTTAATTTTCTACGGTGACTAACTTTTAAATAGAGTGACTTTTTTATATGGTCTATAAGTCGATTTTAATAGACAATCTTAACTTTATCTATATTAGCCAAAATTACATGCGGGTATCTCTCCATACTCTTTTTCATAAACAACTAATATTTAAAATTTTAAATAAAAAATTATAAATCACAACTTAAAAGAATATCCAACATTCCCGTACGGTGCTTTTATGCGAGTATGCCCCTACGAAGGTCTAGGACCGGGGTCCCACAAGGGATCATCGTCTAAGGCCCACATCTGATTCTGTGATGCATGCGGAATCACTTCCTTGCCAAAGGTACAGGCGTTCCCGTAATATATATGTAGAAGTTGTACAAACTTTAGCTATCAAGTAACAACATGTATGTTAAATTTGACCTATGAAACTCATGCTACATCAGGTTACTTAGATAGAGGAGATAAAGAAAGCTTGGTGCAAATCAAGGGTTGGCTTGAGTAAGACGACCAGAGGAGCTTTTTATATATTGATCACCTCTTAGTACACATTTGGTACAAATTTGTCAGCGCACACGCATGACTGCCAATTAAGAAATCAGCCATGTTGAACAAGCGATATTCCTAGCTTTCTCGTGCTTTCCAGAAAGCAGAAACAAAATCACATCGATCGAGCGGAAACGCATATATATATCGAGCGTACGTACGCCACTATATCAAAGCTAACGTGCAACCGACAACACCGGTTTGGTATCAAAACCGAGCAAAAAGAAAAAAAAATAAATCCTGCCCGACATGCTTCCAAAAACAAACTTGGAAGCTACGAAGATCCACAATATGCTTCGGTGTCGTGTTCTTGATAGAAGTACCTTTTAGGTCTGAGCGTACGGCAACGATAGGCAAGTAGCCAAGTAGGCGACATCGATGTCGAACACACTGATAATTAAGATTGAATAAGTGGTGTATTTGATGGGGAATAAGGGATTTGTACGTAATTTATGAACTGGTTAGGCCTCGCTTATTTTAGCTTTAGCTTCTGTTTCTTGTTTATTTTTCACTATTTATAAATTTCGTCTTTTTCTGAACTTCTGGTTTTTTTAGTTTTTTTTTGTCGGTTCTTTTTTTCCTGTATTCGTTTGCGTTGTCTGTGATGAACTAGCATATTTTTTTCAATTTTCAATTTTTTTTAAATTTAATTACGCCAAATAAGTCACCTTCAGCTACAGTAAAATTTCAGCCACTATAGTGTAATTTCAGCTATAAGCTACGGCTTTTCAGCCCAACCGAGCAGGGCCAAACTTCCCCCTTTACGCTCACGCGTCAGCTGATCGGCGTAGTAAAAACATTAGGGTTTTCTTATTTATAAGTTGACTGTAAAGTGATATTGAGTCATGGTATGAGGGTTTTCTTATTTATAAGTTGACTGTAAGTGATATCGAGTCATGGTGTAACTGTGTACTGATGAGATTATGATTTTTGATCCGATGGTTAAAACAATGTGGCTTACATTTAAGAAAGTATAAGTCACCTTATAAATGGACAAAAAACAATTAGCTCAAGTCAAGTATTGGACACGGGCGTGTTCCACCGTCCTGTTCTTGTTCACCCATGTATATAGGCAGGGACGTAGCCAGTCCGAGGCCTAGCCCACTGCAAAGAAAAAATTGAAGGCCTTCACTATTGATTGCTACAGTAAAATATAAGGATTTTCTCAGCTGGACCTCAGGCCCAGCTCCGCCTTGTATATAGGGCACCCTCAAATTAAGTAAAAAAGCGCTCAATGTGTGTCAATGGCCCTATTCATATTGGTTTCTAAAAGTTACAGTAAATTGTTTTTCTACAGTACCTAGTTTTTAAATGGAGTGTCTTTCAAGTTAGGGTCTACTAATCAATTGTAGCAAACATTGTAGTGACTTCATTTATATTAGCTACAATCGCACGCGAGTGTCTCTTTCCGTACGACTTCTCTAAAGTTGTTACTATTCATAAGCGCCAAAGTCAAAAACTATCAGCAAACATCAATATAAATAGACCCAATATCATGTAATTCAAGATTGAATACATCGATCAATCGTATATATAATAGCCACCTTACCCGTGATCTTGATTTACAAAACCGAGCAGCCACAAATCACGTCATATATACATGATCAGCTAGATTTTGTGTGTGTGTACGGGTGTCGTACATGTAGGGTGTGTTTGGTTGGATGGATATGGACGGCTGGATCCCGGTTCCACTGTATTGTATGCAAAATTCGGATGTTTGGTTGGATGAATGTACTGTGCAAGCCTGGATCCGCCCATCCCACATACGGTCCGGATCCGGGACCGGGAGTGAAGCTCATTTCCACCGAAGCTATCGGTTCAGGACGGGGGGAGTCGAGCAAGGCGGGCTAGGGTTACCTCTCCTGCGCGTCCTCCGCGTCGAAGGATCCGGCAGCAGGTGATCTCCCTCTCCCTCCTCCGGATCCGGCGAAGTCCTTCGGGAGCGGCGGCGCAGCGGCACCGGCGGCAAGCGGCGGACGCGGGCGAGGTGCGTGGAGGCACCACCGGCCGTTGCCCGCCACGGCTCGTGGAGCGACACGCGAGGTTCCTCGGCCGGATCCGTCCGGCGGCCTCGGCGGCCGCGGTTGGAGTCGCCGCCCTCCCGCGGGTGGAGTCGCCGCCGCTCCGCTGTGCGGCTCTTCCGCGGCACCGCTCCCGCTGGCGCCTCGCTGCCGCCTCCGCGGTGCCGGCTCTCCCGCGCCGCCGTCGCTGCTGCCACCCGCGGTGCCGGCTCTCCCAGCGCCGCCGTCGCTGCCGCTCCGCGGTGCCTCACTGCCGCCTCGGCGGTGCCGCTCTCCCCGCGCCGCCGCTCCCGCGGCGCTGCCGCTGCCGCCACCCGCGCTGCTCTCTCTTCCCCCGGCGTCTCTCCTCCTCGCGGGCCACGCCGCTCGCCCGTCTCTTTTCTCCTCTCGGTCGCCCGCTGGAACCCCTCCTTTTTTTCGCCTCTCGGTGCGCCATTGGACCAGTATTGGAATCCTCCTCTGTCCCATTTTATTTGGGATTTATTCATCAGATCAAATCCCCCTTTTATTTGTATTGTTTGATTGCATATTATTTTTGTTTTTTCCTTATGTACAATATGATTTAGGTTGAACATTTTTCTCTCATGGCAGGGATTTGATCTACTGCCTGCAAGAACCACAATAGGCCTCGATCTTTGCTTCGGAAACGGTAAATCCTACCCATCCTCTATTACTTTGCCAAGTATAATATTGTGATTAACCAAAACATACCTTCTAGTAAAATAATTAGTAATTCAATTTACTATTTGTGTGCATTTTTAGATGGACGATTTTTCTGTCAAGCGCCGTAAAATCATTAGTAATGCAGCTGGACTAGTTGCTACCATGTGTGCATATACCTTATTTGTGTTTAGGCGTGTTGGTCGTACACCACCCATCACATATGGTCCCTCAGCTGAAAGAGACAAAATCAGGATGGCAAACCTTAGGTTCATTTTTCACAATGATGATAGGCACTGTGTAGAACAACTTCGAATGAGAAGAGCCCCTTTTTCCACTTGTGCACATTGCTTAGAATAAGAAGGTTGCTTAAAGACACAATTAATTGCTCAATTGAGGAACAAGTTGCCATGTTCCTACAAGTGGTTGGGCACAATTGTAGGTTTAGGTTGATAGAACTTAATTTTAGAAGGGGTTTGGAAACTATTAGTCGTTATTTCCAAGAAGTGTTGTATGCTATTGGAGAGCTACGTGGGGAGATGATTCGGCCACCATCCCATGACATCCACCCAAAAATTGCAACCAATCGCAGATTCAACCCATACTTCAAGGTACTAGTTTGACCTTGCAATGAAATTTTTTTTTGCCATTGCAGCTCGTAACTAATTGGTTTTTCATATTTATTAGGATTGCATTGGCGCTATAGATGGCACTCATGTGCTAGCTAGAGTCCCCGTATCTATGGCAGCCGCCTTTCGAGGTAGGAAGGGTATAACCACACAAAATGTCATGGCCGCTGTGGATTTCGACCTGAAGTTCACATATGTCTTAGCTGGGTGGGAGGGTTCTGCTCATGATGCCACTATTCTAGCAGATGCATTGGAGAGGGATGATGGTTTAAGAGTGCCACCGGGTAAGTGCAATTAGTTGTGCATGTAGTAAGTGCAATTAGTTGGAAAAAACCTTACTTGATCAGTATTTATCGCTTGTAGGTAAATTCTACCTCGTAGACGCGGGCTATGCTGTTCGGCCAGGGTTTCTCCCACCATATCGTGGTTGTCGGTACCACTTGAATGAGTATAGTGGAAGGAATCATCCTCGTAACCAAAGAGAGTTGTTCAATCTAAGGCACTCCTCTCTGAGGGTCACAGTGGAACGAGCATTCGGTGCATTGAAGAATCGTTTCAGAATTTTGTATAATAAACCATTCCACCCATACAAGACTCAAGTAAAGTTAGTGCTTGCCTGCTGCATTTTGCACAATTGGATACTAACGCATGGGGAAGATGAGTGTGTCCCCGGGGAACAACAATGGACTCCAAACCCTGTAGATCCTGAACAACACCATGACATTGAGTATGACAACAACACCTGGGCAGCAAAGAGGAATGAGTGGGCACTAGCTATGTGGAACAATAGGGGAAACATGCGTGTGTGAATGACTTTGTTCAAGACTTTGTAATAATTAGTACTGATACTTGTTGTAATGATTTGACTTGAGGCATGTAATAATAACCGATCGTGCTTATTTATTTTTTCCATTGGCCTATGCTTACTACCTTATGTGTTGGTTACTACTTTGTGCGTTTATTCATGCCCATTTGTACTTTCATGGTAGGTTATGGCTGAGCATAGGGCCAACATGAAGTGGACATCTCACATGTCCAACATAATGCTACGCCGTTTAACTGAGCTGGTGGAAAGTGGGGTGCGGCCAGAGAAAGGCTTCAAAGAGGTGCACTTGAACACCGTTGGCAGACAAGTAACTGAGCAAACCGGTGTTGAGGTCACTGGGAGTCAGGTGAGTAACCACCTCCGGAAGTGGAAGAAAGCATGGGCAAAGATATGCAAGTTGCGGGACCTTAGTGGGGCTCTATGGGATGACACCACCAACACCATATTACTTGAGGATGAGCACTACAAAGGCCACATCAAGGTATTAAATTTGTGTGTTCACATGTAGGACCATCCCGAGGATGCTCCATAACATCATGACCTTGTTGTGTGTTCACATGTAGGACCACCCCGAGGATGCTCCATACCTGCATGTTCCTATTGAGAACTATGACCAGATGGCTGCCATATTCTCTGCTGGACAAGCCACTGGGAGGTATGCCATGGGCTCAAATGAGCCTTTGGGAGAACCTTCTGATGTTGTGGAAAGTGACCCTATTGCCACCCCCATTTCTCAACTTGCGAATGAGGGTTTAGGCTTTGAGGAGGTCCTTGGGGAGAATGCAGCTGCTAGAGGTACCGACACCAATGGTCCTCCACCAACTTGGACTCCACCAAATGAGGATGGTTCAGGAGGGGCAGCTCAAGACAAGGGTAAGGACTCATGCAGTGGGTCTGGTTTAAAGAGGAAGAGAGGCATGATCAGTGATGAGGAAGTAGTTGTCTTCAATGGCATGATTGCTGTAGTGAAGGACTTGGGAGCTGCTATCAGGGAGTCTGCACATGCTGAGGCACACCCAGGGGTCTACAATGCTGTGATGACACTCTCTGGGTTCACTCCAGATGCCCTACTATCTGCTCTTGGTTGGCTCTATGAACACAAGGCACAAAGCATTGGTTTTGTGCAGATGAGTGACGAACATCGTCGTATGTGGATGAATCATTGGATTGAGAAGCACTACTTCAATGAGTAGGCTATTTCTCACTGACCACTAACCCTTTGCCTAATTAGTTGGTGGTTGATGGATAATCCTCCCCCTACAGGCCCTAACTATTTATGTAAGATGAAACTATGGACATCTGTTATGTGATGTGTGCATGGTGCATACCTTTTGTAATTATGTAGGGCTTAATTACTGCATGTGGACTGATGTGCTGATAGTGTCTTCAAGGCACACCTTTTGTAATTATGTAGGGGCTACTTGCTTGAAGTGTAAGCTAAGATATATGACTATGCTTATGCTTCTTTATTATACTCTGTCTTTGGAGTGTTCATTTTATTAATGTCTTTTGATTTAGAGTAAAGTTGCAAATATTTAGTCAAAACATGTGTTCATACCAAATAATTGCATGTCGCATTTTCCCCCTGATATACATCATCATATTGTCAAATACGTTCTTTTCAGAAGTTAAAAAAAATTAATATGTCATACTGTAAATAAATTACTATTAGGAATAACTTAGTTTGTGCAAAAAATTGAAAAAACATGTGAAGGGGGTAACCATACCACCTCTCACATTCGAGAGTCACTATACCCCACTATACAGCCAACCAAACACCTTCTCAGCCTACTGTATCCGCTCATACAGCCTCATATACAGCCTACCAATCACAGACTCAATCAGCCTGTATCCACAGATACATCGAACCAAATACTCTTCTTTTTCAAAATACGACTCTCCTCATCCAGGATATACGATCCCACTACCCAAAGCAAACCAAACACACCCGTAGGAACACACAGGTTGCAACATTTCTGATTAGTCTTAGGCTGGAAGCTCTGTATATATAAGCATGGCCTGCAGGAATTTAAGGTGTATATATTTGGAACGAGGGACAGCAGTCGAGTAGTTCAGGTGCATGCATGTCTGAAGGATTCCGATTTAATTACTTTTCGGTTCGATTCTTATAGCTTGGAAACGACGTGACAAGGACATCATATCTCATATCTGCATTTGCAGGAGCCTCAAGTACGAGATCGTGCATGTGTGTACTTCATTTTTACTGTGGATTATTCAACTCGATCCCTCAGCTGAGAACTACCGTTCGATGTGAGTACTATTGGGCAAGCACTAGAAAGTTAAGAGATATATTCACCTCGAACAAGTGAAAATAACTACCGCAGGCATCATCAATTTCCTTTTTATCTAACTGCCTGTTGAAAAGCAATTATATGATCGGGCTATATACAAGCTAGCTGGTAGGCACACGCCGCCGTGGTAAACTTCAAAATTAACCTCCCTCGCGAGAAAAAAAAAATCTAAAATTAACTTCTCAAAATTTTAATTAGACATATGAGCATCTGCCATGCTCTGGACCGTTCAATTTGCCAATTAAACGAGTTATAGGGTCTTTCCTTTTAATTTTTAAAAACTATTTTTTGATTTTTTTTTACAGCAACTAGTTTTTAAACGAAGTATCTTTTCAATGTAGAGTCTAAAAGTTGATTGTAATACACACTATACCGACTTCATTTATATTAACTAAAATCGCATATGAATTTCTGTTATTTATAATCCAAAAGATATAAATTATAATTATAAGCTATAAACCGAATTTTAAAAAAAATATACTTATATATGCCTTCAGGAAAGAAGGGGAGGCAGGGAAGGAAGGAATATAGTGCGGATCCCACATGGGCTCGGAGACACGTACGCTGAGATGACAAAACAAAAGTACATTGCGCAAGCCGCTAACAACCTCCAACCTTTCTAATTACACCCGCAGCAACGACAACAAAGAGGGGTTTGATGCAATGCAGTAAGGCTCGTGTAGTCCTCAAATGATCACACAATGCAATGGTGCCGTTTTTTCAACTGCGACTGATAATTTTTTACTGCTATTGGTAGATCTGATAAATAGTACTGATTAATAAAAACTACTATAGCTAGTAGATCTGATGAATAATTCTAACTGATAGCAGTTAAAGTCAAAAGGCATGTGAAAAACCGAAAAAAAAATATGGCAGATGCATCGATGGATGCATCCCAAGCTAACAGCTCATAAGTTCCATTCATCCATGTAATCACAAACAAACAAACAAACCACAGGAGAGACATATAAACACCTGCAGGCAGGGAGGATTCAGCCACTCAACACACCACAGTGACACAAGCTACATAGCTAAACAATAAATTGGTCATCTTATCAGCCACACTACTAGTGCATGGCATGTGATGACCTCAGCATGCTGCCGGCCTTTCCATAAAGAAATGAAAAAACTCCTACCTTGTAGTACGTCCATCCATGTACAGATCAAAGTTGGCTACTGTGCAAATGTCCTTGACATCTTACCTTCTCTTTCCCCACTTTGAGAGAGAGGAAGAGAGAGATGAGCAAAATATAGAAGTTGATTTTTTTTATTGCAGATAGTTTTTATCTCTAGAGTGAGTACTCGTACGAATAAATCAGATACCGATAAGCTGTTTTGAAAAAAACAGAAAGTTGTTCTATTTGTTTACTCGGAGAAAACTATAACATAAAAAGAAGGGGTTTTCGGATATATACCATTTTGAAATGTGTCCACTTTAGAAATATACCATTCAAAAAACCGGTTCACTATAATACCACTGAAATTTCCCCAAATTCGCAAATATACCACTCTATTTGGTCTGTTTGGTCAGACATCAACTGCCGTTAGATTTTTGAGTGCCACCCGACACAAGAACGAAGAACAACAATGCCGAAACAGAGTAGGGGGAAGCTTGCTGGCAGTAGGCAACGGCTGGAGAGGCGGCGAGGGGTATCAAAATGGGCTGCTAGGAGAGGGTAGCGGAGCTAGGGGAGGCGGCACATCGGCCAAGGTGGCGCTAAAATGGCTCGGGCGGTGGCTTGGATGGCCGGCGGTGTGGGTTAAAAGGCGCGGCAGTGTCTAGAGAAATGGGGGAAGAAACGGAGGGGATCATGAGCATGAGAGGCCAATAGAATGTACCGCGGTGGTCAACTTCGCCGTGGAGGAGCCGTGGTGTGCCGATGGTGGGGCTACCGGTGGCGCCCATGGGAGGCCATCGTAGAGGGGGCGCACTGGGAAGGGGAGCCCAGGCCAGTAGTTGGGGAAGCTTCGGGATGTCGTGGTGATGCTCCAAGAGGCGTGAATCGAGCCGAGATGGAGCGGAGGGGGAATGCCGATGGTGGCAGCGCGGAGCGAAGACGAAGGTGTTCTGCTGTGCTCTGGCCATGGAAATCCAATTAACGGAGAGGGGAGGAGGAAGGCATCTGGGAACACGCTTTGACGCTAGTACTTTGTGGAGAACCCACCGGAGCGGCACTCGAGAAGGGAGAGGGGTGGGGAGGCCGAGCGGCGGGATGGCGACGCTGGAGAAGCGAGAGAGGTGGGGAGGCTGGGTGGTGGCGCTACAGCAGGGGGAGAGGGAGGCCGAGGAGGGGTGGTGGAGGCGAGGGAAAGGGGAGGGGTGGGGGAGGCCGGGCAGCGTGGTGGCGCCGCTGGAAAAGGGGGAGGGGTGGGCGAGGTAGGTGAAGGGGGAGGCCTGGCGGCAGGGTGGCGGCACTGGAAAAAGGGGAGGGGTGGGGTGGTTGGGTGGCTGGGTGGTTGCACTGTAGAAGGTGGAGGGGGGAGGTTGGGGAGGGGTGGTGGAGGCAGGGGAGCGGAGAGGGGTGGGGAAGGTTGGGCGGTGTGGTGGCGCCGCTGGAGAATGGGAAAGGTGAACGGGTGGGGAGCTCTTCGCAGATAAGCCCGATATGCAGATGGTTTCTTCACAGGAGCAAGTAACAGAGGTGGAAATGTACAGACGGAATGGTATTTTGCTTAACTTCAAAAAAATTAGATGGTTTTAAAGTGAACCTATTTTTTTCAATGGTATATTTCTAAAGTGACCTTCTTTGAATAGTAAATAGCCAATTATTTCTAAAAAAATGTACCGTAGTGTATGTACATTGGCCCTCTACCTATATGAAAGGCACCCTTCTCCTTTGAGCATTCCTCCTCTTGCAATTCTTATACTTCTCCTCCTCTTCCTCTTCCCTCATGGTGTCGGCCGCGGCGCGCCGCAACGCCGCTAGAGAGGAGAAGGCATGAGAGGATGGTGACGTTCCTCCGGCCGCACCGCCACGCCCATGGGCCGGCCGCAGTTGACGTTCACCGCCAGCCGTCATCGTCGTCGTTGCTCCCTTGCCGCTGCAGCTCCCTGAGGCCCATGGCACAGGACCCCTCCCACCCCCACCGGCAAAGCAAGGACACTGCCACGCCTGAGCAGCAACCCGAGCAGCAGGAGCTATCGCAGCAGACGCCGGCGCCAGCGCCAGCTCAAGCGCCGCCGCGCGACGTACAGGAACCCAGCAGCAGCAGCAGCAGCGGCAGCGACACCAGCTCCTGGTTGCAGCTCGGGATCGGCTCGTCGTCGAGCTCGCCGTCGTCGCGCCGGAAACGGCCAAGAACCGAGTATGAAGCAGGCCCCTCGACGTCCGTACAGCCGGGCGCTCCCCCGCCGCCGCCGCCGCGTCTGTCGCTGGTGTTCCCAGGGTCTTCGCCGTCGTCCTCGGCGGCGGCGGCGGCTGGGGCAGTGGTTGCGGCGGCGCCGCCGCCGCCCGCGCACGAGGCCGGCACGTGGTTCGTGCTCCAGGCTGCGCAGAACCAGTGAGTACGACACCAAGGAAAATATTCTACGTGCCGCGAGTGCGTTGGTTTGGCAATGTTGGTGGTTAGTTCATGCGGTTGCCGTTGATCCATGCAGGATGAGGGAGCCGCCATTGCCGCCGATACCCAGGAGCTACCTGAGGGTTAGGTTAGCTTCTAAACTCCTTTCTCCAATTAAACATCTGCATGATTAACCTAGATCTTTAATATGAATTAATGGCTTGATTCTTGATTTGAGTTTTGATTATTTTGTTGGTGGTGCCTAGGGCTACTTGAGTGTTTTTTGTGGTTTAGAGCACTCAGATTTTTTGGAGGGATGCATATATGAGAGAAGGGGATTCGAATTTTTTTTATGGTTTGGAGCACTCATATTTGTTTAGAAGGAGTGCATACATAGAAGAAAAATCTAAGTGCTCTGAGTCCAAAAAATATTCGAGTGCTGTTTAGCACTTCCCTATTTTGTTTGGTGTTGCTTTGATGCCACATTGACTTGCTGTGGTGTGTGTTGTTGATGCATGGCCAGTAGAGACGGGAGGATGACAGTTAGAGTAGTGATGAGGTACCTGGTTAACAAGCTGGGTCTTGAGGACGATTCACAGGTATGCCATGCACGTCTCCCTGCCTTTCTTTTCTTAAAAAAAATACTGTGGAGTGACTAGAACAATGCTTGTTTATTTACTGTTTTTTGTTAGGATTTTGAGTTGCATAACAAGAGTTAGCTTTGTTAATTGAGCTGGTACCAACGCGAGTCGGTCGAGTCCGTGGGCTCCCAAGGGAAAAATGAACAGTTTTAACCGTTGAGCCATCACACGATCAAGAAAACTTGTTAGCCAGGACACGTAAAAGATTATGAGTTCTATAACTATATATATATATATATATATATATATATATATATATATATATATATATATATATATATATATATATATATATATATATATATATATCATATATATATATATATATATATGAGTTCAATCGAATCTCAAGCAAATCAACGGGTATTGATATTGGTGCCTAGGCACCATGGTGCATGAAACACTGTCCTATATATATATATATATATATATATATATATATATATATATATATATATATATATATATATATATATATATATATATATATATATATATATATATATATATATATATATATATATATATATATATATATATATTTTTTGTCTTACGAAATTTCGCAACATCTCGCTCGGCACGAGTGGACTATGGAGGCGAGCTTGTCAGCGAGTGTTATGGCGAATCTCCATAAAGGAAAAAAAATTGTATTTTCATAGATATTAGTTCCCAAAAACTAAAGTATTTTTCCTATTTGTTATATTTACGGTGTAAAACGGCCGCAATTCTCAGCTTAGAAAAAACACTAGAGAATAGCCGTAATTCCCAGTTCAGAAAAGCACTGGATAATAGGTTTGGAGAAAGAGTGAGAAGTGAGAGGCAGGAGGGCACAAATAAATTAAGGCAGGGGGGAGTTAATTAGCAGTAGTAACCAATCGGCAGGCACCATATACGCATCTGAACGATCTGATCTAACCTTGGATATCACTTCCATGGCCGAGTACGCCTGCCTGCCTGTCTTTACCTTGCAGCGTCAAATTCTGGTAGGTGAAAGGAGCTTTAGAGCTACGGACAGTAGTTTAGATGTCGGGATTCCCATTGGTCTTTGCTGCTGTTGTGACAAACGGTGTAGGTGAGGGGCGTGCGTCCAAGCGTAACATCATGGTGCCCCCCCATGATTAAGGGCTCCCTTTCTCTCTCTACCCCTCTCTCTCTCTCTCTCTCTCTCTCTCTCACCTCTAATGCATGCTGCTAGCTTTTGTGGCTGCTTAAGGTGGTTCGATTTCTTTGTGTGCTCTCTTTAATTATTTGTCTCCTGGACATGGACCTTAACAATAGGAAATGCCATCACTACCATACTTGGGTGCATATTTTACGGTGAGGAAAACGTTGTTATACTCGCCAGCTGCTGCGTTGGCAAAAGCCCTAGGGTTTGTATATTGTCCCTGTATGATGGCATTTTTCACAAAATTTTGCCTGAAAAGGAAGGAACTCATGAAGAAGCCAATTATGTAAAGAACATGTTTTTTCGGGCTACGACTTATTAGTCTAATAAATAGTCATATCCTCCTGCTATGTCTAGGTAGATCAATGTAGAGTTAATATTTGTTACTACTCCTAATATAATCAATAGAACAAAACTCTAAATTTATAAATTTCATCAGATTCGAGTATATCTTGTTCTGATTAAATCATAATGGCTCTAAATTTGCATGTGCCTGTATGTAATTTTATTTGGAATAGTACATCTACCTATAATTCTCAGACAATTGAGAGGAAGTGCGTGAGGGGTATTGAGTTTACTTGAAGATCGTATTACTGTCCCAAAAAGGCCATGCCTCACCTAATTCTCTGAAAGTCATGCACCATCCTATAGATCACAATGTATATATGCTTGTGCATGTGGCATGCCTGCCTGACTGGTAAGCTAGCTTGCTAGCCGCCATATATGCATAATGCATTGCATACATGGACATATATGTGCGGAAAGATCTCATCATAATGGTCTGTGGATCCTTGCTGCATCCCAGCCGGCCGGGTGGACCTGACATCTTGCCTCCAGCGAGCAAATGCAAACAGTAGCTGTCTTCCCTTTTGGGAGTTGATAGCATCCTCTGATATTTTGTTCTGCTAATTAAGCTAGTTCCAGTGCAAATAAACAAGTAAATATTGAATTTTGGAGAGCAACAACAACAAAAAAAACATGATGAAGCTACTTTGATATGTATATCTCTCTGGTGATTGATATATAGGAACTGACCGATCGATTTGCGGCTTTCGAAAATTTTTAAAAATCCTTTTTATGGATTGGACAAGCAATTCTTAACATAATCTTTTTCACTTTTCTATGTATACATCGCAATCCTTTCGTTTTCACCTCCCTAGTTCCCAGGTATTTAGCTTTTTCTTTAAACTATTACAGTAGCCATTCCTTTCTCCAAAAAAAAATCACTGGTAACTGAGAATCCCAGCCCATAAATAGCGATTCTTTGAAACATGCATGTCATATGGATACTTAAACCTTTATAATACGGTTAGTCAAAAACCGGTGGGGTTTAAAAATCAATCCCAAGCTCAAAGCACTATTGGCTGCAAACTAGATCGCGATTGTCGGTGCTGCATGGGTGGTGGTTGGTTGAAGCAACATTTGCATGAGAGAACACATCACGGAGCATCGATCACTTCAACACAACAACAGGAATCCAATCGCAAAAGACAAACATGTCACCTACGGATACATGGAATTCGGACGTATTTGATACATTAATTTCTCGATCTATTTTGGAGAAAATAAGGAAGACATAACACATAAGGAAGACGTACATAACACAGCTCTCCTGAAAACAAAACTGAACTTAAGAACAGCACTCCTCATTCTAATAAAAACATAACTACAACAAGTTAAACTACCATACTCTGAAAACTGATCACGTGTCTATAGTATTCTATCTGCTTTCAATCAAACCATTATTGTAGTGCTTGACGAATCTTTACAGCAAGTGCTTTCTGAGCTATTCCAATCCATGAGAGTTAATGATTCCTTAGCCCTACATTGTACTGGCTTTTACCTTTCTTCTTGTTACACTTTTTCTTGCGAAAGTAGGACCATATCTATTGCTTGATTCCATGATCTCTCTCTTTTTTTTTTTAAAAAAAAGATGTAGTGCATCTGACACACTGAGTTCCATGTACTGTTTCAACAATTATACATGCTATATTCTTTTTGTCGCACACTCAGGTCATAGCCTCTTAATTTGACTCTGAAATGTTCCTTTCGTTTTCCAATATGCTTATTACATCTACATATATTACTCCATTTATTCCAGAATGTCTCACTGGCCACACACTATGCGCGTAGGCAAAGGAGGTATAAAACTAAGAAATATTTAGTAATATTGGAAAATACTTATTACCTCTGTTGAATGGAATACTTCAACCACTAAATCTTCTCTCACACTCAACTTCAAAATGATGGCAATAGGAGTGGATGGTGCAATCTTATATTCTAGATTTCCTCCATAGACAGAAATTTCTAAACGAGAATTCCAATAAAATGTACTTGTGATTTTAAACAGGGAGTTTGACAATATAGTAAAAATTCTTGGCTTGCATTTGTCATGAAACAAAATCATGATTTTCTTACTTCTATATGGGAGTATATGCCACCCCTTTTATTACTCGGCTTTACAACAATACACATTGTATTTCTGCTAAAATTAGACAATTAGTTGGACTCATTTTTAATTTGTTTAACATTTGTTTCGTTTTTCTTGCATTACTTCTACAATAGTAATAATACTATGTTTAAATAAATACATATAGATTTTAAACATTTGTATAATTATTGTAAATTACTTGGTTCGCACAACAGGTTATAATACTATTCTTACTCCTTTTTCACGGTTGAATAAACTTCTTGCTTTACATTTTGCCTAAAAGATCTTATTGTCACATAATTTCTTAACTTGTATATATTCAAGAACTTCAATTACTAGACGCCCCATGTATATCAAATTTAGGTGCTAGCCTCTAGAGCCGATTAATGAAATTGAACAGATTGTAAATATACAGCTGTCCACCCAGAAAAACTGCACAATCTATTATACATAGTGTTTTGTTTTGTTTTGTTTTGTTTTGGCTGTTTACATGTTAAAATTATATCATAAAATGTCAGACTACAACTTTCTTCTAAATAATTGTATTGATTTTTATTTAGTTCAGTCGGCATCTTGCACGGACCCTTTGTTTTATGTTTGGACATCTTCTAGTAGGTAGCCGGTTCAACTTTTCCTTCCCATCCTTTCCCCCTCTTTCTTTTTCTTTTTCTTTTTTTTTCCTTTTTTCCTGCTTTCTTTTTGTTAGAGACTGGCCTCGGCTTTTATGGATTCTGTTCTGTACATACATACTACACCAAGCATTTGTATAACTGTATAACGCTATGATCATCTTGTGAGGCATAAAAAACTGTGTGATCGATTAGTGTAGTTCGTAATATAATAAAGACCAGCTCCTATGCTTGGAATGAGTTCAGTGAAAAAAGAGTTTCATACATGCACCAACCATTCTATATATCCTAGTCTAAAAGTTCAAGTGTAGATTAAAAAAGGGTATCAGCTTCATCATTCGTATTCAACACCTTAGTGCACTTTTTTATGGTGGGTGAAATTAAACTGCAATCCCTCAACCATCTAATAGAATTTTATACAGTTGAGCGCCTAAAGCTTAATTTTGTTGACTCGAGCCCTCGTAGTATATTTCCACTAACACGCGATTGGACACCTTTAATTTGGTTCTTTTGCACAATTTGAAACTAAGAAAAGTTTGGGACAAATAACAAAGAAGCTAATCCGAATTTTGCAAAATGCATACCTGTTAGTATACTTAAGTAAAAGCAAATAAACTATTTTTTGGAAAATTAGCATACTTAAATAAGTCAGGAAAAAACTAATTGCAGTCATGAAATATATGATAAAAAGACAGTATCACTTATTAAAATAAAGACCACTGTTTTTTAATAATGAAAGCATTTATTTCTCTGTTACATATAGAGAAAATTGAAAATTAACTAACTACGTTTATGGTTTTTAAAAGAGAATAATTTTTTTGTCATAGGGGTATCTTTTTTGTCTAAATATTCGATTTGCCGTTTTTAGGATTTTTAATTTAAGGTGATGTCTGATTTTTTTTTTGAGAATGTGATCTCCATTAATATAGGATGGTCGAATGTGATCTCTATTAATTAGGATGGTCGTCATGTTATAATTGTTCATGACAGCATTAAGTAAATCATACAATATATTCCGATCGCCATAAAGTATTATGTTAAAACACACATATTGCTCCATATATAACACTAGATATATTAATTGCAAAATTAATTTCATCTGAAGTGTTAAGATAAACCTATCTACAGAAATACCAGACATATACACACACACACATACATACACACACAGTAAAATCCTCTAAAAAGAACATGTACAGTAAACATAAAGAGTATTATATAGTGGAATTAATAAAAGAAGCGCAACTTGGCGCAATCTAAGCACGTACGTTCTTGTAATTAAACTGTTTGCGTGTACCCTGCTAGCTTGCATAAACCGGTAGACTACACTATAGAGCAATTGGCCGTGAAGTGGACGTCCTAGCTTCGTCGTTCACTTGTATTAGCGACGGGAAATTATAAGAAGTAGTTGTCACTTGTCACTGGACTCAGTACTGCACCAGATTATGACCAGAGCCTAATGTTGATGTGTATTTTGTGTGCGACGTCCGCATAAATCGGTGGCCATGTTGGAGCTTTCGGAAATGGACGTGAGACCTAACAGCCACACCTCGCGATGCGATGTAAGTTTCTGTGTGCAAGTCCCAGGAGCTGCAGCAGCTGCTGCTGCACGTGCAAATATATACATGTGCATGCTTGCTTGCTCGATTTGTATGTGCATGCGTTTCGATCTAGCTAGCTATCCCCTTCCATGCATGCATGGTATGCATGGAATGATTTATGCTGTAGGGTCAACAAGCACCAATTATATATATAGCTAGGTGTCCTTTTAATTGGTTGATGCATGTGCATGTCATGGAATCATGGGTGAGTTACAACCTAGCTTTTTAAGAAACATGAATTAGTAGCTAGTTAGGTTATTTTTGTAAGAAATAACTCTACTTTATCCTATGAATTTTTGCAATAGTCTAAATTTTAACTTCTAACTGTAAAATCGAACGTTTTACCCCGTCAAGTGTCAAAACCAGATATCATACCCCCTCAACATGCTCCACTCTGGTTTTAATTCTATGTGGCACCGACGTGATGATGGTTTTGACACATAAGATGGTTTTAAGATGACACGGTAGCCTAGTTAGCAGGTCAGCAAATAAAAAATGGTGAGCGGGATCCTCATCTCATCCTCAAAACTTTTTCCCTCCATTTCTTCTCTCCCACTGGCTCCTCTCCGCCCTTCCCACGACACCGCATGCTCCCTCCACTCAGCTGACTGTGTCGTCGCGGTTGTCCTCTCATCGTCGCCGCGCTTCTTTCTTCCCTCTAGTGGCAGCATTTCTTCCTTATCCCCTCTGGCGATGGCCACCACCTCCACCAACGGCGCTTCTTCTACTCCTCTGATGACATCCGTCCCACCACCTCCATCAGACTTCGGATCTAGGCATGGTAGCTCTAGATTTGAGCACAACAGGCCTAGATCTGGCCATGGTGCTTGCCGGAGTGCGTCGACGTGTGCCTAGATCTAGTCATGGTTCTCAGGATCCAGGCAGTGCACGTGCATGGTGGGAGGTGGTGGAAGGAGGAGGCCTTGTGGTGGTTGTGCGGGAAAGGGACATTAGTGGCGACAATGTCACCTAGACGGACACTGGGGCAGTGGCAGCGCTTGGAGTAGAGCAGCATGGGGGCCTGGGCACCAGTGGCCTTGACGGCAGGGTCCGGCCCTCTGGGCGATAGCACGATGGCAACACCATTGGTGTCAAGCTCCGGTGGGTGGAGATCAGCCATGGAGGATTGGGAATAGAGAGAGAGAGAGAGAGAGAGAGAGAGAGAGAGAGAGCAAAAGATGGCGAAAGGAGGATGTGAACTATGACGTGGAGGTTGATGTGGATGCTATGTTATTGAAACTTGTCCGTGTAGTAATTCTAATTTTGCAAGGATGTGTATGCAGGTAGAATAGTATTTTTTAAAATTATATGAAAGTAATTTTCAAAACCCAATAAAATAATAATATTATGATAGTAATTTTCAAGAAAAATCTACATATATAATTTTCACGTATCTAATCTAAATATTCAAAAGGTACTCACAACTAATGTTTCAAAAGTTTGATAGCATGATGTATACCAAAACGATGTGTTTTGTAACTAGAGAGAGTAGAAAAGAAGAGGCAAAATATTAACATAAAAAATGGCGCATCACTTGATTCAAAATTCTACTATATTATAAAAACAAGTTTGAGTTTTCAAGTCCTAACTCATATGTCAACCTACATACAGTAAAAAATTACCCCGCTCATTTCAGCTTGAACTTCTGGCTTATTTTTTATTATTCCTAAATTTTGTCTTTTTTTTGTTTATTAGCTTTTTTGAGCTTTTTTTGTCGGTTCTTTTTTCCTATATTCGTTTGCGTTGTCTGTGATGGGATAACCTATTTTTTCTATTTTTAAATTTTTTAAATTTAGTTACACCAAATAAATCACTATCAGTTACAGTATAATTTTAGTCAAATACAGTGTAAATTCAGTCATAAGCTAGCTTATTTTAGTCCAATCGGACAGCACCTAAAAGCTAGCCAGCTGGTAGTTTGGGGCAAACCAGGTATGTTGCCATGTGGAGGTACCTTGTGGCCGTCGGCCTTCTTGGGCCAGCAAACTTGACCTGCGTTAGTGGTAGGTCCATCTATGAGCTAGGAGAAACCTAGGTCATGAATGAATCGCTAGGTACCAGGATCCACATTTTTCATGACAACCTTGAGATTCGTTGTCTCTGAGGGGTCAAAGGCAACCAATTGAAAAATAGGGCTATGCTTAAAGTGTTCATTTTTATCTCGGAAATTGGTTTTCACTAGCTCTGATTCAGCTGGGTTCATTGAGAAACAAGGATAGGTGGTGAAAATTTTATCCCTAAATTTTGTTTGCGTGAAATAATCCTTTAGATCAACACGGCACTCCACTAGGGTCTCCCTATTTTTTTTATTTGTCAAATGGTTTGTATTGCACTACATATGCAAGGACACGTGCATGGCTCATGCAGCAACAGCAGAAGATAGAAGGCTTCTTAGGACCTGAACTACACCACCTCCACCATCTTGAACTTGGGGTAGGGCTGATTGGGGCTAAATTATGAACACTATGGCACAAGACCTTCTTGAGGGTATTCTCCTTACATTACACATAGGCAAAATTCATGAATTAGTTCACGAACAATGCAAAGTCTTTGTAGGCAAAATTCATGAACTACTTGAGGGACAATGCGAAATCTTTGTAGGCAAAATTCATGAAGTAGTTGATGGACAATGTGAAATCTTTGTAGGAAAAATTCAGGAATTAGTTGAGGGACAATGAGAAATCTTTGTCATTTACCATGGGATGCCACATTGGTTTAACAAAACATTTTGTGAGATTTTGAGAGAGAGAGAGAGAGAGATTACCTATACACACACACACACTATCCTTCGTCGTCATCTCTTCTTCCTCCTCCTACATTTGCCCGTACATAGCTGCCATGGCAGCCGAACCATCATGGGCCACTAGTAGTTTGCTCCCATTTTGCTGCCATGGGCCATCATTGCCTACTCCTGCCCTCACTGCCATGGGCAACCACCGTCACCGGGTGGGTTGTTTTGATGAGACTTATGACTTATGAATGTGGTATTTGAATTTTGGTTTGTTTGTGAGAGGCGGTACGCAGAGATAAATAGTCACATACGATTTTGACCAGTACAACTGAACTCGGTATAGTTTGTACTATAATTTACCTGTAAACTCTGTCTTGAAAAATGCACCGTTTAACGGCGTGTTACTATTTATTTGTACATAAGCTGTAAGCCATAATCACTAACGAACCCAGCTACTGTCTAGAACCCGTGGTCGCCATCGTGACCACCACTAGCACTACCATGAGCAACTACCATGCATGTACCAAATGTGTTATCCACTGTCTGTGCAACCTACAGTCACCACCAGCACCATAGATAGACTTCATGCTTCATGAACGTCATGAAGTCCATCTAGGGTCATGGATAGTCGACAACATATGGAGTGCATGCATGGTGGTTGTTCATACTAGTGCTGGCAAAAGCGATATTTTTTACCTCTACTCTCTCTCTCTCTCCAAAATTTGAAAATAGTGATATTCTAATTGGTGTGGTGTCCAATGGCAAATGACAAACATTTCATGGTGTCCCTAGGAAACAATTCATGAGTTTGTAGTACGCCTAAGCTAAAGCCACACAACGCAGTGTCCTTTCACCAATTTTGCCTTGTAAGTATCACTTGTCAATTTTTTTTTAATAAACTTAGATTAATTCAGGGTTTTCATAAAACTTTATGAGTAGAGAAGGTAATGCCTTTCTCGATCATCTTGTCAATAGTGTTTGATGAAATAAAGTGGTTTTAGCATGAATTTAGTCATAATTCTATAATTAATAATTGAAAGAAATATATGATTCCAAGTACATTATAATGATTAGAGCATAAATAAAATCATCTCATGACAATATACGATTCTCATGTCAACTAGAACAAGAGTGAACAATTAATGAATTAGCATATTGCACAAATTGTTATTTTTATGATTGTGCCCTCAGATGTTGGCTTCACTTGTATTATAATCAAGGCCATCTCGACACAATTAGTCTAATTCTTTAATCAATTATATAAGTGACAACTCCTAGACATTATACTAGTTTGAGATCAAACATACCACCTTAATCTATTGCAATTCAAGAATAGAAACAACATGATATACTACAACGACCGGATATAACTTAAACAACTATATCAATAACAATATAATACAACCAGGATTAAGCCTTTAGCAAGCACATGACAACAGCATGCAAATGTATCCACTAACTCAATAACTGGCAGAATATTCTAAACAGTCACAAATACTTCAATTAGACCACTAATCCTCATTGGGCATATGATTTCCCACAATTAATCACACAAAGTCTCCCAGAATTAGTGTATATAATCAATTAAATAGATATGATAACACACTAAAATGACACACTAATGTATGATTAACAATAGTAAATAGCTGGTAATACTCACAATGGGGTGGCACATGAAGCCACTAAGAAGTAAATCGGCTAGGCACGTCGCAGTCAACGCTGACCTAGAAAACCTATCACCATTGACTAGATCATAGTTTCACGACGTGGTTGTCGAAGATACAATGCCGTCTTCCTATACTGAAATCACAGAACAAGAAGTTGAGGTACTCAAGGATATCGCACAGGACACAAGCCGAACATTGCAACAACCAAATGCTAGGAGGAGCAAGACTCCCCAAAATCTTGGCTAAACTAAACCAGTACAGTGCCACCACAATGCCATCACCCACAGAGGAAGCCTCAAGGTCTAGCACACACCAACGTTGCTGAAGTATCAGCACCGGTCAGCTCCGCCCTTCGTGAAGCAACTCAACACCACCAACCAAACAATGAGTTGAAGGACTTCAAGTTGCTGGAGATGACCGGTCCAATGCCTCCTCTGCCGCTGCCGTCACTGAAGATTGGGAGGACAACCAATTGGATCTAATCGGTGAGTGAAGCCCTTAGTGGAGGAGAAGAAGATGGGGAAAATGACGAGGATTACCCCCAAGAGAAGGCCCATCTCAGGCTTAAGAAGGGCGGAGGCAGTGGTAGAGCAGCCCTCAACTACTGTTGAGGCCATCGGGTAGGCGAGATTGGGGATCGGAATGATCCCCATCTCCACACACACACCAAATAGAGAGCAATAGCTGGAGAGGATAAGCCCATCCCTTCCCCCCTCTCTCTCTCTTATCTCTTCTATCTCTCTCTCTCTCTCTTTGTGTGCAAATTGGGAAGTTCCCAAAATACCCTTAGTAACAACAATCCCCACCAATTTTTCCTATTGGTGCCACAGCTCAAATGTCTTATTTCATTTATAGTTGTTTGACAATGAGTACCTTACGGGTTTGAACTTAATGTCTATCAACAAGAACTATGACTCTGCATAGATAGAGGAGGATTATGCCTTGATTCAATGCCTTGACGTGAGAGTTTTCAACAAAGTCACACTTTATATAGGGTGGCTTGCCTTTTCCCTCTCAGGTTGGGATGTTATGGTAATATCCCCGTATCTCTCTCTTAAGTACTTAAGAAAGTATGTCCAAACTTCCTTTAATTGTGACCCCACGATCATATTCACATAGGTGAATTCTCTAAAGAACTTTGTAGAATAGTTCCTAACAGCCATATCAAGCATCAAATTCATTAAGAGCTATTGCTCAACCTATCATATAGTTAGAGTACTATAGCTAATACGACCCTTTAGGTGTACTCTTGTCCTTTCACGATTTATTGGCCTAGAGCCTAGTTCACAGGATCTCCGTTCTTCTAGAACAGGTTACCACAATTAAAGATCATCAAGTGGGTATGAGCCCCATTCTCTTTGATGCTGCAAGAATGACCTTCTCACCATTCCTTTAGTTAAAGGATCCATTAGATTTCTTTCAGACTTAATGTATTTTTTAGTGATTGCACCCATCTCTCTGGCATACCGAACCGACTTAAGTCATCTCTTTATGTGTTTTGAGGACTCCATGTTGTCCTTCCAACTCTTAACCTTAACCAATACGATTTGGTTATCGCAGTAGGTCAAAACAGCTGGAATTGGTTTTTCTATATAAAGACACATGATGACACCTTTACCCTCATTAAATCGATAGTAAACACACTTGTTGGCTTTGTTTACAAAAAAAACCTGGTTGAAGTCAACGTACTATCAAATTTCTCATGCCATTGCTTGGGAGTTTGTTTTAAACCGTACAGAGATTTAACCAAGTGACATACTTTCTTTTCTTATCCTTCAGCCATAAAACCATCAGGTTATTGCATATAAATCTTCTCATCTAACTCTCTATTTAGGAAAGTGGTCTTTATATCTATTTGATGTACATAAAGTTTATATGTGGCAGCTAGTGCTAAAAGCACTTGAATTATGGATAAACAAGCCACACGAAAGTATGTATCAAAATAGTATTCACTTTCTTTTCAATAGTATCATGAGATCTCCACTTTCTTTTGAAGATCCATTTGCGTCCCACTAGCTTATATCTGCTTGGAAGATTAGTAATCTCCCAAATTCCATTAGTTATGATGGAATTCATCTTGCTATGGATTGCTTCCTTTCGATCTGCATCTAGGGATGTGTATGTCTTTGAAAGGTTACGTGGTTCATTATCTATGAGGTAGATGATATAGTCATCGCCCAAAAACTTTTTAGTCCTCTGTCTCTTACTCCTCCTCAACTTCAATTCAGGGGTGGTGTCATCCACGCTAGGAAGAATAGAGTGTTCACATGAACTATCGGGGCAATAACTTCATTTGCTCTCATAGAAAACACATTTTCAAAGAAAGTAGCATCATAAGATTCTACAAAGACATTTTTAGTGATATCACTAACCTCGGATTTTACCATTAGAAATCTATACGCTATGCTGTGATGCACATATCCTAGAAATACACAGTCAACAGTCTTAAGACCAAATTTCTTTTCCTTGATAATGGCACATGCACTTTTGCAAGGCAATCCCAAGTACGAAAAAAGGACATATTCGGTTTCTCCCCTTCCATTGTTTATAAGGTGTCTCTTTGTGATTATGGAGAGGAACCCTATTTAGGACATAATTAGTAGTGAGAACTGCCTCATCCCACTGTGAGTCCGACATACGTGAACTCTGTAATAGGTCATTTACCAAATCACAAGAGGTTGGTTCTTTCGTTCGACAACTCCATTTGATTAGGACGAATATGGTGGAGTAACTTCATAAATGATCTTAACTTCTTCACATAATTGGAGAATTCCTTATAAATATATTCACCACCTTGGTACGATCTTAACTGTTTGATTTGATTTTTCTTGTTGGTTGTATATTTTAAAGTATTCTAGTGCTTCGTTTATTGACCTAAGTAAATAATTATAACAGTACTTAGTCGCATGATCAATGAGAGTAAATAAATAACGCTTGCCACCTTTAGTTAATATGCCATTCATCTCATAAAGATCAGAATGGATCAACTCAAGTGGAGAAGTGTCTCGCCTCTCAATACTATGAAAAATATTTTTGAGGCTGCTTTATTTGCCATTGCCGTCATCGGAGACGGGTGGCATAGCTGATTGGATCTAATCGCTGAAGTGAAGCTCTCAGTGGAGAAGAAGAGGTTGGAAAAAATGAAGAGGATTACCCCAAAAGGAAAAGGACTAGCTTAAGCTTAAGAAAGGAAGAGGAGGCAGTGCAACCCTCAACTGCCGTCGAGGCCGCCTAGGAGGCGGAGTAGGGATCGAAACAATCCTCAACTCCGCGCACACCTGCACAAGAGCAATGGCCAGAGAGGATAAGCCCATCCCTCCCCCTCTCTCTTCTCTCTTCTTTGTGTGTGCAATTTGGGAAATTCCCAAAATTCCTTCAGCGGCAACAGTGTTAACGCTATGCATACGTCCTATATGGCTGCTAGGTTCTTGACTCCATTGATCCCTAACAGTAGAGGTGCAAGGGCTAATACACAGACCATGACCTAATTTACCCAATGCTAGAGCTATAGCACTAGGTGATATGGCCCATTTCAAAAATAGTGCTCCACAGTATTAATTAACCTAAACATCTCATGTGTACATCTACCATCATGGAATAAAATGTTCTAGCACTCGGTTTCCTATTTGAACTCAAAAGTAGAGGTAATTAAAGGGTAAAAATTGCAACAATTGCGCTCTTGATTTCATATATGGATACATCTATGCTACTGTTTAATGAGCGTCGTTCATCAGGCCTTCCATGGTCCCAGCTTTCTTCGTGGATCACTCCAGGAGCAAAACCAAGTAGAAAAATATCTAGTATAGGAAAAACGGTTTTCTAAGTAGAGTTTTTTTAAAACATGTGCATATTATAATCGGCAGTATTTTTAAGATGCAACGGGATAAAACTTATTCCTCTAAAATGGAAGACTTGAACATGAGCATCACAGATAGTACATGGTCACATTTATAAAATTATCTGTAATAATTACAACACAAACGAAGCGTCTAGTATAAATTATTTTATAGTAGTGTTGTGTACCTACCATTGCACCCTAAGAGAATTCCTATAACCGGTGCTATTTAAAATAGAAGCTCACAGCAGCACGTAGATCTTGATTAGTATTGGACTATTCCCTACAAATTGGACTAGGGTAATTAAATAAATAATCCCAAAGAGACCCACACATTGACATTCCCCCCCGGCCGGCCGTGTTCGTTTTCCCATCGCGTCTGATCCTTGGACGTCCCGGTCAGGCCAACCCACGCTGCGATCCGCTATTCACCAATTGCTGCCCGTGACCTAAGCCAGCTTCAGGAAGAAAGGATTGTTGTCATCATCATCAGACAACAGTAGCTCCATCGCGTTGTCGCAATCTCCATAAGTACGTAGCGAAGATATCGTTGTTGTACTTGTATATCCCCACCGACACTGCCTCCCATTGCTTTACGACGGACTGTACATGGGACAAAGACCTAATTCATTTTTAAGTTTGCTTTTGCTTTTGTATTTGCGAATTTTATCACGGGTAATATCCCTCCAAATAGGATGGTGCATGCTGCTCTCTACAGCTATACCTAGCTAGGCACAAAATTGCTGCTCTACTAGTTTATAAACACTTTTATTTTGTAACAAGTGTCTCCTTTAGAACGCATGGAAGCTATAGATTTAATTTAAGTCTCGTTTAGAACACATAATTAATTCACACGGGAATTTCATAGGAAGCAACGTGCTAATAAAGGTCAAATTTTCACGTTATTTGTTTCATTTGGGCATGTTTAATTTGAAAGTATGGCCATCTTGCATGCAAAATTTTAGTGGATGCCGCCCTGCTTCCATGCAACCATACTTTGGTCCACCACTAGATCGAAATGCCTCTGTGCTCTACTAACCCAAAATCTCCTAATAGTTTAGCCCAACAATACCTAAAGAGATGTCTATTATTGGCTCCACCCTGTATATGATACCTAAAGAGATCTATTATTGGTTCCACCTTGTATGGTGCCCTAGCGTTCTTGTTACCGGCGATCACTGTCCATGACCGTAAAAGATTCTCCAAAAGCAATACTTCAAATTTAAATGTAGGCACTGATTCGACTGATTAAAACATAAGAAACGATCATGTAGTAAATAATTTTCTCGAAGAAAAAAAATAGGAAATGTACTGTTGTTAAAAAAACAATTCATGTTCATTTATATTTGCGAAGTCAATGAACTAAGGGCCTGTTTGGTTAGAGGCCTCACAGGCAAATGCCTGCCAGGCAACACATCCTGACTTCAGACATCCAAAATCGAACGTCTGGGATGCATGCCTGGCCCAGACAACTTTTTCCAGCCTCCAACCAAACAGGCCCTAATTATTTGGAACCTCATGCTGATGGTACACTTCTGCTGTCCTTGGCTCTGTTTCCAAAGGCTTTATTTTTGTGGTTATGTTAGAGATAAAGCCCCTGTAAGGGAGCATGAAACTACGGAAAATATGAAAACACGAAATATTTAAGAAGACCAAATATTCCTAAGGTAAAGACTATCTCATCTATCGACTGCACGTACGTACGCACTTTTTGGTTATCTAATTTATTAAGCCACTAATCCTATATTGGCGAAGAGAACAACAACTCGATTACAGTGAATTTGTTTTATATTTTGGGGCTTTTACTTCTAGTCTCGATTTGGGTATGTAAAAGCCTATAAATTATAGACGAAACTAGGATTAACCGACCGTGTTTAATCTATTAGCAAATCTTACTACCTCAGGGGAAAATAAAAAATTATCCAGCCATATTATCAGAATAATTTTGAAAGATATATATGGATAAGAGTCTAGTTTATTTTATATATATATATATATATATATATATATATATATATGTGTGTGTGTGTGTGTGTGTGTGTGTGGGGGGAGTACTGTACTGTTTTAGATCGGGAGTCGAACTATTCAATTGTCCATTAAAAAGCTGTATTTTCTTGGCCGTACGTAACTCCTACTAATTGTCATTGCACCAATGTCGTTAATCCTGTGACATTGACCTTACGTCCATAATACATGCATCTGAAGTTCCGAACCCTCCAAGAGGCCAACAACCTGAATTGGTAGCTGGGTCCAAATAGTGGTCCCGTTCTATTCAGTTTATAATTTTTCTAAAAAATAAATAAAATAACTTTTTTAATAATATTTTTAAAATGATTTATTAAGATAATTTTTTCAAAATAACTTATCAGCATTTAATTCATTCATATAAGTACTCGCGCTAGAACTAAAAACAATTAGCCGTAGTCATAAACAATCAGCCGTAACTGAAAAGAATCTACTGTAACCTTTTACCGATGGCCAACAATTAAGTGTCACGTGTCCTAAAATTTTATCTTTTACACCTCAGATTGAAGAAAAATTAATCAAAACTATTTACTACTTAAGTTTGGTTGAACTCTGTAAAAAAAATCACATCAGACAGTTCAATTCCCACCAAACTTTGCTTGGAGAGAGAGAGAGAGCGCGCACTATTTTTTTTTTAAAAAAATAGAGTGCTATTACTCCTTCCTAGCCGGTACGTATGTCGTGTGTTCGAGCCTCTTTGTTTGTTTCCTCCAAAAACGTGGCGCATAAGACCGTGCCTGTCACCAGTCCAGAGGCATGTTTGCAACTCACAAGTTGCAGATGATTGTCGGTGAGGAGCTATTTGGTGTACGATATTTCTCTAAATTAAGCACCATATTTTTAGTTGGCAAAAAGACCAAAAAAATAAGAAAAACTGCATACGTATAGTTAATTTATCTCTTACAAGGTAGCTGGCGTTGGCACTGGTATCCATCAATTTAGAGTTTACATACGCATGTGTATTCAGTGAGAAAACGTATGTTTGCACTATATAAGGTCTTGCTATAAATTTTAAGTATGTGTAGATGACGCGTACACATGTGTGTATGGAGATAATATGAGTGTAGTGTATTGAGCGTATGCGTCCACTTTGTACTTGAAAAAACTCTCTTACTAAATGAATTTAGGGTCGGATTAGACTAGGGGTGGAAAAATAGCTCGTGGCTCGGCTCGAGCTCGTTAAATTTCGAGCCGAGCCGAGCCTCCTTTACAGCTCGTAAAAAAACGAGCCGCTCACGAGCCAGCTCATGAGCTATTTGGCTCGTGTCTATAGTTGGCCCAGACCTAGCCCATTAAGTCTCCCGAGTCCCACTCCATCCACTGTGTCAGTGTTGCGCAGCACAGTCTCTCCATCTCTCTCGTCCCGTCCACGGCGCCACTCCCACCTCATCCACTGCGCTGCTCCCGTCGCCCACTGCCCCGCCGACCCGCCGTGTGCTTCCCCTTCCCCCTCCCAACATGTGCTGCTCACCCGGTCCCCCCTCCGTATGCTTCTCGCCCCCCGACGTCGTGTGCTCCCCCCCCCCCCGCGGCAGATCTCCCAGCCCACCGCCAGCAGATCTCCCCGCCCGCCCACCGATTGGCCGCCTCACCCCACATCTCCCTGCTCGACGGTCACCGGTAGATCCTCCTTCCCTTCTCTCTCGTCACTTCGGGGAGGCGAACTGCTCTGAGGGAGAGGCCGCCATTGGCATTGCTGCTCAAGTATCGGGATCCCGTATGCTCTGCTCTCTCAATCGCATCTGGCTCTTGCTGCCTGGTTGCGGTATTCATTGTTTAGGTTCATAGATGTAAAATCTTATGGTGATTTGAAATCTTAATGATTGACTGATGGAGAAGATCGAATCCTTCTTGAAGCGGAAAAGATTGGATCTAGGATGAGATTTTTGTATTTCTGCCATGAGTGGATTGGTTTTTCCTTCCTTTCTTCCCTTTCAGGATGTCTATTTTGATGACGAATTAGTTAAGGTGGTAATATTTTCTCTGCATTTGGGAGATGACCAGGATGGGTAATTTGCGATGCCTTTGCTAGTTTGCTCAGTTTGCCTTTTCTTGTCCGAAGTCACGAGCGGAGCGGGCTAACAGTAGATCCCCAATCCGCACGCACCTTTGCTCCCGATCTGTCACCGCCACATCTCTCTGCCCACCCGTCGTCGGTAGATCTCCTCGCCCGCCATCGCCAGTAGAGCTCGCCACCCACCGTCGCCGCTCTTTCTGCCTACCTGCTGCCGCTGCTCTTTCTTCCTGCCCTTTGCTCCCGATTCGCAGCCACATATCCCCGCCCGCTCGTTGCCGGCAAATGCCCCGCCCGCCCGCCACCAGCAGATGTCCCAGCCCGTCGCCGACAAATCTCCCCGCCAGCAGATGATTGTTCAGTTGTGTTTATAATGATGTGTAATTCTATAATGTGTTCACTTCTGGGCAGCTCGGCTCGTGAGCCGGCTCGAGCCACTCATCGAGCCAAGCCAAACCTTTTCTCTGTCTCAGTTCCATAACGAGCCGATCCGCAGCTCCGTGTGAGCTCGGTCGAGCCTGGCTCGAGCCAGTCTCGTTTCCACCCCTAGATTGGACTCTCCGGAATTAAAGATAGAATTATGAAGAGAGATCATTTCTTTTTTGCACGTTCGGCGTAATAATGTTTTAGAAAATCGTAGCTCCCTCGTACAGTGCAGGTCCCGTTTAGATTGGAGAATTTCATAAAGAGTTTCAGAAGATTTGTATCCATCCATGTTGTTTTCGTAACTCACGTTGTCCTATTAATTAGTATCTTATTATTCCTCCCAAGTGTTTATTTATTTCTACACAAGTAACACGTGAACACGTCTATTGCCAAGATAAGGATGATAATCTATAGTTAATGGTAACAAATAGAATGAATAGTATCTTAAATTTTTAGTAAATATTTGTAAATTCTTCACTCCATTAGTTATAGAGCTAATTGAAAACTTAGAACAAAGCAACAACTTTAAAACCAAAGAGCTTAGCTCTGCACCTAGATTGTCTGATTGGCGGCACCCTTGCAGTCTGATCGGTCTAGCGGTCCACCTAGAGGCAAGCTAGCGATCCGACCGGTGATCAGTCTGACTGGGCCTAAAAGCGGTCTGACTACTCCCCTGTTCCTAGAAAATCAGACCGAGTCCAAACCACTTTTGATGCAATCTTCAAAATCTATGATCAAACCTTACTACAGAAAAGGTCATCACAGATGGTTCAAAAAGGTCATCACAGATGGTTTCGTGTGCCATCAGAGTTTATGGGTCAGTAATAACACCAGGTCATCACAGACGGTTTTCGAACCGTCTGTGATAAGCCACAATACAAACGTTTTGTATTGAGAATCATTTGTGAAGGACACTATCACAGACGGTTTTAACCAAAAATCGTCTGTAATACTCGCACATCAAAAACTTGTGATGCAAATTTGAGGCTAAAGATGGCTGATTTTAAGGGCCTTAGATGGTGACTTGCACAAGCGGGTCATTTTATTGCATCGGGCTCGTCGTTAACTTTCCAACGATTACAAGAACATCGAAAACGGACACTATATGCAAAGTTATGCCCGTTTTATTGAAAGTGTCTCGGAACAAAATCCTACTCGGACTCAAATCCGTGTCGTATTCAAATTGAAAGTTTGAATATAGGGGGAGGAAAAATATCATAGACGGTTTTAAAAATAAACCGTCTATGATGATTATTATCATAGACGCTTTTTAATACAAACTGTCTGCAAAAAATCACAGATGGTTCAAATAAGAAATCATCTGTGATATTTGGTAATATCACAGATGGTTCTTGTTAATAACCTTATGTGATACTTTACAAATGGTTTTCACCATGAACCGTCTATGATATTATCTCTTCACAGACAGTTTTTAGTGCTGGCAGCAACACATACGGTCTCTAGATTAAAACCGTCTGTAATTGTATTTAATACTGATGGTTTTGGTAACCGTGTGTGATATAGAGTCTAGTATTAGGCTTTTTGTAGTAGTGAAATGAGATCGAACTTTGCACATACCTTACTACGAGTCTCAGAAACCTATTTCATCTAAGGATCGGATGAGAGCCTAGCCAAAGTCCTAACATTTCCTCAAACATGTAAGGTTGCATCAAAATTGGGCAAAACTTAAAATCTTGAGAAACAACTTGCTTGTGGGTAGAGGATAGCCAAGATGGGTCTAGATGAGTTATCACATGTCACAGCAAGCTATTTGTCTCAAATATTAGAATAAAAAATCCTAGGATCAAGAAACCTCAAGATAATGTCAAATCCAAAGAAAATCAGGCAACCTCAAAATCTTGTAAGACTTGCTGCATAGATGGATGAGATTTGATCTCTATGAGCCATCTCCATCACTTATACGTCTTTGGCATATAGAAAGATCAAGAAGGGGATAGAAGAGATCGAAGCCAACAACAACAAGGGCAAATCAACTAAAACACGAAGGCGCCATGGGTGATGAACAAAGTTGATATTCTACTACTTGAAGATGAAGATTTTACAACTATTTCACCTAGAGGATAAGAGAGTATACCACATCACTCACTCTTCTCTAGCCATAACTCAAGAACACAAGGTTGGAATGGTTAGATAGTTAGCTTACAACCTGTTAAATAGATGAAGCAATCAGTCTACATCTAATGTTAATGAATACTATCCACTAGCACATTTGAGAAAAAACCCATTAAACCCTACATAATATGGGTTTTACACAATAAACTTATGCACGCTTTTCAAAGCATATGATCTCGAATCTGCTAAATCCTTAGCCTTTAATCCACTTGATCTTCTCAGCATCATCTTGACCTAAATTGTTTTTCCAAGTGTTGTGGTTTTGATCCAACAATGTTTTTGGTATTTGGCAAATTACCAAAATACCCCTGTCTTGACTCTGTATTCATTTTTCCTTGCAAGTAATCGCTATGCTTACTACGTGTAGGTGTACTAATAGGTTGTCACGTATTGGCAAGTCTCTTCTATTTTGGTTCCAGCAGACTATACCTCATTTGGATCAATCAGCCACGTAGTGCAACCCGTCGCTCGAATTTTCCCTTCGATATTTCCTGCCTTCCTCGTACCATGCTTGAGCTCAATCATTTCACTCGGTATCCTTGACCTTTCTGGGCCTCGACTCCTCCATAAGCGTAGCCCCAATCCGCGCCATTGATTATGGTTGACTCTAAAGCTTTCCTACACATCTAAAGACAAAGAAATCATTTTTTAGCACAATTTTTTCATAAATTGACCCACATTAGTCAAAACACACTTCATACAACATAAGTGTAGTGACCAAACACAATTCAGTTCAACCCAAGACCTAAGTCCTAAAATCCACGAAATAATCCTCAGGGCTAGTCTGACCGCTAATTAGGTGCTGGTTAGACCGATTGATCTCAGTGCAAAATACACCTTCTGGAAAAAAAATATAACCAACATTGAACCTTCAGTCATGACCACTGCGGCAACTCCCTGGCGGTCTAACAAGCAATAGTCGGCGGTCAAAGCAGCCAGCGGTTAGACCGGTTTTTCTGACCACAACCACTGACAAGTACAAACAATGCAAAATTCAAATTCCAACTTCACAAACTTAACAATAGTTCATCACACACTATCCTGACTCTTTTCATATGGTTGCTTAGTTAAGATTAGGATTAGGTGGATGGGTTCCCCTTAACAAACATCTCAATCTCACAAGTACTTTCCTCGGCCTTTTGTGCATAGTATATTTGCACTTTTTCAGCCTTACCAACCTCAAAAGAAAAAGGGCTGCGAAAATTAGTGGCACCATCTACAGAATCACAATTGGAGGGACCCAATCATGCATGCAACGATTGATCACTACAAAATAATGTATTTTTTGGGTCCCTTTTCTGATGATTATTCACTTCTTATTTTCAAATGTTCTTTTGTAGCCACTAGATGGTTGCTTTTCCATCTTCTCGTGTTACTAGCTACTCTCTTCATGCGTGGTTAGGTGTGGTGTCAAGTTTTATAATCCGAGTAGTGATGGACTGTCACTGTTGGTAAGTACGTCGTCCAGAAATTCTGAAACTCAAATATTTGAAGCTAGATTTAATCTTGTACAAGTCCGGCCACGCATGTTATTGCAATTTACTTAAACATCATTTTCAATGATGTAATATACTCCATTCATTCTTTTTACTTATCATTTTTGACATCGACACAATATCTAATACATGTGTTTGATCACTACTTATGCTATTTATATATTGGCAAAAAATTATTAAAAATATAATGGTATCGAAGTACTTTGGATGACAAATATACTAATATCACTTTTGTGTGACAAATCAAAACACTTATGTATATTAGTGGTTAGAGTTATAAAATGTTAACTACATGCGTTCTGTGACGACGAGTAAAAAAGAATGAAGCGAGTATCGATCATACAGAGATAATGATATGAGTTTTACTTTGAGAAAGAATTTGTTGCGAATTTGGTTGGTGTTTTGCGTGCGTATCTGTGTGGGATTTGCTGTGAGGGCTTATCAATTAGTGCTCAAATTTTAGATCGGAATAGTAATTATATTTCTCTCTTTCTTTTGGTGGAAAGTGAGAGGGAAGATTGGAGTAACAAAGAACGGGACATGGATTTTTCACTATTAATAGTGTCGGTTCCCATCATATTATATTTGTTGGGAAGTAATAAATATTCTAAGAATTTTTTTAAAATTTCACAAGGATGCATGGACATGTTACGTCATGTGAACCTTTTGTGATCATACGAGGCGAAATTTGGGACTAAAAATGTTCAGGACATACACTTTTTTTTATAGATATTTTGGTCCCATCTGCCCTGTTTCTATGTCCCACGTACATATTTGTCTCCGAAAATATGCAAATTTGCATGTCTTAGTGCATCCTATATCCATTTTTTTTAGGATTTGTAGAGCCCTTCGTCGTGTCCCATCTGGAACGCGAGCAGCCACCACCGGTAGCGAATTTTCTTTTCTCGTGGAATAGCCTCTTTTTCATGAGCAAATCATATGGACGATTGGTAAGAATTCGTGCTTATGTCTCTCCTGTCCCCGTTATTTTCCTTTTGTTTGAGATTTCAATCCAAACACACCCACGCACGAAAAGAAAAGAACGACCATTTACATAATCCCCTAATACGTACACAGAGAACATATAACACTCATATAAAGCAAAGGACATCCCATGCTTCGTTGCTAAGACGGCTCTTAGGCTCCGCTTGGTTGGTTTGAAAAATATTGGCTTACGGCTGAAATTACACTGTAGCTGGTTGAAATTACACTATAATTGAAGGCGATTTATTTGGAGTAATTAAATTAAAAAAAAATTTAAAAATAGAAAAATATATTAACTCATCACGGACAACGCAAACGAATATGGGAAAAAAGAACTAGCAAAAAAGCCCAATAAAAAGTCAAAAGTTTAGAAAAAGATGAAATTTTTGAATAGTGAAAAATAAGGCAGAAGTCAAAAGCTCAAGACGAAATGAGTGAGAAGTTAATTTCTTTTTAGTTCTTGCATAAAAGTATTTCAAAGATTTGGCTGGTTATCGCGTACTTGATTTAGAAAATCAAGCTTTCCATTGCATGTTTCGATTGTGATTCGTGTGCACCAAGCCCTAGAAGGGCTAACCTGCTCTGGACCGTAGAACGCTCCCAACGAGACATATTTGGGTTGGTGGCCATAGACTAGCTAGGTGCATGACATCCGTGTCGGTGGCGAGGGAGGTGGTTGGTGAAGGGGGGTCATAGATAATTGCGATAAAAGGGGGTGGCAGAGGGGGCAAGGGATGTGGTGATACAACTCGATGATCTAGAGGAATAACATCAATGGAGAAGGAGAGCAGCGAGCCTGAACAAGTAGGTGTGTGTGGGATGTTCGTTAGTCCGGTCGCATGTTTACGGATCGAATACAAAAAAGGTAAATATATATCTACTACTATCTATATATGACTCCAAACGAAAAAAAAAGATAGAATACAAGATGGGTATATATATATATATATATATATATATATATATATATATATATATATATATATATATATATATATATATATATATATATATATATATATATATATATATATATATATACACATGTATGTTGAGTAATATGAAAAAAATCATCTATAACTTCACCGAGGAAAAAGATAGTGTACATACGGATTGTCATATCTAAATAGACGAAAAATATTAAATAATTTTCCTTTGATATCGACAATTAACCTTTTCATGTTCGATTTAATTGCACCATACTGTCTAATACCTTACGTAGAGGTATAAAAGAAATGGATAATTTTCGTTCGACAGACTATAAAAAAACTTTTGGAATAAATACGGAATGAAAAAATAGGTATCCGATATTATCCATATTTGACCTTAATTTTAAGAAAAAAATATAGAATAAAATATATGATAAACATTATTTATCCGTATTCGTACGGATTGCACTAAGTGCGGATGTCACACAAGCAGGGAGCCAACCTGTGGCTATCTCGATTGGCGGGTCTTGAGGATTACTACTAAGATTACTAACTACACACAAAAAGAGGCATTTATGTTTGTAGCTAATATTAGAAATCGGTTCTCGGCGATCCTGGTCGGGACCATGAGGTGCTGTAGCAACCGGCGTTTGGGTATCTTGACGCTATTCTAACATAAAAACATGAAAGGTAAGGATAATTCAATACTAAACAATCACCAATTTCAAAGAAAATTTGAAGAACAAGAGAGAATGAGAATCAGGAAAACCACCAGAAAGCGGTACGGTTATGGTAATATTCTGCATGGATCTCAAAGTAGATCCAGTGGTGGAAAATCACTCATTTTATGGAGGAAACATCTAATTGATGCCTAGATAAGAAAACCTGTCACGCCATCCTATGGCGATAATCGTAGTACCAGTGTCTCAAGCTGTAGCAGACTGCTTCATTCAGGAATCAGGAAAGGCATCATCCGTATGTGAGATCTGTTAGATGTTGCAGTTACTTGATTGTTCCAACCTCCAAACGCACCTGTATTGTGAAATGAGTTCAAGAATCCTTTTGGTAACTGGGATTCAGATATGAGGGGTGTGCATTCTGTTTCTACCACTCCAACCCTTCAGTGAAAAATCAGATAAAATCAGATAGTCCAGATGTTGGCAAGCAAGAAATTATAATGCACCAAAGATTTCCCCAGGTGTTTAGCTTTTCTCGTTGCCACAACTCACGCGTTTATTTCACGAAGACATGAAAATATCACACGCCATTTCGAACTAAAAAACAGAGGGTACAGATTTTTTAGAATCAGAGGGTGTTATCCACCCCAGTTCTATTTTATTCATGAAACTGGAAACAGGTTCAGAGAGGGTACAGATGTGTATTTGTTTGCACATAAATGATAACTTACTGTTGGGACTTGGGTGATAATCTTTCTTGCTTCAACAATTGTAGCAGTAGCAAACACAGTTCCCAGTAAAATCCTCATTGACATGTATCTATGTATGAAATGCAGTTAGAGATTACTTGTCGAGGGCAGCGCCTACTCCCGGCGATGACACTGCAGCACGTCCGTGACACCATTTGGCGTCCGCCACCAGCAGAGGCCACGGCGGTTTTGCCGGCCCCCGGCTCGCCGAGCACGAACCAGATCATGACGTTGCATTACGGCAGGAGATAGCACCTGGAGAGTGGAGCACCAACAGACAGTAACTTTTCACACTGTAATTAGTTTTCACTGCCCACAGCCACTGATCCCCACTTTTTCCCCTCCCCTAACATCTAATCTTCACCACACAATTCACTGAGAAAGATAGTAGTACACCAAGGATACTAGATTATAGGTAACACCCAAATGTAAGTGTACTTCAAAACTCTGAGAAATAATTCTTTCATAGTTATTTAATTCGAAGGTATTATTTTTGTTCCCATTGCTCTGCTTTGTTCAAATATTTGAAGTGCGGCAACACCAGATGGCCTTTAAGCTGTTAAAATATTTTCAGCATAGAGAAACGAAAAAAGGAAAAAGAAAAGGAAGGCAGAAGATCCAGCCTAACTACATTGTTCATGACTCAGGAAATATATTTACAACACCAAGAAGGTCCAAGTGCAAAGATTAAACACAAAACATATGATAACCTAATGACATCACAATGCAGCACAATGCAAGCGCCATGAAGCAGCATCCCATAGTATTCAGGTGGCAAGTCAGGATCAATGAAAGAGAGTGCAAAGGGGCAGTAGGAAGTCAGCATCAAGGACAACGAAGTGCAAACTATTACAAGTCAAGATACAAACGAGAGGCATGCAAGCAAGTACAAACAACCATTTATTAGAGTATCCAGAACAGCTACGTGGGCTGGAAAAAAAAGTAAGAATGCAAAATTGCGAATAAAAAAAGAAAGCCCTGAAAATGGAATAAATAGATTGAAAGCTAGCAGAGACTTAAAAGTACATCTGGCATCCACTGGAGCCTGAACATACTCAATACTACTATTAACCAGAATTCCAACACCAGAGGTCTCACCGACAGAGGATATACTAAAATATGCTGCTAATTGATGGTAGAAAACATAGTTAAGAATCTCCAGTGTAGCATGCCAGGAATGAGTAAGACAAAGTTGAGGCAGGTGGGGTAGGACCCCTTTTAACACAAGACAAAGCACTAATACCAGTGCGTAGCAACTGCTACAGCGCACACCGACAGTTTATGAAAAGAAAAAGATCACATAACTGATCAAAAGGCAGACTTTAATTTGACTGGCTACTTACTACAGTTACTTAGCAGTACCGGCAAGATACTTCCATCCAAGTAGCTGTCACCAGAAGTGTAAAAAAATTACATAAACACATCAAGAATATCATAAGAAGCAACAAAGCAGATTGATTTGACAGCATATCTTCATGGCTTGTGCCATCTTGCAAGAACAGGAGACAAAACAATTCATTTAAAAACATTTACTAGGCAACATCTAAACCAGATGAAAAGGACGACGTTAGTTCATGATGAAAATTGAAGACAGCACTTCCCAGGTGAAGTGAGATCGTGTAAAAATGACGAAGCCTGGCACTAGTGCAGACTCCAGCATCCCTCAAATAACATATGGCTGTTCATCTTTAATTTAAAGAAACTAAAATAATCACATAAGCAATAGTGAAAATTTCTTAGCACGTAATATCCCTAGTGCGGTCCTTTATGCCCACCACCTGAATCCACTGACACCAGTATAACACTGTATATACAGTGGTAAGCACTTCAACAAAAAAGAAATATAACATTGCAGGTATATAGTTATCACCTTCCTTAAGCATCTGTGTGGTTCGTGACACAGACTTAAAATGTATTGTTCCACATACTAACATAAGGTGGCTCACAAGGTTAAATTATCATCACAAACCAAATACATAAGGTTCAAGATTGGAAAAGTGAAGGCCAGCTCCATGTGCGTACTCCATCTAAATGATGGGTGAAGAGGATGACACTTGTTCATATTGAAAATCAGAGACGAAGGGAAAGAGGTATGATTGGAACATGTTCTAATTTGCAATTCACCCTAAACTTTAGTTCTCCCCTGACATACATCCGGAGCATCCAATAGTCCTTTGCTGAGCATCCTCCATGTTTTTTCCACCTTACCATCCAAGGAAATAACCTATATAAAAACCTCGATGCCATTCATTTTCCATTTCACTTACTTATCCCCCATGAATTTTGTTCTTTCCATCCATACACCCCTCAACAAAACTCAGAATCATAACTTTGCAGTGCCTGCCCCTTCTGCCACTCCAGACAGGTCCCTTGGTTGCATCCCCTTGTTAGACTCCTTGATACGGGCCTTTGGTTGTGCTGTGCATCTAGCCTTCTACCCCCATGTACTCTATAATATTTTCCTAAATAAATTCCACCTGATGTGAACATACATTTCATTGCATCCTTGACATCTGACTGACACATAAAAATAATTAGTCCCCCAAAAATATAATAAAAGAAGCCACATCGACTTGGTCAATTTGTGATTGATGGAAGGGAGCCTTTTTTTACCTTATATATAAAATACACCATTCAGAACGTTTGGATCCTTTATTGATTATTTCATACATGGCTACAAAAAAATGTGGTAAAAATTGCCGTTTCCAATGGCTCCCAGTATAAGTTCCTAGATGATTAACAGCAGTACTGATTGAGATCTTCCAGAGCTCATGCTATCAATATTATGCTAGCAGGTCCAACTTACTTGGGAACAGGATGAAAACTAGTTATAAAAACAGTAACTTCAAGTTTTTCTAAGACATTAACATATGTTTTCTTCTTTTTTTGGTAAATCTATCATGAATACAGCTAGATGCTACATGAAATCACAAAAAACCATTAAAAGGAAAAAAAAATAACTGTTTCACAGATGGCCCATAATTACTTGAAGGACTGCTTACCAGCGACTAGTCCTAGCGAGTTTGAAAAGTAACCATCAACAACATGAAATGTGTTTCCATTTAATCAGTTCTAGAATCCTACATAAGCCACAGTGTAGGCACGTGGTAGCAACAAAACAAGCTGGTAGGAAACATTTGAACAAAGTTGTGCTGAGTGTCATACAAAAGCCATGACCATGTATTTAAGTTTGATTTACTCCTCTCCCTTTCTTAGTGATTTCTTCATTCATCATCTAGAGTAAACACATGTTGTTACACTGTTCATCTTGATAGGACAGTAGTCAATTTTTTCACTAAGGGTCTAAAAGTTGTTGAAAGAAACATTCCATGATGAATAACAGCACAAACATTCTGCGACTGCCAGAGACAGATTACTTTATGCAAAATATGCTTGATATTTTGGTTGCATCCAGTAAAAGTTTCTACTTGGAACAATTACAAGCTATGATTCACAGCTCAGACTAAATTAGAGAATAAGAACACTGACCACAAAAAGATCAAACGGATAACAATTAACAAACAATTTCAAACAGGTGTTAAGGAGCATCACACAAGTGGCGACAAACCTAAAAGTGCACATGTAACTCAGAATGCATCCAAAGAATTATACATGTTTAAAAGTTTTGAAATGGTTAACTGGCATACACTAATTGGCAAACATGTAAAGTACCAGAACACAAAAGCAATAAGACAATAGTTCCCCTGTTCGATCGTTAAAATGAAACATCCATCAAGAGATTAGAAGAAGATAGCAACAACTCAGTTTCAAATGTTTTAGGATTTGTGCTGTGGAAAACACACAGAAAAGGAGGTCCATGAACTCAGAAAAAACATTAGTGATGCAAAAGGTAAACTGAAACCAACAAAACTGGCCATGAGGCCCATGACAATAAGATAATTACCTACATGGAACAGGAAATTAAGCCAATCATGTGAGCTGTTGGGCAGCAACGAAATAACACCTTACCAATCAGGGTTAAGGAAGACTATTGTGGGCTAGGGTTCGGCCGCGTAGTCGATAGGAGTGAGGTGGGATGGTGAACGGCGAGCAGCCACCAGCGAGGCGGCACCGTCATTCAGGGTAGCTGCGCCCTTGGCACAGAAGAGAAAGGGGAGAAAGACTTCTGTCTATTTGCCTAAGGAAATAATGTTTCGGCTAATCCTTTTAATACGATCGCCCTAACAAGAGAATCTATAATTTGGTAACAAATAACTAATTAAGATAAGATAACTAAAGAAGTCCTTGATTATCACCTCATGCTGCTCCTGCTTCTATTCGTGCTTCTGTTGCCACGCCTGAGGATGCGCGAGGTTTGCCCTGCCGACCATACTTAAGCCCCACCATAACAAAGACGGAGTTCATAATACTGAACGGAATGGACATGGTCCAAGGTTACTTACATCAGAATTTGTAATTTGAGCATCACTAGGTTCAATTCTAAATTCACACAATTTCGAGCATTAGCACACAAATATCTTAGAAATTTGACTTCTGTCGTTCAAAGTTTCAGAAAGTTGTTCAAAGTTTCAGAAAGCTGCAAGGGCAAAAGCCTTACAGAAGTAAACCTTGGCCTCCCTAATACTTTGTTTTCACTTTTTATAAGAAGCTCAACCACAATATGTCATGAACATTTGGACAGATGCCAATATGCATGGTTGTCACGGCATCGCTTTGGCGTCCTGTCGGTCCGGGGGGACGCTGTGGAGGCTCGCCTCGCCTTGGCCAACTAGGCGGGCGCCTAGGATTTTGTGGCGTACACAGCGAGCGGCTAGGCACCCACCTTGGCCAGCTGGCAGAGGTGGGTCTAGGCTATTGAAGTGAAAGTTCAATCAATGCGCAATGCTATCATAACTGACTTCAAATCAATGCTTCGAGAGTGTAAAGATATAATCTCAACTAGTCGTTGGTCCAAAGGAAGTTCCTTGTACACATTTCACATTTTCACTAAACATGTTGCATCAAGATTAAAAGATAAACAAGGCAGATCTGATTTATGTAAACATGATGTAACAAACTGCCTAGTGATGATCCCTTGTTATCTACACCTACAGATTATACTAGATACTTAGCTTTATGATACTTCCAAGATGTATTAGCTTTTATTTCTGTCATCTTCTAATCATGATAGCAGGAATGGGTTCAAACCTCTTATAGTCTAAACATGATAATTCGTAATATGATTTGCATAACTTGTGGCTTAAATAAGTTCTTCCAGAAACTGACCAATAGACCAAATCAACAGCTGCCTCTAACCTAGGGAGGTGTGCTGTAACCTGTACTGCTGTCTAGCTCACCGTATCTTGCCTTGCGGATGCCATGGTGCCTGCCTGGACGCCATGCCGTCCTGGCGCCTCCTAGGCGTCGTGGTCGCCAAGTTCACCGTGACAACCATGCCGATATGTATGAAATACTTTCAAAACCCATGCTAATTTAGGATGATTGAGTGTAATTAAATCAGGACTCCTCATTTGAGCATTATGATAGATACATAACATTTTGTTTTAAAAGCCCCACATTATATATTTTACAGACATCAAGTGCAAAGTCATTCATATAGTTAAAACCCAAGACTTAATGATCCTAGCAAATCCAAAACTACTATCAGTTTATGCTACAACAGAGGAGTAAACAACAATGCTATCATTTTAAGTACTACTGCCCCAACAGCTGCACACCCTGAATTAAGCATTAACACTATAATGGAATACCAAAACAGACACTTATGCAAATGCAAAAGCAATCTTTTACTGGATGACGACGGAATGACAATTTTATTTCAACGAGGTAGAGCAGATAAGGAATCATCAACATTTGAACTTTGCTAAGCAGACCATCAGCTAAGCAAAAATCATACAACATGACCAAAGTTCCACCCAGCTTGTATGCTAAATTCTATACATGGAAATAACCTTTGAACCATTCAAACCTGTTAATACCCACTATGATCAGTACTGCCGCTAAGGCATACCAATTTGTAAAAAGTGGTGCTGCATGTATGAACTGCCCTTTCTACAAATTTTATCTGTAATTCTCACCTGCGAGCAGAATCAAATTTCATAGCAAAATGTACTTACAATGCATGTTTTGATATCCACTAACATGAAAGAATCTTTCAATTCCACCTAATTCAATCCATTGCATCCAAGAAAACTTTGGACAAACCAGGTGCATCGAAACATCAGACTATCAGAGTTAGCATTTTCATTTCGCTTTTTCATATTTCTACACTATCAAGGAGCATCCTACTGTTCTGCTAATATCAGAGCATATTGCTATTTCACCTCGTGCATCAAAGACAGCATTACACCACTTCAAAACAGCATTTCCATTTCATCCTTTTCCTTTTTTTAGAGACAAGGGAGGCATGTGCGTTCGACTACACACACCAGGGATTGCAGCGGTCCAAGACCTCGCGGAGTGCGGGCACATGCTTTCCCACTAAATGCACGAATAATTATGGCACATCATGTAGGGAACAAAGCCGGGTGGTTGGGAACGAACACCCTCGCTCCCACCTCTAGGCCACTAGCCCATCCTGATTTCATGATTTCATCTTTTCATATTTACACACTACCAAGCAACATCATACCATTTCCAAGAAAGCATTACTGCATTAGACAACATCAAGACATGAGAGTTAGCATTTCCATTTCAACTTTTCATATTTACACACTAGTGACACTACCACGGCCCATCCTACCATTTTCATAGCAGAGTAAAAACCAAACCTTCTCATTTCTACATTTTTTTACACCTCCAAATCTCTGTGACACTGACACTGTAACGCCCACGCGCATCCTAAGTTTCCTAGGAAGTTACGGTCGAACTAACTAGCACTCCACAGGAAGGCCAGAACGTTTTCACCTCCGTGGCGGCGGCAGCCTCTGGATGGCGCAGAAGAGCTTGCGGCGTGCCCCGACGGCGCCGATGCCCATGTCGCGGAGGTCCTCCATGGTGAGGCAGGGCAGCACCTCGCCGTCCACCTCGTGCGCCTCGAAGGCCGCCGCGTACCGCCCCATCCCCATCCCCCACAGCCACTCCGCCACGTCGACCACCTCCCCCACCTCATCCGACTCGGCCTCCGCCTCCGCCTCCAGAGCCCTAGGCTTGCGGGGGAAGGCGGCGGCGAGGACGAGGTCGTCGACGTCATCGGAGGTGGTGGGGTTCGAGGGTTTTGGGGGGTTTTGGGGATTTGCCGAGGGGTTATGGTGGTGGGGTTTGCGGTTGCGGGGCCTGGAGGCGGGGATAATGGGGATGCGGCGGGGGTGGGGGAGGTGCGAGGGGAGGGGGATGGAGCCGGCGAGGCGGACACTGGGGCGGCGCTGCCGCTTGCCGGGGTCCGGCGGAGGCGGCGACGGCGCGCGGCGGTGGGGCCCGGCGGAGTCGCCCATGGAATGTTGGAGGCCTGGGGAATTGGGGACAGGTGGAGGTCTCGTGTGGCTTGTGTACTAGCGTCTACGGCGCGTTCGGCGGTTGGCTAAAAATAAAAATAAATAGTGACTGAAAAATGGCTCTTAAAATGAGCTGTAAAAAATTAAGTAAAAAATACGTACATGTGAAAAGAGTAAAATGAGTGCGTGTATGATATACTTGTGATCTCTGCAGCTCTGTCTTATCTTTAAAGTGAGAAGTGCAAAAAATGTCGGTTCGAGAAGTCGAATATTTCTATTAACTTATGATTTTTTAAGCAAAAACCAAAATAGGGCTGGCAAAAGCAGGATTCCACGTTTGCATTCCCGGAAATTTCCCTGCATGTTGAAGTCTTTAGACTTGCAAAATTTCGCTGCATGTTGAAGTCTTTAGACTTGCAAAATTGTGCTAAGTACATGACTGTCATTGCATCTGCAGTGGCAAAGAGCCATGCTGCTTTGCCATTAGTCTAACTAGCCTAATAGGCGCGGCGCCACGCCGCGCCAGCCATCGTACGTACCAAAGTAAAAGAGGCGATAATTGGTGAGGAGTTTTTTAAAAAAAATCGAGGGCATATGCGTATTTTCAAAAAAGTTAAAGGGCTTTTTTGTAAAAAATCGAGGACCTGTACGTAAACAAACGAGGACTCGTGCGCAATTTCGAAAACCGCGGGGGGCTATCCTGCAAAGTGGAGGGCTAAAAATCGGCAGGACCTTTTCGCGAGGAAAAGGATCTTTACGTAATTTAAAAACGCAGGACTTTTTCGCAAAAACGCCCCGACCGTATCGAAATTTTCTCGCCACGCGCCACGGACGCGGCCATGGGCTAACGTGGCCGCTCCCTCCACGCGGCGTTTCCCCCTGGCGCAATAGGGGGAGTATTCCATTCCTTGGATCAAAGCCTGCCCCGCACCGGCCTTTGGATGTCCACGGGCTGACCCAAGACGAGGCAAGAAATTGTTGTAAAACTATTGAGACAAGTGTACATGTTGATGCTTTCATTAACATTAGTCTTCAATCTGTACATGTTGATACATATATATAGATGATCATGGGGTGGCTTGAATAGATGTCTGTATAGAGAAGACATCTGTACATAGAGGCACCTATACATTTGGGCACCTGTTACTTTTTGTATGTAACACTCCCCCTTGACCAATGTATCTTCATATGATCATCTTGATTCATCATCTTGGAAAAACTCCTCCAAAACCTCAGAGGGAAAAATATGAGGAGAACCTATAAAGTAGATATGCCATGAAAACTCCTTTAAAACCCAAAGTGGGAAAATTTAAGGAGAAAAGTTGATATGGCATATATTTGATTATATCTCCTTAAAACCCCCGTGGGAAAATAGAGATATAATATATTTATGATTACGTTGTCATATTGCCTCATTAAAAACCTTAATGAGAAATCTTAGAGGGAAAACTCATAAAGGGAAAAGAGTACAATATTTACATTGAACGGGTTAAGTCTTAGGAGATTTCTCCCCCTGATATCTGCAAATCACGTAGTCTTTACATACCAATTCCATAAACACATTTTTGGAATATGGAGGTTGGTAATGACTTAGTGAATAAGTCTCATGAGATTATCACAGGACTTAGTTTGCAGAATATTTATTTCCCCACTCTCTTGCAATTCATGTGGGTAAAATAGTTTAGGTGCAATATGTTTAGTGATATTGCTCTTTATGTACCCTGTTTGCATTTGAACAACGCAAGCAGCATTATCTTCGTAGATAATGGTAGGTGATGCGATAGCACCTATACCACATGATTGATGTATGTGGTTAATCATTCTGCGAAGCCACATATTCACGTGATGCTTCATACAATGCAATTATTTCAGAATGATTAGTGGATGTAGCCACTAGAGTCTGTTTCGAAGACTTCCAAGATATGGCTGTTCCACCGTGTAAAAATATAAAGCTGTTTGAGATCCGCATTATGGGGATCTGATAAATAGCCAGCATCTGTATATCCTATTAAATTCATATTGTTATTCTTCTGGAAGAATAGACCGAGATCTTTAGTGCCTTGAAGATATCTAAAGATATTCTTCACTCCTACCCAATGTCTTTTGGTTGGAGTAGCGCTGTATCTAGCAAGTAGATTTACCGCAAATGCGATATCCGGCCGGATGAAATTTGCAAGGTATATAAGCGCTCCGATGGCACTGAGATATGGAACCTCAGGTCCAATAGCTCTTCATTGTCATCTCGGGGTCTAAATGGATCTTTGTCCCTGTCGAGAGTTCGAATAACCATGGGGGTTTTCGATGGATATGCTTTGTCCATATTGAATTTCTCCAATATTTTCTGGACATAGGCTGATTGATGCACTAGGGTGCCTGTATGAAGGTGCTCAAGTTGTATACCTAAGCAAAATTTGGTTTTACCCAAATCCTTCATTTCAAATTCCGTCATAAGATGATTACGTGCTTCATCTATATCCTGTGTGTTGAGGATCTTTTGATGAATACGCATGGACAATCATCATTGCTGGAGTATCCCTTTTTGGTAGGAACTCACTTAGTCGGTTGTACCAAATTCTACCCGACTGTTTCAAGCCGTATAAAAGACTTGTTTAATTTTACACAATACATATTGCGATTTGCGTTCGGATTCGGAATTGAAATTCCATCGGGAACTTTCATGTATATGTCCGAATCAAGTGACCCATAAAGATATGTAGTCACTACATCCATCAACTGAAAAGATAGATGATTTTTAACTGCCAATGAGATTAAGTATCGGAATGTTATTCCACTCATTACTGGAGAATAAGTTTCATTGAAATCAATGCCGGGTCTCTGCGTGAACCCTTGTGCTACAAGCCTTGCTTTGTATCTCACCACCTCATTGTTTTCATTCCGTTTATGACGAAACCCATTTGAAACCGACAGAATACTTTGGGAGGTGTATGTATCACATTGGTGAATACATTTCTTTTCTTGAGCGAGGCTAACTCCTCTTGAATTGCATCCTTCCATTGAGTCCACCCGAGCGCGATTTGCACTCGCCATGGTCTTGGGATCGGATCATTTTGAAGGTTGTTTGCAATTGTTGTGGAGAAATAAATGTCGACAATTGTAGTCTTACGATCGTATGATTCTCCGTAATCGGTATAGTTAGTGGAAATTTCTTGGACTCTGATGACTCAATGTTATTTCCCAAAACATTTGAGTCGGGGTATTCGATGTCCCGAGGATCGATATTGAGTGCATTTGTTGATCCGGGTTTAAGGATCCTTTGGTGTCTATCAACTTGAGGTTGATCTGCATTTACATTCTTTTGTTTCCTTTGTCGCTTGTTAGAAGTCAGATCCGCCATTTGTACCGCACTTCTCCCCTCTTATTTTGAACTGGAGTTGAGTGGTATTTTGCGGTACCTCCACTCTTTCAGTACATTTTCGCGGGATTATAGGATTTTGTGACACCTTTATAATCGATAAATGCATCGCAAAGTTATTTGCAATGTTTTGCAAATGAATGAGTTCTGAACTTGAAGTTCAGTCTCTCGCACGTGGAGTCCGAGGTAGGAATGCTTTGTACATTCCAATTAATTTCTGGCATTCAGTTTGGTACTTGTTGTCTCCCTAATGCCCGGAAATGTTCCTCATTGAATATGCAATCAGCGTCACGGTCGTAAATGGTCCCCGTGAGGGGCTCGAGGTATTTTATGATTGACTGAGATTTATACCCAACATAGATCCCAAGTTTCCTATGCGGTCCCATTGAGGTACGCTGCGGTGGTGAGATCGGTACGTATGTAGCGCAACCGAACTTTCGCAGATGGGAAATATCCGTGGATTTCCACATACTAATTGTAGCGGGAAGTGCTATGATAAGCGGTTGGGCGCAATTGTATTTAGTCGAGCGCTGTAAAGCGCATGACCCCAATATGATGTTGGTAAGTTGCAATTCTGTAGTAATGGTCTTTCAATGAGCTTGATTCTCTTGATAAGAGATTCTGCTAAACCATTTTGTATTTGGACATATGGAATAGAATGTTGAACTTGTATCCCAAGAGCCATACAATCGTCATTGAAGGCATGGGATGAAAATTCAGCACCATTATCCATTCGAATTGATTGAATTCGATATTCAGGGTAATGTACTCGTAATTGGATAATTTGACCAATTTAACTTAGCAAATGCATGGTTTCGTGTGGATAAAATACACACGTGTGACCATCTAGTAGATGCGTCAATTAAAACCATGAAGTACCTGAACAGTCCACACAATGGTTGTATAGGACCACATATATCTCCTTGAATGCGTTCAAGGAATTTAAGTGGTTCAACTCTGATTTTAAGATAAGAGGGTCTTAAAATCAATTTTCCGGTGGCACATGAAGTACACACAAAATCTGAGGATTCCGGAAATTTTGTTTTGAAGTATGTATGACCAATTTAATTGCTAATAATTTTCCTCATCATTCCAATGCCTGGATGGCCAAGGCGATAATGCCATGTTTGGAATGTGTTCGTGTTTTAGAAAATTACTTAGTACGCAATATGTTAAACGGGTTTGATGTATGTATAGTACAATCCGGAGTTTAAAGATGGAATTTTCTGTAGTACTTGTTTGCCATATCCGTTATTTTTTGTTAAGAGGAGATATTCCTCTTTGTTGTCATTTTGGGTTTCAACATGGAAACCATTTTGACGGATATCTCTATAACGAAGTAGGGTACGTGTTGAATCGGGATACAAGAGTGCATCCTCAATTTCAATTGTGTACCCATAGGAGAGTGATAGAGGCGCGACTAGAGCCTACTATCGTTGCATCGCGTCAGCGATTGTTAAAACATTTCCTTTCTTCCTAGTAAGAGTTAGGAAATATTTTGTGTCCCTATGTATAGAGTTTGTGGTACCATTATCCACAAGGCATAATTCCTCCTCCATTGGATTAACTCCAAAATCTATATACACAAAGAAGAATTTAATGAAATTCTTATAGTAGTATATAGAATACATACAAACTTCATTTTCAATACCAAATATGTTCGATATGAACAGCATGGTTGAACTCTCCCACGATTTAAAATCAGATGCGGAGGTGGTTCCACTCATTGACACCTCCTAGAGGATGACTGTCTGCTCATACCGTGTTTGAAGAGCAAGCCACAGAGCGCGTGGGTCTTCTTCCATCGATACTCACCTTGAGATCGGGATGGATGTGGTTCCTTATGATAAATAAGGCATTGTACTTGAGAGTCTCACCAAAGGAGCTACACCTCTTGGGAGCCGCAATTGCCCGGTACATTCCGCGCAACGATAGACTCACTTTGAGATCCATCGCCCATGTGGGGAAGTTGTGGCCGTCAAGAGCGAGGGCCTCAAACTCTTTAGTAGCCATTGTGCCTACATTTGTAGGACCACAGATTTGTTAAAATCTTTGGCAATGTTAAATAAGTAATCTGAAATGCAAGTAATCAAGGTAAACTTGACATACATAAAGGACATTCTCCTATTGTGGAATAACATAGTTAATCACCAATGGTGTTAACTTTATTTAATTCATTTTTCAACATTGGGTACGCACTTTGAGGATGATAATCCCACAGTAGTACTTTGATACTACCTTGTGTATGTCCAATGTGAAAAAGAACCATGGTAATCACTTAGGTGTAGACCTTGTATAATTTATAATTAAATTGGGTACGCACGTTGAGGATGAAATCCCACAGTAGTACCATGGTACTACCTTGTGTATGGCCAATTTGAAAATAAATAAAGGTAGTCACCCAAAAGTGTAGACCAAAATGTTTCAAAACTTGATATTGGGTACGCACGTTGAGGAATAAATCCCGCAGTAGTACTATGGTACTACCTTGTGTATGGCCAATATCAAAATTAAGAAACTTTGTGTTATTCCAAAACGAGAGAAAATCAACCTAAGGCATTTGCATAAAAAAAATATTAAGTGCTTGTATGGTAAGCTATTTAAAACTTACATGAAAAGTACACCATAAATGATTAATTTACATGGGGTAAATTAATGTGTATGGTAATGTTGTAATAAATTGCAAAATATGTGGAAAACAATATGAGTATTGTAATCCGAATGAATATATACCCAAATTAAATATAACATGTGGTTATATTTTTAATATCGTATAATCACAATAGTGGTGGTGAACACCAATTTATTGTATGGCATAGCGTACAAATAAATGTAGTAAAGTGCCATAAATTGTGATTTTATGGTATTTATGGTAGGTATAATATTTTGCAAAATTCCAATTTATTAAGTACAATGGTACTCACTAAATGGGAATTTTAATTTTAAATTTGCGAAGGATAGCAAATTTAAATATGGTCATAATGCATATTGTAAATAAATTGCAATAAAATAATCCTAAATATGTAAAGTTATAGAAATGTGCATACACATTTATTTGAACAATTACATAATTTTCAGATCCTGTAGGAACTGAAATGCTATTTTATAAATGTACAAATTGACGGGTACAATTATAAATAAGCGTAAGGACTGTAATGCAAATATTTACAATAGAGATTTGATTTTCAAGAAAATTCTGCATTTCCCACGAACTATAGGGTGGAGTGTGCAAAATTTTGAAAACTTGGGCTGAGGCCCATTCGGCCTTTGAGCCCATGAGGGGAGGAGGGGAAATGGGCCAAAAGCCCATTTTCGGGCAGCATGTATATATGAGGAATGGGGGAATTTAGGGTTCCCCAAACCCTAATCGCTAAGCCGCGGCCATGCCCCATTGGCGCCGCCGCGGGCATTGAAGCACCGCTGCAGCCCGGCCGGCCGGCCGAGGCGCCGCGACGCCTGCCGCGCTTCCACGCCGCCGTCGCTGCCGCTGACGAAGCGTGCCTCGCCGGATCGCCGCGCGCCTGCGCCTCGCCGCGCGCGCCGCCACGCCTCCCGCGCGTCGGGCTTGCGACGGCGCGCGCCGCCGCTTGGGAGCCTCGCCGCCGCCGGCTCGCCGGCGCGCGCCGCGCGCGCGGGTGTCGCCGGCCGCGGCGCGCCACGGCGCCTCCTCACCGGAGCCGTCGGCGCGCGCGCGCCGCCGCCACGCGCCGCTCGCCGCTTTGCCATGCCGGGGCGCGCCGCCGCCGCGCCCTCAGCGCCGCTGCGGAGCCGCCGCCGCCTCGTCGCGCGAGACGCCGCCACAACGCCGCCGGCGCCGCCCTCCCATGGCGGGCGCGCCACCACTCCGTGCCGGCCGCCGTGGCCGGCCGCCTTCCACCGCGCCGATCCGGCCGTGGGCGCGCCGCGCCACGTCGCCATCGCGAGCGCCAGCCGGCCGGGTGCGTGCGCGCGCGCGATAGGCGCGTTAGCGCGCCGTGTGCCTTGTCGGCCGGGCCGGGCTCGTCGATCGCAGTGCGCGGGCACAACATCTTCTGGGAGAACCAGGACGCGACGCCCGGGTGGGTGAAGGGCCTGCCGGCGGACGATCTCCGGTCGGCCGTGAGTGCGCGCATCCAAAACTTGATGACGCGGTACCGCGGCGAGTTCGCGCACTGGGATGTGAACAACGGCATCGAGGCCAAGTACATAGTGCCATTACCTGTGTATCTTCCCTCTGTTTGCACTTGTGAATGTTTGTTCGTGTGCTCGATTTGGAGAGAAACGTGTCTGATAACGTGTTGTTAAACTATTGAGACAAGTGTACATGTTGATGCTTTCATTAACATTAGTCTTCAATCTGTACATGTTGATACATATATATAGATGATCATGGGGTGGCTTGAATAGATGTCTGTATAGAGAAGACATCTGTACATAGAGGCACCTATACATTTGGGCACCTGTTACTTTTTGTATGTAACAGAAATAACCCCAAGGACCCATTCGCGGCCCAAGGGCGTATGGATGGCGCCGTACCCCCAGTTCTATAATACTCCCTCCAATTCTTAAAAACAAGTCATTTTAAATGTTGACATAGTCTCTAAAATATTACTTTAACCACTAAGCACTATTATAATATATTTATAAAACTCCAAAAAATTATAATATTATGAAAGTATTTTTCGAGACGAATCTCTATATATGATTTTCATATCTAAATATTTGAAAAGATATCAGTAGACAAAGTTTCTAAAATTTGATTGCACGTATTCTAAAATAACTTGATTTTTGTGAATTGGAGGGAGTAATACTACATTATTATCTCGAATCAACATTAGTGAAATCGGCATGTTCAGCCCACGTCGTTGGCTCTACCTCAGCACTCAGCCACATCGTGCCTCCACGTCTTTATCTCTGCCACGCTTTTTTTAGATAATTTTAAGGGTAACGGAATTTGTTTTTTTGTAGACTACTTTTTTTATATTTTGTTAGAGATTTTTATGGGAGTAAATTGCACCATATGTATATGAACTTGTGATGTGGATGCCACTAGGTATGAACTAAAAAACCGTGTATCTAGGTCTGAACTTGTTTAACCAAGCAAGAGAGGTCCACCAGTGATTTTGCATGGTTGGCGTGTCAACCATGTGGGACTAGATGTTGATATGTCATTGAGGTGGCAATTTCTCTCGCTTTTTTCTCACCGTCTAGCATAATACAAATTATGACAACACTTAGATATACCTGAAATATTTCTTTCATAGAAAAGAAAATGTCGCTAATGATAACAGAAATGCCTATAAAGATTAGCATCATCCGTCAAGAATGGATACAAATGTTTAACGGCTTTTACATACTGTCATGATATGAAAGAATTATTCTCTAAAAGTTGTGAACAAAAAAAGGAAGATAGGTAGAACTATACGAAAGGAAAACTACCAAACACAACTTTTAAGAAAATTTAGTTTCACAATTCACACCAAAATAAAATAATTTAACATGCTAACTTAATTGCAAAATAGAGAGAAACTGTGAAAAAGAGAGGAATTGCCACATCAATGGCATATAATCCCATATGGAAGCCATGTCAATCATGCAAAACTACCTATATACCTCTCTTTCTCAATTTAGCAAGTTCATTGATCTAGTTGCACGGTTTCGTAGTTCAGTGACTTAGATGCATCCACCTCGCAAGTTCATGTATTTGTGGTACAATTTATTTGTTTTAGGAAGGTACAAGAGGGAGTTTGATACGGGGTCGCCCGATCTTCTCGACGTAGGATGGATACTCACGGGAGTCTTGATGAATTGTAATGATCCTCCAATGCCAGTGCAAGGGACGAACAGTCTTTAATCCGCCAAAATACACTCGTGTTGATTTCGCCGACCACCAAGCGAAGATCTATCGTGCACCCAATTCCCAGCGGAAAGGCTGAATGATCTTGATTGAAGAAGATACTCCTAATTCCATAAGGAATTTCGGCAGCAATGCTAAACTCAAAAACTTTAGTAGATTGATTTTTCTCAAACGTGATCTGAGCCCTAAAGGCTGCCAATACAAGGCTTATATAGCCCCTTGGGACATCCATATGGTCCACAAACCAAGTACAACTCAACTCTATATGGTTTTAGATACGAACTCTCACAAAAAAGAAACTATATTTTCCACCCGTCATATTGTTTCAGTCATAACTTTTTATCTGTGATGAATTTTAAGGTGGGACCAGATCCATTGCGTAGCCCTTGAAATTATCTTTCCAACGAGTACAAGAACACCTGAATCAGATTCTGTTTGCCTGTCAGGTTGTCCCGAACCGAATCCGAATTGAATTCTAAGTTAAATCCGAGTTTGAATTGGGTTGAGCACATGGGAAGTCCGAATTTGGCTTGAAAATCTTATCCAAAACTTATAGTTTAAGTTCTTGAGCTCCTCCCTTTTTGATCTTCCACTACATGGGCTTCTTTCCTCCTTGATCAGCTGCATGGGCTGCTTAGCTTTCTCCTTTCCATTCCTAAGGGCTTTGAGCTTTTTGCTCTTGGTAGCAAATATGATTACCCTCCTTGTGCTTCTCCATTGTTTTGGCCCCGAAATCATCATAATATTTAAACCTAATAATAAACAAGAATTTGGCATAAGCTAGTATATCGTTCCCACGAATAGAAGGAAATTCATTAAGAAACAAATTCACCTGACAATATTTAATGCGGCTCAATACTTCTTTCCAGTAAAATAATGTATTTGACTTAAAAGTGCTAAGCATGTGCGTATTCGCATCAGAGTTGGGAGGAAAGATGAACCATCACCAACTCCTTTTAAGTAGTAGAGATAATTTTAATTTCTATTACTTAAAAAACCATTTAGTGACTGTGCATTCTCCCCTCCCTCCTCCCCACCTCACATAAACAGAAACGTGCCGACATATGGAGCCATGCCATGTGAAATGCGCCGATGTGTGGGGCTTTGCCAAGCACTCGCCACTATCATCTCCCCTACCACCGCCCAACACCTCTTTTCTCCCCACGTCTCACGCTCACCACCTATGGCACACCACCACTGCTCCTCCCTCTCTCTCCGCATCCCCCTCGCTAGCTCAACCATCCAATTTTTGCCATACACTCAGATTCGGCTATTATCTTCGTTACCAGCAACTAGATCCCGCAGATCTGGTGGCACCCTCTGTTGTGCCCCCTACAAGGTCTTCGCTCGCCTCATCTTGCTCGGTCACTACCACCATGCCACCATTACGCGCCTCCTCGCCGGATCTGGAAGGGATGAGCAGCAACGACGGTGGATGAACAAAAGGGGGAGAAGAAAATGAGAAGGTGATGGAGTCATGGGCTCTGCTGGTCTCTCTGGGCTACCCCGCCGTAGTCTTCCACTGCCCCCCCCCCCGGCAACCCCCACGAGGTGTCTGCCCACCTAGTCTTCCTCAGCCACTACCACCATGCCACCATTGATAGCCTGCTCATTGGATCTAGAAGGGATGAAGTAATAGAGGTGAGGAAGCACAACATCGATGACAGTGATGAATGGAAGGGCTGTGCGAAATGAGAAAGGGATAGGGGCAATGGGAGGGATGTCAGCACTCTGCTTCATGGGAGGGATGTCAGTGCCGTCACCCACCACTCCTCCCCTCACATCCGTGTCACCACCCATCCTTACACCAGTGCCATCGCCGTCGCTAACCCTCCTCGCACCAGCTCCCTTGCCAACCATCCCCATGATGCTACAACTGTCAGCTCCCCACCTTAATTGCACAACACATCCCTTGCAAACCACCCAATTTAAATGCACAGTGATTGCAAGCAAGGAATGAGGGCGCGTGCTCAACAGTTGCCTCCTTCAACATTATAATAGGTAGAGCTACTATATGCTAGAGGGATAGAGGAGACTTCTCATCACCTTTTCTTTGACTATCCATTTGGTATACAATGTTGGCAAAGCATCAGGATTCACTAGAATCATGATTATGAAGTACCATGAATGATTCAACAAGCAAAACAAAATTATGGGTTTACATTCGTCATGAAAATTTTCATTCTTGTAGCCTGGTATATTTGGAAACATCGAAATGACAATATTTTTGAACAATAGTGACATAGCCTTGACAACTGGAAAAGATGCTTCAAGATGGAGAGCCTTCATGAGGAAATTTGTAATTGGCTAGAGACTATTTAATCTGAAACTCTTGCTTTGTACATATTATAACTTATTCTTTATTTAATATATCACAGTAGGAGGTTCTCCTACTGTTTTTCTTCAAAAAAACAATAGGTAGGGCTACTACTCCTTTTTCGTCCACTTCTCCTCCTTATCTACAGCTACCCTTCTTCGTCTCATCCTCTTCCTACTAACTACTCATTTCTCTACACAACAGGCCGATTGGATTCCTTCTCAGGTCAGCCAAATAAACCTTCTTTTGTTTTTATGTTTCTATTCATGTGAATATTTAGTATATCGTGTTCTATGTTCCATTCTAGCTATGTTTCTTCTGTGGTTCTTGGCAAGAAATGGTGGTTTCTATTTGGTTCTTGGGCAGAGATGTCTTAGTTTCCAAAAAAAGGAGTATGCATTGTGTTTGTCATATTTTTTTTGTAGGATTTTATGTTGTGACTCGAGGTAGTGATATGTACTATGTTAATTTTTTTCCACATGTGTTACACACTATCGCTTAATGTTCACTCCATATCTATGGTACCTAGGAGAAGGCATAATGATGTTAGACTTTTGGTGTGATTAGTACAGTATCTAGATAAATATGGGTGGTTCTACTTGATGCCAAAAAAGACAATGTAGGCCGCATATTGTCACTGAAAATCTCATGTGACTATATCTAGATCCTGTCAGATATATAGATGTTTGAATGGAAAAGGGTTCATTTAGATACTTTATTAGATGATGCAATGTTTAGTTGTCTTTAGCTAATCTAGGGTCTGTCTCTTAGTGTTAAGGGATAGGGTTGTTGGGTTACATAAATAAGTGACAAAATAAAAAGAGCCAATTTTTTCCACTTGCCATAACAAGAACTAAAGAAGCAGATATATGACATAAAAAGCTGAGAAGAGCCTTAAGGGTTTGCTACACTAAAATAAAAGAAAGAGTCCTTGGTTTCTTAAAATGCCATGACATGCATACAAAAAGCAGCTATCTTTCTTTATTCTTTAATAAAGTTTGCTTCATACCAAATGACAAATCCATGGATGTCAATTCTGATCAAGAGACCATGCCGTGTCAGTGCTTTACTATTTAGCCGCAAGGTTTGATTGCTTAAACAAGTATGCACAGAATTTATCAAAAATGAAGGTCTCTGACCTTCTATATGTTCTTTGATTAGAGAAAAAATAAAGTAAACAAAAAAGCATGAAGTGGTCAATCAACCGGTGTTGTATGCCTCACCTCAAGAACAAGAAAAACAAAGAGCACCTACTGTAAGGATTAGGCCACATGTGTATAAGGTTATTGTTTCTTAATAACCACTATGTAAAAAAAATTTGGCAAGTACCAGGGCTTGATAGGCATCACTTCTGCAATGGTTGCAATACCCACCAAAGGGAAGTAAACCTTGGTATTGTGTAAGGTTTTGTATTAGTAATGTATTTTACTAAGAAACAACTATAAATGTCCAGGCATTGACATTTATTGAGTACTTAATAGCCAATGGTTCTGAGCAGGCAGTTGATAACATTATAGATCATTATTTGAAGATTTTGGTATGTCTTGTCACTCTTGTTTATAAACTCTTTTTTGGTTGAGGTTATATGCCATTAAACATTTTCTTGTTTGTGCTATATTTATTATTGTTCTTTCAAGTTTTGCGTATCTGAAACCAAATGGAAAAGAAGTTGGAATAAATGTGACGAAGTGAGTTCTTTTGCAAAATCATCCAATTAGTGTTCTAACCTGCTTAGTTGTGTATACATCTTCTACGACCTCAACATTAACATATTTTTGTTGTGGCTGAAGGTACATTGGGCTTTCATCAATAGGGTTAGCATATAAATCAAGCTCAGCCTCTTTTGGTAGCAACTACAGTTCAGGTGAATGTTATGGTAGTTTCAGTGGTGCAAGGGAAGCTAATTCATTAAATGACAGTTACAGGGACAAATAACATGTTAAAACCTCTGCAAGAAATACTGGCAACTAGAAATATAGCATGAAGATAAGAAAGGATGCAAAGCACAATAGAAGGTACTTTAATGTTGCTTAGCATATTATTCATATCTTGAGTAACTGTAGCTGATAACATTTTATTTATCTTATCCATTTTATCATATAATTCAAAACTTGGTAGCTGGTGGGATAGGGTGGTATAAATACAATAGCTAATTGCTTTCTTGGGTGCATGATAGATGAAATATCAACCATATTCACGATTAACTAGAAAAGACTCAAACATTATTAGTTATCGGAGTTACGACCTTATGGCCAAATTTACAAATAATAGTCTAAACGGCTTAACAAAACTAGCAGCAAAAAATAATGACAAACATCGTAGCTACTCGATATGCCCACAGGCAATCGACTAGAAAGTGAAGTCCTAATCTGAGCAGGGGCGGACCTCGTGTTCATTACAGGTGTTTGCGCAGGAGAGCTACGTGGCATGCCATTGGCTAGATGCCAAGTTCATCAACGCAACCTACTACGTGCGCCTGCCGGGCCGTTCGTTATCGTCTGTGGTGGCGGCACCGCTCAAGCTGGTGCTATGCACCATCCTCATCATGTTCACCATGCTAGTCACCATGTAGTTGCCCTTCTTCAACATCGTCTTGGGGTTCATTGGCGCGCTTGGATTTTGGCCACTCTCTGTCTACTTCCTGTCAGCATACATGTCGCCAGGCTCAAGATCCGACACGGTGAGGCGTGGTGGCGGTTGTTGCAGGCCATGAGCTTCTGCTGCCTTATCATCTCCATTGCCGCTAGCATTGGCTCCATGCTGGACATTGTGCACAACCTCAAGGCAGCTGCACCATTTAAGACTGTCAATTGATTAATCAACAGTAATTAACTAAGAGATTTAATGATAGGATCTTTGATCTTTTTCTCTTTTTTGCCATTTGATGGTTGAGTGTATTTTCCTTATCGTTGATGATTTGGACTTTGGACTAGTAGTACATGTAATTCAGCCTATGGAGCCATGCAAAAAAATAATTAATTAATTGCCAAAGCTTGTCCATTCTATTATATCAAGCTGCATGATTGAAAGTGTAAGACATCAAAGAACACCTCAAAGGCAATGCTGAGATTTCACTTTCTTTTATTCTTCAACGATATGTGATAGTTCTATTGTTTGCAGTTGCTGATAACAGATGTTGTAGTATTTAAAGTCGATGATCTTGGAAGACGTTCATTAATGATAAGAGGTGTTGGTGGAATTGTGAGTAATTTTGCTCTTTCCTATAACTTGTTTAGGTTCTATGGATTGCATAGGAGTTCCAAGATAGCCCAATAAACCTACAATAGCATTTTACTATCTCTCACTGGCAATGCAGTAGGCTATCGCAGGCCGACAACTCGGCATTTGCCAACTAGTGAGCAAGTCCTATCAGCCCCCTAAATTTTGATCCTGAGTCTACCACTGAATCCGAGAAGTCGTCGAAGAATTCTTCTCTAAGTACCTTCAGTTGATATGGCTCTTCTACATCAACTGAGCATATATGGATATAGTCGTGAGTACATAGAGTACTCAGTAAGTTGTTTGTAACAAGATGCAATATTTATGTAAGGCTTACTAAATGATAGCTGAGTGGTTAATTTGCAGAAAGCAACAGTTTAATGCAAATACAATAAATAGATTGAAAATGCATTTATGGAAAGGGCGTAAATAAATAAGTCAAGGATTAAATAAACCACAAGTGAACTGACCATTCACTTTCCGATCAACTTACTTTCTGGCCAAACCAAGTTTTAGTAAAAACCTAACCCTCGTATGAAATCACTTAGCATTGTCCATGGCCGGGAATACGGCTATTTGAATAGTTTTATATTCTGCAGAGGTTGGACAACTTTACCTATATGATATGATCATCTTGTAATGTCATCGGTGTAACATACTTCCTTAAGCATGTCGACCATGAAGCTCACAACAAGGCCTTTACAATACTCAATCTTAAACTGATCTTGCCTACTAAGGTTTTGCTGCCGAGTAGGCTAACCACCTAGTCGGTAAAAGTCCCCTCTTGCGCCAACATAATGTCTCAATGGCAACATCAAGGTTGAAACATCACAAATTCATTAGCCAGATCCACCCCTCACTAGATATGTGATTGTATGATAATGTTCAGATCAATGGCACATAAAGTTAAGTTCTTAGGTACTACCTAGGCAAAACATTCATATCCCAATAAGTGCTGACCACACTTCCCCCTTTATTGTACGGTCATTCACCCAAGTGAAAATCATTTTGTATAGCCAACACCAATGACACACCCATGTTATGGCACTCAAATTTTATAACTGTGGCTGACCACCACAATCTAATATCTTATTAAGTTAAAATTAATTAATTAATCAACATGTGATGATATGCCCAACGTACTACAACAAGCATGGCTAAGCATACTAACCGTACAACCTATGTAGATACTAGTATTGCATCACTAGATAATTACCTATCATATGATGACAATGGAACCATAGCATTCAAATTATCAAAATTGAATTAATCAAATTGGATGATAACTACCAAGTACTAAAGTTTTATAATAAATTAGCAATGTATCATAATTTAAAACAAAATAATAAATAAATTGATTTGAAAACTAGGTTTAATGTAATCAAATGTCATGACTTTTCTTGGCCTTACTCACTTACCAATTCTTGATCTTCGGTTACTGCTTCTACTCAAAGAAGTTATCTAACTAGAGAAAAAGCAAACAAAACATAAATAAATTCAAATAAAACCTAAATAAAATCTAAAAACTACAAAACTAGAACCAAAATATAAAGCTTAATTTTAGATAAGTTTAGGAAGAATGGGCTCTCAAAAGATTTAAATATAAGAAAAAGGAAAAAGCATACTATTTGGCTTTTTATGGAATTATTTTCCTAAAGAAAATTTGGATTTATGATGTCAACACGGGTTTTAATTTTTGGTCAAATTATTTTTCTAAAACAAATTGGCTCAGAGACTGACAAGTAGGCCCATGGTCTATAGACCATGTCCATGAAGTTGACTTGATCAACGGTGGACTCGATCCACGAAAAAATGTATCGAATCTAGGGTGGCAGGCTCGACTGATGTTGCAGATACATGGCACCATTTTGCCGAGGTGGCTTGGGACATGGCATGACACATGGACCTGGGCTAACGTGGTTGCTAATGTGGACTTGTGACATGGATTGGTGATGTGGCGTGGTTAACAGTCTACGGAACAATGCTTACTGACATAGGGGACCCATGATCAGAGACTTGGTTCACGTGGACAGGGTCTCCGAAGAAGCTGAAAAGTTCATAGGTGCATGATGATGTCAGTGTTTACACATGGGTTGGCGTCAGTGATGCACGCAGTCCAAGGAGTCTCTTCGGAGGAAGAACAAACACACGGGCGAGTGCAACGACGAGCGGTGCTAGCGAAGCATGGCACGGGGCAAAGAGATGATTGGTTGGCAGAACGCACAGGGAGGGCAGCGTAGAGAGGATGGTGCTCGGCGGTGTCTTGCCGGCGACGGAGATGACGGCGAGATGAAGGCGATGCCTGGTGGCAAGGCAATGGCGGCGCGAAGGCTCAACAACAGTTGTGCAGATGTCGAGGCTCGGTGGCTCGGAGGTGTGGGGAAACAAGAGGGTGAGTGGTGGTCGAGAGGGTGATTGGCGGTTTTATACCCAAAAATCGAGGTGACCGATATGAGCACAACAGGGAGTCTGAGGAGAGCACGGAACGGCAGTGAGATGGACATGGACACTAAGACGAAGTTTGGCTCGAGCATGCGCGAGTGGCGAGGAAGATGAATTGTACACAACACTGTTCATCTGATAGGTGGGCCCCACCCATCAGTGGCGATACGAGGGAATTCGCCAATGAGGGACACGTGGCACGGAGGCTGATCCAATGGCTGGGAGAGCAATGGCTCAGATGATCAACGCGTGGCGATCGGGGAATTAGACGTCCGATGCGAAACGGATCGAAGGAAATAGTAATGGGCTAAGGAGATTCGGCCCATGACCTTTAAGGATTTTTCTGGGATTTTAGAATTTCATAAAAGGTTTAAATCCAATTGACCTCTAAAAAATAGCAAATAAATCTAGATAAATTCAAGAAAATTCAAATAACTCCTTACAACACAAGGAACCCAAATAAAACTAATTCTCATTTAATCGATGTTTAATTTATCCATATTAAATTTGTGAAATTTCTAAAAATTGAAATTAAGCTTTAATTAATTCCAGAAAAATCCAAATGGTGAATTTTATTTTAAAGACATCAAAAAGGTTCTGAAAATAGGATGTTATAATGGATCATTTAATTTGCTGTGGAAATATTGTTATTGTCTTAAAAGTGTACTACTATTTCTATTAGAGGCCCTTGTGATGTCCCTTGTTATTGAGTGGTAAATGCAGCTATATCAGTTTTGGACTTGCCGACTTGTATCCTCAGGCTTACCTCTTACTGTTATCCTTTTGCTTCTTCACAGATGTTGTACTTGTCTGAATACCAGGAATGTAGATTCTTTTTCACCTAGCTCCTTGACGCCCCCATCTAATATAGAAAGCAACAAGGATGACTTCGATCGTCGTGGATCTTCTTCAAATGACAAAATCTTTTACTTGGTAACTATTTTGTGCTTATGCTACTTCTTTGCCAGGAATGTCTATGGCTGTAGTATTAAATGCATGTTCAAATGTTGACACAAAGGTCTATTCAAATCTATCATTTTGGCAAATCTCACCCCCCTCAATTCTGGATGTACGCTACGCTAGAACTGGATTATCTTACAAATAGTGCATTGTAATATTGGCTTTTGCCTAATTATAAATAAAAGGTCAACAAGTGATAATATTAGTGTAGTTTTTACAAGATAGTTGATGAGGACATCTCGAAGGTTTCTATCAAGAGAGGATGAAAATGAACATGTTACTATCCAGAATTATTTAATGCTACAAGTGGAAATCAGAGGGAGGTGAGGGAGGAAAGGGCGCCACAAACATGAAGGAAACGCAGCCCAAGACTAGAAGAAGAGTCCATGCACCAATTGAGGAGTCTGTGGGCCTGCGTGCCAACGATGGGCTGAGATTGTTTAATAGTGCTACGCATGAACAGTATTAGGTCGCGCTACAAGATCATGAATGCATGCACATGTGCCCATGAATGACTGCACAGCACTGGCCCCATGCATAGTGACGTGCTACGCATCTGCTACATGAACAAAGGCTGTGCTACAAGCACCAACGTGTGAATAGTACCACATGAAAAATTTAGTGCTGAATAGTTCTTAGGCTGAGACTATATATTGAGGGGTAGACCCCCATTGTAAGCAGACCACTTTTGATAATTAAATACTCTTCTTGTTTCTGTTGGCCGAACTAACTTGAGGGAGGAATTGGGAGTTCATTGAAATCAAAATTGTTCAACCTTTCTGCTAGGAATTGGAGCGCGATAGAACTTCATCTTATGGTCGTGAAGTTCAGCACGTGTGGTTGGGCGAATTACAGAGTGCTAACTCTTGCATTGGCAACGGGAGATCACTACGGTTCGTCGAATCCTCATGAGTACATTGATCCTACGTCGAGAAGATCGGGCGACTCCGTATCATCTTGGTATCAAAGTACAGTTTCCTCGGTAGGATTATTTACCCTTATTTTTAGATTGATTTATTTGTCCTATAGTCCACTAAACTGAAAAATCGCAGCAAAAATCCAAACCCTAGTTTTTGCATCTGTTAATTTTGTGAGTTTTGTTAAGTTTTGATCCATTAGAATTTTTTTAGGTGCTGATCATTCGTGTTTATTTGTGTAGCTTAATCTTTGTATCTAATCCAAAATTCAAAAAAAATCGATCTGCTACAGCACACGATCGCTACAGTACCGTGCTGCTACAGTACGCGATCGCTGCATTACCGTGCTGCTACAATATGCGATCTGCTACAGTGCGCGATCCGCTACGGTATTTCTAGACTTTGCTACAGTTCCGCGTCGAGCTACAGTGCGCAAAAAAATCTTGTTGATATTTTTTTTCATCAATTGAGACTAGCTGTTGAATATTGCATCTAGAGCTGCTCTTGAGTATTTTACACTTTGTTGAATATTTGTGACCTGCAAAAAAATCAAAGGAACCATTTTTCATTAAAGAATTGATTCATAGACCCAGAATTAGGTACGAATTATGCTGCCATAAGTGATAGCTTGATTGGTTCACTTAATACATATAAAAGAAAAAAAAATGATGTTCGTAGTATAGTTTATAATTTTTTGATGGCATATATCACCTTCTTTTATAATTTCGTTGCAACATACGAACACCTTGCTAGTTTAATTAAATCAAAACTCGTTAGGTAGTTTGAGGAAGTTCTATGTGTGTACATTTATCTGCTGAGCATGGGATCCATGTACGCAAATGCAGGTTTGGCCACACTGTGGCATGTTCGTCACAATTTGTGATTGGGAATGCAAATCTAGGGGTAGAAGTTGAGTGGTGAGAATGGGCACGGTGCCTTTTGAGAGCATTTTCAGTGTTCTCACCCTCGTGGTGCTATCCACGTTCCCGCTTCTCAGAAAATAGTATGAATGATCACGAAAAAATCTATAAAATTTTGGTCAGAAAGAGTATGATATCATTAAGAATCTTGCAAAAAAAAATTCAACTGGAAACGTGACGTATATTAGGAGAAACAAAAAGGACAAATTTCAATGCACAATGGCTTTTATGTCTTTTCATTTTATTTCGAATTTCCTTTTCAGTAGATTTTGTCTTTTTTGTTTATTAGATTTCAATTTTTTGTTGGATGATAGATCTATTTTTTGTCTACCTAACCAAAATATTTTTAGAATTTTTTATGACCATTTGCATTATTTTCTAGAGAGTGGAAGCACCTGTACTCCAATAGCACCATTAGATGTTCTCGGTATTTTTTTTTGCTTCCAATCTTCACTCTTCTTATTAGTACTTCACAACATTGTGCATAATTTTTCTAGGTTTTTCCACCTAGTCACAGCTGTTATGCCGCTTGTGTCTTGTTGTTACATGTTATTATGGGTGGTTTTTTTAGGCTATTGCTTTAGCTTTTCGCTTATGACTTTGAAATTGTGGTTATTCGTGAGAGACAGTACAAAGAGGAAAAGGTTGCATGCAATTTTAGTCGATACATCTGAACTCAGTACAGTGTCTACTACAATCGACTTGTAGACCTATCTTGAAAAGACGCATCGTTTGAAAGCTAGTTACTTAGCAAAAAGTGATAAGCCAAAGACAAAGTTGAAAAGAACCTAGCCATGATTCAAATGTTTTACTTACTGTACATTACGTAGATTTATTTGTGATTTTTTTTTATATAATTGGGCCAAGTGACCTCTCAATTACTGATATCTAAGAATGACTCTGTGCACTCCTTCAAGGGAAAAGGACTACAAAGAACATGTATGTATGCATGCATGTATGTATGTATGTATGTATGTACGTATGTATGTACGTATGCATGTATGTATGTATGTACGTACGTACGTATGTATGTATGTATGTATGTATGTATGTATGTATGTATGTATGTAGAAGTATTAATCAGTAGCTATGCGCAGAATAAGCGTGCTGCCCTCTTCCATCGACCCGACCCTACCAGATCGCCAGACAAACATACATGCATTGAGAGGAGAGAGAAACACGCATGTTAATAGCAAATAACTCGTATGAAAAGTTACCGTTGTGTGTGAGTGAAGTTGCTACCAACAGCATGCATTAAGAGGAGAGAGAAATATATATGTCAATAGCAAATAACTCATATGAAAAGTTGTTGTAATAAGTGAATGAAGTTACCGCCAAACACATATAGAGTTACTATCAGTTGTAACATTATAAAACTGACAGTAACTTTATATGTATTTGACAGTAAACTCACTCGCGTACGACAGTAACTTCATATATCCATACTTCACAGTAACGTTACACAAAGTTATTGGTTATTGACAACAAAGTTATTTTTGACTAGCAGTAAAAATAACATGAATTTTGCAGCGTCGAAATATATTTAATATAGATCTTGTTTTGTTAAACTTGTAATTTCGAGCACAGTGGTGCGAACGGATCGTAGATCGGACTTTTAGTGAAATAGTTATTTTATTTTTTAGCTTGTAAACAAAATAAAAAAATCATAAATCAAGCGCACTTATTTTTCTTCTCTCTTTTGTTGCATGTATGCATGTGTCAGACCGAAACCACCCATCATGCCGTTTTTCTGGGATTTAGTAGAGTTGTTAGTAGTGGAAAAGTTACTATCTCTTGAACATAAAGTTATCATCTATAGTTCATCAAGATACTTACATTAGCAAAGTTACTATCTCATGCACAAAAAGTTATCATCGATAATTTATAAAGTTACGCACCAACCGAGTTACACATGAACCGTACCAGGAAGCTAGGACACACATGCAACCAGCGACCCACGCGTACCGTATATGCACAGGCTCGTTAGCATAGCTGTATGTGTATTCTATTTAGTATGGAATTACCTTTTGGTGTGATAATAGTGTTGTAGATGTACAATTTTATCTATTATAATTTAAATCTTGATTTGTGCCTTTACATATATACGAATGTATACGTGAATATATTTTAGTAGAAACTTTATGAAATCCTAAATTTATCCCGGTATCTATCTATCTATCTGAACGTTTGTTAAATGATACACTCGTGTGTCTGTGATACGCATGGTCTACCAACAAGATAGACATACACATCATCTAAAACACACGACACCTGTTCTATCCGTATCACAAGATGCCTCCCATGGAAGAATAATGCAAAGTTGGCTCACGTTTCTGACTGGTAAAGGACACGTTGTCGCCACGGCTAAGTCTCCGTTCTCCACGTACGCCCCCGAAGGTCCTTCCTTGCACACGAAGCACGAAATCAGTGATCGGATGAGCCCGTTCCACCACGGCAAAATTGCTCCGTGCACCCGTTAAGCTCCGAAATTACGTCGCTTTTGGAAGAAGTCGTGTCTGCGGAATATTAATATAGGTTGCAAAGAAAAGAAAAGATGCCATCTACGAGGTACTCATATGCATCATCATTTTAAAGTTACATAAATATTAAAATATGAATAAAAAATAAATGGTGATTACTTACCTTTATATTTGTTTTAAGATTTGTACATTTTGTATTAAGAGTTGATGCATAGAAGTACTGCTCGCCATCACCATATTACGTTTACTCAATATTCGTGTCCAATATAACATCATATGCTACTAGTACTAAACAAAATCATATACTTGATGAGTGTTTCCTGCTGTACATGACTACCTTGATCAACATGCAATGGAAAAAATTATGATTGTACCAAAATTCTAGTTGGAAAACATGTTATTATGAATCCTTAGTACACCTAGTATCAGCGATGTAGCGAGTAATTACGCTAGCCAAAGTCTCTTTGTTGCTTTGTCTAAAGAAATGACTTTTGAGTACAATCCACAAGCACTTTGTGTTTAAATGCATTTTTTGCTAGCTTACAAGCATGCAAATTAGACGTCTACTTAACAGAAACCAAGAATAACATCCCAACGAGATGCATCTAACTGCAGAGATGCATTGACCATAGCTCTTTATCCTTCCTTACAACACAAGCACGAGCTTCTTAACTTGATTCGTAACTATCGCCTCGTAGCATACATCACCTTGGCTTTGATGGCTCGTCTATCTTATATATTAACTTCATCATGTCTAGCTCAATTCATAACAATATTTCCAAATAATATTTTTTTCCTCTTATGTGAGCTTGTAACGTTGCTAATTATTAGCTGGTGCATTATTCTGGGTACTCGTAGCACCAATCTTGTGTGCCGACACGCCACCGCCCAGTCTATATAAACAACCGACCCCGCCTCGTCCACCTCGCCATCAACTCGCGGTTTTCCACTTTTTTCCATCCGATTCCACACCATTCCAGCACCTTCTGCTCCCTGCCTCTCGCCTCGCTTCCAATCCTCGTAGCACGAGCAGCAGCCATGGAGGGCAAGGACGGCAAGGACGCCGCTGCACCGGCCGCCGCCGCGCCGCAGCCGGCGCCGGCGGAGGCGGCGAGGTGGGGCACACGGCAGATGGGCCCGCCGGCGGCGCCGGGGGCGCACCCGGAGAACCAGCAGGCGGCACAGGGAACGGCGGCGAGGGGCGACCAGGAGCTGCCGCCGTACGTCATCATGGGGGAGCCCGTCGCGGCGGCGCGGCGGGCCGAGAGGGACAGCCCGATGGAGCACATACTGGACTTCTTCAACACCTGGAGCCGCAAGGCCGAGGAGCTCGCCTCCAACATCTGGCTCAACCGTAAGCACTAACCAGTCAAATCCACCCTCCTGTTCTTGATCTAGTCTTGTTCTTGTTCTGCTCTAGTTGGTTCTTTGTTCAGCAAATTTGCCGGGGAATTATCTGATTTGATAGCTAAAATTTGGGCCTGATTCAGTAGCTTAGCGGTGAAGCGAGTAATTAGAAGTGGTGCTCGTGAAGTTTGCCTTGTGGTTTTGGAAGAATCATTCAATCAAATAGGATTAGTAATCAGGAAAGAAGCAGAGAGAAGGGGAAGAAGGATGAAGCAGAGGCCATTTGGGGTTCTGCTTGGAGCAGAGGCTCTGCTTTTGCTGACCTGTGCTCTTAGTCTGCTGATCTCATGAAGTAGAACACCAAATAGGATTTCGCAAACCAAACGAGCTAGGCGAAGTGGACTCAAATCTTGTTGGAAGGACACTAAAAGATATGATTATCAATAGGTTTGTGTTGTGGAACTGGTATTTGCTTGCGACAGCTACATGTTGTAATTGGTCCACAGATCAGTTCAGAGAGCGCTGTTGTCAAATCAGCTTCTAACCACCCCGGGTTTAAGCTGATTTCAGTCTGATATCATCCAGTCAACTTGTCAATTAGTTTCTTTCTTCCCTGATAGAACTAGTTTTCTTTATCTATGTATGAAATATATGATTAAACCAAGCTTATCCATGATCAGTAGTGGTGTAGAAGGCGCCGAATTTGCATGAAAAACAAAATTAATTCACCTCCATTTATTTTTCCAAGAGAGTACCATACGGTAGACCAATAGAGAACCGAAAGTGTGTTGTCTTCTATCAATTGTTGACCAGGCTTCATAATTTGACATCTGTTTACACATTCTTCCAGTGAAGACTGCGCCGTCGATGTCTGACGCCGCCATGGGGAAGCTCAGCCTTGGCGCGAAGGCGCTCACCGAGGGCGGCTTCGATAAGCTGTACAAGCAGACTTTCTCCTCCAGCCCCGATGAGCATCTGAAGAAGACCTTCGCGTGTTACCTGTCCACGGCCACAGGCCCTGTTGCCGGCACGCTCTACCTGACAAACATGAACGTAGCATTCTGCAGCGACCGCCCCCTCTCCTTCAGTGCACCGTCCGGTCAGACTGCTTGGAGCTACTACAAGGTCCACTGCTGCTACATTTGTTTCACTGCAAACCTATATACTTCAGTTGCTTTATACTTTTGACATTTGTCTTCGAGATACGAATTTAATAATTACTTTTATAATACTAATAAAATTATAATATTATAAAAATACTTTTAACGATAAATATAATGATATAATTTTTACGTAGCTTATCTAAATAGCTTTAAATTTATTGACAGTTAAATTTTAAAAAGCTTGACGGTATGAATTTTAAGAAAAATAAGTAAAAAAAATAAAAAAGAACTAAGAGAATGTTATTATGAAATGACCCTTGTGACTTCACTGCAAATTATCTGTTGGTGTGTATATATCTGAATCTGTAACTCATGTGAGATTGGCATCAACAATAAATGGAAATTAAGCTGCCCCCCATCCGTTGTGCCATGTCGATCGTGACATTTTTCTTTCCAATGTGCAACGCAGGTTATGATACCGCTGAACAAAATTGCGACGGTGGAGCCGGTGACGATGAAGGAGAACCCGCCGGAGAAGTACATCCACGTCGTCACGGTGGACTCCCACGACTTCTGGTTCATGGGCTTCGTCAGCTACGACAAGGCCGTGCACAACCTGGTCGAGGCCGTCTTCTCCCAGCACGGCGCCCCCGCTGCCGCCCCGCCCCCCGCCGGCGGCCAGTAAGGAGCATCCCGGCGCGAGGAACCGGCGTGTTTGGCACCCCCATACATTGCTAGGTGTGTTTGGCCTTCGCTGTCCGTACGATCGTATGTGTGGTGGTACATGTATTATGTGTAATTATATGTACGTCTGCTGTTGTTGTTGTGATGTATGCCCGTTTTATATAACCAAATGTTGCATCCAGGATCCGATATGTTACTTTTTCTTTTTCGGGCCTCATAAGGTATACTGTTTCAAATAGTAAAATGTTTTGAGATGTTTAATGAAAATTTTAAAAAGGTTCTAGGCTTCAGTGAAAACCTCATAGAGGTGGTTTAGGATCGGTGCGGAGAGTTCAATGCAACGTTTAAACGCTATATAGTTGGAATGGGACAGCACAAATGTTTTTTTTGCCTGGAATGGTACAGTACAAATGTTTTTTCCCGTCATTTTAAAACAATTTATTAAAATAGTTTTTTAAAGTGATAAGTTTTTTTGAAGGGGCTATTAAGATAGTTTTTTGAAGTTTTTTTTGAAGAGGCTTATTAACTTATAAGTATTGGCTCATTCTCGTAAATACTCAAGATAAGAGAAAAAAATTATCAGTTGTAGCCATAAATCACACGCTAAGACAAAAAACTATCGGCTATAGCCATAAATCATTAGTCTAGTAGAAAAGAATGCAGCCATATAAGTTTGGGTGTGAACAAGTATAAATTATTAGTCATAGTAGAAAAGAATCTTTACTATATAAAAGAAGGAGTTGGTGGTTGGTGCGGCCTCTTTCATCCCTTCTCACCAAAAAAACTAAGCTAGCTAAGATGTGGGCCCCTCCTCACGAAACCGTCGCCCCCACCCCTCCGCTCCACCCCGTTACCCCTCCGCTCTCTCCTCACGAAACTGTCGCCCCAACCCCTCCGCTCCACCCCGCTACCCCTCCGTTCCACCCCGCACCGCCACTTCTTCCGCCCCCCAACGCGCCGGCGCCTCCTCCTTCCTCCTCTTCCTTTCCTCCCCACGCGCCGTCTCCTCCTCCTTCCCTCCCCACCCCGCATCGCCTCCCCGCTCCTCCGATCCGCCGCCGCCTCCTCCCCCGCTCCTCCGCTCTGCCGCCGCCTCCTCCCCCGCCCCTCAGCTCCGCCGCCGCCGCCGCCTCCCCCCACCCCTTCGCTCCGCCGCCGCCTCCTCTCACCGCCCATCTCCCGCTCATAGGGCTTCCTCTCCTGTCCTAGGCGGCGCGGCGGCGAAGTCTAAGGCGAAGGCGAAGCAGGCCACAACGGAGCTCCGGCGATGGGCGGCGAGAAGGAGAGCCTCGACCTCACCGACCGCAACACATCCCTCCCCGCCGCCGTCGGTAACTTCCACACCACCGAGCCGTATTCCCGCCCCCTTCAGGAATTTTCTGTGATTCTCATTTCTGTGATCTGATTGGGTTACAAGTCCGAGAACTTCGGGAGGCTTTCTACCGCCAGAATCTTCCCAATGTGACCAATTTGCTCGCCACTATGCTGGTCTTCCTCATAGTTATCTACTTCCAAGGCTTCGGTGTTGTGCTTCCAGTGAGGTCGAAAAATGCTCGTGGACAGCAAGGCTCATATCCTATTAAGCTGTTTTGTACTTCTAACATGCCCATCATTCTGCACTTTGCGTTGATTACCAACCTCTATTGCATATCCCAGGTATACTTGGTTTCAATGATGTGGCAAGTTGACTCTTTTCAGTCACTTACGAAGTGCTAACAAGTAGTTTGTTGCTGTGACAGCTGCTCTACAGGAAGTATAGTGGAAATTTCCTGGTGAACCTCCTTGGTAAATGGATGGAATATGAATATTCTGGCCATTCTATTCCCATCGGCGGTCTTGCTTACTATGTAACTGCTCCATCAAGGTGATTGGTTAATGCTTCCTTGCTCTTGTTAACAGGGATGCCAGACTGCCAGTCACTAAGTGTAGCATTTTTTCTGATGTTCTTGCAAATCTATTCCATGCACTGTTCTATGTGGTTTTCATATTGTCAGCCTGTGCACTCTTCTCAAAGACATGGATTGAAGTATTTGGTTCATCAGCCAAGGATGTTGCCAAGCAGCTCAAGGTAAAAACTGATTTGTATGATATGTTTTTCTTCTAGCTAATTACAGTTTGATATTCCTATAAGGTTGTCCCATGCTACAGGTTGTATTTATGAAAAGGTCATTGCTCTCTGTTTAGATAACTACATAAATGTATCCATGATTTGCAAAGCATGCCCCAACTTTAGCATTAAACTGTTCATTTTGTTGTCAATGTCAGTGGAACATATGTTGGTATAGACTGGCATGCTTTCCATTACTGGAAGCCAGAGTTTTTTTGCTTCAATCTGGAGCATATCAGTTGCCAACAGAGGGTTGTACCAGGTTTTTATTTAAGGAGATATCTAAGTACCGATAAAAGCTTCACTGATAGTTAATAGCTTGTACCATTAGGTGTTAGTTTTTCAGAGGTTTGGTAATTTGTAGCTCTCTTCAGTTCTTCAGTGCATCTCGTCAAAAAAAAAAAAAAATCAGTTTTCACAGGGTATGTTCTAAAGCTCATGTCATAGGTTTAGACATGTATGTGTACATGTTATACTACTTCATGTTCAACAGGAACAACAAATGGTGATGCCAGGCCACCGTGAGTCAAACCAGCAGAGGGAGTTGAACAGATACATTCCCACCGTTGCAGCATTTGGTGGTGTCTGCATTGGCGCTTTGACTGTCCTAGCCGACTTCATGGGTGCAATTGGATCAGGAACTGGTATATTGCTTGCCGTCACAATCATTTACCAGTACTGCGAGACATTTGAGAAGGAAAGGCCAACCGAGCTTGGTTTCTTCGGTTTCTGATGACTGTAGCTTTAGGACTATGGTTATAACAGTATAGCTCAATCTGCTCACGAGTCACAATTCTGCTTGGCCAATACAGTTGTAATTTGCGAGATGAACATTATCGAATCTTACAATCATATATGTGAGGCTTCCTGGTGAGCATGAGGTGTCAAGCGCATTCCAAAGCATTGGGGTGTAGATCAGCAATAAAATTTGCCAAAGTATATGTAGTTATACGAAACTGATTCTTAAACAGTTTCTTGATAGTTTTGACAAATAACCTGTAGTTTTGTGAAAGTTACTGAAAAAAATATAAGCAAACCTTTTGTGGCTGAACATGTAAATGTTGGTACTAGATGATTAAAATCAATAGACGAGCCTTGGATATGCTGCCTTTGTTAAGTCTATGATAGTTAAAAGGTAAAAACCTTTGGTTCCTTTTGTGTTATTGTACAATAGTCACTTATCCTGACTGCAATACGGATTGTGGGCTTTATTGACGTCTAATTGCTAAATCTTGTTTAAAATGTCTAAATATCTGAAAGCTGTGCCCAATGTTTTTCTGTTATGCTGCAGGTATTGTTTGAAAGATTTTTTTTGTTATATAAATATAAATATGCTATATAGCATGTGTTGGGTTGCACCACTGCTAAGGTCGATAAAGCCAAACAAACAAAAAGTGTGAAAGCTGAAGTATTTAAGCACACTTCATTTTCGATGGTGTTTTTTTTTCTCACGACTTCCATTAAATGTAGCCAGTACTGTTTACTAAAACCAATTAGAGTTCATCGTAATTGGCCTTTTATGAACTTCTGGCATCTCTTTTATATTCATTATTGGAGTACCTCTGCACCTAACACTATGGAGGTCTGTTTTACCTTGAGCAGAGCTCGTAGTGAGAGGAGATCGAAATTGAGTGGTGAGAAATTACCATTGATCGTTAGAGATGGTGGGGCGAGTTCATCCAGAGAACTTAAAATACGAAATGGTTATTTTGGTGGAGTAAACACAAAAGCACGTGCATTGAAGGGTACGATGGTAAGGAATCGGACATGGTTATCGACCTTTTATTTTCTTGTGCTCTGTTATCAACCATTTAGTGTCTACTTTGCACATCCGATAGTTGTAATTTTACCTCTTGTAGATGTTCCAAGTGGAGATGTGTGTGACATTAATAGACTACAAGTGTTTTCACCGAGAACCATGTGCGCTCCAAATGCCTTCATGGTATTACTTCGCAAAGGTTGTCGGGCGATAATGGATAATGCCTCGAGGATTGCTGATGCAAGTTCACGTCATCCAAGCGATCTCGCAAAGATCTTTTGCTATTGCCAAACCAACATCCGATAGAAAATGCAAATCTTCACCATGGAAAATAATGTCATGAAAATGCCCTTAGTGAAAATTCAAAGGGTGCTACAATAGGCATGCTGAATCTTGCCCTTCTCACTTTCTAGAGATCAACTTAGGAAAGAAACATCGTCATAATGGTTATACAAACCAAGAGTTCAGGGAAAAGGATATGTTTAATCAGGGAAAAGGATATGTTTAATCACTCAAATTCCTCTGCCTTTTCAAGGTACTACATGTTTATGTATCATCTTTTTTTGGATTCCGTTGCAACGCACGGGCAATGTACTAGTACATCCATATAAGTTTGGGTGTGAACAAGTGTAAATGAAACTCCTCCTTCGTACTTTTTATATTAATATAGATATGTTATACACATTCAGTCGATCGATAAGATATTTATAGATAACTAGTAAGATATTCATACGTTGCAACGAAGTTCTACAAGAAAAGGATACATATCATCAAACATGATCTAAATCATACAACAAACATTTAAAAGAGGGAGGCATCTTACCATCGAGTGAGGTCGGTGCGGTTGGATCCATTATTGTTGGGATCATCTCGATTTTCCCACCATCATTGATATATGTTTCTATCCTCCCTGGCCCGTCGGCTTCGTGGCTCTTCCTTAATTTTGACAATGTACACCTCGTCCGAGCCAATGTGCTCCACCTCTCTATTTATCATCCATGCTAGTATGTACCACCTCGTCGTCCGCACCAGCGTGTTTCTTTTCTTCACCACCAAGTACTGCTCCGTCTCTCTCTTCGTTACCTGCTCTAGTATAGCAGTAGGAGCAACATAGCTTGACACGAATATCAAGTGAATATCAAGTGAAAGACCAATCCATCACCTAATTCTAAGAAAATCTAAAAATGGATCGAGTAAAGGGTCCAGAAGGATAGCAATAATCGCCGCTAGAAACATAAAAGATCAATATTGAATACAAGGCTTTGGCCAAAATGAATCCAAGTCACCACCATCCGATCCAATATTCTGGTGGAATTCATTCATGCATGTCATTAATTTTTTTTACTATCCGTCATTCCATTTCTTGTTGCAGGCTCTCCCTCTTGGATGCAATTGCATCTATATCTCATCTATAAATACAATTGAGGGGGTAGTCCTATACTGTAACATCCCAAAATTTGGTTACCCAAAAGTAAGGAGTTTTATTTTATTGGAAAAAAAACATTCTTTTGCATTTTGCTGGCTTTCGAATTGCTTCTGAGTATTTAATTCAAATCTTCTGAGTTTTTGGGTGGCATGCAAATTAATATAATAAGAAATAATATCCAAGTTCAAAAGGAAATGATGATGTTAATAAGAGAAATAGAAGACCCAAGGATCTACACACACATTAACAATTAAATATTAAATGATGGAAATAAAAGAAATCAGAAATCAACATACTTAGGTAAAAAAGGGGGCTAAGGAGTTTTAGAACTCACATCCAAATAGCTGAAAGTTTAGAGTCTAAAATTGAAATGTTATGCAAAAACAGAGAGCAATAATCCTAAGGGTGAAAAAGGAATTTAAATTAAAAGTTCGAATTTTAAAGTAATGTCTGAAGTTTTTATTCCCTTTTCCTTGCCATTTCCTTCTCTCTGTGGGCCCCCACTCTTTTCTTTCTCCTCTTTCCTCTCTCCCGATCTCCTTATCCGCCGATGGGGCCTCTTCCTCCTCGCATCTCTCCTTCTCTCCTATTCCCCGTGTGCCCACTCCTCCATTCTTTACTTCTTCTCCTCCTCCCTTCAGCCGGTAGAGCTTGCTCCACGCCCTCCTCCTCGCGCCATCGCCGCCCGCCGCAAAGATCCTCGCGCCACGCCCCTCCGCGACGCCGAGCCCCGCGCCGCCCCGCGCAAGCGCCGCCCGAGCCCGTGCGTGCCGGCCGCTGCCCTCCGGCCCTCCCCCGCTCGCCGGCCCCCGCCAAGACCAAGCCTCGCCTGCCCGCTCGCTTCGCGCGTGTTCGACTACAAGACCCTGCCGCCTCTACCTTTTCCCCTTGCCCCCTTCTTCCTCCACCGAGAGCCGCGCCGCTCACCTCGTCCCGCCACCTCCGGCGAACACGCCACAAATCGCTCACGCCACGGCGCGCCGCCGCCACTTCCTCCATGCGCGAGTGATTGGGAATCCGCGCCAAGCTAGCCGCCACGTGTTTTTCCCTTCCGCCGGCCACCGCTCTCCATTGCCGCCTCCACCTTGGTCGGCCCGGCGATTCCACGCGGTGAGAGCACCTCCTGCACCCCGAGGCTTCCCCAAGCCGACGGCTCGCTCTCCCCGCCGACGCGACCCGCCACGGTCGTCTCCCCGTGCCTGCTCGTGCTCATCGCCGTCCGCTGCAGCCTCACTCCGCCGGTTCGGTCACTCAGTGAGCTCTCGCCTCTACTCGTGCTCGTGCTCGCTCCATTCCATGCTCCTTCCTCTCCCGCTACGGCGCCCATCCGCTCCCTTCCCGACCGCTTCCATCGCCATCGCTTGTTGTGGCCCTTCCCTACCGCAGCCACCGCCTCCGGGGTCCTCGCCACCGGACGGCCCATTTTATTGGTCGCCGCCGCCTCCCGTGCGTCTCCCACTGCGCGCCGCTGCAATGCTCGGCTCTTCCTCTCCCTGTCTTCCTTGTCTTTGCCCCGCCTGCTCAGTCAGTCACCGGCTCCCCTCTTGCGCCTCTGTGCAAGGTGGCCCGACTAAAAGCTTGGCCATAAACTCACGCGCAGCAGTGTGCTCTTCCACTCCTAAATTGGTATCTAAAACTATCTCATTTTACGCAGGGCAGTGAACTGTGTTTTGTAAATAGAGGGAATGAGGAATTAGTGCAAATTGTAATGGGGACTTAACTTATAAACTTGTCTTTAATAAATTTCTTGATAATAAAAAGGTAACAACTAACATATAAATTCTAGTGCAAGACTAACACAAAAGAATGCATGTTCTATTTCCAATAATAAGAAAATCGACAGTATTCCCGAGATGATGTTAGAAATCGAATATGTTAATTTAATTGTAAGGTCATCTTTTGTGAATTAGAGGTAATAGAAGTTGACCCTAGATGGTTAAAGTCTCATATTTAAGGCTTTATAAAGATGATTTTAATACTCTCAAAATTCAATGTTCAAGCAAATCAAATCTTAAGTCACCACCATCCTCCTTTATTGTGCCTAAAATAGATCCAATATTCTCCATACTTTAATTAAGTTATTACAAGTATTGAGTCATTAAATGGCAGATGCCATCCTAGATAAATGATGCCGCATGAAATATCAAAACGATATCGAGCATTTGAAATTATACCCTCCCCGTAAACCTCCGCATCTTGAAATCACGGTTCGATTTACTATCTTCGTTGAACTCTTTTATTGATCCGTAAGTCTCCCCATAGAACTTTCTTGATAAATGTAAACGATGATAAGAGAGTTATCAACTAACAGATTGAACCTCGCTTTCCCTAATCGCCATGTATGGCTACTACCTTTCTCGAGTGAATAAATGCCTGAAAATACTTATTATGTTGAATCCTCGTTATCCTAAAATTTTCTCTCACAAAAGAAAGCTTTTGACAACTCATTCCCTTGGTTAAATCCATACTACCAGATTCATGGCACGCGAATCTGATCATCCTTCAATTCCCAAGTCGTAATAAATGTATAATTTAAATTAAATCGGTATTTAAAGTGTTTGGATTTATTTGGACTCTTTGAGTATCCGCTTATTTGATTCAGTCGCTAGTCGCGTAATTAGGAGTGGAAGCCGTGAAGATTCAACTGATCCAATGAGATCAAGCTCGGCGAAGATAGAGATCGAAGATCAAGATAAAGCATTGTGTGAGCTCAAGACCGCGTAAACCGCTTCAAGTAGTCAATACTTTGATCATGTTGAACCTACATTTCGCAAATTATTTTGGTTTTAAATCATCAAATTGCATGTGTATGTTATATGCAAATCCATGTTAATTTAAGATTCTAGTTACATGCCTATTGTTTACCTTGAATAATATTACACCCTCTTTGAAATATTTGAATATGTGAACATTGTCGCCTAGCAAAACTATAATATTAACCTTTGAAAGTAAGTCCTAATTATATGCCATGCTTAGTATTGCATAGATACTCATGGGCGCGAGCGCCAAGCATCACTTGTAAACCCGAGAAAAATTGGTTGGCGGTTATAATGGGAATGACTGTATATTTTGGAAATGATTATTTTATGCTCTCAAAATCCCCAACTTGCTTAAATATCCGGGGGATTGGTTGGATGTGTGAGTGTGGTGCAGTGGATGCACAAAATGGGTTAGTGATAGACCGCCTGTGATACCACTAAGGACTGAATCTTGTCATGACCTCCCGTAAAATAAGACAACCACAAGTCTCAGAATTACAACTTGGCTAAGTACATTTATCGAATCGTGGAATTCATTCATCCATCGACTTAAACCTATTTATACAAACTAAGCAAATAAATCAATGCATCCAACAAAATAATTGATTAAATGATTAACTCCATACTTTAATTAAGTTATTACAAGTATTGAGTCATTAAATTGTCATTAATTTTTTTACTAAGATTCAACGGATCCAATGAGATCCGTCATTCCATTTCTATTGCATAGTTGATTGGTTGGGCGGTTAGGGAATGACTGGTATATTTTGGAAATGATTATTTTATGCTCTCAAAATCCCCAACTTGCTTAAATATCCGGCGGATTGGTTGATGGTGTGAGTGTGGTGCAGTGGATGCACAAAATGGGTTAGTGATAGACCGCCTGATACCACTAAGGACTGAATCTTGTCATGACCTCCCGTAAAATAAAGACAACCACAAGTCTCAGAATTACAACTTGATACATTTATCGAATCCTCTCTCCTCTTGTGTACAAACTCGCAGAGTCAAAACTATTCGAATAGATGCAATGTTTGGAAAATGGGAATGGAAAAATGGAGGGCGTGAAAGCCCCGATTTGAGTTGTCCCGGTGTCGCCCTAGTGGTAGGCTGATAACGCTGAAAGATGTCATATGTATGAAAAATCTATATCTTTCTATTCTTACAAGATAAAATATGGGAAGAATAAATGGAGTCGTAAGAAAAGAATATGGTTGTTTATGGTAATTGCATAAAGAAGTTGGGGATTCATGTTGATCATCTATAAATATAAACTCTTGGAAGATGTTGAATTTAATATGATTTGAGATGGATAATTTGAATCTTGGGAATTTGGGTATTTATTAGTCTAGCGATATTATCAACGATATTCTTCTTGAAGTAGTTAGAGATGGATTATAAGGCAAAAAAGCAAATTATGGTTGTGGGTCAAGATGGGTTGGATAGTTAGGAATTAGAATACGTCTAGATAAATGATGTCACTAGCTCCCCAATTGATTGCTGGATTGTATAATTGATAAAATTTGCTATTTGGAGTATTTGACAACACTAAATATAGTAAGTGTGAGTCTTTGGTGGATTTAGTCGATGATGTCATTTATGAGGAGTCTTTAGGTCACAAGAATAACAATATGATATAATAATAGAAATGCTACTAGACGCATTTTATGGCAAATAAAATAACTCGAGCCTCTCCTTTGTTAAGCCATGCATACTATTTATCCATGAGTATTGGCCTTCTCACCCGCTTTTGCGAAAAATTTAGAATCTCAAATCACCTCGCCAATGATTGGACAAGCTGAGAAGATGAAGATGTCAAGGGCATCGCGACTCCGCTTTAATGTCCCGAGGTCCCACCTGTTGCCCTTCGCAATCGCCCATGAGTAAGTCTACTATTATGCTGCATGATATGTACTATTCTAACAATCTCCCGAAAATCACAAAGGAATTCAAATCGGGTCCCGACATATACACCTTCTTAAACAAACTTCGATGTTTTCCTTGGTGTCCTCTCTTGACTGTTGGATCGTAAGGGCCTTCTCACCCCAAAAGCTAGCCAATGAGGTGAGGGACTCCATTACTTTTAAGTTAGGTTCATTGCCCTTCCACAACCAATGTGACTATTCTAACAATCTCCCTTCATACATTGGTCCTCGCCCCTTTACCGTCCCTTCACCGTACACCGACGGTCACTCAGGGTCACAGTCTATCAGACGTTCACACACTAGTGTCCATTGGGTCAGAGATGCTAGAACCGAGCTCTGATACCACTTGTTGGATCGTAAGGACCTTCTCACCTCAAAAGCTAACCAATGAGGTGAGAGACTCCCCCACTTTTAAGTTAGGTCCATTGCCCTTCCACAACCAATGTGGGACTATTCCAACATGACCAAAAAAAATCTAGGAGTGCAAATGAATATAAAACAAAAAAAAGCAAACAGGAGACCTCCTGACAAATTATCCTTCAGTTAAGTCATAGGAGCAGGTGGGAAAGCTGGATCCATACCAATAGTTTTCAACTATTCATCGTATCTGAAGCTATTCATCATCAGAAAAAGATGTGCCAACTATTGGCAGCGCATACAGGGAGCTTGGTCATGAGCCCCACTGTAGCACTTAATAGCAATACCAACCTTCCACAACAAGTTTAGTCATGCAAGGTAGCAAGCATTAATTTGACAATAGAACTTAGGCTATCTAATCGAATAAAGGATCGATCTCATGCAATTTTAACCTCAAGCCGCTACACTGCATGCCCTTAACTTGCTTTTACTTTAGCCAGCAGCCAAACCACCTGATAATTATTCACTGTTTAGGTAGACAGTTAATTGTTTCACTATTCACTTTGATCAGCCATTTGCCGACATCTTTAAACATTATGATACTAACTTTTCACATCATCTGCAGATGAAATCACTATAGAGCGAATAGACCAAAAGACTGAAAATAACTCACGTGTATCAATTATTTTTTTAGTGTGTACTCAAGTAGTATATTTTAGGAGCAGAGGCGTATTACATTATTATGATTGATATATTACATTATTTCATGACATCCCAAAGTCAAAGTTCTTCTCTAACAGCCTGTGAGCAATCATTTGGACATAATTCAAAATGCAAAAGTTTAATACTGGATTGTGCAAAGAGATCATTATTGTTAATAGGTCAAAGTTTAACATAATTTCTTTTGAAAAGAGCATACTTGAACTTCCTATGAAATTGATGATGAGCGCCAATTCTGAACTTCGACTTCAATGATACAATCACATTTCTCAGGTATTCACCTTAGCAGTACACCGTTTTAAAGGTCCCAAGGCACAAAAAAGTTTTCTCCCTACATCATTCGTCAAAATCACCCCCAAAACAAATGATAGTAATTGTATGGTTACCAGTGTTAGATGCATTTTTTGAGCTATCTTAAGAAATGTTTCCATCAGAAATGCTTCTATCAACAATCTATTAGCTTGCCATTTTCCAATTGAACGCCATAACAACCGAAGTGTGAGATGATCACCGTGATCAAGAACAAAGTTGCTGGGGTAGCTAGGCTGGGCACCGAAGTTGTCAAGGTTAAGATTTAGAGCTTGCACGACATGGGGCAGGATGAACCATTGAGTAGCCTGTATGTCGCGGAAAACACCAAACAAGAAGAATATTTAGCCTAGGAACACCACTTGAGAGGAATCCATAAGCAAAGAAACGGTCAAACAAGTGTTACAAAGGACGCACTTGGCTTTTTCTTTGGCTCAGCAGGGGAGTCACCCAGGCGGGGGAGAAAGACGCTGGTGCCGGTGCACTTGCGCTTGGCGCCAGGCGTAGTGAGAAGCACGGCGCGCGTGCCGGCAGCAACGGCGCATGTTGCTGCTGCTGTTTCTACAGCAGAGGCCACGCCGCCAGGCTTAGGTCAAGAGGCGTGGAGCCTTTGGCCATCGCTGCTGTAACGCCCCCATTTCTGGAGACAGTACGGAACATCATAATCGTACGGAATGTACAGTTACGACATTCTAAGTTTACATGTGATCATCACAACAGTACCAGCTTACATAAACGTACCAGCTTTATTACATTATTATATTGTTATTAATGTACACAGCGGGCGCGTAAGCCCATACACCACCACATACACACAAAAGGATCAACGGCCTGAGCGCGGCTAAAACCTAAGCCCAATCTTCCTCGGAGTAGATTGGTTCTTCAGGAGCGTCTTCTTCGACAGCGTCACCTTGCCAGTACTGGCCTTCTGGTAATTTTGTTTAGCAAATCATGAGTACCACTGTACCCAGCAAGTCACAGGGGTAAACCCTGGTTTACTATATGCATGGTATTCCAAGGATGGGAGTATATTTGTTGTATTACAGTGAGTGGATGCAGTTTTATTTATAAGCAAGGAAAACTTGAAGATGTTTGCTCCTTAAGAACATGGGTTTTGATTAACAGAATCAGTTCACCAGTTATCACATTAAATCATCTCCAATCCTATTTATGCCTCGTTATTGGAATCACCCAATTAACACAGCTTCATTAACCGGAAGCACGGCGTATTCGAATACCCTTTGTTACACTCTGCAGAGTTGCTCAACTTTACCCACACGATCCCTTAACTCCCGCGACAGAGTTAAGAAAGCCAGGTCGGTTCACTGCTCCATTCTTTATATAGACTCTACCCGATAGCATCACTCAGTCACGGCTACAATTGCGCATATACTCTTCTCTAGCCGTTTGTGAGTGGATACTACCGTTGTTAGGTACCCGCAGCATACCTAACTCCCCGTCTACCTGTCATCACAGCCTGTAGAGTTTCAATTGAATGGAGCAGCTACTAGACCAGTGTTGACAAGTCAACTCCTGTGGCCTGAGCGTTGACTATGTCTTTTACTTGGCACAAGGTTCTCGTCCTTACATTTTTCACCTGAGGCATCCAACCACGTCCCCCTCTGTGCCCACTGGCACTACCACCACCCATCCATACCAGCCTCTCACTCGGGTAAGGTTGTGGGCGTAGATCACCGCGTGATTTCGCACAGCACACCCTTCCCAGTCTCAATTCCCTAAGGTAAAGTCGTGGGCGTAGATCACCACGTGATTTCCCCACAGCACACCTTTACCTTAGTATCAGCTTTGAAATCCTACCGGCCTGCGGCCAACACCTTAGTAGTACAAAGTTGTTGTATGAGACGATCATGGTTACTTTGATATCATATATTATTTCTTACTAAGGTTGTCAAGGTGAATATGGCCATCAAGTTAAACGAGGCTTTTTATCAGTGGTAGGATTATCTAAATAGCATGCCATTCTAAACATTTTATTTAAGCACATACATTTCACAATTATCCATAATGCAAAATATAGTAATTAAGTATTGTAAACATTATGGGAATTCAATATGTTCAAAAACATGTGACTTGCCTTGCTGGTCTGTAATCTCTACTACGTCGTAGATCTGAGCAGTCGGCTCCGGCTCCGGAACTGGGACTTCAGCTACGTCGGATGCTAGCGTAAACACATAAAATCATAACATAAGCTCAACTCCAAAATATGGCCAAATCAAAGTAATTAATTCAAAAAGAACCAATTAGCATAAAATCTCAACCAAATACTTCAGAAGTGTGTGGATGGACATTTTTCTAGAAAAGGTATTTTTAAATCGATGAAATTTGTATTTGGGATATTTGGAGTTAGCAAAAGAGGGAAATTCAAATTTAGCAAATTTGAATTTGGAAGAACAGAGACCAGATTTGAACTCAGGGTATTTTTCTGATCAAGATGGTGTATTTTTGTATTTTTGAGAATTTTCTAGAATTTTCTGTGATTTTTGGGGATTTTCTGGATTTTCTAATCTCTATGAATGAATGGGCTCGGCCGATGAACAAAGCGTCGCCCGGCTGGCGCGCAACGCGGCGGCGGCGGATTCTCGCGGCACGCCAGCCCGTTGGCGGCCCGCCTTGGCCGAGCAGCCGGAGCTCAGCGCGCGCGTGGCGAAGCCAGCATTGGCGCGAGCGCGCTTCCGCCGATGGGCGACGCGTGGGCGGTGCAGACGGCGCGGATGGGGGCGGGGCGACACATCCGGGCGCTCGGATGGAGCGAAGGCGCGAAGTGGACGGCCAGGATTTGAGGGGGGCCGACGCTCGGATGAAGCTGGATCGACGGCCGAGCGTCGTCGTCTTCCTCCAGCGTTCCCGACTCGGGCGGTAAAACAGAGCGCGCTCTCCGGAGCGGGAGGCGAAGGCAGTGATGCTCCCGGAGAACGGCCTTAACCAAAAGGTGCGACTACGATAGCGGTTTCCATTTGTGGGTTTTTGGGAGGAGTGCGGTGAACAGGGGCGGTCGCCGGCTACCATGAAGAAAGAGGGGTGCACGGTGGTGCTAGACGATTCCGGCAGCCCTTCCTTGCGATTGGCTGCTGATTAACCATCTACGGAACCCCAGGGACCCGTTGGCAGTGGCGGTTCAGCTCGGGGAAGGCTGGAGTGGCTCAGCCACGGTGACGGCCTTGTGGCCGGCGGTGAGTTTCGTGGCCCGGCCACAGGGCAATTGCTCTTGCCTCGGCGAGACTTCTATCGTGTCCAGGAGCTAAATGTATAAGTGTGGACGCACGGAATTGGACTGAAATTGAGTAAATTCCTCAATTGCATTTTAGGGCTCACCGGCGCAGGGGTGGCGATTGCCGACGGTGGAGGCGGCGAGACTGCAATCGGTGGAGTGGGGAGAGGAAGGGAGCTGTCTGAAGGCGATCTACAGTGAAGTTGGGCCTTTATACGGCGTGTACAGCTGGCTCACCGAAGAGGCGGTTCGGCGCAAGGTCTCCCGCGAGGAAAGGGGAGAGGAGGGGTGAGCTGGGGCTGCGCCGAGCGGAGGAGGGCAAGGTGGCGAGACACCTCTTCGGTACTTGAGTGCTTCTTTGACTTTGGAGGGTCGGAAGCAACGCGAGGGCGAGCGGTGGCCGCGGCGAGGACATGCGCTGTCCGGGGCGTACTACGCGAGTGAAGGGGAGCAGCGGCGACTCCCTGGCGTGCGGGACCGGCGTCCAGGCGCTGGCTCCAGCGGGGAGGTGGCTGTCCCGGCTGCACGTGCGGAGAAGCGGCGGCGGCGCGTGCTGGCGCTTCTGGAGGCGAGGCGAAGGCAGCGAGCGCGGGCGGCGCCAGCCAGAGGCGAAGGCGGAAAGGGAGAAAAAGGAAAGCGGGTTTGGCTACTTTCTTGCCAAATTGGGAAAGGAACCAAATTCAACTTAATTTCCAAAATTTTTCAAAAAGGCTCAAAATTTGGGGCGTTTCAGCTGCCGCTCCCCTCTGCTACTTTAGGAGCTGCTGTTGCTTAAGAAGATGAAACTGTGAACCAACCGATGACGAAACATATCAGGCAAGGGCAACAGAACAAAAAGGAAACATACAACTGAACAATCTTGACAAGAACAACGCACCTGAGCGGTCTGCATCTAGCGCTGCGTGACCAAGTGAGCGAACAGGTTGTAGTACCCGTCGGCCGGGACCTTGGTGGCCGGCACTGCAACGGGCGGCGGCGGCAAAGGCTTGCGGGCCAGAGGCATGAAGCCACCGTGGCCGTGGAAGCCGTAAGGGTTACTCGGCACTGAGATGCTGATGGCCAACCGCATGCACGTCACCTGATCAGCAGCCTCATAAAGGAGGTCCCACGGGTTGATCGATTGCTACTCTAGCGGCGAAAATGGTGGCGAGTACACTGCGACGCCACGCCATTCAGGCTCCCTTGCCCCGACATGGCCACATGGGTAGCCCACACAGCGACTGTACATGTCAGCAAGCATCAGAATTGATTTAAACAAAAGCCAATCAAGTCCAACTAGAAAATTGATGATTCCTAGATGAAATCAAACCCTGGACAACATCAAATATGATCAAGTGGACGCACTTCTCGAATGTATGTATCCTTGCTTTGCTTTTGTTGCAAGATTTTGGTGCCGTCTTAGTTCTAATCATCTCGTAGCATAATGCCGGAATCACTTGCTTGCATGAATGTCGGTTTTGGCCTAATTACCACGATTGCTTAAAGCACAAATGAACCAAAATTCCCTCACAAACAGCCGCAATGTTGAGTTTTTGGCCCAATGGGCGGTCCGCGCCACGCGAGGTGATAGGCAACTCCATCGCAAGGCCTGCCGCCTCTAGTCGACGCCGAAGAGGTGAAAGGAGGAGGGGCAAGGGACCTTGGCCTCATCACCGCCGGCAGTCGGAGCGAGGCCAGCCGCGTCTCCCCGCAGGCAGTCGCCGCCACCTCCGTCTCCTGACCTCCCGGCGTTTCCGCTGCTGCCGTCGCCGCCAGGCCTGCCTTCCCTTGTTTTCCTTGTGTTGCCACCGCGGCCGCCGGAGTCAAGAAAAGCAATGGAGCGAGTCGGCGGCGGCGAGAAGCAGCTCGAGGACTGCTCCGTCTCCAAGTCAGTCAGTCCCTCCCCTTCCCTATATCAACCCTTTCGATTCTTGCTGCTTCAGTCGCGGTCTGTCGATTGATCTATCCATCTATCTAGTTTTCGGGGCTTAGACGCACAGAATTGGGGAGCCCTCTGCTTGCTTGCCTCGTGGTAGTTGTAGGGTCGAGATTTCTTTCTGATTATCCTGAATCGCGTTGCTCGAGCCTCGAGGTCACATTCCCGTGGGGCTAAACACCAACTGGCGAAAGAGAAATTGATCTGTAAGGGAATGGATGGCAGGCTTGTTCAGTCAGCCATTCTTTGAAGAGCGATGAACCCGTAAGGCCGTAAATGTGATGCCGAATAGGAGTTTTTAATTTACAGGCTACGATAGAGTTTCAATGATCTATAAGTTGTTCAATGAAAACAAAATACTGCTATGCGATAATTCCCTGGCTTTCCTGTAGTATAGTGTGATGAGAATGGGAGTATGAATGACATTGCGTTCCCCTTTTTATAGTTTTGGTGAACTTGTTAAAGTGTTAACCTTGTTCTTTGACCTAAAGGTCACTGCTGATTATAAATTCATGGTAGTTAACGTAGTTCACACTGTTCTGGTTTCTAGAAATTTGACCTTGTTTATTGGTACAAATGTCTATAAGAGAGTTGCTATCCAGAAGTTCGGGTGGCAATTTGATCTAATCGCCCTCCGGCAGTGGTTTATTTACATAAACTTCTGTTTAGTTTTATCCAGCATGATAATTTATGAACTAAGCTTGATTTTTGGGAGATGGATTTAGTTTAGTCTTTAGATCTAGCAAAGCTCGACTTACACATGACTTTATCAGGTTTAGATTGAAATGGGAACACACTTTAGATTCTGCTACTATGCTTTTTTTTAATCTCCATCTTCACTCGCTAGGGCATTTAGGCCATAGCCTTTTGCTTATTACATAACTATCTGATTGCCTAATGTACAAGGTGAGAGAAACTGAACTCATGAAACTATATTAATTACAGTCCCTCCTTTGTTGTGCTCACAATGGTGGGCTTGTACACATCAACAAAATCAAAAGCGAGAATATTAGACAAGGGTTCTCTTGGATGAAAAATTGCAATTTGGCATCCCTAGGAAATTCAGGCCCAATGAAATCCGACACCACTTCTAGACATATAATGTAATATAGACCTAGTAACAATGCATGTAACAGTATAATAGGACTGATGTGATGATTTAATGCTTCAATACTATATTGGGTTGAAACTACAAAACTACCATGCAGTAAACCAAATAAATGACTACAAGCATTTGTGTCCCACTCAACCAAAATTAGTTGCGTTCATAATCTATTAATGTATTTGACGCTAGTGGTGCCTTTTTTAAATTGACAGGAGAATGTTTCATTCTCTCGTGCCATGTACGTGTTTAATGAAATTTAAACTGCCTGGTGTCATTTATGTCACCTTTGTCTTCCTGTTCTTATGACTGTGGCTTGTAACATTAGGCAATTCTAAGCTTGCTTGCATACATTCTATCTGAAATGGGAGTGTCTTTGACTTCACTTTTTGTAATTTTTTCCCTCTTATATTCACTGTCGTAGGATGTTTAGAACATAATATTTTTCTTGATTACATGATTATCCAAAGTTCAACATACTCTCCTCAGATCACTTGATGCCTATGGCTGTTTCATCATTATGCTTTTTTTACAGAACAAGGGTTGTTCCATGTCATTGATAGTGCTGTGTTGTTCATGTTTTGTTTAAACCAGTCTCTCCATGTAATCCCTATCGTTGAATGCAGAAATGGTATTTGCTGTGCAAAAGTAAATCTACTTGAATAGGTACAAATTACAACTTTGCTACATAGCTATTGCAATCTATTTAGGCGTGAAAGGATAGCAAATGTTGTGGTTTGACTAAAGTTTTAAGTTTCCCCTTTTCGTGCCTAGTAATCCCACGATTTTGCTCATAGAAATCCATGGGCTACTTAATTTTTTTCCATGCCTTAAGAAAGTATAATGTATTAATGTAGAAGCAAAAACTATACAATGTGAAGTCAAGTACAGTGATGTTAACTGAACTCAAGCAAACCATCCAAGCATTCTCAAATTGGTGAATCAGTGCCAGCACACTGTTGTGACTCGTGAGCACAAGGGAGAAGAAGAGACAAATAGTTTGCATTGTTTTCCCTCATGACATTGAGTTATTTCATATTTGAATTTTGCTGTGAACCTAAACTGATTTCATGCTACGGTACCAACATAAAAGTGAACTAAAGAAAGGCATTCGAAGTAATATAAAGTTGGCACAGATATGAGATGCAGTTACACAAAAATTTGGGTACATTCTATGACATGTGCTCGAGCATGATCATACGTGCTATGGGATGTGCACGGGCATGATCATATATACCTGGAAATTTTGAGATTACTGAATTGTGTGAATAATGCTTAATTAAAAGAGATAATCTGGAGAACTTTTGATATGGTTTAAGATCATGGGCTCGAAGTTTTCTGTATGTTTTTTATATTTCAGCTTTGAGATGGTAAACTTATGTTATCGTATACTGAAGTTACCACCAATGAATGACATTGAGCTTAGATATGTAAGCGTCGCAGATATATGCCTGGAAATACATAGGGTATAACAAACAGCTCTTTAGGCAGCAGTCTTGCTTGGAATAAATGCTATGCTGATACAGCTTCTCATATGCATGCAGTGCCCTCGGAACTTGGTTGTTCTCGGTTGCTGGTGCTCTCGTTGCTATTCCTGTGGGCATAAAGAAGAAATCCTTAGCTCCACTGGTGTTCTTTGGCACTACTGGAACTATGCTTGACATCATCATGGGCATTAGCCAGTGCGAAGTGCGAGCGGGAGCATGCTGAGCGGCAGACGAAGCTTTTGGAAGCACAGAACCTTTCGGCGAACTCTTCAACAGTGGGTGAAAACTGACTGAATCCTTTGCCGATGTGGACAAGTGAAGTACACCTGCTGTTTCTCAACCTCTGGGGTTACCTGCCATGATCCTCTGCTCATGTGCGAAACAGACGCCCTCTGATCTTTGGAAACCTTGTTTTTCTTCCTATTTCCCAACAATGTGTATTGAGCGATGATCAGTGTGAGCCAGTGTTAGTTGAGACAATGTTTTATCACTTTTTGTTGGATATTCTGAAGGTGATTGCCGATTGGTCTTCATCGATATGGGGATAGCAACTGCTCGACATGTCATGGTCATATAGACTGATCGACTTCAGGGACGCTGTGATTGTATGACATGGTTGTAAACTATCTATGCAGTTATATGAAGTACCCATTGGTGAAATCCCTCCTATCAGTCCAATTAGGGGTGGAAAAAAAGCTCGTTAGTGGGGCTCGTTGGCTCGGTTCAAAATTGTTTCAATTATACTTATTAATTGGTTAAACATTAAAATGAGTTGATTTTAAATGAATTTGAATTTTGCTCTAACTCGGCTCGGCTCGTTAACTCGTTTCTAAAAATACTTTTAAATTACTCGTAAAATGTTATTAAATCAAACTATGTTAATTTTAGATAAAACTCGATAAAACGAGGAGTTGGCTCGATATCCACCCCTAAGTCCAATATACAAAACTTGGATTCACCTTTTTTTCCTTTTTTTATTTTGAGTTGAACAAATTATTGCCATTGATCTTAAATAAGTATATAAGACAGTCGATGGTCGCCACTTCTACACTAATAATAATTAAATTGATAATTACCACATGTACTCTTATTTATATTGGATTGTCACAACTTCTCATCAATGCATTGTACCTAGCAGTATGTCCATAGCTAAACTGGTAGACGCCAGGATGGAGATTCTAGCAAAAGATTTATGTCGGAAGGTCGATAATTTTCAGAAGGAAAACCTTCCATACGAAGTCATGTACCTATAGCATCGTGCCATTTCGTATCCGAACTATCGATCAAAATAATGAAAGATCCAGACAAACACTTTTTACATAAAAAGATCGAGATTAATCGACATGCTAATTTGCTATTGGGAATAGTACTTTTAATCTTGACAGATGACAGGCCACGAAGCTAAGGTTTTGATACTCACGAAAATAAAATACATAGCAATAAGAAAGCAGATAATCTATATACCACTCAACTAAATATGTTTGCGATTTCCATAAGAAAAAAACCATGTTTTTTTATTGCAGTCGATTTTCTCACCGTTAGATGTAGTTAGGGATCCACGCACTTAACCACACTCCCTTTTTCACTAAAACAAATGTGAGCGGCAAAATACTGCTGCTGGAGGAGTTGCAGAAGAATTTCCTGTCCTGCAACTTGCCACAAAGAGCTCCTGAGCTTATTGTGGTCAAAGTATTGTAAGACTCAACTTTTTTGTTGCTGTCTTTTTTATAGGCCTTATGGTCGGAGCGAAATAGAGTTAATGCAATATAGAGGAGGTGTGCTTCTAGATAGGAAGAACATCAATGGAATTCGAGGAGGCTTTTGTGATGTCTGAATGCATTCTTGTGTAGAGAGCAATGAGATGCCTGCGACCGGATGTTATGAAGTTTAACACTGATGGTGCTTTTTGTTAGGATCCAAGAGTTGGAAGCTAGGGTTTTATTGCCCGGGATTCGATGGGTTCAGTGATCTGTGCTAGGATAGGTAAATGTTGAACTTCGCAACATGCAAGGCCTACAGAAGCAGGGGCGTGCCTTAGAGCAATCCATGCGGCGGTGGAGCTGGGTGTAGGAAGAAGTTTTGTTGAATCGGATGCATCGGCTTCGGTGGTGGCTGTAACACCCCGGCTTCTCCTGAGCCCAAAGTGCTACCACCTACTCTATAATGCTACCAACTTCAACTTTTGCTACTGGTCATGCGAAGCAATTATTTATTTAAATAGCAACCAGACGACAAAAGTTAGTACACTTGACACTAAGCGCAGCAGAGATATAACTTCGCTAATTACCAAAAAGGCACTTAGACTATCCAAGAGTAGATATGTCAACTGTAGATGACTTGTGAATCACTGTGGTACGTGAACAACTGTGCTACTCCCGCCCATGCATGTCATCTTCAACAGATTCCTATAAAACAACGTTAAAGTAAGGGTGAGTCCGAAGACTCAGCAAGCGCACGATAAAACAGTAACATCACTTTAGCAATACAGTTAATTTCACGAACTGTAAGCTGTAAATCCACTCTATGATCGTAAATGATAATTTAATTCAGAATCAGAATCGTAAATCAACTCTATAACTGTAATCTGTACCTCAACTCTATATCTGTAATCTGTATCACTTTCTCTGTCACTTTCATGTAATGCATCTGTGATGCAATGCTATGCAATGCATCTATAATGCATTTGTAACCACCAAATCACATTTATGAGCTGTAACCCAGAATATCTGGGTTCCCTTTCTGTCACCTGTTCATTTCCTGTAAATGCAGTGCAATGCAATGCCATGCAATGCACCTCTGTATGCAACTTATACCAATATAATGGAGGGCTTCACCCGTCGATGAAACTCCTCTGCCTCCATCCCGTGGAGGTGCCTTGTCGAAGGGAGCTCCTCGTAGAAGCTATAGTTCACCCTTTCGATAGGACTTTTCTGCAGGTGTCTTGCCGAAGGGAGCCTCTTGCAGAGACTATAGTTCACCCTTTCGGTAGGACTTTTCTGTAGGTGCCTTGCCAAAGGGAGCCTCTTGCAGAGACTATAGTTCACCCTTTCGGTAGGACTTTCTGTATGCACATGCTTCTCGCCTACCTCTGTAGGACTTTCATGATGCTCATGGTGCAATGCAAATGCATGTCTCATTAAGCATCAAAATTCATGAATAACATCTCATGAGTACTATAAATCACAACATAAAATACGGGTACCAAACATTTAGCACAATTCACTATTCTACCATGCACTTGCCTGTTAACCTGACGGACGGTGCGTGGACGGCACCAGACTCGAACCGCCACCTGAACAAGCAGCAATTATAATGATCGGTATTAATAATGCTTGACTCGGCAAATAAACAGGGAGAAGGTTTCGAGGCATTACCCTAGCCCCAACAACAAGATTGGGGTACTCTTGGCCGGATCTGACGAATCTGACGGCAGGTCACCCTTTTCTTCTTTTTTTTCTTTCTTTTCCTTTCCTTCGGCCGGCCAGCTCTCCTGGACTTTCCTCTTTTTTTCCTTACCGGCCGCACCCCTTCTTCTTTCTTTTCTTCTCACACCAGCCCTCCCTCTCTCTCTTCCCACGCCGACGCCTTGCTTCCTCTTTGCTCCCGTCAGCCGACGCCCCTCCTCACTCCCTCACCGGTCGGCGCTCCTCTCCGTTCGGCCTCTCTCCCACTCCCCCTATTCCAGTCGGCCGGCGCAACCCCCCTCCTCTTCTTCCCCGCTCAATGGCAGCTCCTCCCATCTCCCCTCAACGGCGGCCCCTCCCTGCTCCTCTCGGCCGAGCCAGCCCTCCTCCACTCCCGTGGAGCAGCGGCGGCGGCGAGCGGGGTGGCCAGGCGAGAACGGGGAGGCGGCAGCGCACGGGCTAGGGCGGCGCGAGGGCAGCTAAAGGCGGCGAGCTAAGGGCGGTGATGCGCATGACAACGACGCGCGCGCGGGCGCGCGGCGCGCGTGTGCGCAAGCGGCGGCGGCACCGGTGAAGCGCGCGGCGGGCGACGAGCGAGCGCGCCGGCAGTTAGCAAGCGCGAGAGCAACAATGCCAGTGCGACGGGGAGGAGAAGGCAAAAATGATTTTTGCCTCCTCCTCCACCTGGCTCCCCCTCTTTATAGGGCTATGGATTGGGCCGGGCTGGGCTGAGACAGCCCAGATATTACATTCTACCCCCTTAACAGAATTCGACCCCGAATTCTGCAACTCGATAACCTGTACAAACAAACAGCTAAATCAAATATAAATTAATTGTAACTCGTACCCGTAGAGAACAACTCTGGGTATTTCTCGCGCATGCGAGATTCCAATTCCCATGTCGCTTCTCGCTCAGTCTGATGCGACCATAGGACTTTCACATACCTTAACGTTCTGTGTCTCAACACTCTCTTCGATTCCTCCAGAATCCGAACTGGACGGGACTCGAAGGTAAGGTCTTGCTTAAGGGGCAATGGTTCTTGCACAATCTCATGTTCTAGATCCCTTAAGTACTTTTTCAACATAGACACATGAAACACCTTATGAACTCCTCGCATCGACTCGAGAAAGACCCAAACGATATGCCAACTTTCCAATTCGTGCCTGAATCGGCGACGGCACAATGTACCGCAGGCTAAGCTTCCCTTTGATACCAAATCTCACAATTCCTATAGTGGGAGACACTCTCAAAAGCACATGATCCCCCACCTCGAACTCTAAATTTCGCCTTCTAATATCCGCATAGCTCTTCTGTCTACTCTTGGCAGCTAGTAGATCTTGTCTAATCTCCGCTACTCGTGCTACTGTCTGTTGGACCCAGCCTGGATCCAAAACTACCTTTTCGCCTACGATATCCCAACAGAGCAGCGATCTACACTTCCACATATACAGAATCTCAAATGGCGCGGCCCAAACACTGGAGTGGTAGCTGTTGTTGTAGGCAAACCCCGCGAGTGCCACCACAACCTCCCAGCTACCTTTCCATGACAAAACATAGGACCTCAACATGTCCTCTAGTGTTTGGATGGTGCGTTCGGATTGCCCATCTGTTTGTGGGTGAAAAGCAGTACTAAACTGAAGTTTTGTGCCCAAAGCGTTTTGCAAGCTCTCCCAAAACTTGGAGACAAACTTAACATCTCTGTTTGAAACTATCTTGGGCACAGCATACAATCTCACTATCTCACGCACATAGACTCAATTCTCACGTTATCCTACGTCTGGTCTAACACGACCAATACCTTAGCAACCTTTAAGATCTCATGCCTCGGCATGAGGAAACCATCAATCCTTCAAGAAAATCACTCATTGCTTGCACAAAAGAGATAACGCTACTTTTGTTCTCAACAAAGAGTGCTCTTCTCTTTCACGAGAGAAGTATCACCTAACACTCATAAACCCGACTCGCTTTTACAAAGCAAAGTCTCTTATAAAGGTAATCCAATCATAGGATCAATCTCTTCATCCACAAATAATAACCTTTCTTCTAAAATAATTGGGAATTCACTTCCCCACAGGAAATCATTTCATCACAATAAATCCACTCAGAGTGAAAACCAGACAGGACATCAATCCTCATCCTGACAAACAACTTTATGCCGCATATACCATACGAAATATTTCTATTCCCCAGATCAGTCTTTTCTTTTCAAAGAAAAGAAAGTATATTCTTTTAGGTATATTGATAACGCCTTAGCAAAAACCTCCTAGACAACAAGTGAAATGCGAAAATCCCGCAACTTTCTACTTAACTCCAATATCCCTCAAAGTGGCCCTGAACGAATTCCCAAATCAAGGGAACCCACAGTAATCCTTTGACTATCGATCAATCATTTCAGTCGATAACACGAAAGATATATTTCTTCGTGTCCCTTAAAAATCAATATCGATCACACATCCATGTGACTAAACTCACAAAGATAGTTCTTACTAACTCTCTTAGCAAGAAGAATAGAATCTCAATGTTCAACTTCAACTCATGAAATGATTCATTACTCTAGCTATTTCCTCAGTCAATGATCACCGAACACAGTGAACATAAAAATCACCCATCTGGATTCAATTCCTCATATCCACAAAATGAGGTAAGCTCCATTCGAAATTTCCTTTAACATCAGAGAATTAAATCCTCTAATAGCTCCACTTCAACTTTACCTCAATCTTTTAGACTCCACTGGCTATCAACAAATCTGAGGCTTAGATATCCAAAACATAATTCTGGGAAACTCTTTTACCCAAAAATCTCACTCTTGACACTATCAATGATTCACCAACTTGTATGTGATATTAGTCACATTACTCCCCGTAGACGCTACCAGTTGTAGCAACACGATCGGTTTTACCCCTAAGGCCAATATTTTTCTCAATCAATTTCCCACAAAGATTATGGCATAAAATCAACTCCAAACTCTATTAGCCACCCAAATCTTTATTATCACCTCATTGCGAATATATCAATCATCCTTACTATAGATTTAAGCCTAATAGAGCTTCATGCTATGAATTTAGCATTCATCAACATAAACCCCCCAAGGCCCACCAAACTTCATCACTTCACTGCACACAATAGCACAATCATCAAGACTATCTCGTGTGCAACCACACAAGGTGCGGACATAATTCTATCATCAAAATATCCACTACCAGTTAACAATCCCATAAGCACCTGATTCCAAGGCACTGACTAAAGTCCACCAGTTCGACTCTTTAGAGATAATCAATCACCTAGATTTCGACATATAACATATGTACACCCGTGAACTGCATTTATGTTTGTCTTAAGCATAAGATCCATCTGTTCTACCTCCATAGGCGTGCTCATAATTTCTCACCAATGCAGTGGTGACTTCACTAGCTCATGCCTTAGAGATTGCTGCCAAATCCCACTAGGACTTTATTAGCTCCCTTCGAATTTGAATCACACAGCTCTACAACAATTCTTCTCCATTCAACTTAGCTCGGAAATTTATCTGACATCAAGATTCCTATTCTTATCCTCCCAACTAATCCCAATGGTTCTAACATTACAACTATTAGAACTTCCCAAAACATTGGTCTTGATTATAATAATCAACCATTCAATGTAGCTCAATAGTCTATGCAACCATAATCACCAACTGCTTCACCATTAATTCAAACCCAACTATTAAGTAGAATAAATCTACCTCGCGCGGCTACTTCTCATGTAACTATTAAATCCCCATTGGATTCAATCAATCTCAATCCTACAGACATAACTACAATCAATTACTCTCCTGGGTTCTTATACTTTAGAATTCCTCGCCTACTAGGTCATTACTTTAATCATCATAAAACACTATCCATAATGATAGGTTAAGATAAACACTTATTCCCATTCAAATACCCCAGAAGATGTTTACTACTAAGTACAAGGTCTTTCCAAACATGACTACCATATAACATCAACATTAACCCATTCTACTAACAAGCCTCCAACATCAAACACACAAAAGTATCCCCTTCAGCTACGAGTTACAAACTCAAGGGTTTAAACAAAACACACCACTGCTACAACTATAACGTCACCTAACTTCTAAACAGTAGGCGCGTGATTTTCGTGTAGCGCCAAACAAAGAAGAGATCCGCCCTTTGCCGTGGCGGCACCAAAATGATGGCACAGTAGCATGCTGAATCGAACGATTGGTGCGGGGCGCCAGAATACTCGGTAGGTGGCGCCAAGAAGGAGGTTGCGATGCGATATTGGCTCCCACTTAATGATACTAGAGGGGTTCTGACGACAAACCAACTGCTTGTGGCCTATTCGACCACAATGTCGACACTTTCCCGTCCAGGAACATTCGACAGCACGGTGCCCTCCACCGCACTTAAAACAGATCATACCTTGCCCTGGGACAGGACGATATGGATATGTTGGGGTCGTTGCGGAAGAATGAGGCATTGCAGAGGAAAATGGCCTCGGGTAGACAGGTTGAGTCAATGATAGAGAACATTGGTCCCCCTGAAACCTCTTGAGAATGGGTCGCTGAGAAAACCTGCCTTTACCCTCAAAGTTCCTTCTCTTTAAAGTATAGCGACACTCCTGTACTTGTTGACGAAGTGTTTGAACCTCTCTATGAAGATTTCGCAACTCGCTGCCGAATCTACTAGAACACCAGCAACTGGTTGAACAGCCAAAACAACATCCTCCCCTACATCACCAATACTCTCCTCCGCTAGAGGTGGTGGCACTGCCGGACCGCGCCCGCGAGCACTGCAACCACAAACACCACGACCTCGGCCTCTACCCTTTGGCATCTCTGTTCACAACAGAGAAGCAATCACACAATCAACTCACAATCAACAACTTTAGCAGTACAGATCAGCATCACAATTAGGGAAAACGCATATGCAATGCAAATCCCAAACCCTGTGCAATAATGTGTGTCAAGTTTTAGCAATTGTATAACCTAGGCCAAGTCTTAATTTACTAACCAATTCTGAGTCAAATTCTTGATTAAGACTACCTAGGGTACCAAATTATCCACCACGGACCTAACGCCAGCTCTGATGCCAACTGTAACACCCCGGCTCCTCCTTGAGCCCAAAGTGCTACCACCTACTCTATAATGCTACCAACTTCAACTTTTGCTACTGGTCATGCGAAGCAATTATTTATTTAAATAGCAACCAGACGACAAAAGCCGGTACACTTGACACTAAGCGCAGCAGAGATATAACTTCGCTAATTACCAAAAAGGCACTTAGACTATCCAAGAGTAGATATGTCAACTGTAGATGACTTGTGAATCACTGTGGTATGTGAACAACTGTGCTACTCCCGCCCATGCATGTCATCTTCAACAGATTCCTATAAAACAACGTTAAAGCAAGGGTGAGTCCGAAGACTCAGCAAGCGCACGATAAAACAGTAACATCACTTTAGCAATACAGTTAATTTCACGAACTGTAAGCTGTAAATCCACTCTATGACTATAAACTGTAATTTAATTCTGTAACTGTAAGCTGTAAATCAACTCTATAACTGTAATCTGTACCTCAACTCTATATCTGTAATCTGTATCACTTTCTCTGTCACTTTCATGTAATGCATCTGTGATGCAATGCATCTGTAATGCATTTGTAACCACCAAATCACATTTATGAGCTGTAACCCAGAATATCTGGGTTCCCTTTCTGTCACCTGTTCATTTCCTGTAAATGCAGTGCAATGCAATGCCATGCAATGCACCTCTGTATGCAACTTATACCGGTATAATGGAGGGCTTCACCCGTCGATGAAACTCCTCTGCCTCCATCCCGTGGAGGTGCCTTGTCGAAGGGAGCTCCTCGTAGAAGCTATAGTTCACCCTTTCGATAGGACTTTTCTGCAGGTGTCTTGCCGAAGGGAGCCTCTTGCAGAGACTATAGTTCACCCTTTCGGTAGGACTTTTCTGTAGGTGCCTTGCCAAAGGGAGCCTCTTGCAGAGACTATAGTTCACCCTTTCGGTAGGACTTTCTGTATGCACATGCTTCTCGCCTACCTCTGTAGGACTTTCATGATGCTCATGGTGCAATGCAAATGCATGTCTCATTAAGCATCAAAATTCATGAATAACACCTCATGAGTACTGTAAATCACAACATAAAATACGGGTACCAAACATTTAGCACAATTCACTATTCTACCATGCATTTGCCTGTTAACCTGGCGGACGGTGCGTGGACGGCACCAGACTCGAACCGCCACCTGAACAAGCATTAATCATTTCAATCATCACTCATGCAATATATTCATGTATGAGCAAATGATATCACTCTAATGTCCAACCCGACATAATCAAATCTTGTACCACCGGGCAACTTCCCATTGTCCTGGTGCGTAACCAATCTGTAAAATTAGCGATTTCACTATTTATACTCGTTAATCAAAGTCTATACACTTAATCTCACTTTAATCAGTTATACTGTTTAACCTCAAATTATGCTTTCCTTCTCCCTCTTCTGCCATAGATCGACCAGATCAACAGTGGCAGTACCAATTTCGTCGTCCCAACATTCATATTAATAAACGATACCTAACGGATCACATGCAGCAATTATAATGATCGATATTAATAATGCTTGACTCGGCAAATAAACAGGGAGAAGGTTTCGAGGCATTACCCTAGCCCCAAGCAACAGGATCGGGGTACTCTTGGCCGGATCTGATGAATCTGACGGTAGGTCACCCTTTTCTTCTTTTTTTCTTTCTTTTCCTTTCCTTCGGCCGGCCAGCTCTCCTGGCCTTGCCTCTTTTTTTCCTTACCGGCCGCACCCCTTCTTGTTTCTTTTCTTCTCACACCAGCCCTCCCTCTCTCTGTCTCTTCCCACGCCGACGCCTTGCTTCCTCTTTTCTCCCGTCAGCCGACGCCCCTCCTCACTCCCTCACCGGTCGGCGCTCCTCTCCGTTCGGCCTCTCTCCCACTCCCCCCTATTCCAGTCGGCCGGCGCAGCCCCCCTCCTCTTCTTCCCCGCTCGACGGCAGCTCCTCTCGTCTCCCCTCAACGGCGGCCCCTCCCTGCTCCTCTCGGCCGAGCCAGCCCTCCTCCACTCCCGTGGAGCAGCGGCGGCGGCGAGAGCGGGGTGGCCAGGCGAGAACGGGGAGGCAGCAGCGCACGGGCTAGGGCGGCGCCGCGGCGCGAGGGCAGCCCAAGGCGGCGAAGCAGGGCGGCGGCAGCGCCGCACGCAATGACGGCGCGTGGCGCAGCGGCGCGCGGCGTGTCGCATAGCGCGGCGGCAGACGGTGAAGCGACGCGCGGCGCTCGAGGAGGCGACACTTGGCGGCGGCGCGGCGAGATGCGGCGTCAGCAGTTAGCGCGCGCGGCGCGGCAGTTAGCAGCGCGATCGCAGCGCGCGAGGAGCAACAACAGTGCAGTGCGCGGGGAGAAGGCAAAAATGATTTTTTGCCTCTCCCTCCACCTGGCTCCCCCTCTTTATAGGGCTATGGATCAGGCCGGGCTGGGCCGAGACGGCCCAGATATTACAGTGGCATTGCTGGATGAAGAACGTGACTTGTCATCGATCAATGTGATCATCGATGAAGCATGAGAACTCAAGATGGCCTTTATTTCGGCAAAAATATCCTATGTTCCAAGAGGACGTAATAGGGTTGCTGATAAACTGGTGAAGTATGGTCTTACCTTAACCGGTGGGACCAACTAATTTTGGTTTGATGTTATTCCGTCTTTGTGTTTGGAATGGGCGATTGATGAAAGGTGGGCTCTTTTAGGTTGTGGCTTATGGCTTTTAAATTCTGGCTGTTCGCGAGAGAAAGTACGAAAAGAGAATCACATGCGATTTTAATCGGTATAGCTGAAGTCGATATAGTGTCTACTACAATCGACTTTGTAGACCTCACCTTAAAAAGATGCACCATTTAAAACTTAGTTACTGTAGCAAAAGGTCAAAATCCATAATCATAAAGCCTAAAAGAATCTAGCCTAATCTCGCACATAATTTAATAAAGCAATGTTTAATATAAAAAATAAACAGCTCACCCCATGTAATCCTACCTACATAGGAATTAACTGCGCAAGTTGCGAGTTGTGATGACACTCCGTAGAGCTGTCCAAATGGGCGGGCCAATCGAGCAGGTCCGAAGCACAATACTATTGGCTCAGCCTAGCCACGACATGGTCCACAGCTAAACGGGTTGTGCCGAACGGATGGTACGGCTGGCGAGTGTAACATCCTAAAATTCAAAATTTGAAAATCGTGTCGTGTTTGGATCGATACCTTGGCACGATGGGCTAATAGCTCGACACAGTTAAAAATATAAAATTTCATTTTGACTAACAATGATGTGCATATGCAAGGATGCATAGTCTAGCACCATCGTCTCCTCCTGACCCCTCATCTTTGCCTCGACTCCTCTTTCCTCCCTCTCGGCTGGTGGTGCCAGCTCCAGCATACTCCCCACCGGTCGTTGCCTCTACCTATTACGCTCCCCTGTCCCCTCTCTCCTTCTCACAAGCCTCCCTACCTTCATCTTGCAAGAGTCGCCGCCGCTTCCCCACTGCCATTGAGGCACCATGCCCTTTCTGCCACTGAACTGGATGGTACGACGGGAGAGGGGGACCGAGGAAGGTGGCGAGGTCACTTGGATTGCAAACATCGGCATAAAGTTGTAGATATATATGTAAGGAGGAGGAAGGTGGAGAAGGAGGAGGCTCGAGATAATACTAAGGACTGAATCTTGGGATGACCTCCCGATGTAAAACAAGACAACCACAAGTCTATAATGGGTACGACCTAGCTGAATAACTTGCAAGGGTTTAGTTCGAGATATCACCGAGGAAAGTGGGTGCCAGGGTGTCTTGGTTTACTCACAGTGAGGCACGGGGTGTAATTGTACTTCGCACGGCGCAAGAGGGGGCTTCGATCAGGTGGTGTAACCCTTCACGGTGAAACCTCGGCGTGGTGGTGTCTAATAAATTATCCGGGTCTCATGCCTAAGGAAGCATGTTGGCAAAAAGGATAGTTCATCTCTTGGAGGGTGGACGTGTAGGGAATACGGGGTCGCCCGATCTTCTCGACGTAGGATCAAGACACTCACGTGGTTTTGATTGCAAACATCGAAGGAGGAGAGGAAGGTGGAGAAGGAGGAGGGGAAGAAGGAAGGGGTGGACGTGTAGGGAATACGGGGTCGCCCGATCTTCTCGACGTAGGATCAAGATACCCCCGTTGCCAATGCAAGAGTTAGCACTCTATAATTCGCCCAACCTCACGTGCTGAACTTCATGACCACCGATGAAGTTCTATCGCGCTCTCAATTCCCAGCGGAAAGGTTGAACGATCTTGATTTCAACGAACTCCTAATTCCCTCATGTTGGTTCGGCCAACAGAAATAACAAGAGTATTCTATTATCAAAAGTTGTCTCAATTTTACAGGGGTGGTGGCTGTCTTTTAAAGAGATACAAGGGGTAGAGAGTCGGCCAAACACTTGGAGGCCGAATAGGACTCGATTACAAAGCCCTAGGCCCACTTTGATTCGGACTGAAAAGTGATGTAACTTGTTTCACAGTTTTTGATCGACTCGTAGGGAATTTGGAGGTGAGGCTAGATCCATCGGAAAGTAGACTTCAAGAGCTTTCCATAGAGTACAAGAACACCTCAATCGGACTCCATTTGTAAAAGTTATGGCCGTTTAAGTAGGTGCCTGTTGGGCTGTCCCGAACTGAATCCGAATTGAGTTCTGAATTGAATCCGAGTTTGAATTCGGTTGTATATGTGGGAGGTCCGAATTGGGCTTCAAAATCTTGTCCAAAACTTGGGCTTTAAGTTTTTGTGCTTATCTCTTTTTGCTCTCCCACTGCATGGGCTTCTTTCCTCCTTGATCAGCTACATGGGCTGGTTGGCTTTCTCCTTTCCATCCCCATGGGCTTTGATCTTTTTGTTCTTAGTATCAAATATGATTACCTTCCTTGTGCTTCTCCATTGCTTTGGCCCCGAATCATCATAATATTAAAACCTAATAATAAACAAGAATTTAGCATAAAGTAGTATATTGTTCCCACGAATAGAAGAAAATTCTTTAAGAAACAAATTCACCTGACAATATTTAATACGGCTCAATACTTCTTTCCAGTGAAATAATGTATTTGACTGAAAAGTGCTAAGCATGTGCGTATCCGCATCATCCTCCCATTCTTCGAGAAAAGCCGTCCTCGCCTTTTGGTAGCTTGAAATTGTACCAAGCAAAGAATACAACGTATATGCATGGTATATATATATATATATATATATATATATATATATATATATATATATATATATATATATATATATATATATATATATATATTTGTCATCAACACTTTTTTTGCTTAGCATATCAAGAACATCTGAAGGCGTAGTAGATAAAAGAAACAACACATATGCATGGTATATGTATGAATCAATTATTGTGGCATGCTCGTTGTTCCACACAAACCAATTAATATAACAGCAACCATAAGATATATACATTGCAATATTGTCTTTCACACCATTCTCCCTCCCATAAGAAAAAGTCATCCTCGACTTTGCGAAGTACGTGGACAAGTCATTAATGTGCAAAACCAGATCAAACGGTTCAAATATGGAAGAGAAAATTTTAAGTGCCTTCCTTTCTTCAACTGCGCTACTTTGATTATTTGTACATGATTGTTCATCGAAAGAGGAACAAGCAGGCACAAGAAATCTTTGTAAACAACAAGCACTATTGTTAAACCTCAGTTCATTGTGATCATGATGTGGTATAAAAGATTGTTTGTCCAAAATATACAATTTCAACTTAGCAAGCTTATCACATGTAATGCATATTCGATAAATATAAAAGTTATTATCTACACCATAATCTCCGATCAAACTGAACTTATACGTGTAGGCATAGGAGCTAACTAGTGATTTTAAACATGAAATTTCAGCAACATTCTGAATGACACTAGATAGCTCTTTAGGATCACCAAATATGATATAATATAAAGAATCATCAGGAGATATTCTAGCAATAACTTCCTTATGAGTAATTAATTCCACATTATGTAAATTGACCAAAAAAATTTCAGAACATGGAATTTTCGATTGAACACATGAGTTCTCACAATTACTCACCTTTTCACAAATAAATTCAGCACCAATATGATTACCTTTATCATTCTCTTCAGTTGATGCAGGTGCTGTAGGTATCAAATCATCATAATGTAACAACGGCGCAGCAAGTACTTCATCTTCAATTGTGGTTATCTTCTCATCGGTTTTCTCCAAAGGTACCGGTTGTGGAACATTCGACTCCTCTTCTTTACTATCAACTTGCACAATATGAGAAGCAACACTAGAAGTAGAGAGTAAGTCGTTAGTATAAAAAGTAATCTGACTTTTCCTATCATCTCTTTCTCTCTTTTCTTTTTGTGTATTCCTCTCACTCTCCATTTAGATGCTCTCAACCTCACGTTTGGGGAATCACACAACACACTGTTTTTATCACTCTCACTCAATTTGGTTATATGGCACTCATCCTTACATGGATTTTGATACATCTCAAGTGTTGTTTGTAGCAATGGGGCAGCACTACATGTCTTCTTGACCGAAGGGAAAGTCCCATGCTTGGTCATCTTCCCATGTGTCACACTTGTTGAGGCATAAGAATTGAAGTATGGACTTGGATGAAACTGTGGTGTACGCATATCCATAAGTCTCTTCTCCTCCTCAATAGCACAATTCACAAGATCATGCATGTTACTAAAATATTTATATTGAAGTGCAACACCGATCTTACAATTTCAGCAGTTCAAACACGGCTAACAACCTCGTGTATTTTGACTTACAGCACATGAACAAAGATTTCTCAAAATCCTTCATCAAGCCTCAAAATTTAATATACTGTCTCTCATCATAGTTCCCTTCCGCATCGTGAAGCATCTGATCCAGATTGTCATCATGCAGCCTATCCAAATAAAAACCATAATCGACATCATCTAGTGGTATATCATTGACTTTATCAGTGATATCATTATTACTACCTTCCTGTGTAGTCTGCTCTTCACCATAACTGGTTCAACGCTCATACCCCTTTTAAAACCCTTCAAATCAAGTGTGCTTCAATCCGCGCTCGGTTCTTAAACATCTTTAGATTATCGCAGTCAATGTATGGACAATATATATATTCCACTCCCTTATTCAATATATCTTTCTCGGCAGCTCTTGTGAAAGCAGACACGCCATTAATGTACTCTTCACTTACACGGTTCTCAGTGTACATCTAGCTTCAGTCCTACGTTACACATATAATTAATAATTTAACAAGAATAATTAAATAAATTAAATTAAATTAAGTAGAAATAAATTATGAATTGATTAAACCCTAAACCATCCTAGATGTAAATAAACTTCTCTCTAGATCTAAATCTATGGTTAATAAACTACCTATGGTTAATAAACTTCTCTCTATATTAAGTTAGCTCGATTTAAACCATCTTCAATTCTTCTTTCACCAAAAACTATAGATCTAAAATATAATGCAATTAGGAATAAATTACTAACCATAGGTAGTCAAGAAATAAATGGATCTACAATCACTATTGCCAAATAGTCTCCTTTCACCTAGTTGCCACCTCAAAGCAGCAGCTACATCTGGAATTTAAGATAAAGGGTCGACAGGTCTGCGCACAGTTAATATAGTGGAATTATCACAGACGATTTTTAATACAAATAGTCTGTGATATTTGGCTCACAGACGATTCTTGGTAAGAACCATCTGTAACACTTCACAAACGGTTCTCACCAAGAACCGTCTGTGATATTATTTCTTCACAAACGGTTTTGATGCTGGCAGCAACATAGATGGTATTTAAACTAAAACCGTCTGTACTTGTATTTAACACTGATGGGTTTAGGGAACCGTCTGTTATGTACAATCTAATATTAGACTTCTTATAGAAGTGAATTGAGTGCAAATGGTATTTAATTTATGCCCATGCATTCATATATAAGCTTATTCTTCCTAAATTAGTACTGTATAGATCATCTTTGGGTACCTTTTTATGATAATTTACTTACATAATGGCAATTGATAATTTAACCAGGTTAGTTTGTCCCCATGCATTCATATGTTGCTGTGTCCCAGCCCAGTCTGAGATGATGTTGCATGCATCAACTTTGTCTTGTGTTAATTGTAAAAGTGGTTTCAATTGTAAAAGTTGTCTATTTCAGTGAACTGCATTCACTGCATCTGCAAGTTAGAGAGTTACATTGTGCGAAGTAATATAAATATCTGATAGGTCTTGGTTGTTAAAATTTCAAAAAGGTACGTTGCATATGCTAATTGTTGATTGCTATCAGTTCTCCTACTTGTACTGAAGTGAGGTAGAAACTGTTGTCCTGAACTGAAATTATTTTTTACTTGTTTGATTGTGTACATATCAATAGGTGTGATGTTAATAATGTTCTTACTTGTGTGTTCCTTTGCACTGTGGCACTAATGATTTGTAGATGGACAAGATGTTGATTATTGATGCTACCGCATATGTGGCTGTGTGCAATCACAATATCTGAAACTAAGTGCAACTAGGTATGATTGCTTGCGTCTTCATCATATTGCGCGTTATAATTATTGGTGTCTGTCTGAAAAGGGAGGTGCACTTAACTCAGTGGTAGCCTGCTAGGTTGGCTTTGTCATGTAGCTTAACAATGCCAAAACTTCAGGGAGGTGCACTGAACTGGACATGATAAATAGGCCAACATGTGCACTGTTCCATTGATTTCAGCTCCATTGGGTTATTTGCTTTTGCTATAGTCCGAAACCTCATTGATTTTTACATGTTCCTAACCATGGGTGTCTCTGTCTGTTCACAGATTGGGTCTTCTGAAAAATAGAAGACAGAAGCTCTAGTTTTGAATTGAATCCAAACCAGGCTTTTGCATGTAACTACCCAGGCCAAGAAGGCTGGGCTGCTTCACTTGCATGTATGCTCCACTCTTTTGAATGTACATGACTGCTTGATGCCCTCTCATACATTGTTCTTTCTAGACCGTGCCTACCTTCAAACTGATCCGTTAATATGGTAATATTATGTCCCAGCCAGCTTCATCAGTTCCAGTGTAGCAATATTATGTACCAATAGTGCGTGTACATGACTGCCTGTTGCCCTATTCCAGTCAGCTTCATCTGTCCCAGCGTGCACATGATTGGGTAAGCCTCTTTCTGGGATTGCCAACTCATTAGGACCATCTTTGTGATTGCGTTTTTTTTTCACAATCAGATATATCATACCAGTGCTTCTTTTCCGTTTACGATTGCCTTCGGGAGCTCGCATGGACGATTACTAGTGGTCAGGCTACCTTCCACAACCTGTTTCATGACGATCCAAAAAAAAGGTCGCAACAAATGACACCCTTTCATGGTCCAAAAGTGCCATGCATGACTGGAAATACCATCAACTGATTCCCCATGGATAGAAGGCAACCTCGCGTTTCAGTGTGGAAGATAGTATTTGGTTACTTTACAAATGCACACATTTAACTGATAAGGAGGTAACCTCGCTACGTATGGACAGAAGATTACCACAACCAATCTCGTTCACCCTCGTCTTTTCAACTAAACATAAATTTAAATCATCCCAGCTATCCTTATTCCACTAATTGAACAACAATTTATACCATCTTATTCAACCAACCAAACAAATAAACTGTATAAACTCATTCAAGACCATCTCATCTAAATTGAATGGATCTGTCCCATTCACTCTCGTCCTATTAACTAAACACATCCTTCGTTAAGTGGGCCAATTGTGACTGATCGTGTGGTCGGATTCTTTTGGGTTTAAAGTTGGTTTATGATTATATTGTTTATAGTAACTAACTTTTAAACGATGTGTTTTTTAAAGTATGGTCAATAGAAAAATTACAGTAAAAAAATATACTAAGTTTATTTATATTGATCAAAATTATATACAACTATTTCTCTCTATATATTATCTCTCGTAAACTGATAAAATATTTAAACTATAACCCGAATTTTGGACAGGACTGGGGCTTAGGTCAGGTGTGCGGTGCGCGTTGTGACCGTGCGAATCGGGTTCCGCCGGGCCGCCCCGCGCCCGCACCTGAGCGAATAGCGGGGAAGAAAGCTTCTTCAGCTAGGGTCTTTGGTCGGTGCGTGCTCACCACGCTCCCGAGTCTCGAGAGATCCCTCCCCTCCCACCGCTGCGCTCACGCCCCCCCCCCCCACCCCTCGCCTCCCGCTCGGCGCCCGCCCGGATTCGCCGGAGATGGCGGAGCGGTTGACTCGTATCGCGATCGTGAGCGAGGACAAGTGCAAGCCCAAGAAGTGCCGCCAGGAGTGCAAGAAGAGCTGCCCCGTCGTCAAGACCGGTACGCGCTCCTCCTCCTCCTCCTGCTACCCACAATCCGCCTCTCGGGTTCCGGATCGGCGTTTGGTGCTGTGGGCTGTGCAAATTCTGTAATTTTTTTTTGTGGATTCCTGATGCCAAAATGGACTGCTTTGTGAATCGTGGTGAACTTTGCTTCGGAGATCCGGCGAGTCGGATGCGATTAGGCTAGGAAAGCGTTACTATTGTTTTGGGGCAATTTTAGTGTAAGATTTTAAGTTAGTAGTTAGATTCGGCACCTGCTAAATTTCCTTTTTTTTTTAACCCTCTGGCACTTGTAATTGTATGATGCAAATAAAGTTCGATTTGTTTGTGATGGAGATGATGCTGTGATTCATGTAGGCGCGCAATGGTAATATGCTAGACGAAAGAGAAAGATAACAAAGAGATGCTGCATTCAGTTCTCAACTCTAGGCTTGTTGAAAAGCCACTCATGAGCTGGGTTTGCATGGCAGCTATATCAGGAGAAACACACTCGAATTGTGAAAGAAATTGACTAAAATACCAAGATACGTGTGCCACTTTTTTTTTTAAAAAAAAGAAAACTAAGAACACAAGTTCGACAGTATACACTGAGACGGGTTACTCAAAATCGACACGTGAGAGCCTTACTGATGTGTTGCTCTCATTTTACTTTATCCTATCTGGATTCGTTCTTCTGTGCTATAGCCAATTTTCTTTTTGGTTGGTGTTGTTGATATGATAATAACCCTGCTGGTCGGTCTGACAGGGAAACTTTGCATAGAAGTAACTTCAGCATCTAAAATTGCATTCATCTCTGAAGAGTTGTGTATTGGTTGCGGTATTTGTGTGAAGGTACCTTGCACTAAACACAACTTTTTATAGATGATGTGTCTGTCTGTCTTAACTCTGTTACCTATATCTATGGTCCTCAGTTTTGCTTTATCTTTGTTATTACAGAAATGCCCTTTTGACGCCATTGAAATTATTAACCTTCCAAAAGATTTGGAAAAAGATACTACTCATCGCTATGGGCCAAATACCTTCAAGTTGCATAGGTACATTTGTCTCTTTGAAGAACAGTATTATTATTTTTTTAATTCTATATATCTTTCCTGCCTTTTGTTCTGATGAAGTTATTTCTTGCAAGAAATACTGATCTAGCACTTTCAGGCTTCCAGTCCCAAGACCAGGCCAAGTTTTAGGCCTTGTTGGAACAAATGGCATTGGGAAGTCGACAGCGCTTAAAGTGTTGGCTGGCAAACTAAAGCCTAACTTGGGGCGATTCAAAGTATTCTGACTTCCCGGTTTCCTTTTCCCTTTCTATTTGCCTTGGACTTGAAAAGAGTTTTCTTTTATTTCTTTCTTGGTCATAATTTTTTATGAGCTTCATAATGCCCCATGCCATGACCATTTACCCTTTTTGGTCAACTGCAGAATCCACCTGACTGGCAGGAAATCCTAACATACTTTCGTGGGTCTGAACTTCAGAATTATTTTACACGTATACTGGAAGATAACCTTAAGGTATCGTCTTGCAATGGACTCTTCCCATACTCATTTCTTATAGACTGTTACCCTGCAACAGACTATGACTTCTGTGGCACAAACAACTAGCTTCTGTATCTTGTTTCTTTGGACCATGTTATCTGTTCCATAGCATCATGCCATTATTATATTGACTTAATATTTGGCCTTTGGTACCTTGAAACAATGCATTATTAGTTACCCTCTTTGTTCCTAAATATATGTTTTTTCAGACATTGACAGAATTGACACGATCTCACCTATGACCATTATTCTCTAATTACATTTTAGTAAAAATTATAAAAAAATTATAATGATTTGAAAGTACTTTTGATGACAAGTCTACTAATATGATCTCCATGCTACAAATTTAAATACTTTTGTGCATAGTAGAGTACGAGACTATCAGTGGTTAAAGTGTTAAATGTGATCACACATTCTAAAATGACATCTATTTAGGGATGGAATACATTTTATTAATAGCTATTAAATTTCTGGAGCTTGGTGGTCCAGTATTATTGGATTCTCAAAAGAAGTTAACTTTGTTTCTAGCAGTTCTCGATTGCATGCTTTTATTATATTAGGATTAGCTGCCTTTTATGTGGTACTTTATAACCATAATGTGGACTACATTCATCTATATATTATTTTGTTATACAGGCAATTATCAAGCCCCAGTATGTTGACCACATTCCGAAAGCTGTGCAAGGCAATGTAGGTCAAGTGCTTGATCAAAAGGATGAGAGGGATATGAAATCTGAGCTTTGTGTTGACCTTGAATTGAACAAAGTTATTGACCGTAATGTGGGAGATTTGTCTGGTGGCGAGCTCCAGAGATTTGCGATTGCTGTAGTTGCTGTGCAAAATGCAGAAATTTTCATGTTTGATGAGCCATCAAGTTATCTTGATGTCAAGCAGAGGCTTAAAGCTGCGCGAGTTATTCGCTCCTTGCTTAGACCCAATAGGTAACAGAAATTTGTTATATTTATACATTATGTGATTATGTCTGAGGTGAAACTTCAATGAATCTGATGTCAAATCCTCTTTAATTTGTTCTCAGCTATGTAATTGTTGTGGAGCATGACTTGAGTGTCTTAGATTACTTGTCCGATTTTATCTGTTGCTTATATGGGAAGCCAGGGGCCTATGGTGTAGTTACTTTACCATTTTCTGTCCGAGAGGGCATCAACATTTTCTTGGCTGGTTTTGTTCCGACAGAAAATCTTCGGTTTCGAGATGAATCGCTTACATTTAAGGTAAGATCTCTTCATTGGATTGAGATCCTTGTGGGTGATAAACTATGTTCTTATGATAATTCTGCCTCCTTTTAGATTGCTGAGACTCAGGAAAGTGCTGAGGAGATTGAGACATACCACCGATATAAGTACCCTACTATGAGCAAAACACAGGGAAATTTTAAGCTCACTGTAATGGAGGGTGAATTCACAGATTCTCAGATTGTTGTGATGCTTGGTGAGAATGGCACCGGAAAAACTACATTTATCAGAATGCTGGTACCATGTTCACACCCTTCTTTTGGGTTCAAATATTGAATTATGAAGCCTGGAAGCTTGTTTATCCAACGTAACTGTATCTTGCTATTTCATTTATTGACCTAACATCTAAATTTATTTTATTTTGCTATATGGGTCTAGTGTACACCTTGTGTAGATGGCATCCTTGATGATCACAAATTTGTAATACTGTTAAGTTCATAGAGATCAGAGTGGTGCTCTGGCTCTGCTTTATTAATCCAACCTCAGCCATATAAACAAAATTGTCTCAGCTGTATTTTCATTGATCTTTTGACTACTTTAACTTAAATAGTACCACAAATATATTTGCACAAGATAATGCAAGGTACAATGACATTTTACTGACCGTGGTCAATTCTGTATATCGTGTACTGGCGATCTCGGGGTGTCATCATGCTCTGCAAGCATCTAACAATTGGTAGCAACTAGCAAGGATAAAAATTCCAAGCAGCTAATACAAGTCTAAAGTAAACTTTTGATCTAGTAGAAAAATGTAAAATATTATGGTCAGCATGAATTACATAATCTCTTCTACCAGCACTGAGTGTTATGTAGTAAAGGAACAGTAAATGTGCGCCAAATTGTTGATATTGCATTTAAACAAATTTTGTGGGAAAGCAAACATTCTTGATGCTGATGGTTGTTGTCTATTAAAGGTTTCACATTGCTGCTTTCTCATCTAATGCAAGCATGCTAGCATCAGCAACCAACCAAGTAGCCAACTATTGCACCCAAACCTTGGTTATTTATTACTCTTCGATTTGTTATTTATAGAAACAGAATTGATCTTAGTTCAGTTGGAAGTACTTGGATTTTGATTGTTGGTCCATTGCAAATAGCTCATTTTGTTGCTTATCTGTTTCTTAAACCTTTGATTCTTAGTTGGTAAGAGTAAAGTATTTTTTTCACATCTCTTGTTATACTGTTCCATGTAATTATTGTGTTCATAGCCGCTTTGGTTCTCTAACGGTGTGGCTGTTTTTTGGCACAAATTTATAATTCTGCAATTGTTGTATGGGAAAAAATCACTACATCTTGGCAGCTTCTCATAATCATTTGTCTATCATGGGTGGGCAGGCTGGGTTGTTGAAGCCTGATGTTGTGGAAGGCGCAGAGATTGAAATTCCTGAATTTAATGTTTCATACAAGCCTCAGAAGATCAGTCCGAAATTTCAGAATACTGTCAGGCATTTGCTTCATCAGAAAATTCGTGATTCATACATTCATCCTCAGTTTGTATCTGATGTAATGAAGCCATTACAAATTGAGCAACTCATGGACCAGGAAGTCATTAATCTGTCAGGTGGAGAGCTCCAAAGAGTGGCGCTGTGTCTTTGCCTTGGAAAGGTAAATTTATTACTTGTCTTCTGATATTTTAGAATATATGTAGTTTTGATTATTTTACTAGAATATTCCATCTAAAAAATGTTATACTGGATTCTGGCTGATATTTTAGATTAAGTATTTCTGTACTGGATTCTGGTTACGATTCTTGTTCTAGTAATGTACACCCTCATTTGATTTTTGGGCATTTTTCTCCAATTTGTTGCCGACTGTAAGGTGCACACATGAAAGTATGAAACGAGGTGAAATCTGTGACCTTTTTCCTTTCCTGACCCTATTAAATTTGTCAACTTCCAAAGCAATAAAAAAGAGCTTGTTCTCCCTGTGCAACGCCACCAGCTAGTATATTGTGTTTGCATTGGAGAGAAAGGCGGGTATCAAGTGCTGAGAGCAACACATAATTATTATGGCAGTTTGCTCTTTTCTTACTCCTTAATCCCCGTGCTGAGATAAAGTATGCTTAAGAAAAATCAAGAGAGGGTGTACTATACTACAATGTTTCGGGTTGGCCCTTGTCCTAGTATCCTTGATGTGCCCCTGGCTGGAAAAGTTCAGGAGACATAATTCCATAGGGAAAGTGAATATCCATATTGGCTGCGCCATACAAAACAATTGACTTTTTACTTTTTTTGCATCCTGCTTTATAGGCTTGAAATGCTCTAATCAAAAGGTAATGTGCAGGTGATATCGAAAGCACGAAAGAAAATTAGCTTTCTTGCTGTTTCTAGTTTCTACTGGCTTGCACAGCTGTGGGCCCGTGGCCTTGCATGTACAGGTCCTAGAATGCTAGAATTACTAAGTCAATTGAAATATCAAAACGATGTTCTAGGATCTCACATATACGTGTAATGTATATATGCCACATTATAACAGCTATCTAAATAGAGCCGTATGATTTTATTGCATAACAAATGATAATAGAAAAATATATATGATGCCTGTGGAACTGTTCACTTGTTCAGCTTGTTGATACTTACATATTGGTGTATGATCAGCCTGCAGATATTTATTTGATAGATGAACCAAGTGCATATCTGGATTCAGAACAGCGTATTGTTGCATCAAAGGTTATCAAAAGGTTCATCCTTCATGCAAAGAAAACTGCATTTATCGTCGAGCATGATTTCATCATGGCAACCTACTTGGCTGATAAGGTTATTGTTTTTGAGGGACAACCTTCTATTGATTGTACTGCAAATGCACCACAGTCCTTGGTGTCCGGGATGAACCTTTTCTTGTCGGTAAGTTTGTTCTACATGCGCCATTACTCTCAAATCTCAACTGAACTGCATGTCTGTAAGCCTTCATCACTATTTACTGGTATTGTGCTTCCTATCGGGCCAACTTCCAGTTACTTGCATCTCTGATGTTTAAATTATGTCTTTTTTCTACCCATGTTTGAATTATTAGCATTTTTTTGGAAGCGTAGATTTGGTTTGCAACTTTGCATACATAACATGGGACTACCAAGAAGGATCGAAGTGCACATTCGAAAATGTCAAGGGGTTTAGTTTATGGTCTTAGCCTATAGCAGGGTTCTGACCATTTTACAAAAGAATGTTTAGTGAATAACTGTATTTGTAAAGTAGGTTCATCTTATCTTCTAGCATCCCAAATGTGTGCAATTTACAGAATTGAAGTCTAATTTTTAATTGTGTTCATTTTGACTTGAGATTCCAGTATAAGGAATATGCATCTTGCCGGTTGGTGGTTGCAAATGCTTTTATACAAAGTCTCAAATCTTTATACATGAGGCATTGTATTGCCCAATAATCACATTTGATCCTTTTGTTGATTTAGGATTCAAAAAACCGGATACGGAAAAAATATCGGACCCTCCCAGGCAGGGATAAAAAACCCGGCGGATATTGGCCGGTTACCGGAAAAACCGGTGGGAATCAGCAGAGAGAAAACAGGCCGAAAATTTTCAAATGTACATTTAAATATGACTACATAATGCACTTTCTAGGTTGGTTTAGGCTTTTTTTTTGTGATGGATTACTTATTATATGAACTAAATATACATCAATTATTGTACTCCTAAGCAGGAATAGAAATCTCGGAACCAGAGAAAATCTAGCCATCAAGCTCCTTACAAATTTCTAACTAGACGTCAAGCTCTTTATATATCAGCCTTGTTACTTCATTAAACACTTTCTAATTAATATATACATTATTCCAATTGCTAATTATCCATAACTGGTTTTCTCTGTCTTTTCCCAGTTTTGTTAGTGGTTTTTCTAGTTTTTTAGCGTTTGCCTTTTGTTTCTGCTTGGTAACCATTCCCCGTTACCGGTTTTCAAACAGCCCAAATTCAAAATTTGATACCTAAATTTCATCCGGTTTTTTCCTTGGTAACTGACCGGTTACCGTTACTGCTTGTCGGCCGGGTTTTTCTCCGGTTCCGAGATTTCTATCTCTGCTCCTAGGTACCGGTTTTAAATTGGCCAAATTTTATCAAAGAAAAATTTGAATGTTCTAATGAAAATTTGGATATACGACCGGTAACGAACCAGGCCGTTACCGGCCGGAATTGACAGATTACCGGTGAACGTGGAAACAAGTTAAGACACTAATTTTTCATGTTGATAAGAAAACGATTTATAAGAAAGCTTTCATGTTCTTGCTTCATTTAGTACAATTTTACTTCATTACCTTAGGTACTTTCATTAGCTTTCAAACAAGCATATGTAACATTTTGCTAGCATTTTAAATTTGAAATTCAAATTTAAAATTTACAATTTCTCGGACTTATATTTTTTTGCTGGTCTGGACCGGTAAGCCTGTAAGCGCTGTTTTTTTTAGTCCTTGGTGTTTATACTGTACTTTTCATCCTTGCCAGTTGCAAATACTTTTATACTAAATCCCATTCTTTATACATTGGGCCTTTTCTTTTTCTTTGTCCTTTTGCTCTTAAGCACTTGCTGGAAATTCACTTTATGATGAACTCTCACATGACTCCCATAATAATTCTTTATTTTGTCTATTGCTTTTTCTATATGGCCCTCAGCATTATTTGTTTAATTCTGACATTTTGCCTTTTGTTTATGGTGTAGCATCTCGATATTACTTTCAGAAGAGATCCAACCAATTATAGGCCTCGGATAAATAAGTTGGATTCTACAAAAGATAGGGAACAAAAGGCTGCAGGATCATACTACTACCTTGATGATTAGTTTGACAAGGCAAACAGGTCAATATTTATTTTTTTCTTGTGCCTACATATTCGTGCATATTATATGTTTCATTGTTTATTTTAGTTTGCTTATTTCTATTTTGTAGCATCTTCTTGGAGAGCTTGGTGCCCAACAATTTTCCAGGCCATGGAGCGGATGGCCACAACATTGGACTTAACAGATAATGGCTGCAATCCATCGCCTGTAAAGAACTAGATATAATGCTGATGTTTTCTTTTGGTCGGAATGGTCTTGTGATGGTAAATGTGAAATTGGGTGGCTTTTCTATGTTTCGAACTTCCGGCTTGTGGATTATATCATAGATTCGTTATTATCAACAATCTACTCTTCTTTTGGTATCTGTCGCAGCAATTGGTTTGTTTACTCTGATTATTTTGGGCTTAATCTTGCACACTTTTGCGGTTCATGCCTGTACACTGAGAGGCTGATAGCCTTTCATCCTTCAAGTCTCGGGCCCAAGTGCTGTTAAGGCTACCTATATCTGCGAGACTGCGACGACTACTAATTTTGTTTTGGATGGCCGATCACATTCTAGGACATCAACTGCTATGCATCTTCTACATGTCCATGGTGCATTTTTGCTCGAGTATCTAGCCCCTTTCAAATCAAAGGTCACATTGGATTTCGCCAACGCTAATACTATACCAGCTTCAAATTGTCGGCAAGCTGCTAATAAAATTGAGCGCCTATTGTGCGTTCTTGTTCTTGGGACAACAAGAGCCTTGTGTTGAAGGAGCAAAGGCGGCTCAAGGGCATAAATTGATTACGCAGCCTACGAAAGACGAGCAAGGGTTGTTGGTTAGCGTCGGGCTTGTCTGCAGCGTACATTCCATGTATTGAATTAGATCCGGGGTTCATGAAAGGATTTTCCCAATCCCTATGAATGTCATGGTTCATTAGGGTTCGAAAGATATGATTTGAATCATGGAAACAAGCTCAATTAGTTTTTTCGTTACTGACGTCACTACCTTTTGCTAGTTTTTTTTAGCCCTGCGCGTATATCACGCACGTCTGTTCCGTGGTGTTTGCTCGTACTATAACACCCATGGCTTTGACACAAGTCAATCAGGGGAATAAAAAATCCGTGGGAGAATCTTCTCCAGCCTATTTTCTTGCCGTTATCAATCAATTTCTGTCTGTCTTCTTTCTGCACCTTAATTTCTGTCTCTCGTCCTCGGCTTTCTGCACATAGGGCCATGAAGAGAAAAAAAAAATCACGAATCCAAGCGCCGCCCTTGCCTCTTGGCCCGACGGACAGCGACATACTTTCTTCAATCTGAATCAACTTCAAAAAAAAAAAAAAAATCACGTTCTGGGATCGAGGCGGAGATACCAGTTGTCGCCGTGACTGACCAGGTCCATTTATATTGTTTTTTTAATTTATAAATAGTAATAATTTACAGATAAATTTGTAGAGGAATATGTAAGGTTTTAACTCAGAAAGCTGTTTAAAAATTTCGCTTTAAGAAACAACTTCTTTTATTTTGACTTATGAAGAAATTAAAAAACCAAAAATCTAAAAGCCAATGTGAAAAAGCTAACACAGTAAAGGACCTTAGGCATTAAAGTTAGCCGACAATCGTTTCACGTTACAGCAGCTCCAATAAAGAAGACGTGGTTTGATTTGCAACGGAAACCGTGTTTGGAACTCAAACGCTCAGCCGCGAAGCTCCATCGTCCGCGAGGATTTATTCATCATATACTCTCTTCATAAATGGAAATTCAGAATTTACCCTCCTGACCCACGTGTCAATGACTTATGATAACCCCACATGTCATTGAGGTGGGAGGGTAAATCCTAAAATCCCCAATTCAAAGGAGGGTATATGATGAAGATCCCCCGTCCGCGACGGCTGTATTCTGCAGACGCGCAATGACACCAAATTAGAAGGGCAGAACCTTGCACGCTGAAAAGCTATAGAATAATAGAAGGAATCATAAAGCAGAGAACAAGTGCACATATATTCTCAGTATGTAGCACCATACATACTTCGTTACGCGGAATCCCAATTTCATGGAAGGTAAGCAGTTTACGCGGAATCCCAATTTCGTGGAATTGTCAGGAACCGAGATCCTCCCTGCTGGACCATGAGCATTTGCTGGGTCAACAGTGCGGTGAGTGGCTGTCTGGCAGACATGGGTCCTGATTATTCTTCACAGTGTAAGGTATTTACTCGATCGTTAATCAGTTTAACCAGCACCTGTTATCTCGATAAAATTGATCATTTGCCCTAACGGATGTGTTTAGCATGAAACCATCACTCTGCTGCACCATGAGCATTTGCTTAAGACGTCAGATGATTAATTACATTGTTCTAATCCTTCAAATAAAATTACATTGTTCTAGGAACACTTGATAGCTCGGTGCTCACCACCACACTTCAAACAAATCATGCCCTGCTCGGGGACAGGACACAATGCCGATGGCGCATGAGATGACGACGTCAACGATTTAGACTTCAATGATTGTGAAGAACGCCGACTCCACTTGGACTTCTTAGGAACGGGCCGTTGAGATGTCCCATCCCTCTCACTATAGCTCCACTTCTGGTCACCATCAGAAACACTTGGACCACCAGAGGGTTGCGACCCTTTAGTTAGCTGCATCGCCATTTTCATCCCCTGGCCTGCTCGACCACGGACCTGAAATCATGTGGCGCAGTAGCCCCCATAACATGCTGATACTCAGAACTGAGCCCTCGGTGGAACCTTTTGGCTTTCTCAAGGTCACTGCTTGCGATCGACGGTACGAAACGGATCAAGTCGTTGAACCTCGCCTCGTACTGAGCTACTGTCATCTTTCCTTGCACAAGGGTCGACATGGCAACCTCCATACTTTCCATAAAAGATTATGGGTAATACTTCGCCTTGAACAGCTCGACGAAGACCTCCCAGGTAGCTGGTCCTTGGGCAGAGGTCCTGGCTGAAAGGACTCCCTCCCACCAGATGTCCACCTAACCTTTCAACTTAAAGGCCACAAGTGAGCCCTAAGCTGTGAAGTCATCTCTAAAGCTTCGAACTACCTTCCCATATAACACAACCAATCTGTAGTTTGGACTGGCGTACCCGTCCAATCAAAGGTATCCAACCGCAATGCCATCCATTCGCGAAGGCCCATTTTTGGCTTCGTTGTCGCTGGAACAACAGTCGGGATGTGACAGGTACAGTCGCAGCAGTTGCTACAGGTGCTTATCGGCGAAACACATGAACCTTCTTGACGAACTCCTGCATTAAGGCTGAAGACCTTGCTTGATCCCCAGCTACAGACTGCTCAGCAGACCCAACTTCCACATCGGGTGTCTCCTACCGAACCTCTAGCGATGGCTCCGCTTGGGCACGGCCATGACCACGGCCTCCACGGCCTCAGCCAGCACCACGACCACGACCTCTACCTCTCGGAATCTCTGCTCACAACAGAGAAACATTCACACAATCAACTCACAAATATCAACTTTAGCAATACAAATCAACAACACAATTAGAGAAAACGCATATGCAATGCAAGTCCCAAATCCCATTCCTACTGTGCAACAAAGTGTGTCAAGTTTAATTTAATTAAGGCCTAAGTCAAGCTTTAATTGAATAATTAACCTAGGTTATCAATTTATCTTCACCACGGACCTAACGTCCGCTTTGATACCAACTATAACGCCCCGGTCCTCCACAGAAACCAAGATGCTACTACCACACACTTAACGCTTCAAAAGAGTGTTGCTAATCCAACTTTTAGCAGCACCTCTCCTGTTTTCTTTTTATGATTACCCACAGGGAGAAAATAACAAATAAATATAGGATACTCGCAAACCCAACTAACTTTATATTGCACGAACCATAACATAAACATACTTTGGGCTCCACGACCATGGAGACCCACCATCATGGCTCGCAAGCATACTAAACCAAACGGCGAGCCACAAAAGACTTAACACTAGATTAAACATAAAAGCTCAGTGTAAGACTAAACTGTTATTTCATATGTGTAGTGCCAAAAGGACTATTCCCATTCCATGCATGTCGCCATCATTCACTTAAAAACAACGACAAAGCAAGGGTGAGTTCGGAGACTCAGCAAGCACACAATAAAATAGTAACATCACTTTAGCAATTTAATCGACTTCACGAACTATAAGCTGTGAATCAACTCTATGATTATAAACTGTAAATCAAATCTGTAATTGTAAATTGTAAATCAATTCTATGTTTGTAACTGTAAATCAATTCTACGACTGTGAACTGTAAATCAAATCTGTAACTATAAACTGTAAATCAATTATATGATCAGAATCGTAAATCAAATCAGAGTCAGTAAACTCATAACTCGTAATCAGATCACTTTCTCTGTCACTTTCATGCAATGCAATACCATGCAATGCATCTGTAACTGTAGTTTATACCGGTATAGCGGAGGGTACATCCGTTGATGTCACCCTCTTCCTCCATCCCGTGGAGGTATCTACTTCTGTAGGTCTTATTTAAGAGCACTCTGGACTAGTCATATGACTTTCTCACTGACCTGACTCTTATGCATTTTGCATAATGCAATATGCTTCAAATGTGGATGTCTAATCATAAGCGGTACTCATCAAGGTATGATTAGCACATAATCATATGCATCATCTCATAAATACTGTAAATCATGACATGAAAACACGAATAACAAACATTCACTATAATTTACTGTTGTACCATGCACTTGCTTGTTAACTTGGCGGACGGTGCGTGGAGGGCACCAGACTCGAACCACCACCTGAACAAGCATTAACTATTTCAATTCATTACTAATGCAATACATTCATATACAAGCAAATGACATCGCTCTAACGTCCAACCCGACATAACCAAGTCCTGTCCTACCAGGCAACTTCCCATTGTCCCGATGCTTAACCAGTTTGTAAAATTAGTGATTTCATCAATTATACTCGTGGATCGAATTCTATGCGCTTAATCTCTCCTCAATCGATCACATTATTTAACCTCAATTGTTCAGGCATTCATATTAATAAACACTGTCTAAATGGCCACATGCATTAATTCTAATTTTTGGCATGATTTGGTGACAACATCCATGAAGCGATTAACTTCATGGGTAGCCCTCTTATGATAAATCCTCCCCATGAAATATTCCACAAGCTTTTTCTTGTATCTAAGATCAAGAAAGCATGCCACGGTGAGAGCTATGTTGGACTTGTCCCAATACTTATCATATTTGGCTTTCATAACCTCTGTCATAGAATAAATAGTAACATCAACACTTTCACACCAATCTGCAAGTGTTAACTTAATTTCACAAAATTTTCACCAAAACTAGTTTGCTGTTGGATATTGATTTCCAGAAAATAGCTTGGTAGCATCATAAAATTTATGCAAACACTTGCATAATGATTCTGCCATATCCCATTCTTCATTTGTTGAAGCACACTTATCGTACTTACTCTCATTCAAGTACAATAGCCTATCAAAAGCCCTCATGTAGTAAATAGCTTGTGACAATATTTCATATGTTGAGTTCCACCTTGTAGGCACATCCAATGGAAGACCAGATGTATTATCTAAGTCACATTCTATTGCACACTTTTGAAATTCCTCCTATTGTAATGGAGAATTCTTCACAATAACAACAATAGCTCTAATATTTTGGACTGAAGATGCAATTACTTTCAAGCCATCTTGGGCAATAAGGTTTAGTATGTGACATAAATATCTTACATGAAAAAAGGCACCATCACAGATCAAGAGAGAACGCTTATGTAGCTCTATCACAATTTCTCTAACACATTTATCATTGGATGATGCATTGTCTAGAGTGAGAGCAAATAACTTCTTCTCAATATTTCAAGACATGACACCCTTGATAAACTCAGTTGCTAGATTACATCCTATATGATTCCCTTTGACATGAATGAATTTAACTATTCTTTTTTGTATTTACCAATTATCATCAATCCAATGTTGCACAATAATGCACATATAACCTTTATTTTGATTAGATGTCCACATGTCCATAGTTGAATTTGCTTGCTTGTTTTCGAGTCTTTTCATTCTAGTTTATGTTAGCCATTTGCAAATTCCAAGCTTGGATTGATGTATCTATATGTTCTCTCCAACTTGTCCTGAAGGGGCGCCGGTGATCCTCAATGAGACTCTGAAATTCTACTCCAAGGGCAGCGATGGCGACATGAGCTGCTGCGATGGTGCCACCGATGCCATGTTGCAGGTGCAGTTCGAGGTGATGGGCGTGAAGCCGGAGGGTGGTGAGTGCGCTGGCCTGGTCAAGTCCATACTCTGTGCGATATGACAATGATATATACCTTCTCATACACATTTATGAATAGTGTGATTTTGTTTGGAGAGGAGAAAGGAGGCCATCAGTGAGGAAGGCTCAAAGGGGAAGAGGGAAGGGGACCAGGGGTGGCTAATGGATCTTATGTGTCAAGTTTAGTGTGTCATGACTCATGGTAGAGACAAGAAATTAGCGAGAAATTTGCCTAGGAGAGTAATTAGATGCTAGAATGAATGTAGATGTTAGTAAATTGAAATAATTTGAAAGGTAGTAAGAAATATGTGGCATTTAGGGATTTTTCAATTTTGTTGTACTCAGGTAGCAATCCTAGCTAAATGGGCCGCTCGACACAACACAGGTTCAAATAAGACTTGATCTGATTAGGCCCAGTACGGCTAGCTCGAATAAGTTGTCATGATGTGTCGTGCTGGTCTATATGCCCGCCCGTCGACCCAGGCATAACATGGAGAAGGGTTGGACCATGTCAGGCTGGCCCAGGCATGCTTAGCCCAACGGTCACAAGTAATTTGTAATTTTACTGTCAGTCACAAGTAATTTTACTGTCAATCACAAGTAATTTTACTGGCAATTATAAGTAATTTTACTACCAAGTCACCCGTCCATGCTCAGAAAGAGTGCAATAACCCTAACATAAGTAGTTTTATTGTCATCCATAAGCAATTTTACTACATTACCACAAATGAGTTACTGCACTACCTTAGAAGAGTATCGTGTGTGCCATGTCAGGCTGGGCCAACGTGCCAAGATGCCGGCCTAAGCACGGCACGCCTGGTTACCGGCCTGACCCGTTTATTATTCATACCATGCCTGTATTGAGCCAACAATACCATGCTCCGGCCCACATGGCCATGTCTATCTAGTACGGTGGTTACGAGAAAGAAAAGAAAACAGAGCTATCCAGGTCAATTTGTGCCATGAGGCCTTTTTGCGCTTTCAGTTGTATAAGGCGAGCATCGTAGTCAATATTCGTCTGCAAATCAGAGGCCAAAATGGCTGGGTTCATGTGGGGTTCGCAAGGGCAGGCCGAGCCAAAGGGTTGGGGATGTGGGCGAGCGGTTGCAGCAGCCGACGAAAACAGGGCAGTAGAGGAGGTCTTCGACGGTCCATCCCGTTCTCTTTCCACTGGGTTTTCAAGGTAACTACTATTTCTCCCCTTCCCATTCCATTTCATTTCGTACTGAGATCGATCTGCGACATCTGCATCTGTCAATCATTTGTGCCTTCATCTAAAGTCCAGCGATGGGTAATTATGGGTGTGTTTGGATGTTAGGATGACCCAGGGATGGAATGGTCCCGTTCCAATTTTGAGGTCATCCAGCTGTTTGGTTGGTGGAATAGGGGAGAATGGAATGGAAGCAAATGGTCTCTCCTAAGGGAATATTTCTCAAAAATTCGGTAGCATGCCATCCCACAAAAAATACCGGACGAATCCATCCCACAGAAACCTCACGCGCGTTCTGTCACCCTCCCGTGCTCTCACCCCTCTCTCTCCCCCTCCCTGCTCCAGATCCAGATCTGGGCGGGACCCGCGCGAGCGGCGGCGCGGAGGCCGGCGTCGCGGGAGGTCGGCGCGGCGGCGTTGCGGGAGGTCGCGCGAGGTCGGCGTCGCGGGAGGTCCGGCGCGGGAGGTTGGTGTGGAGGCCGCGCGAGGGCCGCGTGGGAGGTCGGTGTGGGAGGCCGCGCGGAGGTCGGCGGCGCAGAGGCCGGTGCGGGAGGTCGGCGTGGGCTGCGGCGCGGAAATCGGCGCGGCGGCGGCGCTGAGGCAGCGCGCAGCAGCGGCGGAGCTCTCGGTGAAGTGAAGCAGGTTGTCGGGGATTAATGTTAAGGGGTACTGTTAAGGGGTTAATTAGGACTGCTAAGTGTTGTAATGTATGAATTGATTAATGTGATGCAAACTCTATGAATTGTTATCTACGAAATGGACCTATTTATATGCACTTTATTTCAGTTCTAAATGTGCTATCACGTGCTAGTTAAACAAAATTATGTCAAGGGAAAAAATTTTCTAATAAATGTCAAAGGGGTAACCTCACCAAGCAGGTTAGCATATCCTACTTTTCATCCCCATCCCACCAACCAAACAAGAGACGGAATGGTTCCATTCTTCTCCATCCCACTAACCAAACAAAAAAATAGAACCATCCCATACTATGAACCAAACACATGGACGGAACCATCCCGTTCCATCCCAACCCAAAAAACTGGAATCATCCCATCCCATTCCTCCCCATTCCACCAACCAAACACACCCTATGTTGATTGGGGTTGGGGTAGGTGGTAGAGCGGCAAGGTGGGGTTGACAACCACGACGGTGGAGCAGCGGCTGGCGGTAGGAATGTATAAATAAAAGCAAAAATTTTGGGATGTTATAGGGCCTTCTCTACCAAATCGAACACAAAGAGGGAGGGAACTACAGGGGGTGGTGGCCATAGAATCACGACTAGGTGCTCGGTGGGGAGAAGCTCTTGTGAGCCCCACATGTCTTTGACCCAACTTGACCAGTATGTCATTCTAGGTGGCAAAACCACCCACTCATGGTTCCACGTGGGCAATACCACCATGTGAAACTGGGTTAGTTTGTTATTTGAACCAGATTGCAAAGTTCGGAGGTGTGTGTGTGTGGGGGTCAAATATCTGGTTTTATAGTTTGAGATGCTGGACAGACTTTTCAAGCAAAGTATATGATGTTATATGAACTTATTCCTATTACTAACACTCCAATTACTGCTCTTAGTGGCTAGGAAAGGCTTGTGACTATTAGGATTTGCTCCATTCGTTACACATTCCTAGTTCCACCACTGAACCAAAGTGACAAGTACTTGCAAATTAAAACTAACCTACTAGAATGGCATCTGGTAGTAAACAGTTGTTATAAAATGCACAGCAAAATAGTAGATGATTAAAGAAATGTGAGACATAGATTTAATATGAAAACCTTACCAAAAAAAATCACAGACGTACCTAGACGAAATCACTATACGATGAGAGTTTACAGGTAGGAAAAATTACAATGAGGTACATTGTAGCCCTACGGTCTATAGGGAACATATATATAAGGGGTATAGAAGGTCTCTACGTAGGAGTAGAACTCCGAGTTAGAGAAGGAAACAAATCTTGAATACAAATTCGGATCACAAACACAGCAGCATCTATATTGGACTATAGGTAGTACTGATACTGTCATGATTCAGTAAGAGCAACTTATCAATGATGGTTCTTAGAGCAACTCCAGCAGGGCTCCTACTTGAGCCCTCATCCTACTTTTGAGGGCCGAGAGACAAAAAACTCACTCCAACAGGGCCCCTACTTGAGCCCTCAAAAGTAGGGGGCCCTCAAATCTCCCCCTCGAGCCCTCATTCCTGAGGGGTCTGGAGGGAGCCCCTACTTTTGAGGGCTCAAGTAGGGGCCCTGCTGGAGTGAGTTTTTTTGCCCCTCGGCCCTCAAAAGTAGGATGAGGATGAGGGTGGGTCCTATGTGTCATCCCCTCTAAGAATGAATTTGAGAGTCCTGTTTTGAGGGCTCCTGCTGGAGTGTAGCCCAAAAAACAGAGCCCTAAAAAATAGGGAGAGCCCTCAAATAAAAAGTAGGGGTCCTGTTTTGAGGGCTACTGCTGGAGTTGCTCTTACAAACTTGATTTTCTTTTGTTGATCCTAACAAACAAAACTTGAATAAAACACATTGCATGTTTAAGTATCTAGCGATATAACAAGAATGCGAAAGAGAATTCCATAGGGACATCGGTATTGATCATTACTTGGTTTAGTAAAAAGTACGTGCATATTCAAAATAAACGCCTGTCACACACTCCTCCCTAACCAAATTTAAAGCGCCAATGAGTAAATTGTTTTCGACGAATCAATTGTGAAACAAAACCAAAATTGCAAAATCAAAATCGATTTTGAGTTTGATTTGGATTTGAGTTTCTCTTGCCTCCCCAACCTAATCCACACTAATCTTGAAGCAAAACCGCCCTTAATTCTTGTCATCACGGCGTGAACAGAGGGATTGAGCGTGGCTACTGTTCACTACCCGAAAAATCGCCGCCGCTGTCGATCTTTTGTCGCCGCCGACCTCCTCACGCCTTCTCGCACCAGCGCGTCCCTGCCAGCTACACCTCACTTGTCAGACGCCGCACCTCGCCCTTAATTTCTCCTGCACCGGTGTCAGCTGCCCCAGCCACCCTTGCCACCGCCGCGCCCTAATTTTTCCCTGCCGCCGCCGGTTTCTCTGCAAAACCGCGCCTCCTCGCACCTTCCGGGCTTTGCCACCGCAACCACCCCGTACAACCTTGCTTCCGGCGCCCTAACAGCTCCTGGCTCGGCCAGAAGGCGTGGCAGCACCGCCGGCTAAAACTGCATCCACATAAAATAATAAACCTGTTATCCCATCACTTGGTAAATCATGCATGTAGTTATTGGTAATCTCCGTGTGACTTGTTGAGTATGGTAATTGTACTCATACTTGCTAAAAACATCAACAGAAACAACCAGCTTTGAGGAGGCAGGTGAAGACGAAGTGGTGCTCTACGAAATAGACGAAGCTTGGGATTAGGATCGTCCTTCGCTCAGGCGCACCTGTGGTGTCTTTTGCTGTAATGTATCTAAGCACCGTTTGCCCTACTGTAAAATTTGGTTTTTAGCCCTTATATTGTAATAAAGTTGGCTTTTGTTCTTAAGTTTGTGTTGGCAATGTTATACACTCGATGGATGTAACTCGCAGCTGAACAGTCCTGACCAGTTATGAGGGATTCATAATACTCTCAGAAATAGAGGTGTTACAAATTGCATTGTCCGTAAAATGTTAGGTGTACTGTTAACATCATCGATGGCAAACTTCCTGGTTTGCAGCGTCAAACGCATCGCTCTCCACGGCTTCCTTGACCGACCAGTCCCATTTTACGGCGACGTCGACTGCGGCGTTACATTTCCTTGTCGCTCTGTCGGCTCTGATCCCACCTGCCTCTCCCTAACCAGCACGGTGGTTGGCGCTCTCGGCTGTCATTTTAGCCTTGAATTTTGGACGTATCTAACACGGTACACCTTTCAAATTCCAAATATAGTATCATGCGCATAAAAATTCCGTTTCTGGCCTCTATTCCGACCGCACGGCTCCGGAGGCTCGACATGTGGGCAGTCGTGCGGTCCGGCACTGCACGATCGAGCTACAATCAAGTTGTGCAGTACGGGGCCGCACATCTTTACTGTAGCAGGCGGTCGTGCGCTTCCCGAGCGCATGTTTACACTGTAGCATACGGCGGCCGAGCGCACGACTAAGTTTTTTTTGGTTTGCTCTGCATACTGAATTTAGGGTATAGAATTTATATGCATTTGTAAAGTTATATTTAGTATAAAATTAATTTTAGATATATGGAATGATGTTTGAAAAATATGAATTTTATGTAGAGTCCAGTTTACTTGTTTGTGTTATTTTTTTGTAATTACGAAAATTAAGAATTTTGTTTGGTAAAGTACGAACGAAATTTGTGTAAAGTAATGATTGATCTATTTGTGATTTTCGTACATTTGTGACCGTGAAAAATATGTTCATTTGGCAATAACATTTTGTGATCATGTTATGTTGTTTTGTTGGAAGAAATTTAAAGAAATTTTTTTTGAGGATAACTGTGATAGGAACAATTGGACGAAAGGAAGGAAAGTGATATTGAACACGTGGAAAAAATGAATGCGAAAAGATGAGGAGATTTTATGTTGATAATTAAAATAGACTTCATAATAAACATGGGAATGACACGGCGCACATAATTTGGTTACATGCATAAGAAACAGAACAATGCACGATGTAACAAAGTAAAGTAGTCGTACGATACATATGCGCTTTCTTGGCTATTTTCTTTCAGGTGTTTATTGTTATCATCAAGTTGTAGTGCTCTAGGTTGTTCTCGTCTATGTCCGAGGTGGCCCCCTGCGGAACATTCTATGTGGGTAGCGCTAGACACTTTCTATATTTTCTGTATGTGCAATGCATGTATTGTTTCGTCTATGTTGGTAATGTTTTATGCTCTGTTCTATGTTGTGTTCATTGTTATCGCGTGTTATAGTACTGGAGGGTTGATCTATGTATGTGTAAAGCAAGCTGTTATCGTGTGGCCACATGCGTACGTACTCATCATATTGGAATGCTGCCTTAATTGTTGGTAAAAAAAATTTCAGAAGCACATTACAGTACGAACATTATTATTTGCACAACAAGGCATGGATATGTATTACACATACGTACATTGCATAAATAATTGCAGGAAACCATGCGACATTATAAAATCTGAATTACAAAAACTCATTATGCATCTCGTCATCGTCTCCTCGGACGGCGTATGTGATCCTCCGAGAAGGTGAACCTGCTAGGCGAGTGCGGTGCATCTCGAATGTCATACTGCGAGGCCTACGTCCAAGGTGGTGCTCTGTATGACTCCATGGGGACTTGCGTTGGATGGCCGAAAATAGAGCTCAGCCATTCGGTCGACGAGGGGTCTATGTCCTGCTGAGATGGTACATCTGAATTAGGCCATGGGCAGCGATGTTTGTAATGAATAGTAATATCAAAAGGCATTTACCTGGGTAGTTTGAAATGCGGATGACCCACCGTGAACTTCGTGGCCCTGTTGCTCCGTGTAAACCTTTATTTTTTTGGCAATGCGATGAGATGGCTTTGAAATAGATATGTTTAGCTTACTACGTTAGTGCATACCGGGGTATGCGGCTGTTCAAATGACGATGCCGTAGGGAAATCGCGCATGTACTCCTGAGCTGTGTATCCTTGATAGGTCTGGCCAAACCACCTGTGCCGCTCTTGTAGGCTGGACTGCACGCCATGCGTGAACGCGGGCAACGCCACCTCCGGTTGCTGCGCCGAGTCAGGGTCGCTCTCTGGAGTGAGCTCCCGTCGGCTTGGAGAGAATGTTCGCTCCTCCATCGCCCTCCGTGATGACGATGCCTGTAGCAAGGTGCTATCCTGTCGCAAATGCTGCGAGAAGATGTGGTTAGAGATAAATGGCAATCGAGTGGATGAACAAATAGTTGTTAATTGTCCAACCGACGGTCCGAAGCGCGTGGAGGACGAGCGAGCGTAGTTGGGCCGACAGCTGGACTGCGATGGACGTGACGGTGATGGTGCTGCTGACGGTGGCGCGGAGGGGGGGTGGTGGTGCTTGACGTATTCCGTGACCGCGTCGTACAACAGCATCATCTCTGTGGCGACCACAATTGATGGTCCGTATCGCAGACCTGGCATCATCATAGATGTTGCGCATCGAAGTGAGCAGGCGATCAATCGAGTTTGCCCTCCCACGGTGCAGAGCCTGAGCAGCCTCGTCGTGGATACGATGCAATCGGTCGTACTGCAGCGAAACAAAGAATGAGTTAAAACGTAATCATGCACAGGTTAATTACATAGTAATCTCGTACCGTCTCGTCGTGCCGTGCCGCTCGATGATGGTCTGAACTTGCCTGTAAAGCGGCCTTGTGTATGACCTTTATTGGGTGCTGTGGTGGCGTCCCAGTAAGCCTACTGCGGGTGCGTGGAACGTACCACTCAAGGTATGTATTGTACGTGTCGAGGTCGTACGGCCGTGTCTCCTCCACAACCATCATGTCCCCCTGGTCACGCCACATGTCTGTCCACGGCTGCTGTATGCCTCTCCAGTCTTCGTTTGCTCGCCCTCTCCTCGATTGCCTGCAAGTTAATTGAGACATCACACAATTAGTAGGGGCACAAACTAATACATTAATTAAAGTTACCGTGTAATGACATACCGGTGGGTGTTGGCTGCAAGAGGCCGTCCTGGTAGGGGTGGGACATGCTGGTACAGGCCGAACTGCCTCATGACTCGTTGTGGGTTGTATGGTTTGACGAAGTGCGAGAACACCAAGTAGCAGGTCGTCAACCAGTACATGTGATCCTGGTTGCACTGAGATGATAATCCGTGGGGGGCCGTGTCCATAATGAACCGTGGAGTCCATGGCCACCACACTATCTCGGCCTCGTGGATAGTCTCGAACATGTTGTGGAACTCTGGGTACACACGCCTCGGTCTCTCCTTGGCCCACCGCAACTGACCATGTGTCCAACGCGTACCCATTGTGGGCCTATCAACAGGGTCGTCGCCATCACCATGGTCGTAGAACTGTGGGCTGAAGGTGCACAACAGTACCAAAAATAAGGCCTGCCAACGGGGAAGTGTTCCCATGACCACAACTGAAGGAGAATGTAGCAGACGGCTAGGACCGGCTCGCTGGCCACAGTACGCTGTGAGGCATCACACAAGTCTCGGTATGTGGTGCTAAGAACTGTTGATCCCCAGCTATATTGTGGCACCTCACCAGGCCAGCCATCTGCCAAGGACTCCGCTAAGTGTATGTAGCTAGGCTGAACGGAGTCTCCGTGGTGGTAGGGAACAAGACCCACCCGAACAGAAATAGCAAGTATGCAATGAAGTGCGTCCACACCTCCTCCTCATGTGCGTGTCCAGGGTAGGTCATGTACCGATGAAGCCATCCATGTGGCACACCAGCTACGTTGTCTGGGATTGGATGACCGAACCGGTGACCCAGACAGACCTTCCAATCTACTGCCTTTGGGCATGGCACTACAACAGCACCACGTAGGGGTAGACCTGTAAGCATCGCCACGTCCTGAAGAGTAACCATCATCTCGCCCCACCGGAAGTGGAAGGTGTGAGTCATCGGCCTCCAACGATCAACGAGTGCGGACAGTAGCGCCGCATCAAACTGGAACGCATGCGGTACATCCAACATGTGGGCAATGGGCAGCCGCCCGATGTCCCGCAGTAGTGGGATGTACCGCTAGTTGAGAGGCCAGTGCTCTCGGGGGCTCCTAATGATCAAGATCGGAGGCCCGGCTCCCGACGACCACGCCAGGCATCGGTGCCGCTCATCCCAACGGGGGTCTAGCAACTCGTACGCCATCTCCTGCCAAAGAAGGAAAACACGTTAGTCTAGATTGATAATTAAATATGCAGCAAATGACAACATAATTAACAACAAACGTAACGATAGGGAAACATACAGAATGTACCAACACATACATAAAATGTACCAACAAATTTGTTTTATTTTTATTTCCATTGATTTTATTTATTGATCTTACTTTCAAATTCGTATGAAAATTACATTACAACTTTCTTTTATTTTCACTAATGTTCTGTATTATGCTTGTTTCAATTAATGCAAAAAAAAATACAATTACTAATTTCTCTTCATTTCTTTTGTAAAATTTTACTTAATGCCAGCTTCCACTAACCAATTTCAATTGCATTTTTGTTCCGATTAATGCAAAATTCCCATTACTTAATTTTCTTCCTTTCTTTTCTATATTTCACTTAATGCGGGCTCTCACTTACGAAATTGTACATAAGTCAAAAAAATAATCTTTGTAATTTTATGTCCTCAGTTTATTTAATTTTACTATACCTTCGTACACTTTCCTGGTATTTCTATTCTATTAATCCAAATTTAGTTCCAATTTTAATTGTACACGTTGTCTACGGTCATTCACTAAGCCTACTAATTATATACATTGTCTTTAATCTAACTATTGTGACTATCACCTACAAATGCTCCAACATAAATATTTACTTTTTCAACACCTACACATGTAAGCACATATGTTCACCAAAAACCATTACAATACGTAACTTCAACCAAAAAAATACGACATTATCTACACTACAATACATCATGCATCATATATGCATGTTTACCTACAAATACACACCGTATGAAAGATTGGCTTATAACAACATTAACGAAAGACGGTTTGGCTATTTACGGGCTAATAACATTCACAGAAAAATATTTGCACGGGGGCAAAAATTACCTTTTCTTGAAGCTCATGAGACGATCTACAACTTTTGCATTTGCAAAATCTGCTGACTCCAAACAAAAGCAACTCAAAATTTTGGGTTTCCACTCTTTATTTTCCTACCTTCACTCCCTCTCTCGCTGTCTTCGCTTCAACTGCAAACGAGAGGTCTTCACCGCATGCATCTGCTCACCAAGCGACCTCCAAGCCATTTTATTGCAAACACTCCTCAGCCATTCAGCAAATATTAGGGGGGCCATATCACATGCTGCTGACGCGTGTGTGAGCTGCATGCAAAAAAAACGCAGGAAAGTGCTCTTTCGGCAGACGGATTGGACTGCAGGAAAGCATGGTCGGGCGGAAGGAATCTGGCTGTTGGGCGTGAAATCGTGCGCTCGGACACCGTAAAGTTGCTGCTACAGTGAAGACGTGCGGTCCGGCAGCACACGACCGCCTGCTACAGTGAAGACGTGCGGTCCCGACCGCACGACTCGACTGTAGCTCGATCATGCGGTGCCGAACGGCACGACTGCCCACGTGTCGAGCCTCCGGAGTCGCGCGATCGGAACGAGGGCCAGAAATGGAATTTTTATACGCAGGGTGCTATATTTGGAATTTGGAAGGCATATAGTACTAGGTACGTCCAAAATTCCCTAGCCTTGCCTCCCTAGCCTAGATAAGGCACATAAATCTCAGGGTGGCTAGAGAATCTAACCAAAAGCATGGTTGATTGTCGCTCTGAGCTGCACTTCACCTTTTAGCTTTTTAATTTTGTTTTTTTTATAGTTTTTTTGTTTTTTTTTCTGTTTTTCCTGTATTTCTTTGCATTGTCCGAGACTGAAGGATCTATTTTTAATATTTTTTTAAATTTAATTATGCTAAAAAATCTTACAGCAACTACAGTCAAAAAAGCCTCGAATAGTGCCAAATAAACCTAAAAGCCATTCTTTTCTTTAAATGAAGCCAACCACTAGGCCCACCTGATGTTGCACTTAATCAAGAAGATGTGGCAGCTTCGTATATTCGTCAGAAAAGTCAGGTAGAATTTAACCAAGTATATTTGTCAAACCTAACGTCATGCGACTGAATCTTGCGACATTGCCTATATATATGAGGCAACCATATTGCGGGTGGCAGTTACAGCTTCAATCTAGCCAACCACACAAGCATTGCACGCATGGGTGCTTGTCTCCGCTCTCGTTTCTCAGCCGCCTCCCTTGTCATCGCCGCTCTCTCCACCCTGCTCGTCGTCGGCACCCGCGCTTATCCATTATGCGCGGATTCCAGTGAGTTACACATATGAATTATGATCCCCTCGTTTTGTATTCTAGTGATTCATTCGTATGTTTCTGTTATGCTTTCCTGTTTGCTCATGCACTGCTTTTGCTCGGCGTCTGTCTTTCCTGTGTGTAGGGGCACCTACCGTTCGGAACGTGACACTCGCGTTCTGCTCCACCGACGGCCACAACGTGTGCTGCGACGCCGCCGCGGACGCCGCGCTGCATGACCAGTTCGACGCGATGGGTGTGCCGGATGGTGGATGCGCCGGTGCCGTCAAGTCCATCCTTTGTGCTGTACGCTACTTTCCCTTCCCTTCGTTGTTTTCCATTTCATTTGCCTTGGTTGTTTTCCATTTCATTTGCGTGCAAGTGACTAACGGAGGCCAGTTCTTTTTTTTAACGGTTTTTTATTTCCCTTAGCGATCACTATTTATTAGACTAATAAGTTATAACAAAAAACTATAAACCGTTGAAAAAAACATACCTTACGAGTAGGGGTGAAAACAGATCGCATAGTTTCCGACCGATCCGAATGAAAACAAATACGGATTGTGTTGGATCGGATTTTCTTCGGATAATTCTCGAATCGGAAACAATTATGGACTTTTTTTTGTCGGAAACGAATATGAATACAGTAGGTCTGATATCCGACGAATACGAATACGGATTATGCGGATAATACGGATCCTGATATCTGAGATTTCAGCCCAACATTGCCCAGCCCAAGCCAACATCTCTCGTCTCCCCTACCACCAGCCAACTAGCAAATATTTATGCTTATTAAAAATAAATTTAGTATTATCGGTAGATTAAAATTTGTACCGATTAAATTGATGTACTGCCGTTTAAATCATTTTGATGCAAATTTAAATTCTTAATTAATTTATTAGTCACCTGTAAACGGTAGAAATTCATTAAGAATTATTTAGGACTTAAGAAAAAATTAAGAAAAAATTAACTGTCATTTGAAGTTTTAAAATCTATACAATGGTATGACTATTGTGGATAAAAATACTTATGCTTCTTTAGATTTCATTAATGTTTTGACAAGATAAACTATTTATGTGTTTTCATTGATTTTGGATGTACAGTTTAAGGGGTTTTCATGTTCCGATAAATATTCGTGACCGTATTCGTTTTGATTTGTATTCGCTCCGTATCTGTATTCGATATTATTCGTATCCGAGGTATCTGTATTTGTATCCGCATCTGAGAAAAAAATATGAAAATAAATATGGTAGAAACATTTTCCGTCCGTATTCAATCCGTTTGCATCCCTACTTACGAGTCTTTCGGTGTATGGCCACCACTGCTTTTATTGTAATGTGTTTTCAAAAAAGGTTTTTACTTAACTGTATTGAGGAGGATGCAGCTAGCAGGACAAGCAAATCTTTCACAAGGTACGTTGATAAGTCGGCGCGGAGCTGATAAGTAGACGTGATTTTTATCCAGACGGGGCGTAGTCAACGCACCCTAAAAAGAACCTAGAAAATGGGGATGGGCGGCGCCGCCGAGAGCAGCCGGAGGAGGTGCTTCCAATAGCGCCCGAATATCGGCGGGGCCCGCGCCGGGCATGTCGGTAGTGGGAAGGGCGCTGGAGAGGCCTTACTGTCCTGCGCTGACGGTGATGGGGCGGTCGATGAGGTGACCGGCGAGGAGCAAGGAGGACTGAGGTCTGAGGAGGAAGGGAGATTTGATGATTTACCCTATCTTTCTTTGTCACTTGATAAAATGCCCTGTGATGTCTCATTGACATGCGGGGCCAGGACCCGCATGTCAGTGAGACATCACTTGCCATTTCCATGAAAGATGAGGCAAATCATCAGTTCTTCCGAGGAGGAACTAGTGGTGGTACTGGTAGCGGTGAAAGTAAGGTCGGCGGTGCGCGATGGACTGATGGGGCGGATCGAGTTAGGGAGTTCACTTTTTGTGCCGTCCAAAATTTCTTCGACACATTCATGTATTAGGATTCATCATTTCGTTGTTCCCCAACCCTATAAACCTCGAGCGGCGGCTGCGCCGTGGCTGGAGTGACGACCCCGATGACGATGGCGTGGCAGAGGATGCAAGGAGGCTTGGGGGAGCGTGGCGGAGTGGGGGTAAGACGGTGAGGATAGGCGTGGTGGTGGGCTGTCCTGCATAGACATGGACACGTGTGTCCGACACGATACGATACGGACACGGGGATTCACTGTTTTTCCAAAAATACCGACACGGGGACACGACTATATATATATTAATAAAAATAACATGGCATATGTAAATACAAGAGAATGAAGTGTAAGTTGCAAATGTAAGCATTTAATCATGGAAAATTGCAATATGTACCTTATCCTCTTGGGTTAGGATGAATGAATGAAGCACCAAACACCTACATCAACCCATCAGCAATCAACAATTCAGCATAATGTTAGCCATCTGCAATCAGCCATCTGCAGCTAGAAAATTAATATAATGCTAGATAGAAAATTAATACAACAACCATGCTACGATAGACTGATAGAAGCAAAGAAATGAAGCACAAGCATCAATACAAATTACAAAGTACAAACCAGTGTTCTTCAAACTAACATAAAGAGAGATAGGAATAAAGGATGTTCAACATAAGTCACATAGTGTAGGATCGGATATGGCAACAGAGGGGGATGAATGGCGCCTCTTTAAAAAATACCCCCAAGTATCCATGAGTGTCTCTTATCTCCAATAGCAACAAAAGCTATGAAGGATATAAGTCATACTCTCTGGAGATTCACACTGGACAGCCACGAGAAAGAGACATGGAAGAACAGAGCTTAAATAAGAAAATCAACAGGGAAAACAAAAATCAGCATAGCCTGCAGGGGGCCGGTCAGACCGGTGGAGTTGGGCCGGTCAGACCGCTCTGGCTCGGCCGGTCAGACCGCCATGTCCAGGCCGGTCTGACCGCTTGCCAGCCGCCGGTCTGACCAGCATGGGATGGCCGGTCTGACCGCCATGTTCCCACCGGTCTGACCGGCTAACCCTAGCGGTCAGACCATGGCCTTGCGAGCAGAGTAGGCGAGGGCGACTGAAAATTCAGAAATGCAGTTCCTTTTTATTGACAATCATTAGAGCAACAAAAGGTGAAGTTGCTGCTGATCTTTTCAGTCCATAAGCACATGATTTTAACCTAAATAACAACACAACCTCAAGGGCAAGGAAAGCCAGGCAAAGATCAAGTTAAAAGATGAAATATGATTTTGTCAGAAGGATGATAGGTTATGAGGCAAAATCCAAATTCCTTGAGATTCTTGAGTCCTTTCTTCATGTAACTTGGAATCTAGCAAGGGAATAACCTTAGAGCAGAGAGACACAAGCTTGAAGACAGCTTTCTGAAGGAAATCAAGAAAATCAAATATGCCCTGCAACCAAAACCCTAGAAATGCATAACAGAGTAAATGATGCTCATGAGTGAGAAATGGGAGATTCTCTGATTCTACCAGTTTGCTCTTGGAAATTAATTGATCAAATGATCTTGAGACTTATTCCCATCATGGAGCAAAGAATCAGAAGTTACTTTCTCAAGAAATCATCTCAACCCACAACGAGCAGAAAAATAAGCAACGAACAGAAGAGCACAAAAGGGCAAATACTCAAACTCATTCCTTCTCAAATCGATTTAACTCCATGAAAGCTTACAAGAGAGATGATTACAGAAGAGTCCCCATACGCAGTTGATACAAAGGAATCACACTACATGCTTACACTTGAGCTCTCATCTCTGGACACACACACACACACAGACACTCATGTTGCTTGCCCACAAGAGCTCTATCCACTGGAATGGAATTCACAGCTGCCTCCTTCTCCTCTTTTGAAGGCAAGACCTCACCCTCATATGGAAAATCAAGAAGTGGCATATCAAGCCCACTCCAAGACCACATGCACACATGAGGCAAGAAGTCAACACAACCTTTTGGAGGGAAAAACCAGCCTCCAAACCTTTGCTTGAGTCAAATCTCCAATTTGCCCCTTAAGCAGCTTCCCGGAAGCTTCCCGCGTCCGGTACCTTGACCGTCTGGACCTCAACTCCTCCCTGAGTCTAGTCCGGTCCGCTTCGCTGCACATGATCGCACCCGGCATCCTGACCGTCTGGACCTCTGACTCCTCCCTGAGTCTAGTCCCGATCCACTCGCCGCTGCCCGTCGTGTCCACCCGACACTGACCGAGACCACCAACTCCACCTCATTCTAGTCCCGGTCTGTTCCGTCGCGCACGACCGCAACCAACCTCCAAATCGTCTGGACCTTCGACTCCTCTTTGAGCCTAGTCCCGGTCCTCTCGTCGTCGCCCGTCGTGTCCGTCACCGGTAGCTCCAGCTCCGATTCCTCGTCTCCTGACTTGCAACCACCTCACTAGCCTCGATCATCTTCGGCATCACCGATCGTTTGGACATCAACACCTCCTGTGCCTAGTACTGGTCCTCCTCGCCTCACCATGACCTAGCTCCGAAGTCCTGCAGTCACACAGACAAGCAAACCGTCACATAGCACCGCACGAAACAGTATATCAACAATAGCATAAATGAAAGGTACTCAACCCTAGAATACCCAAAACAAACTCAAACTCTCTAAACCAACCGTCAATTACTCATCACCAACATGGAGATACCTCCACATGGTCTCTCAATCTCCCCCTTGATGAGTATATTGACAAACACAGAAAAAATGTAAAGTTGAGTTTGTTTGAAGAGTCAAACATGGTCCAAGAGAAAGAAGGTGATGCTAATAACCATGTTGACAAAAGGAGCAAAACAAAGAGCAATTTTTCCTCAAAGCTCCCAAGGCTCCCAAAATGTGGCTTTTTCTCCAACTATTCTCCCCTTTTGGCAATAAAATCATCAAGGTTCTTTGGAGGAAAATAAAATATGGTGTGGCTGAATGTTATTCAATGCTAAGCAATTAGAGCCATGAAGATTATCTAAATTGACCATGTAGTATTACACCAAGCCATAATTCATAGAAATGCTATCAAGATCATGACTAGATATGCATAATCAAGCCAAGCCACATAAGTAACAATATGAAAATTAGATTAATTTCTTAGCATGTCAAGCCATTGAAGATCAAAGTCTAGCTAAAGGTATCCAAAGATGATGCAAGCCATGTCAATAAGCTAAATGGAACCAAGAAGCTAGTATTGAGTCAATTTAGAGTGCTATAAGTTCAAGAATTGATTATTTGTTCAAGTACTTGATTTTTTTGTAGTTAAGCAAATTTAGCACAATTGACATATTTTTCTTTGAAACTCATGGTCGTTTTCAACCAAAATTTTAGCTATGTGCTAGATCTCGAGCCTTATGCGACCACTCCAAGCAAGAAGCTTAAGGAGATGATCTTGGTCATCTAAAACTCCCCCTGAGTTCATGCCTAGTGCAATGGCAAGCAGTCTAATGGAAAAGAATTGGTGAGATCAGTTCTTTCGCACACAAAAGAGATCCTTTTGCTTTTAAATAGTTGTACTAACTTATACTTCATCAAGAAACTAGCATAGCTCAATCTAAAGCTCAATTTAAGATTCAAGACTCAACTTAGCCTATTTGACATGACATAAATCATAAGAGGATAACTAAAGACAGATTAGTCTCAAAAGCTAACATGACATGTTTAATTCAAGTTGTGCAATTTTAATTAACTTATCAATGGCAAAGACTTGACGACACATATAAAGTAATGATAAATCTAGGAATTAAGCACAAATCATGGCAAGATGTAAAGCATTGTAAACATGTCATAAATGGATAATAGTCAAGGCTCCATGCAGTTATATTACAATGCAGAATGCTGAAATGAAATGCAGGAAATCCAGCTCCCCTCAACATATGATGCACTTTTAGTTCAAGTTGAGTTATGTCAATATTAAGCTCAAGAGGCTCCCAAATGAACTCCCCCTGAACCAAAGCTATAAACCAAGAAGCTGGGAAGAAAACAAAAAATGCAGTCCTTAAAGTATAGACAAGATATAGAGGATACTATGGCTCAGACTGACTCTCATCTACCCCATATGACACTAGGACTATCAACTACTCTTCTAAACCACTAAGGAGCAAGCGTTCCCTGTCTACCCAAGGGTGGCCCAACCCTTGCTAGAACCTATAAGAAGTGAGTGAGCTCAACCTAGTGAGAAGAGAAATATCTAATAAGTAGCATCCTAGAATCGCAAGATGAGAGGAAGAAATCTAAGCAGCTAGACAAGAGGAACACTCTAATCTATGCTAAGAGGACTAACCCAAATGCACCCCGAATGCAATGCAACAAAATGAGAACAGGAGCATAATAAATAGAATAAAGCATTTAAAGCACATAAACTCCCCTTCACTACAGTCCATAAGGACAAACCACCCCAAACTCTCCCCGCAAGGCTGAAAACCTAGAGCTATCCAAAGGCTTGGTAAAGATATCAGCCAACTGGTGGTCACTCTCCACAAACTGGAGCACTATATCACCCTTCTCCACATGGTCTCTAAGGAAGTGATATCGGATATCAATGTGCTTGGTCCGGAAATTCTGTACTGGGTTCTTAGCAATGTTAATAGCAGAAGTGTTATCACAAAAGAGTGAAATACTGTCTATAACTAACCCAAAGTCCCGCAGGTCGAAGCCATCCAAAGTACCTAGCTGCAGCAACTGGCGGCAGCTACGTACTCGACCTCTGCAGTAGATTGTGCAACACCGGACTGCTTCCTAGAATACCAAGAGACGAGAGAAGTGCCAATGAATTGGCAAGTGCCAGAAGTGCTCTTCCCATCTATCCTACAGCCGGCAAAGTCTGTGTCCGAGTAGGCTCTAAGGGAAAGACAGGAAAAGGAAGAGTACCAGATACCATAGTCAATGGTAGCTCGAAGGTACCGAAGAATGCGTTTCACCGCCTGGCAGTGAGATACACGAGGATAAGCCTGAAACCAAGCACATAGACACACAGAGAAGTGTATGTCCGGTCTCGAGGCAGTGAGGTACAAGAGGGAGCCAATCATGCTTCTGTACTCTTTTTGATCAACTGGCTCGCCATCCTCATCTGGGTCAAGTGAAGCTGTGAATGCCATAGGAGTTGACACCGGCTTACCATCACTCATGTCAAAGCGTCTCAGGAGGTCACGAGTGTACTTGTCTTGATGCAAGAAAGTACCCTCCCGAGTCTGCTTGATCTGGAAGCCAAGGAAGAAGGTCAACTCATCCATCATGCTCATCTCAAACTCGGTGCTCATGACATCCGAGAACTGTGAAACAAGAGCATGAGAAGAGCTGCCAAAGATGATGTCATCCACATAAATCTGGACGAGCAGAAGGTCAGTGCTATGCTGGCGAATGAACAAAGTCTTATCTACCTTACCCATCTCAAAACCATGACTCAACAAATAGGACTTAAGCCTCTCATACAAAGCTCTAGGGGCCTGCTTAAGTCCATATAAGGCTTTGGAAAGCTTGTAGACATGGTTTGAGTATTTGGAGTTCTTGAAACCTGGAGGTTGTCTCACATAGACTTCTTCCTCAATAAACCCATTGAGGAAGGCACTCTTGACGTCCATCTGGTAGAGCTTGAAACCCTTAGAAGCTGCGAAAGCAAGCAGAATTCTAACAGCCTCAAGCCTAGCTACAGGGGCAAAAGTCTCCTGAAAATCTAGACCCTCAACCTGGGAGAAACCCTGAGCTACCAGTCTAGCCTTGTTTCGAATAACTACCCCATCCCCACTCTGCTTGTTTTTAAACACCCACTTAGTCCCAATGACATTGTAACCTCGAGGGGGCTCAACAAGCGACTAGACCTTGTTTCTCTCGAAATTCTCTAACTCCTCATGCATGGCATTGACCCAAGACTCATCAGAAAGTGCATGACTGACATCCTTGGGCTCAAATGAGGCAATGAAGGCAGATTGGAGACATCATTGTGACAAGCCAGACTTTGAGCGTGTGACACGCTCAAAGAGGTCTCCAATCATCTGCTTAGAAGGATGGTCTTTTTGGATGTTTCGGGGAGGTTCTGGATGAGATGAAGAAGTGGCCTCTACCTCATGAGCTGATGAGGTAGGAATAGAGCCACTAGCTCCAGAGGAAGCAGAAGGCATGGGCTGATCTCCTCGAGGTGCAGTGGAAGAAGGCACCTCAAGGGGAGGATGAGGAACTGGATCAGGTAGACAACCCTCATCTCCATCGTCCTCATCATCCACAAAGATGGTCTCGGACTGCTCTAAAGAACCTGAGATATCAGGCCTAGCCCCCGGACTGGCCTCGTCAAAAGTCACCTCACAGGTCTCTACCATTTTGCTAGTCTCGCAGTTCTAGACTCTATAGTCCCGCGAAGAAGTCGAGTAACCTGGAAAGATACCATCACAAGAACGTGACTCGAACTTATCTAGGTTCTCGGACTTCAAGATAAAACACTTGCAACCAAACACATGAAAATGCGAGACGCTGGGCTTTCGCCTATATCTCAACTCATAAGAGGTACGATGCAAGTGTGCCCTGAGAAAAACTCTGTTCGAAACATGGCACGCGGTGGCTATAACCTCAGCCCAAAACTTCCTTGATGTAGAATACTCATCAAGCATCGTCTTGGCCATCTCGACCAAGGTATGGTTCTTCCTCTCCACAACGCCATTCTGCTGAGGGACGTATGGAGAAGAGAACTGGTGCTCTACACCGGTCTCACCGCAAAACCTCTCAAAGTAGGAATTCTTGAACTCCGTGCCATTGTCACTGCGAATCGCTCGTAAGGCACTCGGGAGCTCAACAGAAAGCCTACTAAACAAACCCCAAAAATGTGTAAATGTCCCATCCTTCGAGGCTAAGAAAAACATCCAAGAAAACCTCGAGAAGTCATCGACCACGACAAGGACATACCACTTCCCTCCTGCTGACTGTACTCGAGCTGGTCCAACTGTGTCCATATGAAGCAGCTATCCTGGTGCATCGGTCATAGTCATTGTGACCGGAGGATGAGAAGCGGCAACCATCTTGCCGTGCCGGCAAGGAGCGCAAACAAGATAGTTGACCATCTTGAGTTTCGGTAGACCACGAATGAGATCGTGGCCGCTAACTCGGGTCAAATGGTTAAATCCAATATGACCAAGTTTCCTATGCCAGAAAGTGAGGTCACGGGACTCTAAAGCAACTAAACACCTGAGAGGATCACCAGAAGACTCAACAAAATCAGCACGAAAGATCCTCCCATAACGAGAAATCCCGCAAACCAGACTACCCGAAGAATCCAGAATTTTGCAATTGTTTTTCTTAAAGCTCACCTCGTAACCATCATTGGTAAGCTGGGAAACAGAAAGCAAGTTGTACTACAGCTTACTAACCAAGGCAACATCTTTTAAAATAAAAGAATCATTAACGCATACAGTAACTTTCGCGATGACGCGCCCAGACTAAGCGTCTCCAAAGGTGATAGTCTCATCACCTGGAGCACGGGCTAGGGAAGAGAACCAACGGGAGTCTCCGGTCATATGATGAGAACAATCGTAGTCTACAAGCCAAACCTCTCCCTTCCGAGCCCGGCGAACCTGAGTCAAACAGAGAGTGAAGGCTCGGTACTGGGATAAATCAAAAGAGATTTTGGCACCCAATATTGAGTAACACATCGAGCAGAGGAAGTAGCCACACACGACTGATCTCTAGCTACCCTGCGCTCTCTGTCGCTCTAAGAGGCGAAGGGCTATGTGCAAACCTGAAGCTGTTGCTGGATCCGACTGCTATGGGAGAGCGAGTCGAGCACCAACAACACGCTGATCACGCCGCGGGTAGCCATCTCGACGGGGGAAACAAGATCTACCCTCAGAACGATGGAAGTCACGACCAGAGGCATATCGAGGACGAAAACTAGAAGACTTGAAAAAACCAAGTCCTCGATGCTGCCAAAACCCATTAGCTGAAGCAACTCTCGACCTCGTGTTGGTTTTAGGTGCACTCAAGGTCTGGGGCTGACCCTGAATACGCCTAAGAGCGTCAACACGGTCTCTGCGCGCGATCTTGGCCCGCCTGAAGCATCGCTCGATCAAGTGTCCATCCTTCTAATAGAAGGTACAATGGTACTTCACCTTCTGAGAGGTAGAAGTAGCATGATGAGGTTTCGCCTTCTGAGAGGCCGAAGCAACAGGTGGAACCACATTACTGTCAGAGATCCCTTGGACAAAGCCCACTGATTTGAATTTAACTTTATCAGTTCTGGGCTCAATCTCGATCACACCTGCTGCTATGGGTCTAAGAACAGTAGGTGGATGCTTCCTCATATCCTTAGAAAAATCGTATCCTAGACCTTGATTGAATTTGCAAATCTTAGATTGGTCTAGAATAAGATTTAGCTTCTTCTTGCCTTCTACAAACCTCTCGAGAGTGTTCATAAGATACTGACACTCCCGAAAGAGAGAGGTGCAAGAAGAGCAGGGGAAGAAGGGACAGCAGAAGGTAAGGGAGTAGAAGAAGAACCAATAGCAGAGAAACGAATGGGATGTGCACGCACAGCCGCCTCAGAAGGGACAATCCTACTGCTAGCCATTTGGTTCACGTCGCTAGGCGTCTTCACCAAACCCTCATGCTTCTTCCCAACATCACACATATTACAAGCAGAAGGTGGCTTCTCTAGAAGGTCCTTAGTTAGCTTCACACATTTTTCATCCAATGCAATCAAGTCAGATTTTAGTTTGTCACAATTATTGCATGGTGAGCTAACAGGTCCTTAGAAGCATATTGAGCCAATTTGTTATTGTTGTCAATCATCTCTTGAAACTATTTGAAAACAGATTCAAGCTCAGCAGTCAGTTTGGGATAATTCACACATGAAGCAATGGGCTCTAACAGAAAAGCTTGTAATTCAGCAATTTTATGATCTGCCTTTTTTAGGTTCATCTTTAAATTATTACAACTTTCACAAGTCTCGGGCAGATCGAGAAGCATGGTATATAGACCTCTAAATGCATTGTCCTTATCCTCACATGAGGTACAAGAAATAGTCTCAATAATAGTAGATGAAAGAGAAGCTACCCTACTCATCTCTAGTTCAACAAGAAGACTAATATTCTCCACCTTAATCATATAAGCTCAGAGGACAGACTATCATGAGAGGTCCTTAATTTCTCCATATCACCAAGCAAAGCACAGCACGTATCACATTCATCACGGGAGGGAGCAGATATAAGTGAAGTAAGCTCCCGTGACAATCTATCTACTTCCTTCTCTAACTCGCCACACCTAGCTCTAGATCTAGCATGAAATTTTTCTAGCTTAAGAAAAACATCATTAAGCTAGTCGTAGGAGGGGTATACCTCGTCGGAGTTGGAGTAGAGCTCGCTGTCGCTCATGTCGCCCTCAAGGGCCATGAAGTACATGCCGGAGAAGTCATCGCCATCCTTGGGATCTTGCTCGTCCTTCCCATCGTCGTCGCTCCACCCCTCCACCTCGCTGAGGTTGAGGTCGTGGTGGAAGAGCTTCTTGGCTTTGCCAAGGTTACAGAACTTCTTGTCTTTGCTTGGCGGCTTCTTGTTGCGGTTCTTGTCGGTGTAGACGTTCTTGCTCGAACCGCCGTAGTGTTCTTACCCTCCAGCTTGGGGCAGTTTGCCTGAATGTGGTTGGGACCACCACACTTGAAGCAAATCACACGTCCTCCTTAGGCCTGGGCGTTCGGGTTACCCGAATTTTTCGGGTCGGGTAGTTCGTGTAATTCGAAATTCGGGTAATGAAAACTGCTACCCGATATTAGCCCCAAAAAAACACTACCCGCAATTTGGTGCCGATAATTGGGTTCGGTTGGTATACTGATATACCCAATTCTGAGAAAACTAGCTAATTTCCTGACAATTCGGGTAATTTACAGACAATTCGGGTAATTTACAGACAATTCGGGTAATTCGGGTAGTTCGGGTACCGGGGGATATTACCCGAACTACCCAAACTAATTTCGGGTAATCAGAATCGCTATCCGAATTTGGGATCCGTACCTCGGGTTCGTATTTGGGTTGGGTCCGTAATTCAAGCACGGAGTACTGGTGGCGGGTATTTTGCCCAGGCCTAGTCCTCCTCCTCTCTTTCTCTCCCTAACCCTCTTGTTAGCATGGGAAAACTTTCTAGCTAAGAGGGCTAGTTGATTTTCTGGAAGCTGTTCTAGTAGGTCATCGCTCATCTCACAAACAGCAGCAAGAGAAAAACCAGAAACACCATCAGAGGGAAACTCAGAAGTCGAACTGGGATCAGCGACCAAAGCCATCGATTGTGACTTCGACTTACGAGAGACAGTGTTAATCTCGTGAGTCTTGAGGCGTGAGTACAACACATCAAGAGTCAAAGTCGAGAGGTCCGTCGTATCCTTGATGGTGGTCACTTTCATCTCCCAAACGTGCAAGTCCAAGGCCGCAAGCATCTGACGAGCGTTGTCCGAGTCGGGGTATGTGAGACCGACCGCTCGGAGGTTGCTCAAGGTCTTGTGGAATCTCGCAAAGCATTTATCAAGGGACTCTCCAACGAGCATTTCAAACTTGTTGTAATCTCGCTTGAATTGGTCCTGTCGAACCGTCTTAATTTGGGTGCTGCCCTCATGGTAAGCATCGAGGGTCTCCCAAATGTCGAAGGTCGACAAAAGATGAGAAATGCGATCAAACTCATTTCGGCTCAAACCTTGGATGATGATGTTCCTTGCCTTAGCATTCGCCTCAACATTAGCCATGTTTCCAGCATTGATGTTCTCATCGGCAGGAACAACAAAGCGAACTTTGACCTTACGCCAAATCGCATAGCCCTGAGCCTGAATATAGGTCTCCATCCGACTCTTCCAAAAGGGATATCCCATCGAAGATCGGGGGCTTGGTGGAATACTTATCGGTTGCCATGGTTCACAGACCAGTTAAAGATCTATCAAGAAGAGCTAACCGGCTCTGATACCAATTGTAGGATCGGATATGACAACAGAGGGGGGTGAATGGTGCCTCTTTAAAAAATGCCCCCAAGTATCCACGAGCGTCTCTTATCTCCAATAGCAACAAAAGCTATGAAGGATATGAGTCATACGCTCTGGAGATTCACACTGGACAGCCACGAGAAAGAGACATGGAAGAACAGAGCTTAAACAAGAAAATCGGTAGGAAAAACAAAAATCAGCATAGCCTGCAGGGGGGCCGATCAGACCGATGGAGTTGGGCCGGTCAGACCGCTCTGGCTCGGCCGGTTAGACCGCCATGTCCAGGCCGGTCTGACCCCTTGCCAGCCGCCGGTCTGACCGGCATGGGATGGCCAGTCTGACCGGCTAACCCTAGTGGTCAGATCGTGGCCTTGCGAGCAGAGCAGGCGAGGGCGATTGAAAATTCAGAAATGCAGTTCCTTTTTACTGACAATCTTCAGAGCAACAAAAGGTGAAGTCGCTGCTGATATTTTCAGTCCATAAGCACATGATTTTAACCTAAATAACAACACAACCTCAAGGGCAAGGAAAGCCAGGCAAAGATCAAGTTAAAAGATGAAAAATGATTTTGTGAGAAGGATGACAGGTTATGAGGCAAAATCCAAATTCCTTGAGATTCTTGAGTCCTTTCTTCATGTAACTTGGAATCTAGCAAAGGAATAACCTTAGAGCAGAGAGACACAAGCTTGAAGACAGCTTTCTGAAGGAAATCAAGAAAATCAAATATGCCCTGCAACCAAAACCCTAGAAATGCATAACAGAGTAAATGATGCTCATGAGTGAGAAATGGGAGATTCTCTGATTCTACCAGTTTGCTCTTGGAAATTAATTGATCAAATGATCTTGAGACTTATTCCCATCATGGAGCAAAGAATCAGAAGTTACTTTCTCAAGAAATCATCTCAACCCACAACGAGCAGAAAAATAAGCAACGAACAGAAGAGCACAAAAGGGCAAATACTCAAACTCATTCCTTCTCAAATTGATTTAACTCCATGAAAGCTTACAAGAGAGATGATTACAGAAGAGTCCCCATACGCAGTTGATACAAAGGAATCACACTACATGCTTACACTTGAGCTCTCAGCTCTGGACACACACACACACACAGCACACTCACGTTGCTTGCCCACAAGAGCTCTATCCACTGGAGTGGAATTCACAGCTACCTCCTCTTTTGAAAGCAAGACCTCACCTCATATGGAAAATCAAGAAGTGGCATACCAAGCCCACTCCAAGACCACATGCACACATGAGGCAAGAAGTCAACACAACCTTTTGGAGGGAAAAACCAGCCTCCAAACCTTTGCTTGAGTCAAATCTCCAATTTGCCCCTCAAGCAACTTCCCAGAAGCTTCCTGTGTCCGGTACCTTGACTGTCTAGACCTCGACTCCTCCCTGAGTCTAGTGCGGTCCGCTTCGCTGCACACGACAGCACCCGGCATCCTTACCGTCTGAACCTCCGACTCCTCCCTGAGTCTAGTCCTGATCCACTCATCGTTGCCCGTTGTGTCCACCCAACACCGACCGAGACCTCCGACTCCACCTGAGTCTAGTCCTGGTCTGTTCCATCGCGCAAGACCGCAACCGACCTCCAAACCATCTGGACCTCCGACTCCTCCCTGTGCCTAGTCCCGGTCCTCTCGTCGTCGCCCGTCGTGTCTGTCACCGGTAGCTCCAGCTCCGGTTCCTCGTCTCTCGACTCGCAACCACCTCACCAGCCTTGATCATCTTCGGCATCACCAACCGTCTGGACCTCAACACCTCCTGTGCCTAGTCCGGTCCTCCTTGCCTCACCATGACCTAGCTCCGAAGTCCTGCAGTCACACTGACAAAGAAACCGTCATATAGCACCGCACGAAACAACATATCAACAATAGCATAAATGAAAGGTACTTAACCCTAGAATACCCAAAACAAACTCAAACTCTCTAAACCAACCGTCAATTACTCATCACCAACATGGGGATACCTCCACATGATCTCTCACATAGCAAAGTTGAATTCAGCGAGACAACGACTAAATAAGATTGTAAAGGATTCAAAACATGGTAAGGGACTTTTAATGATCTTTATTTGGCTCTAGGTTCTCCATAGTAGACCCATTTGCAAAAGAAACACTCTCCAGTTCTGGTTCTTCAAGGGAGAGGTTAGCAACTTCTAGAATCCCAACACCTGTAAGAGAATCAAAACTATCTCCTCCCACATCCCACATCCTTGCTGCCCCTGTTTTGTAAGATTGTGTTCTCCTAGACAAATGTCTCAAATTGTTATGCACAAACACCAAATCCTCAGCACGTTCAGGCGTTAACTTGTTTCTCCTCATACTATGGATGAAACTATATGTACTCTAATTCCTTTCGTAGCAAGAAGGTGAGGACGGTTGGTTAACTAATTTGAGAGCCAAATCTTACAACATTGGAACGGATTGTCCATGATTAGCCCACCAGTTCATTGGATCAACGATCCCTCTATCATAAATGGAATCAAAGTCATTAAATTCTCTGGAACACATGGAAAACCTTGCATACTTCTCTTTAACTTGTTTAAACTGCTCAAGTACAGGGAAAAACTTCTGAAAACACTTCATTCTCATTTGAGAAATCTCAAGGTCCTTGTGAGGAGGTACACGGCCAACACCTCCATTGATCCACTTGTCACTATAATATCTAGATAAGAAAATGAATGAATTAACACTTTAGAATAACTGAAACAAACATGTTAGCAAGCAGCAAATTAGCAAATAGTTCATCTTAGATTAATGAATGCGCCAAACAATGAAGTGGAGTGTTGCCTTTTGCCCACCGATCAATCAATATGTTTTGAACAACCGAGTAAAAGGTGGATTCTTCGTTATCTTGCTTTCCTTCCCACTTATATATCGCTTTCTTTACATTCTCTATCATTGTGTCCCACATCTCATAAATCAGATGAAGACATGGTGTTTCAGTGTCTGCCACATGCAGCATTTCATATATAGGCTCGGTAAATTGAAGAATGTAGTTAAGCTTGCCCCACCACACTTCATTGAGAACTGTGTCTCTCACGAATTGTGCTTGGTCATTGTCATCTTTGTAAGCCTCCCATGCTTCACTAATTACCATGCTTTGGAGTGCCCTTTTGACCATGGAAAATCGCTTCAACATAACCACAATTGAAGCAAATCTTGTTTCGGCAATAGCAAGCAATTTCAGATTGCTAAACTCATTAAACATTGAAAGCCGCATACCATGGTTCATTATAAAATTCTTGATAATGTTAGCATCTTGAGCAATTTCAGTTATCCAATGACACTCATCAAAGATGAGGACTTCATCATCAGTTCTTGGCATTTTTGCAGCACAAATACTTTTTAGAGCAAGATTTATAGTATGAACAACACAGGGAGTCCAAAAATTATGATTGTACTTCTGTTGAATAATCAAACCCGCACCTTTGCAATTTGTAGCATTGTTAGTGATGACTTGGACCACATTTTTTGGACCTACTTGTTCAATAATAGCAATCATCTTCTCTACAATGTACTCCTTTGTCTTGACCTCGCCTTCAACATTTATAGCTTTCAAGAACATTGGTGCACTCTCACAAACAGCTATAAAGTTTATGACTGGACGTCTCTGTGCATCTGACCACCCATCCGAACAAATGGTCACCCCCTTTTCAGACCATGTGCTCTTTGTCCTCTCCAATAAAGTCTCAATATGAGCCCTCTCTTACTGAAGAAGACTAGTTCTTAGTCTGTTGTATCCAGGAGGGGCATAACCCGAGATGTTGTGATCAGCTGCAAAGGTATATGAACTTTGGTAGTGTGGATTTTTTGCAACATTGAAAGACAATCCTGTAAACAAATAATAGGACACAAAATTAGTTGCAACAGGCAGCAACATCCAAAAAACGAGCCTTGATGTTTCATGCCAATTATAGATTGCAAACTTGAAGAATAAAACATTCTCGCAATCATAGCATCCAATTGTTGGCAAGTTTCATTATTGAAAGCTCTCTCCAAAGATGAAACTCCCCTCCGTTTAGTGCCCATGCTAGATGAGGCAATACTAACACTAGGAGCACTATTTGCAGAAGTTGACAACGGAATATTTCTTGGCTTTGTTTTTGCTAATTCTTCTTAACTTCACTTCCAAGCTGTGAAGGATAGGTACAGTTACCTTTGGGCACATCTTAATTCCACCATTAGATATTTTGAGCAACTAAGCTTTCACTCTAGAGAAGCTCCCAGTATACACTTGATTGCAGTACTTGCATCTGAATCTTACGTTCCCTCCAGCAACACCTGTCCTCTCTAAACTATCCACATGATTCCACAAAGGAGCCTTGATGTTTTGCTGCTCCCCTCTTGCTGAGCTTGATCCCCCGGACTCCATATCGGTCACACAAATCAAATCCTCTATTGGTGACATGTTTCAAAAAAGGAATGACACAGTTAAGTCGTTTACGAAGTAGATCAAAATGTATATGCTACTAATCTAGCCTAGTCAATAAATCACTACACTATTGAATGACATAAACCAAAGGAAATATAATCTTGATTCTTGGGTAATAATTTGAGGTCCATAAGACTCAAGCCACATTTTTTGTGGCGAGTGGTGACTTCCTAATAGCTCTATATCTCACTTTATGTCTGCAAAGGTTATTTTAGAAGGAAAGTTTTTAGCTATCGGACTATGCAATTCTATGCTTCTTGTTTACAATCAAACCATTAGTGTCTGAGAAATGCTCAACTCCTATTTTTGTATAATTTTTTATATAGATATTTCATGTTTCTTGTGTTTTCCTAGGTTTCCCTAACATGTAGATTGAAAGGCAATCTACTGCACAAACTGACAAATATAGAGTAAAGAGCAAAGTGTGCTTACTAAGGCGAGAAGGAGAAGGCTGGACACTGGAGCAGAGAGGAGGCGAGAAGACTTGAGGTAGCGCCTAGAGATAGAGGAGGTTGGTCACTCACTGAGGAAGAATCTGGCCATCGTGGGGAAAAGGGGAGAAGAGAGGCGGCGAGGAGGCTGGAGGAGTAGCACCCCTGGAGCAGCGCCTGGAGGAGAGGAGGCAAGGAGGCCGATTGCCGGCCGCTGGGGAAGGATCTGGCCGCCGGCCGTCGGTCACTAGAGTCGGGGAGCTGGCCGCTTGGAAGAGGGAGTAGGCGTCAGGCGAGGAGGTCAGCTGTCGGACGTTGGGGAAGGATCTGGAAGCCACCTGCTGGGGAAGGATTTCGTTGCCGGCCGCCGGAGTTGACGACCTGGCCAACCCTAGCAGAGCGAGGTCGCGAGGAGCTGGAGGCAGAAGCGAGGGGATGGAGAGTGGAGACTGGAGGCGCACGGCCGCACGGGAGATGGGATTAGTACCGTAAACCCTAAATAGTAATGGGCCTAAATGGGCCATGTTTTATATGGGCGTAAATCTAAATGGGCTAATATGTATCCATCGCGTGTCCAATACATGTCCAAAATTAAAGTTATTTTTCGTTAATCATTTATTTTCCGACACATCGCCAATACGTGTCCGTGCTGTGTCCGAGCAATGTCCGTATCCGACACGGACACGGCTACAGTACGACGTATCCATGCATCATAGGTGGTGGGGAGGAAGGGGGCTGGCGGCGGGAGAGGAGCCGGTGCAGCATGCCACCTGGTGACAGGTCGGAGAGCAGTGCTGTCGGCTACAGTGGTGGTAGCCGCTGGGGTGTCTTCACTCTTTCCAAGTTAGGTTTGATGTGGGTGAGAATATCAAATGGTGGGAGAAGCGCTGCACCTGTTTTTTTTGGACTCCAGGACTCATTTTCCCTGCTTATGCAGAAATCAAAAGGCGTAGGAATCCTTGAAAACATGCAAAGAGTAACAACATACAGTGTACGGTGAAGTTTCTTACAAGTTTGTAGAGGATTATAGATTTTATAGGACCTGATATGGCAATCAGAGGAGGTGGTGAATGATGCATTTAAATTCAATCTCCCTGGATCGCATTATAAATTTTACCTGCAGGAGTTGACAAGCAAGATTTCACTGAGTTAGTTGAACAGATATGTGGTTCCATGAAATTCGAAGCATGAGGGGAATATCTACCACTTCTAATAGAAATATGCTTTGATTCTTTACTCCTAATGTAGTATCCATCTTCTTTTACATTACGTTAAGCCTTATTGAAAAAGAAAACCTGCCATTAAATATTGTAATTTACACTTACATAATTTTGTTTTTCATTTTCAGAAATGTAATATGTTTGCCGCTGAGCTGTTCAATACTGGGTCCAAGACAAGGAGTGTCCCCCTCTTGTGCAATTCTGCATCTGAGGGAAGTTCTGCTCAATCTGAGGAGACCCGTAATCCAACGGATGACTATTGTAAGCAAGTTTGGAACTATTGCAAAGACATGCCGATTTTGAACTCGCCTTTCCATTCTTCTGTGCAAGAAAATGCAGGACTTCCTAGTTCACCATCCAAGCTTACCGATTTTTGGAGGTCGGTAAACGACTTCTGTGCATCATTTTCTCGCTCACCCAACGAAGAGTCGGTATGCTTCAATGGACATGGAGTTTCATTTAGCACTAGAAAGCCTTCACCCTTTCCTAAAGGGATGTGCCTTGAGAATATTGGCAATGTATCCTACAATAACATGGTTCCTCACCCTGATGGGTCCAACAAAGCCTTCTTCTCCAACCAATATGGAACAATATGGTTGGCCACTGTCCCTGAGAAAGGATTGGGAGGCACTCTGCAACTTGACCAGACGAGCCCTTTTCTTGATCTCACTAGTGTTGATTATTTCAATTCGGACCCTGGACTTCTGGGCATAGCATTCCATCAAGAATTTGTGAACAATGGGCGCTTCTTTGTTTCTTATATTTGTGATCAAACAAAGTCCCCAAGCTGTGTTGGTAGGTGTTCTTGTGACTGTAATGTGGGTTGTGATCCATCGAAGATTGGTTCTGATGATGGTGCCAAGCCTTGTCAGTACCAACTTGTTGTTTCAGAGTATTATACAAAGGATTCCTCATCAAACAACTCTGCGGTATGGATTTCTACATGTTGTGTACATATTATTATATACCCTGCAGTTTATCTACTCCCAGTTGAACATTATGACTTTGCTTTGCCAGGGAGCATACGCTGATCCGTCTGAAGTTAGAAGGATTTTTACCATGGGATTGCCGCGTGCGTCAAACCATGGTGGTCAGTTACTTTTTGGTCCTAGCGACGGGTACCTATATCTCATGACTGGGAGCGGTGGGAAGAAAGGAGACCCTAGTGATTTCTCTCAGAACAAAAAATCACTGTTGGGAAAAATCTTGAGGCTTGACATTGATCAGCTGCCAAGTAAGTTATGTGTTTACAGGTCCATTCTTTCTATCTTATTGTTTTAGTTTAATTGGTATTCATCTCAAATTTGTTTGTTGTTATCTTCCTCGAAAATGTAACAGTAAGGTGTAACTGAACATTACTATGACCTTTTAGTTAAGGCCATTTTATTGCTTTTTCAGGTCCAAGTGAAATTGCTAACCAAAGCTTATGTGGTAACTATTCCATTCCAAAAGACAATCCATATGCTGAAGATAGTGATTTACAACCAGAAATTTGGGCCATGGGCCTTACAAATCCATGGAGATGCAGTTTTGATTCCAAGAAGCCTTTCTTCTTCTATTGTTTAGATGATGGCCAGGTATCATTTTAGTAATCTTTCGAGGAAATCACCTTCAGTAGATAGGCTACCTCCAAAACTACAGTGTTGTTCAGAATACATTTATTTGACGAAAATTTCAGTTGCAATAAGAGGAAAGGAACATATAGGTTGCCATTTTCGTGCTCCCTTTCCTTCTAATCCCACCTTTGTTCCAATTTGGCAACAAGATATATCAATTTCGGCGCTGAGCTCTGTTGGCCGTACACCTAATAGTTTGTCCTACCTGTTTCTCTAACATTATGACCTTTGAGTATACAGGAACAATACAAAGTGGTAGATTTGCTCTCAAAGGGTGGAAACTACGGATGGCATGGACATCAGGATCCCCATGTTCAATATCTACCTTGGGAAACTGGAGGAAACAACTCATATACCGTATCTGCTGACAGTGGGAAAATATCTGAAGAACTCATTGGCGGTTATGTTTATCGAGGTTCCGCTGATCCCTGCATGTATGGAAGGTATTGTTGGTTCTTTTTACTCGATTACCAGAACATCTATCATTATGCTAAACCTTGTTTTTACACCTGTTGTCGCATCTACTAGCTAATGTGCCTAAAAAATCGCTACTATGATGGTATCAGGTACCTGTATTCTGATATGTATGCATCTGCCATGGGGACTGCCGTGGAGATGCCCCCTAGCAGTGGAAAGTACAACTTCGCTACCATCCCCTTCAGTTACTCCAAGAACACTCCCATACCCTGTGACGACTCCGCCGACAACCCTCTTGGCGACATACATTCATTTGGAGAGGATAACAAGAAGGACATCTTCATCTTGGCGAGCAGAGGTGTCTACCGAATTGTGCAGCCTAGCCTTTGTGGCTATACTTGCCCCACGGCAAATTGTGCGATGGGCAATGGACCAAGGCCTCCTGCAATAAACAATGGAACTAATGGGGCATCCTTTCGGGGAATAATGAAGTATGTGTTGGGAGTTTTGATTCTAGTTGGAGGTTATTTTGGATGCAGATCCTGTTGCAACGGGAATCACTGCTTCAATCGAGCAGGCAGCTCGCAGAACACAAACGGCATGTCCAGTGCACCTCCGCCAGCACCGGCTCCGACTAATGGGGACATTCAGCTTGCTGCGAGCTTGGATGTAACATTAGTGGGTGATGCGATATTTAACTGATGTGAACATTGTGGGGATTGCAGCTAGCTTTATACAAGCAGCGCGTGATATGTGTTAGAGCAAGTCTTATAATACAGCCTTCAGCTAGCTGTATGGATACTTACAACCCATTTATCAGTCTACTTATATAGTAGTTACAGCCAGCTGAAGGCTGTATGAACTACCCCTTCCTCTCACAAAGTTTCTTGGTTCTTGTGCTTCAGCTGGCTGTAAGCTTACAGCCCACCTCTCTTCTCTCTCCTCTTCTCTCTCCTCCATCTCAGCATACAGCCAGTTTACAGCCTCTTATAATACTTGCTCTTATATACCTCATTTGCGAATTTATTTCACGCTAGTTTGTTGAACTCTGAACAGTTTGCTTGTTGAATAAAGTGTTGCCGATATTATGCCCGCTGATGTGAACTTTTTCTGTTACCTTAGGTAAATTTGCTAGTTGTGAATCCCGTAGTGGGAGTGGTAACCTTAGCATAGAAATACATAGGGTAAAGTTTAGAGTAGATTTCCTATATCTAGACATGAAAGGCCTAGATGTCATTTTAGGCATGAATTAGCTATCCAAGAATAAAGGCAAAGTAGATTGTGAACTCAAGACAGTGAGCCTAGTCAGCCCAGAAGGTCAGAGAGTAGTGGTGAAGACAGATCAAGAGTTGATAAGGAACACAAAGAAGCAGGTGCTCAATGCAGTGTCAGCTACAGTTGATCAAGTACTGTCAGACCCAGATTTTACAATCCGGATTCCTCTGTGATTCCACCGCACTATTCCCTGAATCGGTAGATAGTGCTCACAGATTACAGTTCTGATTATCAAAGTGCATATCATGCGGAAACGTAAATATATAATAGTAGACTTACTCATGGGCCGATTAGGCCGAAATCAATAAATTGCAGCAGCGGAAGAACGAAGTACACAGATGAGACCTTCAGGACATGCCCACAGGCAACCAACTAGAGTTGCGCGATCTAGCTCTTGACATCTTCATCTTCTTTGCAACCATGACCAATAGTGTTGCTGAAGCGTAGTGATCTGATTCCTGATTTTGAATTTGTTGTGAAAGCGAGTGTGAGCACAAACCACCGCGCTCCGCGAGCCAATACACAGAATACAAATAAATAATATGCATGGCTTATCAAAGGAGAGCATCGGGTTATTTTCTTTGCCAAAAATCATTTTTAGTAGTATTATTATTATTAAATCATAGTGTTATTAATTCTACCTAAACTCCACATGGCGATTGCCATAATTGACTTAATCCACTAAAGACACACTTTCCTTACTGATTGCTGTCTAAGACTCCAAACAGCGAGTGTCATCATTACTTAATCCACCGAATATACTCTTTCCAAATTGATTGCTGTCTAAGACTCCAAACAGCGAGTGTCATCACTACTTAATCCACCGAATATACTCTTTCCAAATTGATTGTTGTCTAAGACTCCAAACAGCGAGTGACATCATTTAATTATTCCATCGATCATACACTTTCTATATTGATTGCTGTCTAAAACTCCAAACAGCGAGTGACAACATTTAATTAATCCACCGATCATATACTTTCTATATTGATTCTTTGTCTAAAACTCCAAACAATGGATAACATCAATTATACAATCCACCAATCAATTGCTGCCTAAATCCTCAAACAGCGAATATCATAATTTATATAATCCACCGATCAATTGCTGCTTAAAACTCCAAACAGCTAGTGACATCATTTATCTAATATCATTTAATTAATCCACCGAACACACACTTTCTATATTGAGTGCTGTCTAAAACTCCAACAGCGAATATCATCAATTATACAATCCACCAATATCTTTTGTGTTCCAAATTCCTAACAATCCAATCCTTTCAGTTATTGTTCCAAAACCATAATTTGATCTTCTAGTAATCAACCCTATTTTCCATTACCCCTCTAACTGATTCTCTAATATACATCCACCAAGAACATTATTGGTCAAGTTTATACTCCAATTATCATATCTCCAAACTCCCAAAAATTCAATGGACTCATCTATTAATCGATCAAATCCTATTAATCCTATTATCGCCAATATCTCCCAAAAATTGATCCAGCAATTACCTTTGCACTCCCTAATTCTCCAAAAATCATTCAAATTATCTATCTAACCTATCTATTCATTTAGACTCTGCTAACTTATTTCTCTTAGAATCCACACTATCGTTTCCATTTTATGATCGACATAAATCCACCGACAACTTTATGTATTTACCACAAACATCCATCTTCTTTTCTTACGACTCTATTTATTTTTCCTGATATTTTATTTTGTGAGAAATATTATCATTATTTAAAAATATAATACATAGAAATTTTCTGAGACATAGCAGTTTTGACGAAAAACATAATGTGTAAGAGAATGCAATAATAATAGCGATCCAGATTTCATCCACCGTTACATGGTATCCACACCATATGCTAACATTTTAGCGTTATAACCGCTTACATTACCACTGGGACGACACCCAGGACAACTCAAATCAGGGCTTTCCACTACCCACCACTTTTTCCATTCCCACCCACAAAGTTTTTGAAATAGAACTATATCTGGTTAAATTCCCATGTCCGCCCTTGACCGTGGGCACGGCTATTCGAATAGTTTTGACTCTACAGAGTTTGCACACTTTACCCACAAGAGACAGTCCACTCGTTGCCCCACACGATTCCTTAGTCATGCGGTTGAGCGAACCATCACAGTAACCGTTCAAAGTACCTCGCCCCTTCCATCATTTCACCCTATGGGTCGCTCCCACTTGTGGTGGGTCCCATACGTTGTGCGGGATGTTCTCCTTCTGAACGTCTAGCAGCTGGCTACCCCCTGCTAGCCCGCCACAGCAGAACTTCACCCTTTGCGAGTGTCCCATTCAAGCTGTCACCCAAACAACCGCTTACACTACCTCACCACCTCCTCCTGTGAGGATGACTTTCAGGGTCCGGTACATTTACTAAGCCAAGTTGTACTTTACAGACTTGTGGTTGTACTGTTTTACATATGATGTCATGAAAAGATTCAGTCCTTAGTGGTATCTGGGCGGTTCTACCACAAACCACACTCTCGTGCACCCCTGCACCATACCTCCGAACCATCCGCCCAGATAAATAAGCAATTTGAGGTTTTTGGGAATATAAAATAACCATATGCAACATACACCAATCATTACCACCATGACTGCCCAACCAATTTTTCTCAGGATTAAAAGTGATGCTTGGGCGCTCTCGCGCCCATGAGTATCTAAGCAAGACTAAGCATGGTATATAATTACGGACTTATTTTCAAAATATTACTATTTTAATTTTTGCTAGGGCGACAAGGTTCACAAATTCAAATATTCCAAAGGAGGTGTAATATTAATCAAGGTACGTAATGGGATATAACTAGAATCTTAAATTAAACATGTATTTGCATATAAAATAACAGCATGCAATTTGATAATTTAAACAAAAATAATTTGCAGAAAATGTAGGTTCAACATGATCAAAGTATTGACTCGCTTGGCACGGTTTACCGCGGTCTTGAACTCACTCGAAGCTGTCTCATGCGATGGTCCTTTAGTCTCTGGTCTTCATCTTTACTTCAATCTTGATCTCGCTTGTCCCTTAGAATCTTTAGGACTCCAATTTATAATTACGCGACACACAACTGAATTCAAATAAAAGCGAATAACTCAAAAGATCCAAATAAACTCAATTTTAGTTTTATTATGAGTTAATGGGTGATTTAAGGCAAGGTCGGTGGTAGAATGTGATGACTCGATCTTGTTATTAATAACCTCTTTTATTATTTTTGTATTTATCAAGGAAGTTCCATGAGTCAGGTTAGACCTATGAGTTGGTATACAAGTCTAGTTGGATATTATTTTGTCGAGCATTAATATTTAGGGTTTATGTTATAAGCGATGTATACAATTCTTAGCTTATCGAATCAATTCATATTACTAGTAATTTGATATGTAACATTTTATGCGACCCTAATTATTCGTGTTATTGGTTAAACGTTCAATTTAGAGTATTTATATGTTTGTGAGATGATTTTGAATCTTGATGACCTAGGGCTATTATATTAAAATATGTCACTGAGGTTTGTTTAATGGTGGCATGATAAACATTGGGCATATATGTTTACATGTTAATTAAGGGTCATCTTTATTAAATGTAGACATTTATCCAAGGCCACATTGCTTTATTAATGCCTTTAATTATTAATTAGATTTAAAATAAATAGAAAAGGCACATTAGCTATTCATACATGATATTAATTAATCCATGATTATACATTTATTAAGCTCATTTACACCCTAACAAATTTTTGTACTTCCTATCTATTTATTTCAGATTTTTATGGGTGTTTTCCTAGCTGCTCCCGGCCTGGCAACAGAGCATAAAAAAAATTAAAACCTAATCCTACCATGCGCTTGCGGAATGAGGAAATCGAACACAGGCGGCTGAGGTTAGTGCGCACGCTGTTAACCGTGCTGCCTCTCGGTGTTACTTGAAGGAAATGGGAGAGGGGTTGCAATAGAGGTAGCGTGATCGCGGGGTTCCAAAACAGAGCATCCCGGCGGTGCATGGGCCGGGCGGCGTCGCCGGCGAGGATCGGCCGGGGAGGCGCCGGCGAGCATGAAAATGGGGAGTGCATGAGACGAGGGAGCCGGTTGTGACCGCGCCTCTGGCCGGAAGGCACCATCGACGGCCAACATCGGCGTGCGGCTGCCGGAGCAAAGGTGGAAGGTGGCGGCGCCGCTGTGGTGGGAGAGAGGTGGATTGGAGAGGAGTGTGTGCAGGAGTGGGGAGTGGGAAAACTCACCGCGGGCCTGGTTGAACCGGGGAAGCACCGAGGCGAGCCGGCACCGTGAGCCAGCGGCGGCGAGAGGAGGGCCATGGCGCCAGCTACCGGGAGTGAGCGAGAAGCTCCGGTGGCGGTGGGGATGGGCAGGTGGGGCCACGAGGGAGCTCCCGGGCGGTGGAATCGGCCGGAGATGGCTCCAATCAGCCAATCCTTCGCCGGCCGAAGGCGAGGAAGAAATGGGCGGCCGACGAGTAATGGGGCACGGGAAGTCGATTCCGCGAGAGGGGAGGATGAGCGGAGGTGGGTGATGCGATTGGGGGTCTCGGTAGAGCTTTATAGACGATGGGGTGTGCTGGCGTCGGGCGGGACCGACCGGGCGACGGGGCAGGCGGCAATGGCAGGCGACGGAGCAGGGCAGTGGGATTCGGGGGATCCAGGCGTGATGATGGCGCCGCGCACGTGCTAAATCCGAGCGGAGCGGGGCCGTGTCGCGCGGCTTTTGACCGAGCGAAGAGGAGGTGGGAGAAGACAGAGGGGGGTCCGGCGCACGTGAGGAGGAGGAAAGAAGCAGGAGCCGCGCAGGAGGGCCCGCTGGGCAGGGAGAGGAGGTAGGAGGGAAAAAGAAAAAGGAGGAGAGAGGAAAATGAGTGGGGCCCATAGGTAATAGTGAGAAGGAAGAAAAAGAGAGAAATGCTTAGAATTTGGATTTTTAAATTTGTATTTTGAACTTCCATTTTCTCTTTAAGATTATGGATTCTAATTCCTGAAATTCTATTTCAAGTCTTTGCTCAATTATCTAGATACAAAATATAATAGTCCTTTTATTTTATTTGACGTTCTTATTTCCATACCTTTACTTCCTTTATTGCTTCACTCATCATATTATATGTTCAGTATGTTGTATATTTTGTTTTATGTATGTATATATAATTTCACATACTGTTATTTTGCTGGCTTACTAAATTTTACATCTATATTTATATGTATTTAAATAATATTCATTTGAATTTATATTTCCCTATATTACTAATTATGTTATCATTTCCAAAGTTAGACTCTGTATTTTAATTCAGATTTCTCCTTCCTTATACTGGATCATCTTTTCATATTCGTATTTAAAATTTTAGTTTTCTATTATTTGCATATTTCCTTTTTATGACTTCACTAGTGTTAATTTCTTTCTTGAACCTCTAACTTTTTGGAACCTCAACCAAATTTTCAGAAAAATATCATAAACTCCAAATTCAAATAAAAATATATTACAAAAATAATTCAAAAGTTTCACATTTTACAAATTTAAATTTTCAGGATGTTACAAACCTACCCCCCTTAAAAAGAATCTCGACCCCGAGATTCAGGTAGAGCAGAAATAATGGAGGTGGGTTATATGGCTAGCAATGGGTTTTCGAGGTGTTGCTCGACGTATAGTTCTTTAGCTCCACAGAGAGATGAAAATCTGCACAATAGGGGTTAGAACTTGGAGAAGTCAAAAGGGAAGAGAAAACCTTGTTCTCCTGGATAGGTCGTAGGCTTCCAATTACTTGCTCTTTGATATTGTTGTCTTCACATCATCGTAGAACGGAGTGGTTGCATCGTCTGTTGGACATATGGTTGTAGAATTTCATATTGATAGGTGGGTAGCAGTGGTCTGTGGCCTAGGGGTAGAGGGCCTTAGGAATGCAGAGGTGACTATGGACATATCTATATGGTGGTCTTTCGTCCTTATCACTATAAGACTTCCGATTCTGCAAATCTTCTCGTACTGATTCAATTAGCTCTGAGTCCAGGTTGTTGCACCTCCAAACCTACATCGTGGTAGCTCTTCGACATTTTTGTCTCTTAATACTACCCCCCTTAAATAAATGACGACTGTCATTATTCATCTATTGTATTCTTAGCTGTCCTGATCAACAACAGATTTGAGGAGCAATTCATGGGGCAAGGGTCTTGTCCTTCGCAGAAACAAGTGACCTTGCTCTATGGGCTCTCTCCTGGCGGGTGGTCTTCTTCATAGTGATGTTGTTTTCCTGAAATACTGGGAGGTTGAAAAGTCTTCGCTTCTTCTTGGTTGCCTTGGTTTTGGGTTACTTGTTTTTTCATTCCTTTAGATCCGATGGGGTTTTCAGCAAGAGGTGAGAGGGAATAGCATGAGGTAAGGATAGAATCGTGGGGATAAGGTAATCCAAACCCATTTTAATTTTAAAAGAGCACATCCAGGGAACTGGAGTGATACTGAGCCACACAAATTTTTAAAAGCAAGCTTTTCCTGTGACTGTGAAATAGGACGCCCGAGGCAAGAAGACAGTGCACAGGGACCAACGAAAACCTTGCAACAATACAACGTCTACTCGGGAAAGCACACATAATGGGCATAGGGTTTATCTGCATAGTTCGTTTAAAACGAAACCATCTTATCTTCATGAATAACTTTAACGTTCCTAACCTTAAATTTTTGGAGTAGGGGTATGAGAAGGGAAACAAAATTTTCCTTTTGAAATCAATAAAAGGAAGAGGATAGTATTCGGGGCTGATTTGATTGATATTAATACTCACTCTCCTATTATTATTTTTTGTAAGTAAATCTTTGTGGCAAAATGGATTTTTTTGTAGTTTGAAATACAGAACTTTGAAATATGTGTATATATATTTTTGAAAAGAAGTGTTTTTCTTAACCACAGGTAATAAAACCAAACATGGAAAATATGTTTTTATCAATATAGCCCTTTTTTTCTAGTAAGTAGTTGAATTTATGAAAATTTCCTCGGAAGATAAGGTTTGTTAAAATGAGTTTGAAATTGAATTTTTGTATACAATTTGATAATCAATCCTCCAAGGTAATTTTTTTTTGAAAATGAGTTTCCAACTTAAGCTTTTGTGACTTGGGTCAAAAGTAGACTTTCAAAGAGAGCTTACACGAGGATACTGGATTTTTGTCATTTTGAATTTGGGGTAAGAATCCTCAGAAATAATAATGGCTAGGGCAACATATAGATGAGAGGGAATCACCTATGAGAGATGAGGATGATCAATACCACTTATATTTTTGGAAATAGATATTAGAAGAAATAATTCTAGTCATGGAACTAACGGCCAGGCTAACTAGGTCACGACCTGCAGTCGATATGCTCTGATACCATCCCTGTTAGACCCAGATTTTACAATCCGGATTCCTCTGTGATTCCACCGCACTATTCCCTGGATCAGTAGATAGTGCTCACAGCTTACAGTTCTGATTATCAAAGTGCATATCATGCGGAAGCGTAAATATATAATAGTAGACTTACTCATGGGCCGATTAGGCCGAAATCAATAAATTGTAGCAGCGGAAGAACGAAGCACACAGGTGGGACCTTCAGGACATGCCCACAGGCAGCCAACTGGAGGTGCGCGACCTAGCCCTTGACATCTTCATCTTCTTTGCAATCATGACCAATAGTGTTGCTGAAGCGTAGTGATCTGATTCCTGATTCTGGATTTGTTGTGAAAGCGAGTGTGAGCACAAACCACTGTGCTCCGCGAGCCAATACACAGAATGCAAATAAATAGTATGCATGGCTTATCAAAGGAGAGGCTCGGGTTATTTTATTTGCCAAAAATCATTTTTAGTAGTATTATTATTATTAAATCATAGTGTTATTAATTCTACCTAAACTCCACACGGTGATTGCCATAATTGACTTACCTTACTGATTGCTGTCTAAGACTCCAAACAGCGAGTGTCATCATTACTTAATCCACCGAATATACTCTTTCCAAATTGATTACTGTCTAAGACTCCAAACAGCGAGTGACATCATTTAATTATTCCATCGATCATACACTTTCTATATTGATTGCTGTCTAAAACTCCAAACAGCGAGTGACAACATTTAATTAATCCACCGATCATATACTTTCTATATTGACAGCTGTTTAAAACTCCAAACAGCGGATAACATCAATTATACAATCCACCAATCAATTGCTGCCTAAATCCCCAAACAGTGAGTATCATAATTTATATAATTAACCGATCAATTGCTGCTTAAAACTCCAAACAGCTAGTGACATCATTTATCTAATATCATTTAATTAATCCACCGAACACACACTTTCTATATTGAGTGCTGTCTAAAACTCCAAACAGCGAATATCATCAATTATACAATCCACCAATATCTTTTGTATTCCAAATTTCTAACAATCCAATCCTTTCAGTTATTGTTCCAAAACCATAATCTGATCTTCTAGTAATCAACCCTATTTTCCATTACCCCTCTAACTAATTCTCTAGTATACATCCACCAAGAACATTATTGGTCAAGTTTATACTCCAATTATCATATCTCCAAACTCCCAAAAATTCAATGGACTCATCTAGTAATCGATCAAATCCTATTAATCCCATTATCGCCAGTATCTCCCAAAAATTGATCCAGCAATTACCTTTGCACTCCCTAATTCTCCAAAAATCATTCAAATTATCTATCTAGCCTATCTATTCATTTAGACTCTGCTAACTTATTTCCCTCAGAATCCACACTATCGTTTCTTTTTATGATCGACATAAATCCACCGACAACTTTATGTATTTACCACAAACATCCATCTTCTTTTCTAAGGACTCTATTTATTTTTCCTGATATTTTATTTTGTGAGAAATATTATCATTATTTAAAAATATAATACATAGAAATTTTCTGAGACCTAGCAGTTTTGACCAAAAACATAATGTGTAAGAGAATGCAATAATAATAGCGATCCAGATTCCATCCACCGTTACATGGTATCCGCACCATATGCTAACATTACAGCGTTATAACCTCTTACATTACCACTGGAATGACACCCAGGACAACTCAAATCAGGGCTTTCCACTACCCACCACTTTTTCCATTCCCACCCACAAAGTTTTTGAAATAGAACTATATCTGGTTAAATTCCCATGTCCGCCCTTGACTGTGGGCACGGCTATTCGAATAGTTTTGACAAACTCGCCGAGCTGTACTTAACAAGAATCGTGACACTCCACGGAGTCCCTAAAAGGATTGTTTCAGATAGAGGAGCACAATTCACATCCAAATTCTGGGAGAAGTTACACGAAGCCATGGGCACTGACCTGAATTTTAGCTCAGCATACCACCCACAATCAGATGGGCAGACAGAGAGGACAAATCAGATTTTGGAGGATATGTTGAGAGCCTGCGCTATTGTGTATGGAGCAGCTTGGGACACTTGCTTACCGTTTGCCCAATTCTCCTACAACAATAGCTACCAAGCTAGTATTCAGATGGCTCCATTTGAAGCCTTGTATGGTAGAAAATACAGAACACCACTAAACTGGTCAGAGACTGGAGAATGTGAAGTTCTCGATCCACAAATCGCTCAAGATGCAGAAGCACATGTCAAGATTATCAGAGACAAAATGAAGATTGCCCAAGACCGCCAGAAGAGTTATGTCGACACCCGAAGGAAAGATTGAACTTTGCAGTTGGAGATTTTGTATACATCAAAGTCACCCCGTTCAAGATAATCAAAAGGTTTCAATCAAAGGGAAATTAGCTCCAAGATATGTGGGACCATTTCAAATAACTGAGCAAGTTGGGGAGGTAGCTTACAAAGTTCAGTTGCCACCCAACTTGGCAAGGATGCATAACGTTTTCCACATATCACAACTCAGGAAGTGTTTACGGCAACCCACAGATGAGGTGCCGTTATCAGACATTGAATTGCAAGATGATCTGACGTATCCCGAAGAACCATTGCAAGTACTCGAAACAACAGAAAGACAACTCAGAAACAAAAATATCAGGTTTCGTAGAGTGCAGTGGAGAAATCACACCGCAAAGGAATCCACCTGGGAGAAGGAGTCAGACTTGCAGTGGGATTTTCCCAACCTATTTCCCGGACAAAGCGAATCTCGGGGTCAAGATTATTTTTAAGGGGGGTAGGTTGAAAGACCCCAAAAATTTCAAATGAATTTTTGTGATTTTTCTCTGATTTTTGGTGAATTTTTCAAGCCCTTTCCCAATTCGGAAATTCTCCAGAAAACCCGCTTTCCCTTTCTGGCTCTGCGCCTCCCCAGCTCGGTCGCGCCCTTCCTCTTTCCGTTTTCCCTCCTCCCGGGCGTCGCTTTTTCTCTCCGCCTCCTCCCTCTGCTCGCACCCACGCGCGACAGCGCCGCGCCTACCGTTTCACCGCCAACGCCCAACCGCCACCACCTAGTCGGAAACCAGGGGCACCCCAGTGGCACGTGTCGCCCTTCCCCGCACCTTGGCCCCACCTGCCAGCCACCGCCTTCTTCTCCCTCCTCCGCACTTTGCGCCACCGCTCGCCTGGCAGCCCACCTGCTCCCCCCTCTCTCTCGCGAGCGTGTTTGACTCCGACGTACGGTCACCTCCGAGTCACTCAGCCAACCGCCCCTGTCAATCGGCTGCCAACTCCCGCACCACCGCCCATGCCGCTCCCCTCTTTTTCTCCCCTCCACCGAGCTCATTTCTCCCCCTCCCCTCGGTGCCCTTACTCTCCAGAGCCTCCCGAAACCCTTCCACTCTTCCTTTCGTTTGCTGCAACATCTAATCTCCTCTAGAAGCTCCCGATCAAAGTCCGGTGGTCCCTAGCTCCATCGCCACCCTCCCCTGCGCCGGCGACCCCCCGAAAGGCAATCCTCTTCCCTCCTCCCCCATTTGTCGATTCCATTGTCCCCGAGCACCTTCACTACCTACTAACTCTATTGGTAAACTTTGTTGACCAGGAGAGCCTCTGTGGAGCCCTAATGCCGACGATCATCGTCGACCAAACCACTCCCTCATGGCCAGCCTTCCTCAGAGATCCTCACTCAAGTCCAGTACCGCCATTGTGAACCCTACACTTCGTAGACTACTAAACCCCCACCGCTTTAAGCTCAGGAACCCCCGGTGAACCCCCGCGCCGCCATGAAACCGAACTTCCCCTTTTCGTCGCCGACCACCACCGGTGATCCCCTCTGTTTCCTGAGCCCCAAAATGGACCTGCCTCGTCGAGTTCTATCCCCTGGTGCCCTCCATTGCCGCCGGAGACCACCACCGGCGCCAGAGAGCAGAGGCCCCGCGCCTCTGCCGCTCTGGGGAGGACGCACGGGCGAGAGGAGTAAGACGACGACGTGGCTATTTCCCCACCGTCCCTTTTCTCCGGTGCCGTTTAAACACGATCGTCGGATGACGACCTTCCCGTAGCCGTTCGATCCCACTAAAGATCCCCATTCGCGTCCACCCGATCCGACCCCCTTCACCACCGTCCGATCTACTTAATCCCACCGCATCCCGTCCGCCCGCTCCTACTGCATCGTAGCCGCCCGCACTGGCCATGTGTCGGCCATCCAGTGCAGGGAGACCGCGCGCGAGTTGGGTTGAGGTTGCGCGGCCCGTTCGGCTGCGCAAGCCAAAACAGTTCCGAGCCACACTGTAGCTAAGGGGCTGGCCCAGTACTATTCACATAGATTTTCCAGAGTTTATTATTTTTCAAAAATCCAGAAAATCAAATAAAATCCTAGAAAATCACAGAAAATCCCAAAAATTCCCAAATTACACCATTTTGCTCAGTTTGATGTCTTGAACCCGTTTTTGAACTCCACTCCACCAAATTTCATCTCTGAAAATTTAAAAACCCCATTTGAATATTTATGAAGTTTATTCCTTTTTCATAAATTCATTTTCTCCTCGCTTGATTAGGCTCAAGCTGGTCTTTAATTATTTTTGTGTGTTTGCGATAGTGTCAGAGTTCCCGGAGACTTCAGGGCAGGGCCAGAATCAAGGCAGCGCGGATTTCGAGGTAGCTGAGATCGTCGAGTGCCAAGGCAAGTTGCAAGACCTTGATCATGTTGAATCCTATGCCATCTAAATTATGTGTATATGTTATTTGCATTATGATTATTTGTGAAATGTTAGTTGTTTAAAACAAACTGTTTAGAATGACCTAGTAATTAGTTAATTCCTACCACCGATAAATGCCATGTTGAATTTGCTGCCATGCCCTTGATAACCCTAGTTATATTTACTTAGTGAAATAATTAATCTAGGATATTTATACTTCATGCAAACTTTAAAATACTAAGGATGTGGCTGCGGGCCGATAGATTTAAAATGTCGGAGGTTTAGGGTAAAGGTGTTGTGGGACACCGTGAGTCGGTCTTCGCCCACCGCTTTACCCTAGGGTGTAGGCTGTGGCCTGGTGAAAATGTATGGACTAGAACCTTGCGCCAAGCAAGTGACATATTATTCGCTCAACCACCGGTGTTGATTCGTCAACCTTGGTTTAGTAACTGCTCAACTTAATTGAAACCCTACTTTGAGAGTCAGTGTGGATTGCGGATCCGGACTAAGACAACGATAGGTCCCCACAACTCGGGCCTAGCGTTCCGTGGTGGCCAACAAACACCCGAGGGTATGCGGGTTTCTAACCTATCGAGTGGAGTGTATACCAAGGGTTGAGCAGTGAAACGACCCAGCTCCTTAACTCTGTCGCGAGGGTTAAGAATGCTTGTGGGTAAAGTTGGGTAACTCTGCAGAGTCAAATTAATGGTATTCGAATACGCCGTGTTCCTCGTTAATGGAACTATGTCTATGGGTGATTCCTACAGCGAGGCATAAGTAGATATTATTGGTTTAACTTGAGTAGTCGAATAATCAAATTTGATGGCAAAACCCCCTTTAATTCCTAAGGAGTAGTCCTTGGTTTTGGGATTTCAAAATCATTTACAAATAAAATTGCATCCACATACATTAATAAAACAAGTATACTCCTTCCTTTGGTAATCCGTGCAAGTAGCTAAAATAGGGTTTCCCTTGTAACTTGTTGAGCTGTTGTGCTCACGGCTTGCCGAACCAATTTAGAGTTCCAGTGTGCTGGTGAAGACCAGCCAGGCGAGGAGCCTCCGGAGGAACAATTCTTCGATGAAGATTCTTTGTTGTAGGTCTCGATTTGCGCTCAGGCTTCCTGGCAGTGGTTCTGTAATGTATTATATTTCGGGCTTGCACGCTCGTTATTGTAAAACTTGGTTGTTAAACCTTATGTTATGATATCAGTTGACTCTTTTGTTGTAAGCATGTTTGCAATGATATTCTCTTGCTCGACGCTCCGTAACTGTTCAAGCGTGGATAGTTGCGGAATGCCGGGTCCATGGCGACCCTGGAAACGGGGGTGTTGAGTTATTTCTTGTAATGCACTACTGCAGGGCTTCCTGCTTAAGTTCTAATCACCGTTTCTTCACATCTGTTTATGGCCACGGCAGAGCTTTTGAATGTCCTCTCCCTCTCTTGTTTTTTTACACAGATAGATTCATTTTGTACGGCAAGAGTCACGCCATGTCACTTTTCTCCTATATATGCAAATGGAGTGTATTAAGTGCCGTGACCAAAGGAAGAAGCAAATCGATGCATTCAAAACGAGTCACGCCGTCCACCTCTACGGTGAGCGAAGGCCGAACCATCTTCGTCGTCGTCCACCTCTTCACCAACAGTACCGAGCACCGATCCCATGGCTTCCTTTGGCTCGGGTATGTAAATCACGCTTCCGTTTATTTTGTATTAGGTGTTCAAGTATTTGACCTAGGGTTAATAATTAATTTTTATGCTTAAACTTAGTTGAAATCTAGCATTTGGTATCAGAGCAATCTAGGCCTGTCTAGAACCCTAATTTATTTTCGCCGAACTCGGATCTAGAGTATTTGTTTTGGTTCTAAGAAATTAGAAGGAGGTGATTGTTTTCTTTTGCAAATCTAATGAAAATCCCCATTGACTGCTCACCCGAACCCTAAATCCCCAAATCAAACAAAAAAATAATAATTTTGGGACTTACATTTTTGCCGGTGCCACACCGTTGTGCGCGCCGCTTCGGGCACTGCTCGGGCGTCTCCGGAGCCGCCTCTCGGCGCCGGCGCTGTCGCCACATGGGCGTCGCAGCGCCGCGCTGTCCCACCGCGCTCGCTCGGGCCGCGAGCGCCGCCGCTTAGGGCCGCCGCCGCTCCGCGTGAGTGTTATACCGCGCCGTCGCCTGTCCGGAATTTTCGCATGGAGGCAGCGCAAATGGGGGCTAGATTAGGGTTTTCGGGCTTTTAGTGGGCTGCAGAGCCGTTTTCGGCCGTCCGATCAAATCGGACGGTTGTCCTTTCTCCGGCCGGAAATCAGCTGGGCTGCGCGCATTACTTTTGGGCCGCCTGCAGGATTTGGGCCCATGCGGGATCTCCTCCCGTGCGGGAGTCTTTATGGGCCAGGCGCAATTTTCGGGCCGCGCCGATGTTTTCGGCCGTATGGGCCTTTCTAGGCTGTGCGCGCGTAATGCGCAATTTTGAGCCCGTGCGCATTTTGTTTTTATTTTTTTTGGCTGCGCAATTTTATGGGCTAAATACAGTGTTTATGGGCCATTTTATTTAAGGTCGGCTGCAATAGTTTTGTCAGAATATATTCTTTTTCCAGTGCTTTTTCCTATGCTTTATGTATTTTCTTTTATGCATTGTTTTAATCAATTTAGTGGCTCAAATTTCATGTATCTTTACCCTATCATTATGTATAATCTCGGATTAAAATAGAACCAATGAGATATTTTAATTTTGAGATTTTATGATTAATTTTGGCATTATGTATACATATGATTATATTTTGACCAACGTTGTTTATAATCATATGTCGCCATATAAAATTAAGTTCTTTTTCATTTTCTGCACAACGGTGATATGAATTAGAACTATAGTTTTGCATGTTTTTAATCAGACGAACGTAGGGTTAATTACAAGCAACATATATCTTTATGATAATTCTAATTTTTACCCTATATTTTGAAATCCAGCACTTAATGCTTCAAACGTTGCCGCCACTATTGATAACATTGAGCAGCTCACGGGGAGCAATTTTCACACATGGAAAGAAAAAAAATTCAAGTTGTCTTTGGAGTTTTGGACCTCGATTATGCCTTAAGGGTAGCCGTTCCCATTCCTCCCACCGAAGGTGAGGAGAATTTTGATGAGAAAAAGAACATTTTACGAGGCTAATGCTAAAAAATGGGAGCGGTCTAACCGCTTATTAATGATCATGAAGACCTCTATTTCAGCCGGGATTATGGGAGCAATCCCCGATTCCAAAAATGCTAAGGAGTACTTGGCTTCAATCGAGGAGAAATTTAAAGGCTCCACTAAAGTTTATGCCAGTACTTTAATTCAGAGGCTTTTAACCAGTAAGTATGATGGGTCCGGTAGCATAAGAGAGCATATCATGATGATGACTGATATGGTAGAAAAACTCAAGGGCATGGACATGGCAATATCTGATGGTTTCCTTGTCCATTTCATTATGACCTCTCTTCCTTCTGAGTATACAGCTTTTAAAATTAATTACCATACTCAGAAAGAAAAATGGAGCATGCACAATTTGATCGTCATGTGTGTCCAGGAATGTAACATCCCAAATTTTCTTTTGGAATTTTTAAAAGTTATTTAAAGATTAAAAAGTATTTTAAAGGAAAGCCAAAATTTAAAACTTAATGTAGGGAATGTGTTGAAGTATTTTATTTGGGTCCCAAAACTTATTTAGAAGCTTCTGTGAATTTTTCTGAAATTTTTGGGATTTATTTCATATTTTTCTGAGCTTATTGAATTATTTGGGCCTTTTTGAAAATCAAAAACAATTTTAAAATTTAAAACCCCCCCTCCTCCCTCCTCCGGCCGCCACGTGGACGGCCAGATGCCGCCCACGTCCCCCACTCCGCCCCGCCTACCCCTCTCCTGCACCTGCCACCTGGCCGGCCCAGATCGCCCGCCTCCCTGGCCATCCGGCCCATCCGTCCATCCACCCCTCCCTTCCCGCTCGCCCTTTGATCGCCATCCGACGCCGCACGTCCTCATCCCGCCCTCTTCCACTGTCACCCGGCCCAACTTGTTGGCGCCGCTTTCCCTCTCTTCCTCCGTCTCTCTACCCTGCGGGCCCGCCCGTCAGCTGCTCCCCGCCTCCCTCTCTCGCTGACCACACGGACCCACCTGTCAGGTGCGTCTCCCTCCCCGCACCACCTTCCTTCTTCTCCCCTCCCCTTTCCTTATTTGCTCTGGCCGACCGAATCCGCGCCGAACCCGGCCCTTCCCTCGCTGCCTCTCTTCGGTTTTGGAAGCCGCATGCACCGCAGGACCCAATTCCCCAACCCCCACGCTCTCCTTCCTTCTCTGCCCTCCCCTTTCCTTTTCCTCTCCGCGCCGGTCAAGAAATCCGGTGAGCAATCCTCGCCAATTGCCCCCCCATCCCTATATAAAGGCCTCATCGGCCTCCCCTCCCCTCTCACCACAACCCTCCGCCCTCTTCTCGCCCTCTCGGGTTTCGGAGCACCCCCGCGCCGTCTCGCTCTCGCCCGAGCGCCGCCCAGTCTCCGGCAAGCAATCGCCACCGCCTCCGACCATCTCACGCCTCACCGACGCCACCCACACCTTCCCCGACTCCCGGAGATCACCTTGCGCCCCTCAGCCGAGCCCTAGGGCCACCGGAGCACGATCGCCGACGACGCCCGAGCACGCGCCACCGCCTCCCTCGCCGCCGATCGTCTTCCGGCCCTCCCCGGTGAGCCTTCAGTGCACCAATGGATTCCCTGTGCCCTCCTCTTCGCAATGTGCCCCTTGCCGACCGCCGCCGTCCGCCGGAGCGCCGGCGACCCTCGGTCACCGTGCGCAGCCACCGACCGGCGTGCCATGTCGGATGGTCAACCGAGGTGGCAGGCCAGCTAGCGGGCCACGCCAGCGCATAGCAGCCACGCAGGTGCCTCGTAAGCAACCGGTCGCTGCGTCAGCAGGTCTGGCTAGGTGGCAGCCACGTTGGCCCATGAGATGAGATGGCAGCCACGTGGTGAGGCATGTCAGCAAAAAGAGCCAAGTCATCAACCACGTTGGCCCATGAGGTGAGATGGCAGCCACGTGGTGAGGCATGTCAGCAAAAAGAGCCAAGTCATCAACCACGTCACCCCCTCCACCACCTCAGCCCCTCACTGTTCCATGGGCTTGGTTCATGTGGACCAGGGCCCACTGTCAGTCTCTCTGGATCAAGGCTGACGCCCTAAATCTGATTTTCTTTTAGGAAAATAATTCCATTAATCCCTGCTAATGTCATAAATCCCTTTTTCAGTAGAAAAATAATTCCAGAAATTCCTCTTTTTTCCCTGAATTTGAACTTCCCGGAGTCCATTCTTCTTCATCCTAACTCCGATTTAACCCATTCAAATTTCTAAATTCATAAAAAATTCCCCTCTATCCATTTTTGGCCTCAATTCAAATATTTGGAGTCAATTTGAATTTATTTGGATTTTATTTGAGTTATTTTGACATGTAGACTGCGACGATTCCAGAGAATTCTTCGACGACGATTCACACCCACTTGAGGAGCAAGGCAAGTCACACTCCTTGATCATGTTGATCCCAGATTTCAAAATAAAATTATGTTGTTTTAAATTATTTTGCATGCATATTTTTATTCAACGTATTTCAATTCAGTTTTAAATTTAGTTATTGCCTACTTGTTAAATTCCTCCATTGATATTGAATTCCTGACCTTGTCACCTTAGATCAAACTCTAGTTAGTACATTAGTATTGGCTAGAGAATATTATATCAAATGTTTAGACCTGCTTAGTTATAATATATGTTTTGAGATACCTTTTCACATCAAATGACGAACCTTTTCACATAAAATGATAAGCTTTTCAAAGCTACTCTTGACTTTGGTGAGTCAAGGAGGTTTATGAAATATTTTGGAAACAAAATATAAAAACTGGTTTAGACTTAGACAATTGGTTAGATTGGTGGGTGCAGGCATGCCCTGTTGGTCGGAGCCGCAGTGGTCGACTGTCGTGCACAGGGGTATGTGGTTGAGTCTAAGTCAAATAAGGACCGGTCTGTGAGCTACTGTTGCAAGCCTTAACGTACTACCACAAGGCTATATGGGACAACCCTGGCTGAATAATTTGCGGGTCCCATCCTGGGTCATGTCGTAGGATGAAAGTGAGCGTGGCGTAGGCCATGAGAAGTCTCACTCGGCTCAAGAGGGGTCCCGGTCTGGTGGATTCTTTACTGGGGTGAAACTTGGAGTTGGCTTGGCCAGGTTGAAGGCTTTGCATTGTAAAGGCCTTGTCACGACTCCTCGCCGCACACCTAAGGAAGTGTGTAAACCAGTGGCAATATGGGATGATCGTGTCTTGTGGGTAAAGCTGTACAACCTCTGCAGAGTGTATAACCTATCCTGGATAGCCGTGCCCACGGTCATGGGCATGCTGAGTAAAGTTTTTTATGGATTAGACTTTGGTTTTAAAATAATTTATGAAATAGTGTGGTTGAAGCCACATGAAATCTTTTGGAAAAGATGGACCAGGTGGGATGCCTGAGGATAGGTTAGTGTTTGGTCGGAGCCTGCACTAACGGTATTAATTTCTAACTACAGTTACTGTTTTTACTTATTGTACTAAATTCAGCAGTTTCAATCTATTTATTGTATTCTTTTAAAATGTTGTTTGTGCGAAACTAACCCTATGTGCCTTCCCTTGTGGCCTTAATCATTATAATGCATCTTTCCGTGTGGCTTGCAGAGTACAAGTTTGTACTCACTCTTGCTATCTCATCACAAAGGAGGACTACGACCACTACGGTGAGGACCAGGACGAGTAGGACACGTCTTGCCGTCGTTTGCCTGTGGGCAGACTTGGGCTTCATTTTTCCAGCTTGCTTCCGTAGTTTCCTTTGCTATTAATAAATTTTGCCAATGTGCGATGATGTAAACGTTGGCCATAAGGTCGTACTCTTTTAAGTGGAATAATGTTGTCATATTGCTTGATATTTATCTTTGTTATCCGCTGTGTGCACTAGCTGATCCTGGACTAGTGCGATTTATACAGAGGATCCTGGAGTTGCCGCTCTGGGTTCTGACAAGGAAGAAGAGAGAATAAGAACAGAAAAGAAGGATTTTGCTCTTCATGTTGGTGGCTCAAACAAAAGGAAGTTCCAAGGGGACTTCAAATCCAAAAAGAAGCTGCATTTCTCCCCTAACTCAGACAAGTCGGGGCCTAAAGTGCACAATGCACCTAAGCCTCATGTTGCTCCCGCCGGAGCATCTAAAGGGGGGAATGTCACTTCTGCAACAGCCAGGGCATTTCCAGAAGGATTGTGCTGGTTTCCTAAAGTGACTCACCAAAAGGGGTAATGATACAATAACGTTTATTGATGAAACTCTTTATGCTGATTTTTCCCTTAGTTCTTGGTGGATTGACTCAGGTGCAACTGTGCACGTTACCAACTCTTTACAGGGCTTCCTTACCGCGAAAACACTAAGAAAGGGGGAGCGAAGTCTTAGAGTAGCGGATGGAAAGGAAGCCGAAGTTGAATCAGTTGGATCTGTTTCATTAGCTTTAGATAGCGGCTTCATTCTTCGTCTTAATAATGTAGTTTATGTTCCTTCCATCAGGAGGAATTTGATTTCAGTTTCTTTATTGGACGATGAAGGTTTTAAATGTATTTTTGGAGACAATAAATGTATTATTAAGTTTAATTCAAATAATGTTGGTCTTGCCTTTAGACAAGACAAGCTCTATATGCTTTCCCATAATGAATCTCCTGTATCCTTGAATGTTTGTGATGCTAAGCGTAAAAATAATGATGAGACTTCTTCGAAACTGTGGCACTGTCGTTTAGACCACATTTCGAGGGGGAGAATGGAGCATCTCATTAAAGAAGAAATTCTCCACCCATTAGATTTCTCTGACTCAGACCACTGCATTGATTGCATTAAAAGAAAATATGTTAAGCAAATAAAGAAGGGAGCTATCGCAGCACAGGACTCATAGAATTAATTCATACTGATATTTGTGATCCTTTTCCTGTGACATCAGTGGATGGTTTTGATACATTCATCACATTCACTGATGACTTCTCCCGTTGTGGTTATATCTTTCCCATTAAAGACCGATCTGAATCACTTGAGAAATTTCAGATATTTAAGGCTGAAGTTGAAAATTAGCACAACCTAAGAATTAAAGTGGTAAGATCGGATCGTGGGGGAGAATATTATGGAAGACATGCCTTTTATGGGCAAATTCCAGGCCCTTTCGCAAGTTCCTTCAGGAAAATGGCACCGTTGCCCAGTATTCTATGCCGGACGAACCTCAGCAGAATGGTGTAGCTGAAAGATGCAACCGTACACTTATGGATATGGTACGGAGCATGCTTAGCCATTCTAGTTTACCAATTGGCTTGTGGATGGAAGCACTAAAGACAGCCGCACATATTCTTAATCGGGTTCCCAGTAAATCAGTACCTAAAACACCTTATGAATTATGGACTGGGAGAAAACCGAGTATGAAATATTTACGAGTGTGGGGTTGTCGTGCTGAAGCTAAATTATTTAATATACACATTGGGAAATTAGATCCTAAGACAGTAAGTTACCATTTTATTGGGTACCCTGACAGATCTAAAGGGTATCGGTTTTATTGTCCTGATAGGATAACTAAGTTTGTAGAAACAAGGCACGCTGTGTTCCTAGAAAATAATGAGGACCTGGAGCCCAGGAAAATAGATCTTGAGGAGAAGCGGGTTTACATTCCTACACCGCTCATCCCAGAGATCTTTATTCCTGTGCCTCATGCGGTACACCTCCGGTAGATAATACTGTTGTTGCACTCACTGTTGAGGTCTTTGAAATTCCTGATGTTATACCTAATGAAGAGCCTCAGCAGTCTCCTGAAATAACTAATGAACCTCTTAGAAGATCACAGCGGGAGAGAAGATCTGCCATCCCAAATGATTATGTTGTCTATATGAATAAGGATGTTAATGATATAGGGAAGGTAGATGATCCCAGCTCTTATAAAGAGGCCATAATGAGTGAACATTCTTCTAAATGGCCTGAAGCCATGGAGGATGAACTAAAGTTTATGAGCACTAATGATGTATGGGACTTAGTAGAAATTCCTGACGGAGTCAAAACAGTAGGCTGTAAATAGGTCTACAAAACTAAGCATGACTCTAAGGGAAATGTCGAAAGGTTCAAAGCAAGGCTCGTAGCAAAAGGCTTCTCACAAAGAGAGGGGATTGACTATAATGACACCTTTTCTCCTGTCTCAACTAAAGATTCATTCAGAATTGTTATGGCACTTATAGCTCATTATGATTTAGAGCTGCATCAGACGGATATTAAGACGACATTTCTTAATGGCGACTTGCAAGAGAATGTTTACATGGCTCAACCGGAAGGTTTTGTCGTGGAAGGCAAGGGGCATATGGGATGTCGACTTAAGAAATCCATTTATGGTTTAAAACAAGCGTCGAGGCAGTGGTACCTCAAATTCGATAAAATTATAAGAAGTTTTGGCTTCAAAGAAAATGAAGTTGATAACTGCATATATGTTAAGTTCAAGGGAGTAAATTCACCATCTTAGTACTTTACGTGGATGATATCTTATTGGCCAGCAATGATAAGCACATGCTGTTTGAGACCAAGAGATTTCTTTCATCTAATTTTGATATGAAGGATCTCAGTGATGCCTCTTATGTTCTTGGCATTGAAATTCACCGAGATAGGTCCAAAGGAATATTAGGTTTATCTCAGAAGGCATACATTGACAGAGTACTGAAGAGATACAATATGCATAAGTGCTCTGGCTCGCCTGCTCCTATTGTTAAGGGCGATAAGTTTGGGACATTTCAATGTCCGAGGAACCAATATGAAACTGATCAGATGAAGTCGGTTCCTTATACTTCAGCTGTCGGAAGCATTATGTATGCTCAAGTATGTACACGCCCTGATTTAGCTTTTGTAACCGGGATGCTTGGCAGATATCAGTCAAATCCAGGACCGGACCACTGGAAGACCGTTAAGACAGCTTTGCGTTATATGCAAGCTACTAAGCATTTCATGCTCACATATAAGTTTTCTGATAACCTTAAAGTTATTGGTTATTCAGATTCAGATTTTGCAGGATGTGTTGATACTAAGAAATCCATGTCAGGTTATATCTTCACACTCGCTTGAGGAGCTATCTCGTGGAAAAGCTCCAAACAAACCCTTACGGCATCTTCAACGATGCAAGCTGAGTTTGTGGCATGTTATGAGGCTACCGGGCAGGCTGTATGGCTTAAGAACTTTATCCCGGGACTTAGAGTGGTAGATAGCATTTCCAAACCACTCACTTTATACTGCGATAATGAACCCGTAGTCTTTTATGCAAATAACAACAAGTCAAGTGGTGCTGCCAAACACATTGACATTAAGTGTCATGTTGTGAAAGATAGAATCCAGGATCAAACCATAAGTATAAGCATATTAGTACTAAGTTAATGCTTGCGGATCCGCTTACTAAAGGCTTACCACCCAATATTTTTTGTGATCATGTTGCCGGCATGAGTTTATTGAAAAGCCTCTGATTCTGGATAAAAGGACCTTAAAGCAAACCAACTCCCATTAAGTATAATGAATATCCATTTCAAGATACAATAGTACACTATAGGCACTGAGGTTGTATGACACTTCATTGGCTATGCAACACATTGCCTTGGTATGCTGTTTTATCGAGAATGGGCTTATGATGTTAGCCTTACGATCAAAGGGGAGAATGTTGGGTTGATCTCGGCTAACTAACCCCGAGTTTTCAGGGAGGCATGCCTCCACTCACGCGCCCTGATCGGGGGCGCTACCAACTATTATTGGTTTCGGTCCCGGTCACCTAGCGTATATAAAAACTTAGGGTTTCGGCAGGTTTGTACACGGACGTTGTTCAAACCTCAAAAGCCCGCACAGATCCGATCTCTTAGCACGGTACGGTGAGCGAAGGCCGAACCATCTTCATCGTCGTCCACCTCTTCATCAACAGTACTGAGCACCGATCCCATGGCTTCCTCTGGCTCGGGTATGTAAATCACGCTTCCGCTTATTTTGTATTAGGTGTTCAAGTATTTGGCCTAGGGTTAATAATTAATGTTTATACTTAAACTTAGTTGAAATCTAGCAAGAGTTGAACCCCGACGTCAGAATACATGCCCAATCTTCCTCAATATCAGATCATTGCCCTTTGCTCATCTCCACCCAAGCCACGTTCTCCTGCAAACGCTGCTTCCATTTTGAAACCTTCTAGGTGAAGTAGGATGGGTTCCTTCAGGTGGCCCAAGAAGCATGGACCTATGATCCTCTCATCTCGGACCCCGTCAAATGTCTGGATAGGCTTTTCAGGGATGCGGAATGTAGCCTACAAAGTTGGGGGGACAAGAGGATCGACAATATAAAAATGCAACTACTAATAGCAAAAGAGCTAATCTTTCATTTTGATCAAGCTCAGGAGGTGCGCCTGCTATCACCCCAGGAAAGTTGGTTCCGCAAAGCCCTCAAATTAAAATGACTTTGTTTGGCCTCGCTCGAAAGAATGATTGCTAGACAACGCTCCCACATTAACTGGCTCAAAGAGGGTGACACAAATAGGGGTGGAAACGGATCAGATACGGTCGAATAGTCTCAAATACGAATACGAATCCATATTTTTAAAACGAATACGAATACGAATTCGAATATTCTCAAATACGGATACGGATATTGTCGAATACGAATACGAATATTTTCGAATACGAATTTTCTCGGATACGAATATCGGATAAAACGGATTCCTAGCGGTTTTGCCGATTTTTCACTGGTTTTTGACCGGTTACCGGTTTTAAACCGCCTAAATTCAAATTTTGAATCACAAAATTTGTATGGATTTTTCATGGGTTCTAGAAATGGATCAAATATGAATCGAATAGTCTCGAATACGAATACGGATACGAATATTCTCGAATACGAATGCGAATACGAATACTCTCAAATACGGATACGAATATTCTCGAATACGAATACGAATATTTTCAAATACGGATTTTTGCTTACTATATTTGTGTTTACTCGGATACGAATATCGGATAAAACGAATTATCCGTTACCGTTTTCCACCCCTAGACACAAACACCCAGTTCTTCATTCCTTCAATTACAAATGGAGGCAAATTGTACACCCTCCAATCAGAAATTGCAGAACAATTCCATGATTTCTTCTCAAACCTCATGGGCTCCCACGTTGACCGAGATCACTCTCTCGACCTTAACTTCCTCGAGCTTCTGACAGCAAATTTAACCCACTTGGATACCCCTTTCTCAGAAGAAGTCTGGGGGTTGTCAAATCTCTCCCTTCAGCAAAATTGCTTGGACCAGACGGGTTCATGGGAGCTTTCTACAAAGCAGCTTGGCCGATCATCAAACCTAGTATCATGGAAACCTTCCATGTGCTTTATAACTATCTAAACTCAGCCTTCAGTACTTTGATCCCAAAGAAGATAGAGCCTCTCCTTATGACCGATTTTAGACCAACCAGCTTGGTCCATAGCTTTGCAAAACTCTTCTCGAAGGTACTGGCTAACATATTAAAGCAGATGTTACTGGTCTTGGTTAGCTCAAACCAAAGTGCTTTTATTATCGGTCGGACCATCCACGACAACTTTTGTTTCACCCAACTGGCAGCTAAAAACCTATGGGCCAGGAAAAAAACGGCTCTTCTGCTCAAGGTCGACATCTCCAAAGCCTTTGATTCGGTATCCTGGCCTTTCCTGCTTGAAGTCCTCCAACATATGGGCTTCGGGGGACAAATGGTGTGAATGGATCACCATACTCCTAGCGACTTCCTCCTCTTTAGTCCTCATCAATGGAATGGTGAGCAACAAAATCTTCCTGCGACGGGGTCTCAGGCAAGGGGACCCATTGTCTCTAATGCTTTTCATTCTGGTTATGGAGGTGTTGAACGTGTTCTTCCGCAAAGCGAGCAGCTCATCTTTGCTCACCCCACTTGGAACCCAGGGGCTTCAAGAACATGTATCACTATATGCCGACAACATGATTTGCTTCATTGCCCCAGTTCGGCAGGATTTGCAAATAGTCAAACACATCCTCTAGGCATTTGGAATGGCTTCTATCCTCTGTGCCAATCTCCAAAAGAGCTCAGTGATGACCATTTGCTGCGGAGAAGACAAGATAAAAATGGCCAGTCTCAAGCTAACTTGCCAACTATTCTCCTTCCCATCAAATACTTGGGCTTGCCTCTATAATTATCCAAACTGATCAAGACATAATTACAACCATTGGTAGATCAGTTCACAAAGAAATTACCAACTTGGAAAGGTAAACTACTATCCTCGGGCGGGTGGCCGTCTCATCTTGGTTAAACAGGTTCTTTCCACCACCCCCTCTACCATCTTTTATCCTTGGAGCTGCCACCTTGGGCCATCAAGGCAATTGACAAGTGCCAGCGCACATTCCTTTGGAAAGGGATGGACACGACTCATGGTGGCAGTGCTTGGTCGCATGGCAATCAGTTTCCAAGCCACTTTCCCTTGGTGGCTTAGGAATCCTTGACCTCAAACTCATGGGGTACGCCTTGAGGATGAGATGGCTTTAGTGGCAAGAATCAAAACCATCTCAAACATGGGCACACCTTCAAGCGTCCCACAAACTGGCTGTTCATGCGTTGTTCCAGGTTGCAACTGAGGTGCACTTGGGAGATGGAAACACTACCCTCTTCTGGCTCGACAAGTGGATTGATGGAAAATCCATTGAATCGCTTTACCCCGCTCTTTGGAGTTTGATTCCTCCGAAAGCAAGAAAAGCTACCACGGTGGCTGAAGGTTTTGCTATGAACGCGTGGGTTTGCGACATCCAGGCGGCTTTCTTAGTTACCGCCCTTATTGAGGCCCTGTTTGGATCAGTTTTAGATTCTTAAAAACTAGCTATTACTTCTAGTTTTTAAAAACTGGTTTCTAAGCAAAAACTGATGGGGTGTTTGGATCCCCTAGTTTTTTAAAAGCTGATTTCATTCATGATTGGTGCTAATAGACTATTATACCCTTACATTTATTGCTCTTGAACAGCACATTAAACAGGCATGCATGGTCTTTAATGAGGGTAAATGGGTATTTGTGCCCAAAAAACTGGCAAAAGCTGGGTATCAACAGCTTCTTGGTTTTTAAGAATCTGGGTAGGTAGATTTTAAAAACTGCTCCAAAAACTGGTCTGTTGGATCCCACCCAGTTTCCAAAAGCCAGATTCTTAAAATCTGGGTGGATCCAAACAGGCCCTGAGTATATCCACCTCTGGGCCAACGTCCAATCTGTGTCCCTTGACCCTCAAATGAAAGACAGGCTGGTTTGGAGGATGGATTCCTCACAGGTATACTCAGCGAAGTTGGCTTACGATGCGTTGTTCATCGGTGGGACTGTTTTCATAGGACATAATCTAATTTGGAAAAACAAGGCACTGCTCAAATGCAAATTTTTTTGCATGGACAGTGGCTAATGAGTAATGACCGATGTTGGTCGGCTGATAGACTAGTTCATCAGGGTGTACCGGTGAATCCTTTTTGCTCCTTCTATGCTCACCATCAGGAGATGGTTAACCATCTACTTGTCCACTGCCCATGGATCAAGCAAGCATGGGGTAAATTACTGAGGGTCTTCCGTGCTGCCCAGAGAGTGCCAATGCCCCACGAACGGCTTTTGGACTAGTGGGTTGCGAAGAGGGAAAGATTCCACAAAGATCAAAGGAAGTGTTTTGATAATCGTGTAATCCTCTTTATCTGGTACATTTGGTGAGAATGGAACACCCGAGCCTTTATGGGCATTATGGGCCAAATCAATCCACCATCAAGCAAGGGGCATCGATTCATATTGATGGCTACATATTATTTCACTAAGCGGGCTGAAGCTTTTCCTTTAAAGAATGTGATGCGTTGTAACATCCAAAAATTCACTTTCTTTAAAATTTTAATTTTAAATTAATTATTTAAAAGTGTTTGGATTTTAATCCAAACTTGGATAACTTGTGTAGTACTAGAAGAAAATCTCAAAATTCTAATTTTGAATTTTCATTCAAATTCCAATAAATTCAAATCTTAGAAATTCAAAATCTCCAGAAAAATGTCAAATCCATTTTTGTTTAGGTCAAACCCATTTTTATTTGCCCATCACTCCTTTTCTTTTTCTTCTCCTTCTCTTTTCCTTTTATTTTCCTTCCTTCATTCTTTTCTCTTTCTTCCTGTTCATTGCTTCTTCTTGGCCGAACACTGTTCCTGCTGCTTGTGTCTCTCCTCTATTTCTTCTCCTTCAACCGAGCACCACCACAAAACATTACCATTCAAGCCAAAATCAATTCCTTTTCACTAAGGAAGTTAAAAGCAGCAAGAAAACGTTTCCCATCACTGCTAGAATCAATTTCTTTTCAATTTTCTAGCAATTAAACCATCAGTTTTCAGTTTCTGTACATTCAAAGTTGAAAACTGACATTGGCATCAATGCAACTGATTTAATCCCGTTTTCCTCCTTCTTGCCCTATAAATAGAAGCACCATGTTCCATTCCCCTGCTAACCCTCAGCACCTCCCCTATCCTTGCACAAAGCTCCAAGGAAGCCACAGTCGTCCTCGTGCGCCAACCATTTTCCCTGATGATGCCATCATTTGCTCCGATGATCTTTTTCAAATTTTTTTCATGTCATATCATGTTCTAGTATCTAAGAAACCTACCAATCAATTTAATTTCATTTTGATGTAGCCAATTGGTGGGAATCAAGCTTTTCCTAAAACCGGCCGTTTTTTACTCCTGCCATCGATTTGTCATCTCGATAAGCCGTTCTTCGATTCTTCGCTTTCACACCATCTCCACCACTTCCTCTACCTATGCCAAGTCCCATTTTACCCAAACCATCACCATGGAACACCGCCACCACGCCACCTCCATTTTCCAATGACATCACCGTTGCCCCATTCTCCGACCATCTTCCGGCCAAGCTGAGCTCACCTATGTGTTCCATGGGCTGCAGCCAAGCCCGTGCTCACACTACTTCACTGCGTTCTTCGTTGGGACACCGCCACCACCACGCACCCAAGCTGCCCATCTCTCATGCTGCCACCACGGCCACCTTGCCACACCTCCAGCCATGCTGCCACTTCCCAAAGCTTTCTCGGGTCCCTAGCAATCCATTTTGCCTGTTGGCTCTATCTCTCATGCCTCCCCATGCTGGCAAGTCTCCTTTGATCATTTTGTACTTATGTTTTCCTGGCAAGTCTCTTTTGATCATTTTGTACTTATGTTTTCAAAAATCATTTTATTATTTCAAATTAAAATGCATTGCTATGTTACATAAAGTGATAACTTCTATCTTAAGTATATTAGTTAATCCAATAATTATTATGCCCTCATTTGACATTGAAAACCATGTACCTTTATCACCCTAGGTTTCCCTTGTCTCAGTATTAAGATTATAATGTTATTTGATAATTTTAGACTAGTAGAATTGTTTAGACAAGCTTATCGGTCACTGTAACCCTATGGATGGGAATAATGTTTGAAATCTCTAAACAATTGTTTTTATCAAGTGTTTAGCAATAGGTGTTGCACTGTTTATAAAATAAAATAATAAAAATGGTTTTAGACTTGGACAGATGATAAGATCTAGTTGGTGCGGATTTAGCACGAGAACTTGTATTGTAAATGTTCTGCCCTAGTCAATCGCTTGTGATTGTCCAAACTGAACACTATCGTATAATCACAAGTCTAAATGGGTATGACTGGTCCAATTAACTTGCAAAGATTTAGTTTAGATATCACAAGGGGTAAGTGAGTACCAGGGTTACTGGTTACTCACAGTATGGCACATGGATTTATTGTACTCATACGACACAAGAGGGGGTTTCTGATTATGGTAGATTTAACCTTTCAACGGTGAAACCTCAGTGGGTGGTGTCTAGCTAGATCAGAGTGAGGTAAATATTTTGTGATAAATTATCTGAGTCTCATGCCTAAGAAAGCATGTTGGCTATTAAGATAGCTTATCTCTTGCGGGTGAAGTTGTACAATCTCTGCAGAATATAAAACTATACGAATAGCCATACCCACAGTTAAGGGCAAGCAAGGTACGCTTTCACATTGTAGATTTTTTGTTTTGGTTTCAAAAGTAAAAGTTTTGGAAACTCGGGAGTGCGTCCTAGCGGATAGAGCCAGTACGGGTGCATGTAAGTGTAGTCGTGAACCTTGGCAGTTATAGCATGTCTACTTGTGTTGGTGGTTGGAACCTTAACTAGATAATTTATCTAGTTTCCATTATTGCAATTATTTTGTTAAATTGATGCTTTCAAAAATATATAATGGTCTTAGAAATAAAATATTACTTTGTACAAAAGAACCATATCATCCTTGCTTTGTTAAACCCTACATATACTACATTTTTTTCCCAAGGCTTGCGGCGTACTCTATGTACTCATATGCTACACTTATTTGAGGATTATGAAGCTTAAGAAGGAGCTTATGACTATTTCGCATGTGTATTCGACGAAAACTTTCTAGAGTTCTAGGTTGTGCTTCCTCTATCAATTGTCTGTGGCGTATTGATGGGCCATCGTCAGAGTTTTATTTTACTTCCGTTGTGTTTTGTAAGTTTGAGAGGTCTTGTAATCTTAGTTGTAATAACTTGGGCATTTGGACTATACTCTCTATTATTATAATAAAACGTTATAGGTTATGTAATCATCACTATTTGATTGTGTCACTACCTTTGATCTGGGACTAGTATGGTAATACACAGATAATTCGGATTTGAAAATCCGGTCCTGACATGCATGAAGAGGTGATCAAGTTCCTTGAAGAACACATTATATATTGTTTTGGTGTTCCAAAAATGATGACGACCGACCAAGGAACTATGTTCTTGATTGATCAGGTCCAAGATTACCTTAAGTCCCTAAATGCTAAGTCGATCAATTCTTTGCCTTATTATGCTCAGGCCAATGGACAGGCCGAAGCACCGAACAATATTTTGATTAAGTTAGTCAACAAAAAGATTGATGAGCATCCAAGACGTTGGCATGAAGTAATGATGGAAGCACTATGGGCTTCCAGGATTACACAGCATGGAGCACCCAAGGTTTCTCCATATCATGTAGTTTACACACAAGAGGCGATGCTGCCAGTTGAAATTAATATTGGATCAATCAGAGTTGCTAGGCCAGAAGGATTGACAGTGGCCGATTATCATGATGCCATGATTGACATTGTGGAGGACTTAACTGAATAAAGAATAAAACCTTTGGAAGAGATTGAAAAGAACAAAAGGAAAGTCACCAGAGCTTACAACTAGTTCTTTCAAGTCAATGAGTTGGTACGGAAGAATATCTTGTCTATCGGATCTAGAGATAATCGTTTTGGCAAGTGGTCTCCGATGTGGAAAGGGTCCTATCGCATTCATAGGCTTGTTCTTGGCAATTCATATATTTTGGAGACATTTGAGGGAGTGGTGTTACCTAAAGCAATCAATGGAAAATACTTGAAAAATACCATCCTACTGTTTGGATTAATGCTTTAGTCATCGCAACCTTAGGACTCAAGTTCACATCTGGCCTAAAGTGGTGACAGGCTGACTGTAGATCGCCCTTAGAATAAAGATATAAGAATCCAAGAAGTTTCATTAGGTTATTTTAAAGGCCGATGATAACCGGACAACAATATATGAGCCTAAGTCCTTTCATCTAGCTATTTTAGAAAGAACTGATGAATTTTTTATAATGTCAGCCTAAGTTCTTTCTTCAAGTTGTTCTGATAAAATCGATGGAAATTGCAATGTTATGTCAATTATTATCTGGCTAAATTTCTGTTGATACAAACAATTACAGAAGAGAGTTTTTTTTCGACAGATTTTGGTGAAATAGCATGACTAATTACTTCTTACTAGAAAACTTTTGTTTTCAACCAAAGTTAATAAAGAAAGAAAGAAAGGAGAGAAGAAAGAATAGAAAATTCTACTATTTGAGAAGATTCCATATTTCGATCTTTAGACTTTCATAAGTTTTCTCATCGATTTCTAGGACAGTAGGGTCCACTACTACAGAAAGGGTCATCACAGACGGTTCGGAAACGTCATCACAGACAGTTTTCTGAACCGTCTGAATTTATGGGTCAGTGATAATCGAAGGTTATCACATACGGTTGTCGAAGCATCTGTGATATTGATATATCACAGACTGTTTTTACTTACAAACTGTCTGTGATTATCATATCACAGACGGTTTGTAAGTAAAAACCGTCTGTGATATTCTTTTCTACCCCTAAATCTATTTCTGTTTATTGGCTAACCTCAGGAAATGCTAGCCATGCCCTCTGAAACAAACAGATAAAGATGTATACATACAATTCACATCTCAATTCATTTCAGAAACATAAAATATCCAATTGACATCTCAATTCATTTCACAAACATAAAACATCCAATTCACATCGCACTTCATTTCACAAACATAAAGCATCCATTTCGCAAATCAATTAATTGAAATGAAATAAAATATCCATTAACAAATACACAATTACAAAAAGATCTACATTGCATTTGCACTTAGATGGTAACATTGCATTTTTTATTGTTCTATCACTCCGGAATCAAGTCTCGCGAAAGGAACAGATCCATAATCAACGAACTTGTTAGGCTACACAAGCTATACTTGGATGGTGCATGATTGCCATTCAGGTATTGCTTGTGGAGCCAACAAGTTCGTTGATTATGGATCCGTTCCTTTCGCGAGACCTCGATTCCGGAGTGATAAGAGTAATAAAAAATCATTGTGTGTAGTGGAACTCTCCAGCTGGGTTTATGACGTTAGCCACCAGAAAGTACGCCATCTCTCCTCGAATGTGTGAAAGGTCGGGTTGTTTCAATGCAGTTGACGGAATGAACGCAGCCTGTCGATAGGAATATCAATGTGCGTATATATATAACATGATAAGTATGAAGTAATTATGGGAAGATTGACAAACCTTGGAATTGGTTATCCTCGAGGAATCGAGGAGTAGTTCTATATGGTGGCAAACGTAGAATCCACATGTGTTGCCCGGTGGCTGCTGGTGGCACTACAAAAAAATGCAATGTGTTAATTCAAGAGGCATTACTACCAACTGTTGCATAGGATTAATTAATGTGTAATAGCGAGTACCTTAAAATCTCGAGCATGTGTTAGGCCTTTGGCCCCTTGCTTCGAGACACCTCCCATTCAATGTACATGTTGAACGCCCTACGTGATTTGAAAAAGTTAACCTTAGTCATTCGGAAGGAAAGAAAAAAACAATATAGGTATGTATGGAGAAAATGCACTTACCTATCGATTACTTGGCTGGCAACTGTGAAGTCTATTTTATTCTTACTTAGGGAATCAAGGTATATACCTTGTTCCACTTTGGTATAATTACTATTAAAACCCAATGATAGTTTTGATAGAAGGGCATAAGTACATATTCCTTATTGCGGTATTGCAGCAGTGCTGTTGCAATGTACCTCTCGACGACGGATGACTCCTGGTCAATGGTACTCTTGGCGACCAAGTGTGGGTCCAAGAAACCAACCGATGATGATTTGGATGTTCTAGTTTTAGTCAGCATGTGTCTATATATATACACACGAAAGCAACAAATTATATATGACATTTATCGGTATGACATGAATGGAGACTGTGATTGTACACACTTACAGCGTCCAGCATCGAATGAGTGAGATGTCAAGAGCGTTGAGCGTGAAAAGATCGAATAAATCCTCAAAGGCGACCACGAAGATATATTCTTGAAGATTGTGATGAAAATGATCCGGCGTGAATTTGACAGTGACACTTGAGATCCGTTCTCCCTCTGGCTTATTGGACTGCTGCATATACCACTTGTGCAATTGTAGGCAACTATATGCTAGGGGTTGGAGGACCTTGTGCTCGAGCAACGGCTAGCCAAGCACGAATTTGTGGGCTAATGGCAGGTACGGGATATCATCATCAGTGGTCTTCTTTGCTTTGCCCTTGCTGCCCTTGCTGCCTCGGCTGTAGGTCGACTTAATGGCAGTCGACTGTAAAGGTAGCAGCGGTGCAAGTTGCTCTGGCGAGAATAGCACCCGTGGAGATAGCACCGGTGCAGCTAGCGGTGGTGGAGACAAGTCTTGTAGTGGAGATGACACCAGTGCATGTAGATCTGGTTCGCACTGCCCCTTCTGGTCCTGGCACCGGTGAAGAAATCTCATGGAGATGTCGCTTTTGGGCCACTAGATGAATGTTCCAATGGCCTGCCCTAGAGTCACGATCTCGTCGTTGGGGGGCTTCGGTAGCGGGACGACCTCAAAATTGACATGCACACCATCCACATTAACTTTTGCGAAGCCTGGCGCTAAAGCTTGACCGTGCAGCCTGGCCTCGATACCAGACGGATATGCTTGGCCCCAAGCAGCGTGCAAGGGAACAGAGGCATATCTCACTTAGTATTAAAAATTAAATTAACTAATTGTTACTACATATATACCAACCACATCTATTGATGCTTAATTTGCTAATTCAATTCATATTATAAACACAACAAGTATTATATAACCAACAATTTTGCAAACCATCTTCAGTAACACTCACCAATTACTTAGAACTAAATTTTAATGCAAAGAAAAAATAAATTTCATTACTAACCATATCTAGATCAACCAGGAAAGTATGAATCTTCAAAGCTCAATCTCTGCCTCAAAGCTCAATCTCTGCTTCAAAGCTCAATCTCTGCCTCCTGAAATCGCCTAGCTTGCCTTCTGGGTGAAAGAGTAAAGCACCAACTAGATCTGGATCGAAATGAAGACAGATGCGGTTCTGACCAGCGCAATAAATGCGTAGCGTCATTATCACAGACGGTTTTTAACATAAACCATCTGTGATACTAAAGTAGCACAGACGGTTCATCGGTAAGAACCGTCTGTGATACTTGTTTTCTCCGACGCCACCAATACAGACGGTGTCCAAATTAAAACCGTCTGTGTTAGTGTCGATCACAGACGGTTTAACAAAACCGTTTGTGATTGGCCGTCTAGTATTAGGCTTTCTGTAGTAGTGATGGGCTGCAGTTTCCTCGAAAGTCCTTAGACATTGCTCCTCTTGATTGACATTCTCTTCAAGTCATTCTGCTTCTATGGTCAATTCTACGAGAGCGAAAAGGCTATTGAGCAATGACGTCTTCTGATCTGGAATGATCAATCAGATCATGTTGTGCTCAAATGATGGCGTCGGTTGATCTGGCTGCATACTGGGTTAAGTGAGAGAATGCTTCAGGGCCATTTGCATAGCGAGGTCTATTTGGCGGGCAGTAGAGACCACCGCAGCTCTCCAGCTAGTAAGCAGTTCTAGCTATGGAGTGTGACCACTGTTGATCCCAGTAGCCCTGAGGGGCAGGACCTGTGGAGCTCCCGTAGTGAAGGTCGATCAGCTGCTTGGGCCAGGGCTCAACCAAAAGGCTCCTTGTGGAGGAGAATGAGGAATGACAACGTCGGGCCAGAAATAAGATTGTTCATGGTGGATTTGCCGGAGCTAGAGAATTTCTTGGTCGTACAATCTTCAAAGATGATGGTGACAGATTTGATGATAGCTTCATCAACTTGTGGGTCGTAAGATCCTCAGGCAATCCTTCAACTTCATCTTCTAACCGAGAGATATTGGCTTCACTGTCTATCTTGTTGTTGGTAGAACTGTCCCCAAGCATCGTGTAGGTGAATCTTTCACGTTTCCATTTTCTAACTATTCTCTTTGCGAGATGGATATGCCTTTCTTTTTAGAAGATTCTTGTTTGGCCAATCGTGCTTCTGGCTTCACGATGGTTGAGTTGCAACATGTTTGGCATCAAGCTTATTGATCTTGGTTCTCCCTTGAGTAATGGATATAGCTTTTGATAATCTGGTTTCAAGGGAGTGATGAAGTCTTTCTCCGCACAGCAATGCGGCATCAATTTCTTGGAGTTGATGCATTAAAAAGGTTTGGTGGAAGCAAAGGTGGTGTCAATTGTAAGTAGAGGCATATTTTTCTTCGGGTCTAGGATTAATTTGAGTTTCTTCACGACAACCCAACACTCTTGCGAAGGCTTCTTGGATTGATGTTGTAAAGAGGTAAGAACGCTTGATTACAAGGACCACGTCTTCGTAAGATCAGTCATTAATCTCTGCCTACTAATATAATATGTGAGTTTGTTTATTCACCTTTCTCCCACGCGCAACCTCTCCTCCTGTTCAACTCAGGAAAACCGATTTCCCTCGCCTTCTTCGAGCAGGGCACGCGCCCTCCCTCCTAGCGCAATTGCTGCGCATAGACTCTCTTCGCACAACACACACGCCCTCCCTCCCCGCGCAACCCCACGCACAAACTGCCACACCCCCCAGATCCCTCCCTATGTCCAGCACATCTGCATCCTCTCGCTCCCTCTTCCTTCTTGTGCCCGAGCTCCCCCACCTCCATACCTCCCTCTTCCCGCTCCCCCACCGGCCATGGTGGGCCATCTGTAGGATCGTCGATGGCAATCAGAGGGGGTGAATGATTGCAGCGCACAGCGGAAACTTTTTCTTTTGTGTGTGTGTGTATATATATATATATATATATATATATATATATATATATATATATATATATATATATATATAAATAAGAAAAATAATTTCAAAAGATGTCACTTTTCAATCCCTAAGCATCACGGTGGACCAACCAATGAGCACATGCATGTACTGAATATGTATATGTAGAAAGAGAAATCTCCAAAGACAACTAATCAATATTTTAGACTCAATTACTAAAGTTGTAACTTCTTACCCATGTTTATCAGTGCATGCAAAAATAATATTTAATAAGAACCATCCAGAACAAGAGCTCAACTACTACTACGCATGCAAGAGTTTGATCTTAATTGCACATGAATAGAAATCGGATGGGTATCATAATACTGTTGCTAGTTCACGTGATTGTGTGCACACGTACCGAGAACACTCACGGGAATAATATCTTGAACATGGTTTTCTCCACTGCTGTACGCATGCGTGACGAAGCTTCCAACCAGCGAGCAAAAAGTTGAGCAACCTCCACCGCGTCCTGGCACCGCTGCGTCGCCTGCGCACGGAACGAAAGCGCGCGACACTGAAGACCTGTGCGCCTCCTCGAGCACGTCGCGAGAAGACCGTGCTCCTGCTGCCAATCGATGAAGACGCCGTAAAAGCCGTAAGAAGACAAAACAACGACGGCGTGGAAATCAATTAGATTTATTTCTTTGCCCACCAAAAACCGTACAGTACATGCCGCGGCCCTAACCTTTTTATAGCTTATCCACCAATCCGAATAAAACTCACAAACGTACTCAAACCCTAATACAACTCATTCAACTGGGTCTGGGCCTTTTTACCCCAACCAGGCTATTGGCCCATTAATTTTTAAGGGACCCGAAACCCTTCCTAACACGGGTTTTTCATACTCCCGACTTTTCTAACGCGTCACGTGTCGAAGCCTCTAGGACCGCACCTCCTGTAGCTTCTCCACGCACCATCCACCTTTAATCTTCATGCGCCCCAAGCATGAGCCCGACCATCTCGTGACCTCCTTGACCGTCTGAACCTCGGATCTCCCCATCCTAGTCCCGGTCCACCTCGTCACCGACCATGATCGCCTCCATGCTCAACCTGCACATGCAAAGACCAAAGAACATTCTTCCGGCACAAGTTCGTCCAAACTTGACCAACATCAATCCGCACACATGCAACACAACTCGCATAACGCCGCTAAACAAAATTACCAAATAATCAACATCACAAATTAACCATTGTCAATTATTCATCACCAAAATATTCTAGACCTAGCCACATGGTCTAACAATCTTCCCCTTGATGAATACATTGACAACATCTCAAGATAGCATGATGAATTAGCTTCAAATAGATATAAGTGAAGAACTAAAGCCGAAAAAGCATTTTGTAAGCCATAAATCTCAAATCTCTCCCCCTCAACACAAGAGAGGTAATTTTATTCTCCCCAAATTCTCTTTAATTTCTCGCAAAGCACACCAAATCTCTCCCCCTTTGGCAATGTAATCATCAAGAAAATTTAAAGAAAGAATAATTGTAAGACGGAGCAATGAAAGTAAAAATCAAGAAGCTTTGTAGATTATCCAAGTCATTGTGCATTTATTTAATAAAGCAACCAAGACATATTTTTGAGTAGAGCTATCTAGATCATATTAAGCCATATATCACATAGCAATGTCAAAACAAGTTTTTCAATATGATTAAGCAATTCATATCAATGACATGTATCTCAAAAATGACCAAACCAATTATAGATAGCACAATAAGATATCACAACGAAAAGTCAAAACCTAAAAGTGAAGTAAATTTTAACTCTAGATGGGCTAGCAGTCTCATGTAACAACTTATTGCTCCACACTCAAATTTTAGGCATGTGGCATGCTTGTAGCATACTTCTTTTCATAATGACATAATTTTCTTCTTCTTCTTCTTTTTTTTAATGGTGGCATGCTTGAAGCATACTTCTTTTCATTTTGCGCACTTTTGTGCCTTTTTTTTGTTCACCATGGCATGCTTGAAGCATACATCTTTTCAATTTTTCTTTATATACTCTTTTTTTAATAACATGCCAAATTGAGTTATCATAACAATTGGAACATGAAACATGCGAGCCTCATAACCAAGAGTTAAAATAAGACTCACAATCAAGCTAATCCTTTTCGATGGACATCGCAAAGTAATAACTATAATTAATCTAGTCAAATTATTCCGTCATGTCATACTTTTAATTCAAATGTAGCAATTTAATTATAAACAGTCCTGATCAAAGCTACACAACATATGAATAGATATGGTAAAGAGAGCTCTACTACTCAATTGATTTCAATGACTTGGATTTGATGAGTTATTTGACAAGGATAATAAACAAAGCTTCCGAAATTTTTAAACAACAAGCTCCCCTCGAATAATCCCATAAGATGTAATACTCCCAACTCACTTCACAATTGAGGAAAACGAGAAGTATCAAACGATTTCATATACAAATTAGCAACTTGAGAATTTAACAAGATGTAAGACAACATCACCTTGTCCACATGGTCTTTCAAAAAGTGAAATCTCTTGCAAACCATCAAAGGAGTGAAGAACCATCAAGTGTTCCAATCAAGCGATGATAAAAAAAACGAACCCAATTTAGCTCATGTTCTCCATCCTTGTCACTTTGTTCTTACATGACAGAAACATCGGTCTCACAAGATTGGGGTTAGTAAAATAAGATTTAGGAATCCAGTACTCACTGTGACACACGACGAACAGGAACAACAAAGCTAGAACCAAAATCACGTGCATGTGGGTGATCAAAATGCCAAAAAGAACGTGAATTATTTGAATCTGATCTCAATCTAACATGTGAAGCAGATTTAAAGCCATCATGAAAGTTCTCTAAAAACATAGCTTTCGCATTTGATCTAGGAGTAAAAGACAATGCACGTTTTTGTTTTAAAGCATTCAATCTTTCCTTCTTCTCTTTCTTAGCTCGCCTAAAGCAAAATTCATGCAAATGACCATCTCTTCCACAATAGGTGCATTAAAATTTTACATTACCAAAATTCTTTTGAGATGATGAGCTAGCACCTACATTATTATTTGATGAACTCTGCACAAAGCCAGCAGATTTAAACACAGTTTGTTTTGGTTCAAGTTTCACTTCAATTTTTCCAGGTTCAAGAGGCTTAACAACCTTAGGAGGATTATTCTTGACATGCTCAACAAAATTAAATCCTAGACCACGATTTTTCACACTTGTTTTTGATTTATCTAGAATCATATTCAAATTTTTCTTACCAAAAGAAAATCTCTCTAAAGTGTCTTTCAAGTACTCATTCTCTTTAGCTAGAGTGGGACAAGTTGTGCATTTAGCAGGTTCATTCACAAGATTTTTAGAAGCACTAAACTGAGCCAATCTTTTTTTTTCAGCAAAATCATTTAGTTGTCTAGTCAAAGCTTCTATTTCAGTGTTAAGCTTAGGACAATTAGAGCAAGAAGATATCTCATGATAAAGTATCTGTTGTATTGTTTCTTGTGATGAATTAAGTCTAGCTTCTAGCAAATCACATTTAGAGCAAGTTTTAGATTGAGCATTTGAAATACTTGACTCTAAACATGTAGGAGAGCTAAACTTGAGCTTTTCAATTTCATCATGTGCAAGTTTTAACTTTTCACCACAAGAGTCATGTGCCAATCTCAACTCATCAAGTTTAGCAGTTACATCACTAAGTTGAACCAAATTTGATGCATTAATTGTTCTAGCGATTCCAACTCAAGATGTAAAACTTGACAAGACTCACAGATTCATCATCGGAATAGAAGCTCTAAGTCTATTGATTTCAGAATTTAAGCTCTCAACAATGAAATCATGATTTTTAATTTTCTTTTATACTTTTAAGCTCATCTGTCAATCTAAGCACAGACGAGATAAATCGGTGTAAGAAGGTTTTACCTCATCAGATCACTATAAAGATCATCATCATTGAGCTCCTCACTGTTGGCCATAAAACACATCCCTGTGAAGTCCACCTCCTTTGCCTTCTTCGCATTGCCCTCATCATCGCTTTCTGAATCATCATCACTCAAAATAATCTCATCAAGTGCTGAAATTATCTTATTGACTGCCCTGCGATAATTACGCTTCTTGTTTGGATCAATCTTGATTTGAGAGCGACGAGTTGGTGTCTTGTCATCTTTAACCTCCTTGCTTCTCAGTTTGGGGCAATTCATCTTGATGTGGTTAAGCTCACCACATTCATAGCATTTGATTGGAGCTCCTCTCCGTCTTGATCTGATGTTATTAATTGCCTTGGTCACCCTGTTGGAAAGAAGTACAAGCTGCTCTTCTGGAAATTCCTCTAATTGTTCATCTGAAATAGAACACAATGCAGACAAAGAAACAATAGAAGAACTAGAAGAATTGTCAGCTTGGTTAGTCACTAAGCCCAAGGAATTAGTCTTGTTTATCCTGGCCAAAACATCAATCTCATGTGTTTTCATCTTAGAATAAAGATCATTCAAAGTGAGTGTTTCCATATTAACAGAATGATTGATAGTAGTGACTAACACATTCCAAATAGACATATCTAAAGCATTTAAAATTTGACGAGCATTGTCATAATCAGAATATGTGACATCAACAGATTGCAAATCACTAACAATTTTATTAAAGCGATCAAAAAGAGCATCTACTGATTCTCCAGGTTTATCTCAAATTTAGAATACTCCTTTTTGAATTGATTCTGACGCACACATTTAACAGATTTAGATCCTTCATGATAATCAGCTAGAGTGGTCCAAATTTTATTTGCAGATTTAAGGTGAGCAATTCTGACAAACTCGTTTCTACTTAAACCTTGCAACAAAATATTTCTAGCCTTAGCATTAGCTTCAACATCAGATGAATTTTCAATTGTAACAACAGGAGGCACATCATATATATGTTCAACTTTTTGCCAAATAGAATTACCTTGTGCTTGAAGAAAAACCTCCATGCGTGTCTTCCAATAAAGATAATCTGATCCATCAAAAAATGGTGGCTTACCTGAAAATCGATCCCGATCTGATGCCATTGCAACCTGCTCTGATACCACTTGTAGGATCGTCGATGGCAATCAGAGGGGGGTGAATGATTGCAGCGCACAGCGGAAACTTTTTCTTTTGTGTGTGTGTGTGTATATATATATATATATATATATATATATATTAAAATAAGAAAAATAATTTCAGAAGATGTCACTTTTCAATCCCTAAGCATCACGGTGGACCAACCAATGAGCACATGCATGTACTGAATATGTATATGTAGAAAGAGAAATCTCCAAAGACAACTAATCAATATTTTAGACTCAATTACTAAAGTTGTAACTTCTTACCCATGTTTATCAGTGCATGCAAAAATAATATTTAATAAGAACCATCCAGAACAAGAGCTCAACTACTACTACGCATGCAAGAGTTTGATCTTAATTGCACATGAATAGAAATCGGATGGGTATCATAATACTGTTGCTAGTTCACGTGATTGTGTGCACACGTACCGAGAACACTCACGGGAATAATATCTTGAACATGGTTTTCTCCACTGCTGTACGCATGCGTGACGAAGCTTCCAACCAGCGAGCAAAGTGTTGAGCAACCTCCACCGCGTCCTGGCACCGCTGCGTCGCCTGCGCACGGAACGAAAGCGCGCGACACTGAAGACCTGTGCGCCTCCTCGAGCACGTCGCGAGAAGACCGTGCTCCTGCTGCCAATCGATGAAGACGCCGTAAAAGCCGTAAGAAGACAAAACAACGACGGCGTGGAAATCAATTAGATTTATTTCTTTGCCCACCAAAAACCGTACAGTACATGCCGCGGCCCTAACCTTTTTATAGCTTATCCACCAATCCGAATAAAACTCACAAACGTACTCAAACCCTAATACAACTCATTCAACTGGGTCTGGGCCTTTTTACCTCAACCAGGCTATTGGCCCATTAATTTTTAAGGGACCCGAAACCCTTCCTAACACGGGTTTTTCATACTCCCGACTTTTCTAACGCGTCACGTGTCGAAGCCTCCAGGACCGCACCTCCTGTAGCTTCTCCACGCACCATCCACCTTTAATCTTCATGCGCCCCAAGCATGAGCCCGACCATCTCGTGACCTCCTTGACCGTCTGAACCTCGGATCTCCCCATCCTAGTCCCGGTCCACCTCGTCACCGACCATGATCGCCTCCATGCTCAACCTGCACATGCAAAGACCAAAGAACATTCTTCCGGCACAAGTTCGTCCAAACTTGACCAACATCAATCCGCACACATGCAACACAACTCGCATAACGCCGCTAAACAAAATTACCAAATAATCAACATCACAAATTAACCATTGTCAATTATTCATCACCAAAATATTCTAGACCTAGCCACATGGTCTAACACCATCTCCCCCCTCGTTTTCGTGTCGCATGCCTCACCACCACTACAGCCCCTCCCAACTTCATGCCGCCTCCACCGTCACGCCCTCCTTCTCCCTCCCCTCCCCTCTGCGCCACGTGCCTCCCCACCACTACTGCCCCTCCTACCTCTGGCAAACTCTATCGCGGCACCCTCCTCCCCTGACCTCTCCATCCAGCTCTCTCCCTGCCACCTCCAGCCCGGTACTACTACTGCCTCCCCTCCCCCTATGGCCTCCTTCGCCTGTGACCGTGCAGAGGACCTGCAAGCCGAGGCTCGTGTCATGGCCCATGCTGCCAACACCACCGCCCCCTCACCCACCGCAGCCATGGGTGGCGGTGCCTGCGGTGGCGGCGACGGCTTCCACCACTAGATCTAGAGAAGAGAAAAGAAAAGAACAGGGAAGCAGTGAGAGAACACCAAGAAGGATTCATGGAGCCCGATAGGTCCAAGGAGGCGGTGAAGCAGTCAATAGAGGTGGAGACCGGAGACCTAGTAGATCCCCATGAACTAAGTAACTTGCTAGCCCTTAGATGGCTAATCTTTCATGTAAACCTATTTTTCTTCCTCCTCCAAGAACCAACATGTGCTTGTTCTGTTCTAATTAATGTGCTAAAGCAATACCTCTAATTTGCCTTTTTGGTTTGTGGTGTCTCTAATTTGTTAGTGTCCAGTGATAAGAGATGGATTACTCTGTGGAGCCCGAGTTCTACGATCCCGACCTAGATGATGTTGGCGAGCGGTGCGCGAACAAGTAGAGGAAAGGCCGAACTTCTGATGTCGTGCTCAGCTGCCCCGTGTGTTTCACTACCTTGTGCATGGATTGCCAGAGGTAATATATTACTACTTCGGATAGTGTAGATTCATGATGTAGACTCATAGATTGTAAGATGCAAATAAATCAAGCCAATTTTTTTTTTATATTAGTCGATTTAGTTTACTGTCAGGTCTTGCAGCGATACTTTCCTGATGGTGAAGAAGCTATCCGTTACCATTACTAAAATCATGGTTGTGGATGGTGTTACTACCTTCATGAAATAGGAGTATAGGACAATTGCCATCAATTGATCATCTTATATAATCATGTTTACAATAGCATGACATTTCAATTACTCACATTCCTCTGTACCGTTCATACTTCACATCTTTTTCTTGAATCATAGCAACTTGAATTGAGCTATAGTTGCAACCAACAGGCAAGAAGTCAATGTCATGGTGTCGTAGCAAGGAACTAAAGCGCAGGGGTGATTAGGCGTAACAAAGGTATTGGCTTTCGAAAGAAAATTGCAATGAAATTTAGTTGGATGTTTGACTACTGATGTAACAAGGCGCATATAAAATAAACAGATGTTTTAAACTTGGCGGATATGTGTAGGACTAGGACACTGTGCAGCAAAATGCGACTTTGTTAGAATCCAAAAAGCCTGAAATCTTGCTAGTTGTAAGCTCAAATCCACCATGTTTTGTAATGAGTTATATGCTATCTATAGGTTGGTCGGCTATGAAGGTCTTGAAGTTATTAACCCAGATAGAGGCAGGGAAGATGTGGAAGCAGAGGCTTTGAGAGGGTGATGCAAGCAGGAGGTGAGGATCAGTGAATTAATGAGAAATAATATTCCCATCAAAAATTAACAAGAAATAATAAATTTATAATTAGAAAGACATAAGCATAAATTACTTTTAAATGCTTAACAAGTCAGAAATAAATTTTGTATGAAGTTTAAGATTTTCATAAGAGAAATTCATTATTGAAGCTTGCTTTTGGGAATATGCACTTCTTTTGCATTAAGAATTACATATGATGTGTTTGGGGCTACTGTGGTGCTATGCAAAGTGCATCTCACAAGGTTATCAGAAGGGTTTAGCAACAAAAGTTGGACATGCTCAACAACATTTTACATTCTATTCAACCTTTTGTATTTTAAGTCAACTAAATGTACTAAAATTGAGAGACCATGTGGAGGTGACCCCGTGTGTGTGATGAGTAATTGACATCTATTTTAGGAAAGTTGAGTTTGGTTTGTGTGTTTTGGATCATGTCGTGTGCGGTGCAATCGGCTTCGGTCGGACTTGGTCAAACTTGGTCAAAGTGCTTAGGATGATTATTCTTTTGATTCGACAAGTTTGGGCGTTTTCGTGTTTAAGATTTCTCTAATGTGATTGTTGATTATATTATATCGAGCGGTGCTATGTGATTTGTTTCTTGTCTGTGATGGCTGCAGGATGTCAAGGCGAAGTCGTGGCGAGGCACGGGATGACCGGACTAGGTACAGGCGGTGCTGAGGTCGGAGCAGTCGAGATGTGCCGAAGACGGCGAGAACTCGAGGTGGTTGCGAGGCTTGGGTGGCAAGAAATGAGGAAGCTTCCCGGAAGGTGCAGGAGGGGTGTTTTGGTAAAAGCGCAGGGCTGCACAAAAGGAAGTGGATGCGGTTCGGGTTAATGGATAAAGCGCAGAGTTGGTGGAGTTATCGGGTAAAGCAAGATGTTGAACCTGGTAGTGAAGGCTATATATAGAGAGGTGCTCTCTAGTGCTGGTGTGTGATTTAGAGAGATGTCTTGTGAGAGGAGTAGGTGAGGAGAGGGCAGCATGCTGTGAGTTTGTCTCCTGTGCGTATGTGCTATGAGTTCTTGATTTTCAAGCATGTATGGGGACTTAGTTAGTGTGAGATTGAGAGAGAGAGATGAGTTGAGAACAACTCTTTGTAATCGCGTATGTCTCAGTATCAATCTATGAGAGCTGCCTTGTTCATGTTCGTGTTGTTCTCAGTTTAGTCTCTCTGCCTTACTCTTCGTTTTGTTTGTTGTGACTGCTCTCCTTGCATCAATGATTGTTTCTTTTGTGTTTCCTTGCTTCCTTCAGTTGTTCTGAAATTTAGGATAAAATACTATCAGTTGAGCCAAATAGAGCAGCAATCATTTTTTTGTGCTTTCTTTTGGCTGGTCTGTTTTAAGCTCTCGGCAGCTATTCCCTCATGATTTACGGTAGTTTTCAGCTGGTAATCTTTCATTTCCTTTGGCCAGCAAGAAGCCAATCTCTTGTGTTTGTTGTTTGCCTCTTCTGCTTGCGGTAGATATTGCAGTTTTGGGAGTACGGTTGGGTCTGTTTTGCCTTTTTATTTCTGCCGTGCTTCTCTTTTGACAGCAGTCTGAAATTTATGCAGTCTTATTTTGTTACACTCTGGTATTTCTTGGCTGCAAGGACTTTCGGCTAGTTTGGCTGCATGCTTTGTACTCCTTTTATTCGACTGAATACAACTACTGCTCGTTACCTTTTTGTTTGACGACTATTTCCAACTGCTGCATGATACTTTCATAGCATTTGAGTGCTTTTGGCAAAGGTCTTTATTTCGGCCAGCAGTACGTAGTTTGGTCATTTTTGTTCTTTCGGCAGCACAGCAGCTCACGGCCAGCACAGCTGCAGTGTTTGATTTCTTTTGATCCTTTTTGTTTGCAACTTTTGGCTTCTCAGTGCAGCATCCTTTTATTTGGTTTTTCAGTTCATTGGTTGCTTTCCGATCTGCTAATCTAGTATTTATTTTCGGCTGTTTTTACTGCTCAATTTTTTACCTTGCCGATTATTCTCTTGTGGGTTCTTAGATGTTCTTCAATCCTCACTTTCTTGAAATTCAATCCTTCCAATGTTAATGTTCAAGGATTTCATTTCAATCTAATTTTTATGTCAGTGGTGTTAATCTTTGGAAGGCCTTCCGCTCAAGTCATTGATCCTTGTCGGTTTTCAGTGAGTTTTGTATCTACTTCTTCATAGCGTCTGTCGCTATCGGAGAAGAGTTTTTAAGTGGATACTTAGAGGGATTTTTGAAAGCAACATTCACCCCCCCTCTTTGCCGTTTTCGATCCTACAAAAATTATACCTAAAATCTGAATTGTGTTGGTAACATGATTCACTAAGATGTTTACTTTGTTGCACTAAACATACAACTATGTTCTACCACATGTGCATCTCAAAACCCCTTCAGCATTCTCAGAAATTACCATAGTACTCTCCCTTTTAATCTGAGATCAATACTCTCCTATTAGTCTCAATAACATCTTGTGCCCTTGAGTGTCATTTCATTATGAAGTGTCAGGTGTGCACTCTTCACAAGCACTCCATAGCCACATGAGTTTTACCAATTGGATTACGATGTAATATTTCATAAGGGACTAATGTTAGTCATTTAGTTGCCAAAGATATCACGTATTTGGTCAACTGGACCCTATCTCAATTTATTTAACCAATCACATGCTTACCAAAGTCATATTTATGATCTGGGTTCAGTCATGGTCCATGAATCATAGTGACATGTGGAAAACATTGTTCTGTTGTTGAAAGTTATTGTAACCTGAATATTAAAAGGTGAGCCCTTAATGGCAGTCTCCATAACTGTAGGATCGATGATAATTTTACCATAGACTCCCTAAGTTTTGTTACTAATGAGAAATGAGCATTGCATGTATATTAGAGTTGGTTTCCATTAAACAGTAATTTGTATTGTACTATTTGCAGCTATGGACCTATGATAATTTGCATCATGGTTGATTAATGAGTAATGACCTGCATCACAGTTGATCAATGAGTAATGATCCTCATGTTGTGCACTAAACTTGCATATGAGGTTCTTTTTCTTGGATTATTAGCTAAAGTAAGAACAATCTAGTAAGTCATTGGACTACCCTTTGTATTTCAATTGTACAACATCATTGTGTCGATTACTGCACTTCTATGCTATTTTTTGACATTGCAGTTAACTTACAAGATCGTCATGGTTATGGGAAGATGATGCACAAGTACATAGGATCGGATGTTATGTCACTTGTGACACTTCTAGTCATCATTTTTGAGCCAATGACAATGCTTCAGAAAATGGCACGGGTTTGTATTACTAAGTTATAAACTGTTGTTCTTAAGGTTTTTACATCACAACCCAACCCTTGTGCCTCTGAAGAAAGTGTCTGCAGTTGTTCGATCCTCTACACAGAAAATTCTTTTATGCTTATTTATTTAGCATAGTTTGGACCTTGGAGACATCATAGTATGCCAGACCTAGATTTTACAATCCAGAATTTTTTATGATTTTACCGCACTATTTCCTAAATCAGTAGATAGTACTCATAGATATATCACTGATTCTATTCATATATCGCATAAACCATCCAAACATTAATATTACAGTATTCAAATTCATCATAACTGATGTCAGTTTACATGAAGGGCCGATCAGGCCAAATACTTACAATAACCAAAAGCAGCAACATAAGCAGTAGAAACTCAAAAGTAAGACCCTAAGAATCCACAAGCAAACGACTGGGGCTAAATTGTAAATAGATATTACCCAAGACATGATAATATATGTGCACACAATCTCCATCAAAGTCTGCCTAACTGGGATTATTAAAAGACACCCTGATTTCCATTGCCTTCACCTCCATCCTGGTTTGGCGCATCTTCATAGGCATAATGATCTCATTCTCTAGTTTTGGAATTATTTAGATGATGAGTGTGAGCACAGACTGCTGTGCTCCATGAGTCAACACATAGAATGCGATTATAAATGTCATGCATGGCTTACCAAGGAATGGTTCGGGTTATTTTTATTTTGCTTAAGGCCTCGTTAAATTATCATAAGTAGAAATTCCTAGGACCTAGCAAATTTTAACAAAATCAAGTTTGTAAAGTGACATTAATTGTTACAAAAGTACCATTTGATATTTGTCTAGCGATAATAACCGCTTACTACCAACACTGGGATCGACATCCCAGGGAAACTCAAATCAAGGCAGCCACTGCCCACCCCCTTTTCCCCTTTATCCATTGCCAAAATTTTTAGAAACAAAACTATATCCATGTAAGTTCCTAAGGTCCGTCCTTGACCGTGGACATGACTGTTCGAATAATTTATACTTTGTAGAGGTTGTACATTTTACCCACAAGATATGATCATCTCATAATGTCCGCCATTACACGTTTCCTTAGGCGTGCAACTAAATAAACATAACAAGGCTATTACAATGCATCCTCCTAGTATGGTTATATCCTCTAAGGTTTCACTTCTATAGAATGAGACCATCCCTCGGGAAGTCCCCTCTTGAGCCGTCACGGCAAAGGAGAGGATGAGACCATCCTCCCATTTGCTTGTGTGCACACCTTCACGTAACCACGCTAGGATTATGCAAATTAGTTAGCCCTGCCTATACTTTGCCAGCTTATGGTTGTACTATTTTACACTGGGAGGTCAGAGTTAGATTTAGTCCTTAGGGTTATCTAGACGGTTCTACCATAACCCACTTATTCTCATGCATCTATTGCACCACACCTCTGTACCATCTGCCTAGGCAATTTAAGCAAGTTGAGATTCTTGGGAGCATAAAATAACTATGTTTCAACATATCAGCCATTTTCCATCCATAATATCCCAAAACTGGTTTCATGATGAAAAGATGACAGGCCAATCTAGTGGCCCAGAGTAGCTAAACAGAACTAAGCATGGGGTTTTAAACACATTAGATAATTATTATAGTTATCAGTAATTGCTAGGGTGACAATGGTTAGTGGAGAAATTATTTCAAGGAATGGAAATATAATTGCCTAATAACAATGGGTATGTAACTAAAATTTTACAGCGAACATACTTTGCATATGAATTAACACCATGAAATTTGATAATTTTAACTAAAATAATTTGCATAAAAAGATGGGTTCAACATGATCAAAGTGTTAACTCACCTTGTTCACTTGTCATTTGGTCTTGCGGATCTTGGTTTGCTTTGGCTTCCTCCTCTTGTGTGCCGTACGCTATTCAATTATTTACGCAAAAATTTGGATAAAATAAAAGTAAATTGGAACTAAACTTCAACATAAATTCAAATGAACTAAAAAATTCATGATTCTAGTTCCATTAGATAGGCCTTGATTCTAGATAAATTTAGAAATTTATTTCATCAAATTTGTGCTTAAAATGAAGAAGTTATGCTATTTCAAAGTTTAGGTTTCAATTTAATTCCAAAAATAAAAAGGAGAGAGAGAGAGAGAACTCTCTCACTGACAAGTGGGTCCCATAGGGATTTTAATTTCTTTTATATTTTCTTTTTCAGAATTTATACTGTGTATGACAGGTGGGGCCCATGGCTTTATTTCTATTTTGGATTTTTCTTAAATTAGAAATTCTCCACTATGACTGACAAGTGGGATGGCTACTATGTAAACAGTGGTCTCGGTCCCACATGTCAGTGGCTTAGATCCTGTTAATTCATTTTAAAAGAATTGTTAAGTGGAAGGGCCCACATGCTAGTGTCTTGGGTTAATTAAACACATGGGATTAAGCGCTACATGGCATTCTAAGCCAATTGAATGAACAGAGAGCATCTAAGGACTATCCCGAAGCTACCTGAGGCGATGGTGAGTCTCGGGGATGATTAAGGAATTCTATCATCGAAAGCCTGGGGCGGCAGAGGGGTGGCTATGGTGCCAACGGTCTACAAGGGTTCCAACTTCAATCAATGAGTTGGGAGGGTATCAGTAGTAGTCGATGAAGGCCCCATACTCCATCCATCATTTGATGCAACTTCATAAGTGTTCATCTACAATTGTTTGAAGAAGAGAGAGAAGTTAGAAATGTATTTTTTTGAATGATGACAATAAAGATGAGAAAGAGTTGAGGGATGAGAGAAAGCAAAGATTGAGGGGTAAGAATAAGCTTTATATATATATACATATATTTTTCAAAATATCGTTTATTAAAAATAAGTCCTTAGGGTCTGACCATTCTATTCTACCTACGGTCACGTCTTAGAGTCATCGCGGCTCTGATACCATCTCTGTCGGGACCCGGAGCAACGACTCCAAAACCCTCTGTGTAAATTGCACTAGTCCAGGAACAGCTAGTGCACACAGTAGAACAAAGATACATATCGAACACAAATGACTGAATATATTAAATAAAAGGGTATGGCCTTATGACCAAGTATTACATCAATGCTCATTGGCAACAATAATAAAGCAAATAACTGCGAAAGCAAACTGATAAGAAGCGAAGCCCAAGCCTGCCCACAGGCAAACGACAGTAAGACACGGCTTATCCGTCCAAGTCTTCACCATAGTCGAAGTCATCTTCCTCTATGTGGAGATAGCAAGGTGAGTACAAACTTGTACTCCGCAAATCACACGGAGAATGCAACATAATGTTAAAGGCATCAATGGAAGGCTTATAGGGTTAGTTTGCATAAAACAACATTTAAAAAAAATACAGTAATAGATTGAAAAATTGCTAAATTTAATACAGTAAGTGAAAACAGTACTTATAATTGAAAATAATGCTGTCAGTGCAGGCTCCAACCAAACACCAACCTAATAACCACCGGCATCCTACCGGATCATCTTTTCCAAAAGATCACGTATAGATTCCATCCATCCACACGATTCCACTGTGCAATTCATGGATTCCATCCATCTATAAGCTTTCAATCTCTCACGGATTCCATCCATCCGCAAGGTTTTCAAAAACACATTTTTGAAAAACAATGTCTAATCCATGAAAAACAATGTCTAATCCATCCGCAAGGTGGGGCGCGGGGCTTGCGGCGCACGAGAGAGGGAGGGCGGTGCGTGCGGAAGAGAGGGGAGAGGCTGGGAAGGGCGGGGCGGCGGTTACGACCTGGCGGCGGGGTGGCACGGAGGAGGCGGAGCAAGGAGGAAGAAGGGGTGCGGGGAAGACAGAGCTGATGAAAGCATCTAGGCCCCTAAAAATTGTTTTGGTAATTAATGAAATTATGTGAATATGGGACTAACGTGTTTCATGAGCATGCGAAGGGTTAGTCCACATATGAGTGACAAGATGCAAGGCAAAGGATATTTATGAAGACTCAAATTGGCTCAAGACAAAGGTTTACTTAGCATAGGATCCTCTTTTATTTTTACCGGTCTTAGGTGAAAGGTGGAAGACCGGATTATAGGGTAGATAATCGTACCATCAAGAGGTATCTTGGCAAGTTGCTTGAATACAAATTTCTTATGCCATTTGGATCAACTTTAGAAACTTGCATTCTTCAAAAATCTGTTTCAAAACAAAATTTGTGCTCTGTCTAGACAAGCAGTAGTACCGAAGTTTTTGAACGTCGGAACTACCGGAGAGTGGTAGTTCCGCGCCCAGACGCGATAATACCGGCGAGGGGAAGATCCGGTTTTAGAGCGGATCAATTTTTTCAGAGAGCACCCTTGATTTCATCTGAATTCTTGCGGGAACGGAAGTACCGGAAAATTGAATGCCGGAACTACCGCACGGAGGATGAGCGGAATGTTTTTACCCGAGAGCAACCTCCAGATGTAGTCTGGATTTTCTTGGAGCGGAAGTACCGGCGATTTCAACGTCGGAACTACCGCTGTGTGAGGTAGTTCCGCTACTCAGAGCGGTACTTCCGGAGTCCGGAAGATCCGGTTTCAGAGCGGATGTCTTTTTCCAGAGAGCGCCAAATTTTGGGACCTTTTGGATTTGGGCCAGAGCGGTAGTACCGCGTCAACTTTGCGGAACTACCGGAGAACGGTAGTACCGCAAATTACAACGGCGGTAGTACCGCGCCGCCAAATCCAACTGTCACTGCAGAACTCTGACATAGCCGTTCTGCCGCGAAGATTTGGTAGCGGTAGTACCGGCCCCTAGGGACGGTAGTACCGCTCATCCTGAATTTTTCAGGAATTTATGCCAAACGGCTAGTTTTGGATGGTGGAGGCTATAAATACCCCCACCACTGCACAAGGGCCAGGTTTAGAGACTCATTGCATATTTTTTGTTGAGCCCTAGAGCATTCATTCCACCCTCTTTCTCTCATTGAGCATTAAATTGGGGTGGTATTGCAATTAGTGCAAGAATTTCATTTGTTGATCCACTTAGCACAAGAATTGCATTCAAGTGAAGCCCGTGATTCATTACTCTTAGTACTTGCCGACACTTGGACGATTGGGCGGAGATTGGCTCGGTGATCTTCTCAAGAAGGTTGTGAGAAGGCCCGGCAAATTGTGAAGGCTTGGAGCTCGCCTACCCGGAGAGGGAAAGGGCTACAAATAGTAATCGAGGTGATTAGGCTCAATTCGTGGAGCCGGTTCGATTCGTTCGAGCTTACCTCAACGTGGACTAGGGGAAACTGGCAAGTTTCCGAACACCATGGTAAAACATCGGTTGTGTTCACTTGTTCTTAGCTCTTACTTGTTTATATCATTGTGATCATTTGATTGTTTAGAGCTAGGCTTGCTATATTGATAACTAGAATTGCTTTAGCTTATTTGCTCTTCATTCTTGCTAGTTAAAATTGTGAAGAATTAATCAAGTGAACAAGAAAAGTTTAAAAAGCTCCTATTCACCCCCCTCTAGTCGGTATCCTTGATCATACAAGTGGTATCAGAGCTTGGTCTCTCACATTTAGACTTAACTGTCTAGAGAGAAAAGGATGGCTAGTGAGGGGATTGCGGTAGGCAAGGCACCACTATTTGATGGCACTAATTATTCTTATTGGAAAATTAGGATGTCAATTTATTTAAAGGCCATGAGTCCTCATATTTGGAAGGTCGTAAATGAGGGTTACGTTATGGCTCTTGATCCGGAAGACCCAACGGAACAAGACGGGCGTAACGCTCATTTAGACGCCCAAGCTATGAATGCTTTATTTGGAGCCTTTAACGCGGATGAATTCAATAGGGTGAGCAATCTCGAAACGGCTCATTGGACCACCCTTTCGGAACTGCACGAAGGGACATCCACGGTCAAGGAGGCCAAATTGCATCGGCTAAGGATCAAATATGAGACATTTACGATGTTGCCCCATGAGGATATCAATGAGATGTACTCAAGGCTAAACAACATCGTAAATGAACTCAAAGGTCTTGGCACTAACCTTTCCGATGTTGACATTGTAAGGAAAATGCTTCGGGCGTTGCCAGAGAAGTATGAGATGTTGGTAACTCTATTTCTCAATTCTCCCGAGTTGCCAAGGATGACTCCAACACAGCTCTTAGGTAATCTAATTACCAATGAGTTGTATAAGAAGGATAAGGAGGAGATGTTGGAACAATCAACCTCCAAAGGAAGGAAGATTACCGCTTTCAAGGCCAAAGCGGTATCGAGTGAAGAATCCGAAGATGAAGAGGAAGATTCCGAAGAAGAACTTGCCCTTCTAGTTAGGAGGATGAACAAGTTCATGAGAAGGCGCTCAAATCGAAGCGCAAGCAATGAAAAGACTAAGAAGTGGCGATACTCTTCCAACAAGAAGTATAGCAACATCTGTTGCTATGAGTGTGACGAGAAGGGGCATATTGCCTCCCAATGTCCCACAAAGAAGGATGACAAGGAGAAGTCATCCAAGAAGAAGAGCTATCAAGGCAAGAAGAAGCTTTTCAAGAAGCTTCACAAAGACGGTAAGAACGAAGCCCACATTGGTGAGTGGGATTCCGAAGCGGAGTACTCCGACTCAAGTGAGGATGAATCGCCCAAGAAGAAGGGACTTGTCGGCATTGCTATCAAAGAGGCTCCATCGCTATTCTCTACTTCCACATGTCTTATAGCAAAAGGGGAGAAGGTAAAAATTCTTGATGACGATGAGCCATCTTATGATGATTTAATGGATATGTTAGTAGAATTGAATGAATTTCTAGGAAAGGAAAAGTCAAAATTTAAAATCTTGAAGAAAGAACATTTATCTCTCCAAGAATCCTATAATGAGCTCAAAGAATCTCATGATATGCTTATCCATGAAAATCAAAGAAAAATTAGTACTAGCATTGGTATATCATGTAATATTTTGAATGAGATGACTAGTATAGCAAAATCAACATCTAGCATGTCAACCTCTTGTGATTATTTACTTTCTATGCCATGCTCATCCAATGTTGATTCAAATGATGCTTCATCTCATGTTCATGATAATGTGCTAATAAATGAAAACAAGAATTTAAAGGACCAAGTGCTAAAATTGAACAAAAGCTTAGAGAAAGCTTACAAAGGAAAGGATACCCTTAATAAGTTGCTAAGTGGGCAAATGTGCTCATTTAACAAGGAAGGACTTGGGTATGTTCCCAAGAAAGGTAAGAAGCCGTCATACAAACCTCCAAGGTTTGTAAAAGAGAATGGTAAGTATTGTACTAAATGCCAGAATGTAGGACATATGCCAAATGATTGTTGTAAAAATAACATGCATTCCATTGGCTTATATGATTCTTGCTATATACTTAAAAAATCTAAGAATGGAAATGTAATTGCTCATTTTATTGGCACCTCGATTTTGGTTGCTGAAAAGAAATCCATTTGGATGCCCAAAGCCTTGGTTACTAACCTCCAATGACCCAAACAAATTTGGGTACCTAAAAGAGCTTGATTTTCTTTTGTAGGTGAACTATAAAACCGGTGGAAGGCATTGGGTGTTGGATAGCGGTTGTACTCAACACATGACCGGAGATCGAAAAATGTTCACTACCTTTGAGAGTGGAAGTAATGACAAAATAACATTTGGAGATAATAGCAAAGGAAAGGTATTATGTTTGGGTAAAATTGCTATCTCAAATGACCTTTCAATTTCAAATGTGTCATTAGTTGAAACTCAAATTTCAATTTACTTTCCGTTGCTCAATTGTGTGATCTAGGCTTAACATGCTCTTTCTCTAAAGAAAATGTAATTATTTCAAAAGAAAAATAATAATGAACTTGTTTTCAAAGGTTTTAGATTTGGAAATCTCTATTTAGTAGATTTTACTTCAAATGAGTCTTGTTTGAAAACTTGTTTAATTGCAAAAACTTCTTTGGGTTGGTTATGGCATAGAAGACTAGGTCATGTGGGTATGATTCAACTCAAAAAGCTTTTCAAACATAACTTAGTTGTTGGCTTGAAAGATGCGAAGTTTGAGAAAAATCGACTTTGTAGTGCTTGTCAAGCCGGGAAGCAAGTCGCTAATTCCCATCCTTCCAAAAGTATCATGTCAACTTCTAGGCCATTAGAGCTCTTACATATGGATTTGTTTAGGCCAACAACCTATAAGAGCATTGGAGGTAATAGCTATTGTTTAGTCATTGTGGATAATTACTCTAGATACACATGGGTCTCCTTCCTAAATGACAAAAGTGAAACTTCCGGGATTTTCAAAAGTTTTTCAAAAAGGGCCCAAAATGAATTTGATTTTAAAATAAAGAAAATTAGAAATTACAATGGTTCCGAGTTCAAAAATACAAAAGTTGAAGATTTTTGTGATGAACTTGGAATAAAGCACGAATTTTCCACAACCTACACTCCAGACCAAAATGGAGTTGTGGAAAGGAAAAATCACACATTAATAGAAATGGCTAGGACAATGCTTGATGAATATAATACTTCCGATAAATTTTGGGCGGAAGCTATTAACACCGCTTGTCATGCCATAAATCGTCTTTATTTGCATCGTGTTTTGAAAAAGACTTCCTATGAGCTTCTTGTAGGAAGAAAACCGAACATTTCCTATTTTAGAGTATTTGGATGCAAATGTTATATTCTAAGAAAGGGTGTTCGGCTCTCTAAGTTTCAAAGTCGATGTGATGAAGGTTTTCTTTTAGGTTATTCTTCAAATAGTAAAGCTTATAGAGTTTATAATAAAAATTCGGGTTTAGTAGAAGAATCTTGTGATGTACAATTCGATGAAACTAATGGCTCTCAAGAAGAGGAAGAAAATTTGGATGATGTAGGTGATGAAGGATTGCGCAAAGCTATGGAAAACATGCAAATTGGAGATATCAAGCCAAAGGAAGATCCATCATCACCAAGCTCATCAAGACAAGTGGAGCCACCAAATTCATCTACAACAAGCAATGTTCAAGTTATTGAAGATGAACAAAAGGATCAACAACAAAACAACCTCAAGATTCACAATGCAATCGCCAAGGATCATCCAATAGATCAAATATTGGGTGATGTGAGTAAGGGTGTTCAAACTCACTCTAGAGTAGCTTCTTTTTGTGAACATTATTCTTTTGTATCTTCTCTTGAGCCCAAACTTGTAGATGAAGCTCTAGATGATCCGGATTGGGTAAACGCTATGCATGAAGAATTGAACAACTTCGCCCAAAATGAAGTGTGGACCTTGGTGGAAAGACCCAAAGAGCATAATGTGATTGGCAGCAAATGGGTCTTCCGGAACAAACAAGATGAAAACGGAATAGTGGTAAGAAACAAAACAAGGTTAGTTGCTCAAGGTTATACTCAAGTCGAAGGTTTAGATTATGATGAAACTTTTGCACCCGTTGCTAGACTTGAGTCAATTAGAATCTTGCTTGCTTTTGCGTCTAGCTTTGATATTAAGTTATTTCAAATGGATGTTAAAAGTGCATTCTTAAATGGAACCATCTCTGAACTTGTATTTGTTGAACAACCTCCGGGGTTCGAAGATTCTAAATACCCAAATCATGTTTATAAACTTTCAAAGGCGCTATATGGTTTAAAACAAACTCCTAGAGCATGGTATGAGCGCCTTAGAAATTTTCTTATTTCAAAGGGATTTAAAATTGGTAAAGTAGATACAACCTTATTCACAAAAATCATTGGTGATGATTTCTTTGTTTGCCAAATTTATGTTGATGACATTATATTTGGTTCTACTAACCAAGATTTTTGCAAAGAATTCGGTGATATGATGTCTAGGGAGTTTGAGATGACCATGATAGGAGAATTGAGCTATTTTCTTGGACTTCAAATCAAGCAACACAAGGATGGGACATTTGTGAGCCAAACGAAGTATACTAAAGACCTCTTTAAGAAGTTTGGCATGGAAGATGCGAAACCCATCAAGATACCAATGGCAACCAACGAGCATCTAGACCTCGACGAAGGAGGTAAGTCGGTAGATTCAAAGCTTTATAGATCTATGATTGGTAGCTTGCTTTATCTTATCGCATCTAGGCCCGATATCATATTTAGTGTATGCATGTGTGCTCGCTTTCAAGCTTCACCAAAAGAGTGTCATTTAAAAGCCGTAAAAAGAATCTTGAGATATTTAAAACACTCCCAAAATATAGGGCTTTGGTATCCCAAAGGTGCTAAATTTGAATTGATTGGATATTCGGATTCCGATTATGCGGGTTGCAAAGTGGATAGAAAAAGCACTTCGGGAAGTTGTCAATTTCTAGGTAGATCTTTAGTGTCTTGGTCCTCAAAGAAACAAAACTCCGTAGCACTCTCAACCGCCGAAGCCGAATATGTTTCCGCCGGGAGTTGTTGTGCTCAATTATTGTGGATGAGGCAAACATTGTTGGATTATGGAATAAATTTTGATCAAGTGCCTCTATTATGTGATAATGAAAGTGCCGTGAAAATTTCCAATAATCCTGTCCAACACTCAAGAACCAAGTATATAGATGTTCGCCACCATTTCTTAAGGGACCATGTTAGCAAGGGAGACATTTGCATTAGCCACATCCAAACCGAAAATCAATTAGCGGATATCTTCACCAAGCCATTAGATGAAAACCGCTTTTGCAAACTTAGGAGTGAATTGAATGTCTTGGATTACTCAAATGTTGCATAAATTTATGACAAATTTAAATGTATGCTCATTTGAGGAAGCTTGAAAGGTTGTTTGAAATTGTTCTTTTGTGCAAAAGGTTTTGATTTTAAAAGGAAAGGCAAAATTTATTTAAATAATATTTTGACACATTTAATGCACAATGATCCTTAAAGATTTTAGTTGAGTGCAAAAACTAGGGATCATTTGCATCTACTCTCTTAAAATTCCAATTCTGCAAAGTTCCAGAAAAATCGGAAGTATCGCTGCCTCCTGCGGTACTTCCGGGGAACGGTATTTCCGGCTGAGGAAGCCGTACTACCGTGCCAGGCGGTACTACCAGATGTGCATTCAAAGCGAGCAACCACCCGCGCCCAAGGGTTTTCTAGCTGGGCCTCCTCTCTCTGTCTCCGGTACTTCATCTCCACATCCGCCCGAGACCGTACCTCTCCCTTTTTCTCTCTCTCTCTCTCCCACCAAAAACCGCACCCTAGATCTTTGAATCTAGCGGTGATTTCATTGATTCTTCAAGTCAAATCAACTTCCAAGGGTTCAACTCCTCCCATCCTCAAGGTATCTCGGATCAAAAATCTCTTTTTGATCTTTATTTTGAACCCTAGGTCATGCTTTAGTTTAAATTGAAATGTAGTTGATTTTGCTGTTTAAATTCTAGGGGAAATAAGTACATTTGGTGTTTAAAGGTAATTACAAACCTGTTCCATGGATTCAACCAAGAAAACACCAAATAATCCATTCACATTCCCAAAACCCTAGAATCTGCCAGAAAGCGGAACTACCGCCCGACTGGTGCGGTACTACCGGCCCAGAACGGCGGTACTACTGGCCCAGAACGGCGGTACTACCGATTTGCCTGTCAGTGCAGCAAATTCGCTCCATTCTTTTTCAATCTAACTTGGTCCATTCTCCTTTGATTCTCATAAGTTATTCTTTTCATCTCTAGATGCCTAGAACAAGAGCAGTTGGGAGGAAGTCTTACTCCTCTGTTTCAGGAGATTCAAGCACTCCTGCTCTTCCATCTCCTGAGGCAGTACAAAAGGCCGCTCAAGATAAGGGGGAAGCGCCTGCACCTGAGTCCGAGTCTGACTCAGGATCTGAGACTGAGTCTGAGCAGCCACAGCCTGAGAGCTCTCCCATGGAAGAATCTGAGGAGGATTTGGCTGACAGGGAGGATCTTGAGATTGATCTCAAGAAGATCACTACCGACGAGTACGCCAGACTTCGTCACAAGAATCAGTATGAGCTCCCCTCCAACTCCATTAATCCAAAGTTTCACACCAATTTCCAGGAGAAGATCTTTGATGAGATGTATGGAAGGGATCGTCAGTTTGCTGATCATAAGTATGTTGACTGGAATCACATTGACACCATTGACAAGTATGATGGGACATATAGGCTATTCCGGAGAGTCGGTATTCATCAGCTTGTGGCCCGGGGATGTGATTACAGTGAAGAGATGATTCGTCAGTTTTATGCTACTGTGTATGTTACTCCAGACCTTCAGCATATGACATGGATGACAGTATGCACAAAACTGGAGGCCACCAAGCATGAATTTGAGATAGCTTTAGGAGCGGAGCTAAGTGCTTTTGATAAAGTTTATGACAAGCCCGCTCTTGACATTCATGCCATGTACCCTTACTACAACACTGCAGAGAAATATGTGCTTGGCAAGAATGTTGGACTGCTTCCCATTCCTAGCCTGGTCAACCGTATCATCAACCATACTATTCTTCCAAAGGGTGGTAACTATGATGCCATTCGAGGTCATGCCTGGAACATCATATATTACATTATGAAGGGGGAGAAGTTTGATGTTGTCATGAGGGAGATAGTCTCTTCCAAAAATGATCGCAACAAGCACATCAATTATGCACCCTACATCATGGCCTTGATTGATACCAAGTTTCACTTTCGCGGAGGATGTGGTGGAGTGCACAAACCTTACAAGCCAAGACCGGAGCCTCCCATTCCCACTGCTATTCGAGCTCAACAGACGGCAGATCCAGGAGCAGGCTCATCCGCAGCAGCAGCTCAGTCACAAGAGCCTGGCCAGCCCTCTCTCTCTCTCTCTCTCTCTCGTTTACTCTTCCATGCTTGAGGGGTTCTCCACCCTCAACTCCAGGATGGACCGGGTTGATACGCGACTGGACTCCATTGATAGCAAATTGACCTCGCTAGATGGTCAAGTTGCAGCTTTGGAGCGCCCTCCGTCGCCTCGTCGCTACACTCGCCGTCGTCTTCGTAGTGATCCTCCTTCTCCTTCTCAGGACTGATCTCTTTTTGGTACTTGATGCCAAAGGGGGAGAAGTTAGTCAATGGGGCTTACTTTTGGTCTTATGGGATTATATCTGCTACTTATTATTGCCTTTGATGATTGTAATGAACTTATGTTTAATGATCGCTTGGGTGTAATGAACTTGTTTTTATCTTTTGAACTTGTGGATGTAATGAACCTTTATGGTCATAATGTTTATGCGATTATCTGTTATTTAAATGTCGCATTACTCCCATTTCATATATATCTCTTTGTCTTGTGCATCTTGTATAAAATGTTACATTTCTTATCTATGCACGTGTTTAGGGGGAGTTATTTCCTCTCTTGAACTTTAAAATGGAAATAGTTCTTATCATACCAATACAAATATTATTGCAAGGGACTACTCTCATTTAAAAGTAAACATGGAATATACAACTTGTTGCCAAACAATTAGATATATTTAAAACATTTATCTCTCATATTACTTGGGTTGCCATCAATTACCAAAAAGGGGGAGATTGAAAGCATTTAGGCCCCTAAAACTTATTTTGGTAATTAATGAAATTATGTGAATATAGGACTAACGTGTTTCATGAGCATGCGAAGGGTTAGTCCACATATGAGTGACAAGATGCAAGGCAAAGGATATTTATGAAGACTCAAATTGGCTCAAGACAAAGGTTTACTTAGCATAGGATCCTCTTTTATTTTTACCGGTCTTAGGTGAAAGGTGGAAGACCGGATTATAGGGTAGATAATCGTACCATCAAGAGGGATCTTGGCAAGTAGCTTGAATACAAATTTCTTAAGCCATTTGGATCAACTTTAGAAACTTGCATTCATCAAAAATCTGTTTCAAAACAACTTTTGTGCTCTGTCTAGACTAGCGGTAGTACCGCAGTTTTTGAACGTCGGAATTACTGCTCGGTAGTTCCGCGCCCAGACGCGGTAATACCGGCGAGCGGAAGATCCGGTTTTAGAGCGGATCAATTTTTCCAGAGAGCACCCTTGATTTCATCTGAATTCTTGTGGGAACGGAAGTACCGGAAAATTGAATGCCGGAACTACCGCACGGAGCGGTAGTAGCGCATTATGGAGCGGTACTTCCGAAGCCCGGAAGATCCGGAGGATGAGCAGAATGTTTTTACCCGAGAGCAACTTCCGGATGTAGTCTGGATTTTCTTGAAGCGGAAGTACCGGCGATTTCAACGCCGGAACTACCGCTGTGTGCGGTAGTTCCGCTACTCAGAGCGGTACTTCCGGAGTCCGGAAGATCCGGTTTCAGAGCGGACGTCTTTTTCCAGAGAGCGCCAAATTTTGGGACCTTTCGGATTTGGGCCAGAGCGGTAGTACCGCGGCGACTTTGCCGCAAATTACAACGGCGGTAGTACCACGCCACCAAATCCAACGGTCACTGCAGAACTCTGACATAGCCGTTCTGCCGCGAAGATTTGGTAGCGGTAGTACCGGCCCCTAGGGACGGTAGTACCGCTCATCCTGAATTTTTCAGGAATTTGTGCCAAACGGCTAGATTTGGTTGGTGGAGGCTATAAATACCCCCACCACTGCACAAGGGCCAGGTTTAGAGACTCATTGCATATTTATTGAGCCCTAGAGCATTCATTCCACCCTCTTTCTCTCATTGAGCATTAAATTGGGGTGGTATTGCAATTAGTGCAAGAATTTCATTTGTTGATCCACTTAGCACAAGAATTGAATTCAAGTGAAGCCCGGGATTTATTACTCTTAATGCTTGCCGACACTTGGACGATTGGGCGGAGATTGGCTCGGTGATCTTCTCAAGAAGGTTGTGAGAAGGCCCGGCAAATTGTGAAGGCTTGGAGCTCGCCTACCCGGAGAGGGAAAGGGCTACCAATAGTAATCGAGGTGATTAGGCTCAATTCGTGGAGCCGGTTCGATTCGTACGAGCTTACCTCAACGTGGACTAGGGGAAACCGGCAAGTTTCCGAACACCACGGTAAAACATCGGTTGTGTTCACTTGTTCTTAGCTCTTACTTGTTTATAACATTGTGATCATTTGATTGTTTAGAGCTAGGCTTGCTATATTGATAACTAGAATTGCTTTAGCTTATTTGCTCTTCATTCTTGCTAGTTAAAATTGTGAAGAATTAATCAAGTGAACAAGAAAAGTTTAAAAACCTCCTATTCACCCCCCTCTAGTCGGTATCCTTGATCGTACAAATGGTATCAGAGCTTGGTCTCTCACATTTAGACTTAACTGTCTAGAGAGAAAAGGATGGCTAGTGAGGGGATTGCGGTAGGCAAGGCACCACTATTTGATGGCACTAATTATTCTTATTGGAAAATTAGGTTGTCAATTTATTTAAAGGCCATGAGTCCTCATATTTGGAAGGTCGTAAATGAGGGTTACGTTATGGCTCTTGATCCAGAACTCCCAACGGAACAAGACGGACGTAACGCTCATTTAGACGCCCAAGCTATGAATGCTTTATTTGGAGCCTTGAACGCGGATGAATTCAATAGGGTGAGCAATCTCGAAACGGCTCACGCTATTTGGACTACCCTTTCGAAATACACGAAGGGACATCCAGAATAAATGCTAAGTAAGTCCAATAATTATTTTTATACTCAAAATACTTTTTAATTTCAAAATAGATTTTTAAACTCCAGAAAAAACTCAGAAAATCCAAATAAATGCTAAGTAAGTCCAAGTAATTCTTTGGAACTAGGATTTTTATAGAAATTCAAAATATCATTTTATTTGATAATATTTTTAGGTTTTCACTTAAAATACTTTTCAAATCCAGCCTTATGAAAAACAGGAATTCAGGGCAAATTAAAATTAAAATTTAGGCACCAAAACACATGTTTTTATTTTAAACCAAATTAATTTAATTTGATAATTTTTTCACTCCAAAAATGTAAAAATAAACAGCTAGGCTGTTACACGGAGCTAGGGAAGAAGCTCTCCTCCAGTGAGCTATGAGTAACGACTAGGCAATTCTTGTGGGAGGACCAAGGGTGTTTGCCGAAGCTATGATGACCCCGCATGGCTTTCATAGGCGAGTGAGGAAGGATGGCGACGAGGGCTCGGTATGGCCACAATCATGAGATGTCCCACAGTTTTAACTCACTGTGTCAGTGGAGGGATGGCCACTGGAGCAAGGAGTAGACGGTGTGCAGGGGATTAGGTGGGCAGGTAGAGCTCAGTAGCGTGAGATGCAGGCGGCTCTCTCTCTCTCGCGGTCTTCAGTGCCACGGTCAAGCGATGGGACGATGGTGTAGAGGGAGCGCAGGTGCATCCACCGATGTCTGGGCGTGAGTGATTGTCGAACCCCGGAGCGATGACTCTGGATGCTCTGTGTAAGTCACATCTAGGATCAGCTAGTGCATACAGCGATAATAGGGACACATATCAAGCACAAATAACAACTTTATTATTAAATAAAAGAGTATGGGCCTTATGGCCAAGTTTACATCATCCATGCTCATTAGAAAAATAATAAAGTAATAGTAGAATCAAATAAATAAAAAAAAGGTGAAGCCCAAGCCTGCCCACAAGCAAACACCAGTAAAACGTGGCCTACTCGTCCTGGTCCTCACTGTAGTTGGAGTCGTCGTCCTCTGAGCAGCAGATTTAGCAAGGGTGAGCACATGAAATGTACTCTGCAACTTACATAAAAAATGCAATATTAATAAAAGGCTAACAAGTAATGGCATATAGGGCCAATTGAGCATAAAACAACATTTAAAGAAATACAATAAATATATATAAATTATTGAATTTAATACTGTAAGTAAAGACAGTAATTTTAACAAATTAATACCATTTACACAGGCATCGATATGGTACTAACCTAACCACGGGTATCCCACCCCGACCATCTTTCTCCAAAAAGATACCTCATTTCCAACCAAAACCAGTTTGTGAAAAACGAGTCTAATCTATGAAAAACTTTACTCAGCATGCCCATGACCGAGGGCACGACTACTCAGGATAGTTTTTACACTCTACAGAGGTTGTACAACTTTAACCACAAGATATGATTAGCTCGTGTTGTCGGCCACTACACGCTTCTGTAGGCGTGCGATTGAGTAATCATAACAAGACCTTTACAAAACTAAACCATCAATCTAGCCATGTCTCCACTAAGGTTTCAATCCAATAAGGAATTCACCCAATCGAGGCCCCTCTTGTGCCATGTGAGGCTTTCCATGGCCTACGCCACGCTCACATTCAGCCTATAGCGAGACTTAGGTTGGGACCCGCTAATTAGTTAGACAAAACTATCACATACCAGCCTTATAGGAGTATCATAGGGCTTTGTAGCAGTAGCTCACAAACCGGTCCTTAATTGACTTAGGCACTAACCACATACCTCTCGTGCCTAGCATCCACATTGAGCCACCGAGTTACAACGTATGCTAGCAAGCACCCACCACCTAACCATTTTTCTAAGTCTAAACCAAGTTTTATATTCTATTTTGAAATATTCCATATACATTCTTGGCTCACCGAAGTCATGAATACATTTTAAAAGCTCATCATTTTATGTGGAAAAGGTATCCCAAACCCAAAGTTATATCTATGCATGACTAAGCATTACTATAGAAATTCTCTAGCCATACTAGTGTACTAACTAGAATTTCATTCTAGCGTGACAAGGTACAAGAATTTGCAATGCCAAAAGTGTCATAACAAATAGGCATTAACTAAAGTAAAACAGGAATTTAGCATACTGTAAATAAAAATTAAGCATGCAATATAATTTAAATCAACACAATTTTATTTGCAAATTGGGATGAATATGGTAAAGGTGTGTAACTTGTCTTGCTCCGCAGACTGATGTGTATCGTCGAAGTACAATTCTTCATAATCATCGCAGTCTACATGTTAAAGTAGCCAAGCAAACTCAAATAAAATTCAAATAAATTTAGATAAACTCCAAACATTTGAAAACATGGCAGATTTGGATAGATCTTGATTTTAGATGAATTTAGAAATTTGAACAGGTTCAATCGAAGTTAGGATGAAGGAGAACGAGCTCCTGGAAGTTTAATTCTAAAAAAATGAGAGAGAAATTAATAAAAGGAATTTTTGGGATTATTTCTCTATGGGAAAAGAATTTATGATGTTAATAATGTTTGGCTGAATTATTTTCTAATGGAAAAATACGGGATTATGATGTCATGGTCGGCACCGGTGTTGACATGCGGGCCAGGTCTGTAAATTGGGTCCACGGTTGGGCTTTTGGGTTGACGTGGCATGATGGAAAGTAAACGGGGCTCTAGGTGCTGAGGTGGCTGCGGATGTGGTGCCACTCAGCACCCACGTCAGCTCCGAGTGCTAACATGGCCTGGCTTGCGACGACGACGGCTCGGTGGCTTGTAGCAAGCGTTGAGATGTGTAAAACGGAGAGGGGAGCATGCGCAATATGTTGGTGGGCACGAGATTTACTAGAAATGGTTGGAGAGTGGTCGGCAACGAGCGAAAGGCGACGGCGGGGCGGTGCTCCAACGGGGACGTAGTTTCGATGATGCTTGAGACCAGTGGAGGAGGGACAGGGTTGTTCTCGGCGTAGTGAAGCCGGTGGTGTCGTTGGTGGGCCTCAACATTACACCAGGGGAGCTGGAATTGCTCACCAGAGTGGTGCAGTCGACCGAAATGGTGAGAGCACAGCTAGCTTAGGGGCTTATCGGTGTAATTTGGGAGAGAGGAGGGGTTGTGTAGGGCTGAGGGGTGCTCAAGGGCCCCCTTAAATAAGGCTGAGGGGAGGTCAAAATTAAGGGCGGGAAAGAAAAGGAAGGGGAGGGGCCAAAGGAAGGGAGGCATGGAGATTGGGGAATTAGAATCCCATGCAGTGCTCGATTTCCAAAACTGGAGAGAACGGGGAAGGAAAGGCAGGCCGGTGCGAATTCCAGCTGCCAGCAGCGAAGTAGGAAAGAGAAGGGGAGGAAGAAGGAAAGGAAGAAGACGTGGCATGGTTAGGGATGGCAGTGGGGCCCCACATGTCAATAGGAGGAGGGAGGAGACGCCGACGGGTGGGGTCTGGGCGGTAAGAGAAAAGAGAGGGAGAGAGAGAATGGCGGGGATGGGCTGGTGAGAGGTAGGGAGGATCTGAGTCGGCCACTTGTCGCCCAGGTGGGAGAGAGGAAGTTTTAAATTTTGAATTTTATTATTGATTTTTCATAAATTCCCGAAAATAGAGAAAAGCTTAGAAATAGCAAGAAAATCCAATTAAATTCTCAAAAAATCTAGAAATTACAAGGAACCCTAAAAATGAAATCAACTTGATTTGGCTCCAATTAACCTTAGGTTTTAATAGATTCTTGCTCTAGGCCAAAATCAAAGATTTAAGAAAAGGGGAATTAAAATTTAAAAAAATCCAATTAAATCCAAATAAAATAAACATAATTTTGGTATGTCATAGTAATGGCGGGGATGACTCAGCATATGCTGGTGTGAATGGGGACGAAAAGGAGAGGTGCAGCCTAGTCAAAAATTGCAGCGGCTGTTGTTGGCACAACACAGCCGGCAGTGCATCACACGGTGCGGCACACAGGGAGGCTGGCATAGGCACGGGTGAGCACAGGGATTGGACAACTTGAACGAGGTGGGCTCGGTGTGCACACTAGCTGGGGTCGAGCATGGCCGGACAACAATCGGGTTCAGGTGGCGGGGCACAGCTAGAGTATGCTCCGGCCCAGGCTGATCGGGCCAGAGACAAGGAAAAAGGAAGAAAAAGCCAGGCTTAACGGGCTAGCAGACCAAGAAATGAAGTGGGTTGGCCCAAGACAATTTCCATATTTTTCAAGCATTTTTCCATTATATTTCCCATGCTGATTCAAGTCACTAGTTCAATTTAACTCTATTTTGGATTGAGTTTAATATTATACTTAATTTTTAGTATATATTTTTCTTTTTCATCAATTCCCTAATTTTTCTTTTTAGGGTTTCTCCATTTCATTCAAACTTTATTTATATATGCGCATGTATACTTATTTGTATACATATGTAACCATTTTTGCAATTTATGAGCACATTCGTGTGTGTGTATTCACATGCTTATTTTTATTCCCCTACCTTTTAATTTATGATTTAACCTTCATTTCTTTTCTAGAATTTCCAATCACTTAATTCTTCTGGCCCAACTTGTTGGATCATTTCAGATTCAAATTATGTAGTTTAAATTAGATGTATATTGTAAATTCTCTTGCCCTACTTGAGGGATCATCTTTTCAGATTCGTATTATAATTTAATTTAAATTCTTATTATTTACAACTATTCTCTAAATTTTAATTTCGGGGGTTTTTCTTTATCTAATGGAACCTTTATCATGTCCAAAGAAACTCCGTCAAAACCAAATACAACTAAGAAACACATCATGTCCAAAGAAACTCCGTCAAAACCAAATACAACGAAGAAACACTTCAACAGGACCAATTGCAAATGAGAAGCTTTCCAAAAAAAATTACAGATTTTTGACATCCTGATTTTTAGGATGTTACATAGTAGTGCTTGGCCCCTTAAGAAAATTATTATTTTGGTAAGGTTAAGGAATCTTTCAAGTCACCATATAGTTTGTGCTGTTTCTTAGTCATAAAATATGGTTAGTCACTTGGACATATAGTCATACAGAGTAACAAAACTACTCAAATAGATGTAACATGCGACTTCATAGTGTCTTCTTTGTGTGTTTGGCAGTACAGATTTGGTTAAATGTAAGGACAAAAGTTAAATATTGAAAATCCATAGTCAAATAATCTCGTGGTTTAAGTTCAAGATTATACTAATTAGCGTTAAAGCTGTAATTTAGTTGATCATTCTTTGATGCATCTCTTCTCTTCCTGTTCTGGTTTGAGTTCAAGATTATATTGGCTGAAAGCAGAAAGGAGAGACGGTTGAATATTTGAAGGATTATCTGGTACTCCACTGCCAAAAGGTTCTGGTTGAGTCATAGCCTCATAGGTCGTTGCTGCTTTGAGATTCTTAGTTCCATGTGTCACTAATCTAAAAGGGTGCTATAGATGCCATTTGGCAGATGGGACCGGATGCTATAAAATTTGCGTTTTTGCATTTTGTTTGGGACCGGATCCAATGACAAAGACTAGAAAACAAGTCAATGTCCGTTCGCAAATCACAGGCCAATTTGGCCGGGTTTGTGCGGTAGCAATGGCGGTTCTCGGGGGGAGGCCGAGCCGAAGCACCGAGGATGCGGGTGGACGGGCAAAGAGGAGGTCGCCGGCGGTGGATCCCGTTCTATTTTTGCTGGGTTTCCAGGTCAACTACTACTGCTCTTTCCTTTTCATCACATATTTGGATTCTCCCAAACCGTCTCTACATGCAACAGTCTTATTACTTGGCGCACCAAATACATCAACTTGTTTCTTCATAATTCTTATCTTCTCTGTGCTTCTCACTTGAACCACGTAGCTTCACCCATATGTACATGACTGCTTGAACCTCAACTCCTCCGTCTAGTCCCGGTCCATTGCTGTCAACCGCTACATTCTCCAAGCCACTTGTGTATTCAAACATCAAGCAACCATATTGAGTATAAATTTCATGCACTTGACTCACATTAGTCAAAACCATGCATAATGCAATGTAACACAAACTCTCATAGCTCCTAAGCCATGAATCGACCTCAAATCAACTCAGCTTAACTCACCCTGATCCCAAGCCACAACCACCAGTCTAACCGCTCTTCCCAGGCCGATCAGATCACCCCAGTTAGACCATCTACTAGTGGCCGATCTGACCGGCCACCCGGTGTGACCGCATTTTCAATGCATGTCACATTGTCCAACTCTCCCCCGGTTCGGCCACCAACCATGGCCAGTCCAACCACACGTGACCAACACCAAAACTCACTCTTTGGAAAAAAAAGTGGCCGCCAACTAGAAATCGGTTATACCGGCCCAACGGTCTGACCGTCACCCAAAACCTAGGCACACCGAACCACCAGCCAGATCGCCATTCATAGGCCGGTCTGACTGCTTCCTCCTAACGGTCTAACCAGTCTCATCAACCGGTCCGATAGGAAACACTAATAGCAAATCTGAATTTTCTGAAACTATTGTAAAATTCAAATTCAACTCAACCAAAGTGTTAATTGTTCATCATAAATATGTATTAGACCTTGTACATGGTCTCCCAACTAGATATACCATGTAGCTCAAAAATGGATGTTTGTACTTTCTCTATGCTTGTTTAGACTAACTTTGTAGGGAAAAACAAAGAGCTTAAAGCTCAAGTCACTAAGTTGAGTAATGATTTAGAGAAATGCTACATAGAGAAAGCCACCCTTAATAACATCATGAGCAAGCAAAGTCGCATGACAAGAGAGGATTAGTTTTATCCCTAAGAAAAAGAAAACAACAAGACAAGGCATAATGCAAGACTCTCCAATAAATCAGGTGCTTTGGATGTGAATGAGAAGAAAGTCGATGAAGCAGTCTTGACCCAATCAAATAGTACTAAGTATCACTCCCTGCACAGAGCGAAGGGGATCTAATAGGTCGGCACAAGGTTTACCCCCGCCGCAACGCCCGATACCTCGGCTTCGCCCTGAGCCTACCTCATACGAGCGGAAGGGTGGGTCATAGCTACTTATGGATCAGAAAGAAGACGTGGGGAATAAAGCCCATGAAGATCTATCCTGCACCAAAGCTGCACGCGGAGAGATGAAATGACCGTGGAGCCTCCGTGATCCAAAACTTTTGTAGAGGTAACATGTAATTTTCTATACCCATGGTTAGGGGTGAAAACGGGTCGGGTTAATCCCGACCGATCCGGCACCGAATCCGATTGGTACCGAATCCGACTAGTACCGAATCCGGAGAAAAAAAATATGGGTTAGGATATGGTAACAGCAATATCCGTCCGAATCCGAATATCCGTCCGAATCCGATACATTTTCAAGTTTGATTTCAGGTTAGTGCTACTATTTGACGTTTCATTTTCTTTTGCAATGGTAAAATAAAATCTTCCACATCAACTATTAAATAGTAACATCAAGTCGGTCGCCCTACTCCATTTATCGCATCAGTATGCATTCCTTACAAACAAGTAGGTGCAAACGAAATGGGTTAATCTCGACTGATCCGACACCGAATCCGATTGGTACCGAATCCGATTGGTACCGAATCCGGAGAAAAAATATGGGTTAGAATATGGTAACAGCAATATCCGTCCGAATCCGACCCGTTTTCACCCCTACCCATGGTGCAACAGAATGAATAGACCTCCCAAGCGTCTTGGGAAGGGGGAACAATTTTTTAATACAAAAGAGAACACAGTCATCAATATTTAAGATCGCTTCCGTAGATCTTCCGACGGTTTGTATTGCGGAGACAACCGGGGTACTCGTTTTTACTGTTTAGCTTGTAACCATAGCAAAGCAACTCGTTTTTACTGTTTAGCTTGTAACCATAGCAAAGCAACTTGACGTTCCAATGTTTGCTCCCACGAAGTCCCTAGCGACTAGACCAAGTCAAGTCACGAATTGGTGGAACTGGGCGAGCTTCGGACGTAATCTTGGGCTCAAGTTTACGAAGTAAAGTCACCTATGATTAGGACAGGTCTAAGTCAATCAAGGCGTCTTGTTATTTAACTGAATTTCTGAATTGTAAGCTAAATTTTGTTATTCATAAAACCTTTTTTCGGTACTCATTTTAACGTGTGAAAGGAAAAAAAATATAGGTGAGGAATTGGATCTGATCGACCAGTTTCTATATATTCACAGGTAGTAAGCACCTTAATTTCAGATCTTCATTGCAACTTTAAAGAGTTTAGGCTTGGCATGGCTGTGCTATGCTGCAGAGGCAACAAAACGCTGTTATAAATATTTTTAATACAGCTCTTGAAAAGACGAAAATTAGTAAATATGTACAGGAATAGTAAAACAAAACGCTTTTTTGGAAAGCCACCATGATGCTAAACACGACTAAAGTTACGTTCTATGTTTCTGCCTTTTAGGTGCTACTTATTTCGACTTACTTTTCACTGTTTGGCACTGTAGCTGACGTATTATGCACTGTAGTTGTTGATAGTTTTTTAGCGTAATTAAATTTAAAAATTTAAAAAGAAAAGAAAAGATAACTCATCACAGACAATGTAAAAAATAAAAAAATCTAGAATACCGAAAAATAGAAAAAAAACAAAATTAAACTACTAAAAGTTAGAAATCAAAAACCAAAATGAAACCCCAAAGCGCTCTGTTGGATTTTTCCTGATCTTGCACTGTCGCCGGCTTCTTCGAGAACGTGGCCTCCTTTCTTCCGTGGGACCCACCGGTCCTTGCCAACCCGACGTGACCGACGGGACGCCCTACACGCGAAGGGAAACACGGCAGAGCGCCCGCCCTCCGCCGTGGCAGACCCGCCCGATGGGACGCTGCCGGCGTCCGAATTTTGGACACTATTGGACCTATGAACACCCGAATTTCTATTTTTAACCCCAAATAAAAAAATTCTAAATCTGGACCCCTCCCAAGCGCACGTTTCACCTGGAGCCGACATGTGCCCGGTCGTGCGGTGTGGTACCGCACGACCCGACGATCGCCGCAGTAGCACGGGTCGTGCGGTACCACACCGCACGACCGCCTCGCCCTCCGCGCCGGCCACCCGTTTCAATTTTTTGAGCGCACGACCGATTTGTTTAAGCGCACGACTGATTTTTTGAGCGCACGACCGATTTGTTTGAGCTCACGACCGATTTTTTGACCGCACGACTCGGGTTTTGACCGCACGACCGGTCGTGCGGTACCACACCGCACGACCGGGACACATGTCGCGCTGTCGTAAACGCGCGGTGAGGAGGGGTCCAAATCTGAAAATTTTTTTATTTGAAGGTCAAAAATGGAAATTCGGTGTCCATGAGTTCAATAGTGTCCAAAATTCCCTGCGTCCGGCGCAAGGGAGCAGCACCTCAGCCCCCTAATCTTCACGTGACGCGTGTTGATGCCTTACTGGATCACGCAAAGAACATTGCCTCTGCTCTTGACGTGAAGGCCACGCGCGAGACTAGAAAAACACTGTAACAACGAAATCGCCTGGACCAAGTAATAGATCGGAATGGTCTTTGAGCGGTATTTTTATATTTTTCTTTTTAAATAAAAGTAACACTAATTTTAAAATAAATAAAAAACATCTATATATTATTTATCATCTTTTAAAAATTACGTAAATCACTATCGAGAAAAACATAGAAACACCTTTCTTGGTTTTCTTCATAGCACAGAGCACTTTTGTTTTCCTATTTTTCTCTCACAGCTAAATTTGATTACACAGTATTTTTTATTCAAACAAATAACTATTTATATATATGACACAAACTCTACGTATCCGAAAAGATAACAAACCAACTCTAGTATTTATAACAAATATTTTCTAAATACAAAACAAACAATTCAAAATAAACAGATCCTACCAAAAACAATATTAATTCTAGGATGTGTCTAGACATCATTTGAATGTTTTTTTACTAACAATCATTCAAATTTGAGACCGTTGGACTAGAGCTATCATTTTCGGTGATTCTATTTCAGGTCCATAAATGGTTCACGGAGAGTGCTTAGACTTCTAGTCCCCTGGGAAATGTTAGTCCATCAGCTGTAGCAATCAGCCAATACATTTTCTCAGCATAGCAAATAAAATATTCATCGAAGACTGACCCTGCACAAGACTATTCCGCGGCCTCACTATTATATTAGAAGCTGCACCAAGCAGAAGCTCTCATCGTATTGCCAACCAAAAGTGCCCTATTTCAGTCTTTCCACCACGATCAACAATGGCTAAACCACGCAGTTCAGCGCTTCTGTTCTTCTTGATTCTATCATGCCTTGCTTGCCTGCAAGCAGATGCGCGTGTTGGTACATCACTGGGCTCCCAAAAACTGGCCCTCCTCCGCTGGAAATCTACCCTGGGGAGCTCGCCGGCGCTAAGCTCATGGCACAACAACACTCACCCTTGCAAGTGGACAGGCATCACATGCAGCGCCACGCGCCTAGGCCGCCGCGTGCCTTGGGTTACCGTGGTCAATTCTGTATATCGTGTACTGGCGATCTCGGGGTGTCATCATGCTCTGCAAGCACCTAACAAGTGGTAGGAAGGATAAAAATTCCAAGCAGCTAATACAAGTCTAAAGTAAACTTTTGATCTAGTAGAAAAATGTAAAATATTGTGGTCAGCATGAATTACATAATCTCTTCTACCAGCATTGAGTGTTATGTAGTAAAGGAACAGTAAATGTGCGCCAAATTGTTGATATTGCATTTAAACAAATTTTGTGGGAAAGCAAACATTCTTGATTCTGATGGTGGTTGTCTATTAAAGGTTTCACATTGCTGCTTTCTCATCTAATGCAAGCATGCTAGCATCAGCAACCAACCAAGTAGCCAACTATTGCACCCAAACCTTGGTTATTTATTACTCTTCGATTTGTTATTTATAGAAACAGAATTGATCTTAGTTCAGTTGGAAGTACTTGGATTTTGATTGTTGGTTCATTGCAAATAGCTCATTTTGTTGCTTATCTGTTTCTTAAACCTTTGATTCTTAGTTGGTAAGAGTAAAGTATTTTTTTCACATCTCTTGTTATACTGTTCCATGTAATTATTGTGTTCATAGCCGCTTTGGTTCTCTAACGGTGTCGCTGTTTTTTGGCACAAATTTATAATTCTGCAATCGTTGTATGGGAAAAAATCACTACATCTTGGCAGCTTCTCATAATCATTTGTCTATCATGGGTGGGCAGGCTGGGTTGTTGAAGCCTGATGTTGTGGAAGGCGCAGAGATTGAAATTCCTGAATTTAATGTTTCATACAAGCCTCAGAAGATCAGTCCGAAATTTCAGAATACTGTCAGGCATTTGCTTCATCAGAAAATTCGTGATTCATACATTCATCCTCAGTTTGTATCTGATGTAATGAAGCCATTACAAATTGAGCAACTCATGGACCAGGAAGTCATTAATCTGTCAGGTGGAGAGCTCCAAAGAGTGGCGCTGTGTCTTTGCCTTGGAAAGGTAAATTTATTACTTGTCTTCTGATATTTTAGAATATATGTAGTTTTGATTATTTTACTAGAATATTCCATCTAAAAAATGTTATACTGGATTCTGGCTGATATTTTAGATTAAGTATTTCTGTACTGGATTCTGGTTACGATTCTTGTTCTAGTAATGTACACCCTCATTTGATTTTTGGCATTTTTCTCCAATTTGTTGCCGACTGTAAGGTGCACACATGAAAGTATGAAACGAGGTGAAATCTGTGACCTTTTTCCTTTCCTGACCCTATTAAATTTGTCAACTTCCAAAGCAATAAAAAAGAGCTTGTTCTCCCTGTGCAACGCCACCAGCTAGTATATTGTGTTTGCATTGGAGAGAAAGGCGGGTATCAAGTGCTGAGAGCAACACATAATTATTATGGCAGTTTGCTCTTTTCTTACTCCTTAATCCCCGTGCTGAGATAAAGTATGCTTAAGAAAAATCAAGAGAGGGTGTACTATACTACAATGTTTCGGGTTGGCCCTTGTCCTAGTATCCTTGATGTGCCCCTGGCTGGAAAAGTTCAGGAGACATAATTCCATAGGGAAAGTGAATATCCATATTGGCTGCGCCATACAAAACAATTGACTTTTTACTTTTTTTGCATCCTGCTTTATAGGCTTGAAATGCTGTAATCAAAAGGTAATGTGCAGGTGATATCGAAAGCACGTAAGAAAATTAGCTTTCTTGCTGTTTCTACTGGCTTGCACAGCTGTGGGCCTGTGGCCTTGCATGTACAGGTCCTAGAATGCTAGAATTACTAAGTCAATTGAAATATCAAAACGATGTTCTAGGATCTCACATATATGTGTAATGTACATATGCCACATTATAACAGCTATCTAAATAGAGCCGTATGATTTTATTGCATAACAAATGATAATAGAAAAATATATATGATGCCTGTGGAACTGTTCACTTGTTCAGCTTGTTGATACTTACATATTGGTGTATGATCAGCCTGCAGATATTTATTTGATAGATGAACCAAGTGCATATCTGGATTCAGAACAGCGTATTGTTGCATCAAAGGTTATCAAAAGGTTCATCCTTCATGCAAAGAAAACTGCATTTATCGTCGAGCATGATTTCATCATGGCAACCTACTTGGCTGACAAGGTTATTGTTTTTGAGGGACAACCTTCTATTGATTGTACTGCAAATGCACCACAGTCCTTGGTGTCCGGGATGAACCTTTTCTTGTCGGTAAGTTTGTTCTACATGCGCCATTACTCTCAAATCTCAACTGAACTGCATGTCTGTAAGCCTTCATCACTATTTACTGGTATTGTGCTTCCTATCGGGCCAACTTCCAGTTACTTGCCTCTCTGATGTTTAAATTATGTCTTTTTTCTACCCATGTTTGAATTATTAGCATTTTTTTGGAAGCGTAGATTTGGTTTGCAACTTTGCATACATAACATGGGACTACCAAGAAGGATCGAAGTGCATATTCGAAAATGTCAAGGGGTTTAGTTTATGGTCTTAGCCTGTAGCAGGGTTCTGACCATTTTACAAAAGAATGTTTAGTGAATAACTGTATTTGTGAAGTAGGTTCATCTTATCTTCTAGCATCCCAAATGTGCGCAATTTACAGAATTGAAGTCTAATTTTTAATTGTGTTCATTTTGACTTGAGATTCCAGTATAAGGAATATGCATCTTGCCAGTTGGCAGTTGCAAATGCTTTTACACAAAGTCTCAAATCTTTATACATGAGGCATTGTATTGCCCAATTATCACATTTGATCCTTGTGTTGATTTAGGATTCAAAAAACTGGATACGGAAAAAATATCGGACCCTTCCAGGCAGAGATAAAAAACCCAGCGGTTACCGGCCGGTTACCGGAAAAACCGGTGGGAATCAGCAGAGAGAAAACAGGCCGAAAATTTTCAAATGTAAATTTAAATTTATGACTGCATAATGCACTTTTTAGGTTGGTTTAGAATTTTTGTGTGTGATGGATTACTTATTATATGAACTAAATATACATCAATTATTGTACTCCTAAGTAGGAATAGAAATCTTGGAACCGGAGAAAATCTAGCCATTAAGCTCCTTACAAATTTCTAACTAGACGTCAAGCTCTTTATATATCAGCCTTGTTACTTCATTAAACACTTTCTAATTAATATATACATTATTCCAATTGCTAATTACCCATAACTGGTTTTCTCTGTCTTTTCCCAGTTTTGTTAGTGGTTTTTCTAGTTTTTTTAGCGTTTGCCTTTTGTTTTTGCTTGGTAACCATTCCCGGTTACCGGTTTTCAAACAGCCCAAATTCAAAATTTGATACCTAAATTTCATCCGGTTTTTTCCTTGGTAATTGATTGGTTACCGTTACCGTTTGTCGGCCGGGTTTTTCTCCGGTTTCAAGATTTCTATCCCTGCTCCTAGGTACCGGTTTTAAATCGGCCAAATTTTATCAAAGAAAAATTTGAATGTTCTAATGAAAATTTGGATATACGACCGGTAAGCAACCAGGCGGTTATTGGCCGGAATTGACAGATTACTGGTGAACATGGAAACAAGTTAAGACACTAATTTTTCATGTTGATAAGAAAACGATTTATAAGAAAGCTTTCATGTTCTTGCTTCATTTAGTACAATTTTACTTCATTACCTTAGCTACTTTCATTAGCTTTCAAATAAGCATATGTAACATTTTGCTAGCATTTTAAATTTGAAATTCAAATTTAAAATTTACAATTTCTCGGACTTATTTTTTTTTTGCCGGTCTGGACCGGTAAGCGCTGTTTTTTTAGTCCTTGGTATTTATACTCTACTTTTCATCCTTGCCAGTTGCAAATACTTTTATACTAAATCCCATTCTTTATACATTGGGCCTTTTCTTTTTTCTTTGCCCTTTTGCTCTTAAGCACTTGCTGGAAATTCACTTTATGATGAACTCACACATGACTCCCATAAAAATTCTTTATTTTGTCTATTGCTTTTTCTATATGGCCCTCAGCATTATTTGTTTAATTCTGACATTTTGCCTTTTGTTTATGGTGTAGCATCTCGATATTACTTTCAGAAGAGATCCAACCAATTATAGGCCTCGTATAAATAAGTTGGATTCTACAAAAGATAGGGAACAAAAGGCTGCAGGATCATACTACTACCTTGATGATTAGTTTGACAAGGCAAACAGGTCAATATTTATTTTTCTTGTGCCTACATATTCGTGCATATTATATGTTTCATTGTTTATTTTAGTTTGCTTATTTCTATTCTGTAGCATCTTCTTGGAGAGCTTGGTGCCCAACAATTTTCTTGTGCCTACATATTCGTGCATATTATATGTTTCATTGTTTATTTTAGTTTGCTTATTTCTATTCTGTAGCATCTTCTTGGAGAGCTTGGTGCCCAACAATTTTCCAGGCCATGGAGCGGAAGGCCACAACATTGGACTTAACAGATAATGGCTGCAATCCATCGCCTGTAAAGCACTAGATATAATGCTGATGTTTTCTTTTGGTTGGAATGGTCTTATGTGATGGCAAATGTGAAATTGGGTGGCTTTTCTATTTTTGGAACTTCTGGCTTGTGGATTATATCATAGATTCGTTATTATCTACAATCTACTTTTTTTTTGGTATCTGTCGCAGCAATTGGTTTGTTTACTCTGATTATTTTGGGCTTAATCTTGCACACTTTTGCGGTTTTTGCCTGCACACTCAGAGGCTGATAGCCTTTCGATCTGCAAGTCTCGGGCCCAAGAGTTGTTGAGGCTATATATATTTTCGAGACTGCGACGACTATTAGTTTTGTTTTGGATGGCCGATCACATTCTAGGACATCAACTGCTACGCATCTTCTACATGTCCATCGTGCATTTTTGCTCAAGTGTGTTTAGCCCCTTTCAAATCAAATGTTGGGCATCGCATTGGATTTCGCCAACGCTAATACTATACCAGCTTCAAATTATTGGCAATCTGCTAATAAAATTGAGCGCCTATTGTGCGTCGTTTTTGTTCTTGAGACAATAAGAGCCTTGTGTTGAAGGAGCAAAGGCGGCTGGCTCTAGGGCATAAATTGATTACCCAGCCTACGAAAGACGAGGAATGGTTGGATAGCGTCGGAGTTGTCTGCAGCGTTGAGAGGAAGATGGAGTACATTCCATGTATTGAATTAGATCCAGGGTTCATCAAAGGATTTTCCCAATCCCTATGAATGTCATGGTGAGTAGGTGATGCAAGAAAGAAGCCTCGACCATAGAACTCTTTTGAGTGAATTTCGATGGAGCGTGGGACCTTTGATGTAACAATTATCACCTTCTGGCAGGCGGTGTAACTGAATCCCTTAATTAATCTTCGTAAAACAATGTAGCATGCCTAGCAGGGCGCAGTTGAATTAAAACCCACCTGAAATAGGTGTAGAAGATCGACACTAGGCCGTTCTCACCCATCTCAGCTTGTGAGTTCCTCTGACATTTAGTCTCATTCCTTGTGATCCTTTACTCCCTAGTATCCGAAGGAGTTTGTTCGTCGTTGTATCCTTTCTTATGCAGTTGAAGTGCTCAGAACCCGAAATGCTGGGGTGTCATACGGGGTTAATCTTTTAGTAAAGCGATAGATCTTCATCAACCTTCAGAATAAAATGCATAACATATACTAGGTGTATCCTTGGTTTGTAAAATCGGATTGGCCCAAAATCCAGAACTTGGTCGGGTCAGGCTTACGCCCGAAACCTGGTCAGTTTTCCAACCTTCAAAAGCCTATCCGGTTTGGGTTTGCAAATTTCGGACTAAAGTTTTTTTAAAACTTCTTCTTTGGATCTAAGCAACAAGCAATGGGGTGCGCGATCTTTCTGGGCGAGTTGGTTTGTTGCGTTTAAAATTTATCAAATGAGCATATATTTTAAACAAAGCATCCAATTCAAGATTTATTTAAAACCATTGTGTTTCTTGAGGTGAAATCTACCAAACAAGATCTATGTTGAATATATTTTAGCTTCATTTGATAGCAGTTTTTTTAAAAAAATCAAACATACTACGGGAACAAAATAAGAGGAACCACTGGACAACTGAAATATACTACCGGAATAAATTAATCATACCAGTGAAACAAAATCGATGCATACTTACAAAAAACAATTCAATTGTTTTGATCAAGGAATTGAATTGTTCAGAGTGTGGAAGCGAATTGTTCCAAAGGTAAAATTAAATTGTTGCGAGCGTGGAATCGAATTTTTCTGCAGGTAAAATTGAATTGTTTCGAGTGTGGAACCGAATTGTTCTAATGTGTACATTAAGTTGTTTCGAGGGTTAAATCGAATTGTTTTGAGTATTGAATTGCTCCAATGATTAAATTGAATTATTATGAGTGTGGAATCGAATTGTTTCCAGGGGTAAATTGAATCATTTCAAGGGTTGTATTGAATTATTCTGAGGGTTAAATTGAATTGTTCAGATGATTAAATTCAATTGTTCAGACGAAAATAGTTACCAAATGAAGTTGCAATATATGCAGTATGGGTATTATATTGTTGATGTTGTTACCAGAAACACGATAGTTCAAACATGTTTCAAAGCGGGCACTCGATTGGTTCGGAAGATATGGAGATTTGAATAATGGAAACAAGCTCAATTAGTTTTTTCTTTACTGACGTTCACTACCTTTTGCCAGTTTTTTTTTGAACCCTGCGTGTATGGATTTGTTCTTTTTAGCTTTGGCTTATGCTTTATGGCTTCAACTTATGACTTTTGGATTATTTGCAAGAGAGAATATGAAATAACAGAAACTCGTGTGCGATTTTGGCCGATATAAATGAAGTTACTATAGTATGTCTACAATCAACTTGTAGACCCTGTCTTAAAAAGATACTCCGTTTAAAAGCTAGTTACTGTAAAACAAAATCAAAAAACAATTTTTAAAATTTGAAAATAAAGATCCTATATCTCGCACGTTTGTTGCATGATGTTTTCTCGGTACTATAACACCCATGAATTTTAGACACTAGTCAATCATTGCTTCCATAAAACTGATGTGCATCATATTTACAGCAAATTTTCACATCTTAACCCTGTTGTTAGTAGCTCAAATTGGCCATAGTATCACTAATTTTATATATATTTGCCACTTCTTTGGACTGTTTACATGGATTTGTGATTATCTTGCAGGTCAGCGCGAACGAGGCGCAAAAATCTACAAATATTGGTCCATGGAAGGAGCTAGGGCTGCAAAATTGGAGAAAGCAAGGGGCCTAATTGCAAATGTGCCATGGGCTTTAGGGTTTCAAAGCCCAGCCAAGCCGCAACTATTTAAGCTGGCAGCAAAGGGGGCGCCTAGGGAGAGTGACCACGAATCAAACCCTAGCCGCAACATAGCTCCATCACCCAGCCGCCTCCATAACCACATTCCAACAGCCAGCCGCCCCACTCCTTCCTCTCGATCGCCACTCATCCTCATCCATCACCAACACCCAGCCGCCTCTCCAGATCCCCTCTCCTAACTCCAGCACCGAGATCCAAAACCCATCACCAGCCACAACTCCACCGCCGCGACCATCTCCATTTGCGCCGCCATCTCTCACCATTCGCTTCACTCCATCGCCTCCATAACACAACTCCACTGCACTCAAAGAACCGCCCACTCCATCTTCTCCACCGATCCCCCACCAAGCTCCAACACCACCGCGACGCACCTCTCCTCACCGAGCAGCCGCACCCATCCTCCTTCCGATCTCCAACACCCGAATCATGCAGCCACCCTAGCCCTCTCCCGCACTAAACCCCCTTGCTTCCAGCCAGATCTGCTCCCCCAACGGTCGGACCTGAACCCTTAGCTCCGGATCTGGTTCATCTCCGACAAATCCGCATCATCTTCGCCAGATCTGAAACTTCTCCGAGTGAAGCTCCGAGATCCGCTTCCTCTACACCGCCTCGCACACGGATCGCTACCTCTACATCATCTACCGAGTGGATCTGCTGCTGCTGGCCCGATCCGTGCTTCTTCAACCTCTACGGCATCCGCTTCATCTACACCGCTGGACCTGCTTCCTCACCCGGATCCGCTTCATCTCGCTACCCTACCGCGACTTCTACGGATCCTCCACCGGATCTGCGTCATCTACCGCTTCCCCTCTGATTGCCTTCGTCGCCTATCATTTTGGGTTGTTTCATTCCGATCTCGGATGTCGATCGTGATATTTGCTTTGGATGATTGTATGTTAATCTGTGATGCGCATGGATTTTGTTACTAAGGAGTGCTTGTCTTGTGCTTGTTTGTATTTAGATACTATTATGTTGATCTGTGATGTGCATGTGGTCATATTTTAGATCTGGATATTAAGTGCATATTAATTGTTCTTGCGTACGTGAGCTGATTATGTTGAGCATATCTTCATGTTAGTGTTATATCTCTTGCTGGTAGTCACTAGTACTCTTAAGGCTGATGTTTCAATCTTGTAGGTATTTTCTTTTCATGTTGTGCATGCAGTTCTGTTAATTTCTAATAGATTTAGATTTCATGCTTTTTAATGTCATTCTTAAGTTAAGTTTATTTCCGTAATCCTGCAGTAGAATAGTTTGCATGGTAGATGCTTTTCTTTATCTTTATCTGTTAGTTGAATGTTTGATGCTGGATTAGAAGGGATGGAATGGTGGTTTTAGTTTTAGTTCTCTTGATAGTCCCCTGTGCATTCCGTCCTTCCTCTGTACCTCTTCCTCTTTCTCATTAGCTCATCTCTGCGCCAATTCCTAGCCTTCTCTCTTCTCTATCTTCTCTCTCTCTATCTTCAGCATCTTCCTTCTCCCGTAAATCTCTCTTCTCGCAGCAGTCTTTCTCTTCTAGTAAGCTCCTTTTCTTAAATCCCTTTCTGTCTTCTTTCTCAAGAGCTAGTTCTCCAGTTCTTCTTTCTTTACCTTCTTCTCGTCTAGTTATTATTCTTCTCTTATTCTGCAGACTCTACTTTCTTCTCCTCTTGTCTAAGTTTCTCTCTCTCTCCCCCTCTTTCTCCCTCTTTCCCCTTAGCTCTGCTACTTGTCTTTCTTGCTTTTTTTTCCTTCTCTAGTCTCTTCTGACCTTCTCCCGGTAGAATTAATACTTAGTCACCTCTCTTCTTTTCTCTCTTGTCCTGTCTGTTTCTTATCCCTTCCTTCTTTAGACCTTACTTTCTTTTCTTTTCTTCTCTAGTTCTTTCTCACCTCATTTCTTTCTTTAGCAGTCATTCCCCTCTGTAGTCCTCTAGTCTCCTTAACTCTCTTCTTATCTCTGTTAACCTTCTTTCCTTTTCTTTTACTCTTCTCGCTAGTGCTAGCCCTCTCTTCTCTCTCTCTCTCCTTTCTCTCTATCTCTCTTTCCCTTAGCTTCCCTTCTTTATTTCTGCCTAGTTTTCTTCCTTAGTCTCTTATTTTTCGCAGAGAGTTATTTTCTCGTGTTTCTCTTCTCTTTCCTCCTCTAAGTCCAGATTTATTAGGTCACTCACTAGCTCTTCCTTTCTCTTTCTTTCTTTCTCTCTTTTGCGCTCTGCTCCCTTTAGTTAGTCTAGAGTCTACAGCTTATCTTAAATTCCTGTTCGTGCGACTTAGATTTGGTTAAGGGTTGTGTCTCCAGTAATCTAGTCCCCGTGGAGAACACGACATTCGCTGCTATCTTGGCGGCACCCGCTCACTTCTTGGGTGTGCGCTTTGCACGATCAAAAACAAAGATACATTGGGCTGTTTGGGTACAAAATATTTCTAGAGTTTTGAGAGGGAATACTATGGTTTCTAGAAAATACCATAGTATCAGATTCGAGGAGGTGTTTGTGTATACACAAATATTATAGTTTTATAAACCATAGTATTGCAAATACCATAGTATTTTTAGATTTTTTAAAATCCACTTGTGACCTTTTTTTAAAAACTGAAGTCACGCTTAACTGGGTATGTCTCCATTTCTTAACGCATCTACTAGTTTCTTTCTCTTCTTGTGTGCTCGCATAGATCAAGTAAGATAGAACATCTCAATGAAAAAAAACACTATTACAGACAGTGTCATCTATTCAAAACCGTTATCACAGATAGTTTTTGGATCGTCTGTATTTATGCGTCAGTGATAAAGATGGTTATCACAGATAACTCCCAAACCATCTACGATAAGTTAAAATACTATTCCGCTATTGTATATATCACATACGGTTGTTTTTAACAATCGTCTATGATAGCAGAATATCACAAACGATTTTTGTTATTGATCGTCTGTGATATAGTACATATTATAGACTATTGTTTTTTAAAACCGTCAGTTATATCTATATATCACAGATGGTTTGGAGCACCAAACCGTCTGTGATAGCTATTCCAAAAGCTATGTTATTTTCTTCTTTTCAGCTTGCCTTAGGAAATGCTAGGTACACCCTCTGAAAATAAGGGAACGTATCTAGTGTTAATGGGCATTTGGGATCTAACATGCTAATACCGCATAGGATCGTTAGATCTGCCCTTACGGCCTGGATTCTTGAGGGTGGAAGCACCCAACCACTTATGCACATTTGCCAAACCCCGCCTCCCCTGTCATTTTTCCTCCCCCGCCTAACTCCCTTCTCCGCGCGACGCCTGATCCATTCGCACCAGATGCCGCAACTCCCTGTGCGCTTAGGTGAAAGAGTTAGGGTTAGGGTCCGCAGCACCACCGCCCCGAGCTGGCCACCTCCCTGAGCTCTGATGCCCTCCGACCCGGCCTCCTCCCCGAGCATCAACGCCCTCCGATCCGGCCTCCTCCCCGCGCTTCTTCCCCAAGCACCGCCGCCCTCCGACCCAGTGTGCTCCCTGACGTCGACAACCTCCAACCTGGCCTCCTCCCCGAGCGCCGCCGCCGTCTGAGCTGACCTCCTCCCCGACCTCCTCCCCGAGCTTCTTCCCCAAGCGCCGCCGCTCTCCGACCCGATGTGCTCCCCGAGCGTCGACGGCCTCCGAGCTGGCCTCTTCCTTGAGTGCCGCCATTGCCCTCCGACCTGGTTTGCTCCCCAAGCGCCACCGCTGTCCGAGCCGGCCTCCTCCCCGACCTCCTTCCCCAAGCGCTGCCGCTCTCCGACTCGGTGTGCTCCCCGAGCGTCGACGGCCTCCGAGCTGGCCTCCTCCCCGAGCACTGCCGCCGCCCTCTGACCTAGTCTGCTCCTCAAGCACCGACGCCGTCCAAGCCGGCCGCTCCCCGAGCATCGACGCCTCGAATCAAATTGTGTTTGTTACTCCAATTTTTTGTGGTGGAACTAAGATTCTGAATATTTGTGTATGCTCTTCTGAATGAATTTGTTGAATGAATTTGCGATTGACGGTTGAATGAATTTGCAATTGATCAGGTTGTTTGTTACTTCAATTCAAGATTGATCACTTATGCATTGTGTGTGAGAAACCTGAGAATGTTGTGTGTGTGTGTAGAACCCGTATAAATTGCTTGTGTAGTGTATATTGCAGATAAACCTGTTGAATGGGATAGCAACAACTTCTAAATCAGAGATGAACAATTGGGGGAACTCATGATGAACAAAAGTCAGCTCAAGAGATTGGGGAACTCCATTTGGACCAGAATAACTTCTAAATAAGAACTTTTGATGTTCTCATGAACAACTTATACGACACAACTTATACGACACTTTTGATGTTCTCATGAACAACTTATACGGCACAATTCCAGAAAGCATTTAGAAACCTAACAGTCCTAATTCTGGGGGGAGCTTCCAGCAGGAGGTCTTGCCAGAAGATGAAACACTTTGGTGACTTCTCCACGACTTCTGAATGCGAGCACACTTGGATAGAAGTGGAAACTGTATGGTTAGAAAATGTAAATAAGAAAAAGTATATGAGTCAGGGAAATGCGACAAATATTTTTTTTAAGAAGATGATGTACAACCTTAAGAATATAACAAACTGTGATCAATGTGTTGTCATCCTCAAAGGGCAATTACGGCTGTCATGGTACACAATCTCCTTGCATGACCTATACAAGCGTGGCAGCCTTGTTTTGTTCTCAACATTGTCATTTTTCTTCTGCCCTGGCTTTATTCTCTTGCATCTACCCTTGGAGTTAACATCGTTTGGTGGCTTTATGTTGACTTCCTTAGGGATGGGACAACCTGCAAATGCTTCAATCTCTTTAGCCTTACTTACCACATTCTTAAGAATCAGAGGAGTCACTTCTTCCCTAAATTTGATAAACCGATCACTAAGAAATTTTAAGCCCTCATCTGTTCCTCTAGCACAGTGAATTAATTCCTCCATGTTCATATGTATTTCTGATGCCAACTTGTCTTTAGCTGTTTCTATTACACTCCTCGGTTTTTCTTGTAATAAATTGCCTTCTCCATCAAAGACATCATCCTTAGTTACCATTTTGGTCCACCTCTTCAACACAAATGGGCTTGGTAGCTCCTTAAGTGATGGACTCTGCAACACATGAACAATATGGCAGCAAGGGATTTCAAATGACTCTAAGAACATGCAGGAGCATTTGGCATCTTTTGTTGTAAGGTTACAACGTACATTTCTTACCTTGTTTGAGCCATCACTAACTATTGAGATTTTGTATTGTCCTACGGTTTCCATGTTCTCCACATTACAATGCTCCCGAGCAGCACACACTTCTTTCTGAAAGTCAGTGAACACAACGAATGTGAAGACCTCACTTCCATGCTTCTCTATTACCCAAGTAGTCTGTAACACAGACATTGTGTGCAACGTGGCATTGTTAGCTTCCAACTCATTCTAACGTTGTTCTTCCACTACATTGACAAATCTGATCCAAAACTTCACCAAAGTATTTTTGAATCCAATAAACCAATTGAAGAAAGAGTTTAAACTCTCTGACCTAGAAGTGGTTCTAAGGATTCCCGCCAAGAATATGTCTTTGAAGTAAGCGGGTACCCATGATGCACGAATTCGGTACCGAGTAGCCAACCACTCATTGGATTCCAAACCAAAATAAAAAATAATGGAAGAAAATTGTTCCTTAAATTCCTCTAGAGTTTCTGAGGCCTATACACATGAGTTAACACGTTGGTACAATAAAGGGTTTTCTCTCAAATGTGGTGATACCTTCATTGGAAGCTTTTGCAAAATATGCCACATACATAACCTATGCATGCTAGTAGGGAAGACAGTGAAAATTGCAGTCTTCATTCTAGTATCTTCATCAGTTATGATGAGCCTAGGTGCAACTCCTCCCATTGCTTTAAAAAATGTACGAAACAACTATATATATATGTCTTAGTCTTCTCATTACTTAGTAGTGCAGCCCCAAGTAAGACACATGCCTTATGGTGATTTACTCCAGTGAATGGTGCGAAGATTATGTTATAATTGTTGGTGTTATATGTAGAATCAAACGACACAAGATCTCCAAAATGGATATAATTCTTTCGACATGTACTATCCGTCCAAAATACATGTACCAATCTGCCCTTGTCATCAACAACATAGTCAAAGTAGAATGAAGAATTTATGTCATTCTTCTTACTCAGGTTGTCAATAAACATCTGAGCATTTGATGACTTAATACAACTTCTCAACTCTTTATGATAATTCTGCAAGTTTCTCCTCGTGCATCCTACATTCTCAAAACTACCCTCACTAATACGGAGATATCTATATGCCCCGCTTGTGCCGATGCCTCCTTTATGACATGTGATTAATGTACGCTTGGCCTTCTCATTTACTTTCCTATTAGACCTTATCAGCTGTTGTTTGCTAGGTGATACCAACTCATGTGTATGAGATTCAATAAATGTTTCCACCCTAAACTTATTGTCGACAGTGCGTTTGACAGCAGAATTGCCTCACATCCACACCTACTTAGCTTCCTAACATATTTCCTTTTCTTTGACTCTGTGTTATTGTCCTTACATTTCTCATCTCGGAAGCCTTGTGTAGAGCACATCCATCGCTTCCATCTCATGACACCATTGACAACCGTATGTGGACCAACACGGACTCCAAATCTGGCTGAATGTGCATATATCTTGTAGAATTCCTCTGCAGCTTCCAAGTGATAAAAACTATCCCTTCAAATGGCTTGATAGTTGCGTCAACACAAGGTGTATAAGAAGAACCCTGCAATGCAAAGATTAAGTGTGAAGCATGATGGATTGACATATGAAGTAAAACACATGCACACAACATGATACTTACTACGAATGGAGTGCTGCCGCTCTTTTTCGGGGTACCACAATGAATTAACTAGTGGGGAGGTGAACTAATTTGTGTGATAGATTGTGTATCAAGATTTTTTTTCTCTTCGCAATCCTGATGCCATGCTCTCATCGGCCACAGATTCCATGCCTCCTACAACGCTCTCATCGGCCAGAGATTCCACGCCTCCTAACATAACAAAATGCCACACTTTGTTAGTAACATAACAGATTCTTCTTCCTTCTAGCATATTGTAATTTTTGTTCTTTTGTTGGAAAGGAATGTGAGACACACATTTGCTGGCCCTACGCAACTCTGATTGGAATTGGAACAGTATATCCACCATTTCCCCTAGCTTGAGCAGATTATCCAGCAGGAAAATAGAAGAACATTGCCATGTGTGTACAAGACTGATCACTAGAGGAATTGAAAGACGAGGGAAGGAAATGAGAAAGATGTATATATAACAGGGCAACGTACGTATGATGTGTTCGGTGCACGGGTAGCCTAGCGGCAGGAGAAGCTGCTCGCAGAGGCCGCCGGCGCCGGCGCGTGGGACGATGCAGCTAAGGCTTCTCATCGGAGAGGAGCTTCTCGACGTCGGCCTGGCACGCGCGGGGAGTTCAGATGTCCTAGCGGTAGTAGAAGCTGCTCGCAGAGGCCGTCGCCGCCGGCGTGCGGGATGATGCGGCGTAAGGCTTCTCGCCGTAAGGAGCTTCTCGATGTCGGCCTAGCATGCGCGGGGAGTTCAGATGTCCTAGCGGCAGGAGAAGCTGCTCGCAGAGGCCGCCGGTGCCGACGCGCGGGACGACGCGACGCAGGGCTTCTCGCCGGAGAGGAGCTTCTCGATGTCGGCCTGGCATGCGTGGGGAGTTCGGACGTCGCGGGGAGCTCAAACGACGCAGGGAAGACAAACTGAGAGCTAAGGCGGTGGAAGAAAAAAGATTGGGAGGCGCCGCGGGGTTTGGCAAATGTGCATAAGTGGATTGGGTGCTTCCACCCTCAAGAATTCAGGTCGTAGGACGTAGATCTAACGATCTTGGATACGTTCATTAGCACTAGATACGTTCATATATATATATATATATATATATATATATATATATATATATATATATATATATATATATATATATATATATATATATATATATATATATATATATATATATATATATATATATATATATATATATATATATATATATATATATATATATATATATATATATATATATATCACAGACAATCATTGCACAAATCTCATAAATGAATCTCCGTCCCTGGACTTGTTGGATCATGGATCTATACATAACCAATGAGTTATGACATTTATCGGTATTACGTGAATGTAGAACATGATTGTACAATATACTTATAGTGTCTAGCATCGTAGAAGTGAGGTATTGAGTTCGTTGAGGTTGAATAGTAAGAATAAGTCTTTAAATGTCACGACGAAGTAGCCTGAGTCATGGAGGAAATGCGCATCTGTGTATCTCACGGTGAATCCACTGTGTTGTTTTGGCTTCATGTTGGACATCTATATGTACCAGATATGCAAAGTATTGTAAACCAGTCTAAGCTTAGGTAATTGTGACTCGGGACCAACGACACTACGAGAATGAACTTCCATTGCTCGGAAGGCGCCTTAATCTTTTCGGTTGGGTCTTAGTGCCTCGCTTGTGATACATTTTCGGCGGAGTCTCTACGGGAGACGATGCGACGGGTTTCTGAAGCGGAGCTTGAGGTGGAGCCACGGGAGCCGATGTGACAGGTCCATGGCGATGTCCTTCTTGGGCCACTGGATGTGGAGATCGCGACACAGACGGGTCGAGGGCAATGTCCCTCTTGGGCCACTGGATGAATGTGTGGATAGCATCCTCTAATGTCATAATAACTTCATTTCGGGGCTTCTTAAGAGCGACGATCCTGAAAATATCATTAATTATGTCCACCTAAACCTTCACAAAACTGGTCTCTAGTTGGGCACCATGCACCAGCGTCCCTGACAGCCATGAATACGCCATCCTTGCCTAGCGTCAATGGGAATGGAGCCAACAAGCTTGACTTTGAGGATGCACGACGTAGGCTCCTACATATATAACGATACACGATGAGCTAAGGCGTCCATCAGGTCTATCTATGTAGCATTCTAGAGAGGTACATTACCTGAATGTTGTCGATAGGTAAGTAGGCGTCGCTATGTTCAGTAATTGGTGTAGACGCGCAGCTACTTCAATGTAGAGGGAGACTGGGTACCGCATTAACGAGAGTGAGTTGCGATTGGTTGCGGACTTGTCTCAGTTCTTCGTTCAATGAATCTATCTCTCATTGAAGTGAGGCAATCTTCTCTTGAAGTGAGGCAGATAGCTGTTCCTCAAGTTGTACATGAAGCTCCTATTTTATTTGTTCATCGTGATAGGCCTTGAATCTCTTCCTACTCCTATACGCCTTAGAGTCATTTGGGAATTTGTACCTTCAAGGTATGTAAACTCCTAGGCCTCGTGTGCACCTAGGTGCTTCTTGTTTCCTAGGGCTTGTGATAGTTTATCCCTCTCCCTATCTTCTTCTAAGGAGGCTTAGGAAGATTCGGTAGTCAATACTTACTGCAAGAGGTAATCATGTTATTTTAGACCCTATGAAGTTCAAGAGGTATTAACAACTATATAGTTTAACATATCTTATCAGGCGTTGAGACACTTTCTCATCTGTGAGATTTTTGAAAGAGGAGACACCCGAAGACGTGGTTGATGACTCACTCTTAACCAGATTTGGGCGCGCTCGTTTGTGATCCAAGAAAATGGCGGGGAGGCCTTTGATCGGATTGCAACCTCGTCATACATCCTCCATTGCAGGATTTTACCCGCGTACCCAGCGGTGCCGAGTCTGTGAGGTGTGTGTTTTGCGCTTGGAGAGCCTTGTGTGCCGCACTTTGTTGTTCAAATTCGGTCATCGTCTTCATCTGCACAAAGGCATCCCATGTTTTCAGCGATATGAAAGAATACCTTGTGAAGAACGTGCGATCCTTGGCCACATACTGCTGACAAGCGTGCTCTTAAAGTTTTTCCACTCTTTTCCCATCGTGAGGAGCGCCTGCCATTGCACAAGTCTCTGGCTTTTGCTGGGATCTCGGCGACTTTATTATTTCCTTCCACAACTGGGTTTTCAGAACCTTTATCAAATCTTTCCATCTCACTATGGTGATAAGGACCTGTTGCCTTCCAATTATCCCCGCAAGTAGTTTAAAATGCTGCCGCTGTTTTCTTCGGTTGTAGAGAGACCCTATCTGATATAACCTCTTTGTTGGTAATAATCACTGGTATCAACTTTTCCTTTTCAGTCGTGCGGTGACAATGTTCTACGTCTGGTGCCTGCAATTTTTTAACGTTCATATATATTGTTGTTGAATGGTACATGCTACACTCGAAATATACGCCCAAAATGTAGCTAAAATGCATGTTACTTTGTTTAAATTTTTCATATAACGTCGAACAATACTTTCCAAACTAAAATACTGTATTAAATACTGCAGTTACCAAACACGTCATAGTTTTTCTCAATAGTGTGAAAAACTGTGATATCCACGAACTATACTATTTAATGTCTGATGCATTTAAAACTATGTTATCCAAATACTGTAGTTTTTTAATAATATAATATCCAAACAGGCCCAAGTTTCCTAATGGGAACACAACCAGTGGTTACCGAGTTTGATTCAACGGCTAAAATTTTAAAGGTGATGTAACACAACGTGGATGTTGTTTTAAGAGTCCATTTTAGAGTAAAGAAGTACATTATCCGAAGACTATGTACTTTTGTGCTTCATAATTTGCAAATATTAGTACGTAGATATTTTGCAAAGTAGTCATCATGTAAATAGCATAGTATTATGTGAATGTCTTTCATCGGGGTATAACAAGTGGCATAGATCTAAGTTCTTTCGACATTTTGTTGTCTTTACATACATAACATCGATCTAAATTATAAATCTCAATGGCATTTAGGTCTACAAATAGAGTGCATGATCGCACATGGGAAACAAATAGAACGTACATGTGCTCACTTGACTAATAATTTAACTAAGGAGAGGGTGAATATACCATTTTCACTTCAACTTGACTGTATAGTATTTCCCTATACTACTGTTTTCCATATGTAATTATCTTTTCATGCCTAAAAATAGTTTACTAAAAATATTATTTTTATGGGTAAAAATAAAACCTGACAATGATAATGTTGGAACATGTATACAAATAAATGCATTAATTGTTGTTACAACATCAAACTCAATATGTTGATAACACTAGATAAGACAGATTTTGATCAAACCCGGTATTTTGATAACACTAGATAAAATAGTTTTGAAAACAACACATATTTTATATATGAATAGTCAATGCTTGTATAATATTTTGAATTTAATTAATTCTTCTATGCTCACGTGTGGGGATTTACGAGACATTGCATACTTGATACACAAATTAATGATTGGTCAAGATGTCTCCTTTCCCCCCAATTAATATAGAAATTTCTTCATTTTCTAGTTAATGTAGGAATTTCAGATTTTTTTCTCTAGCATTAATGTGAGAGCTTCTAGAGTAGCCTCCAATTAGTATAGATCATTGGAAAAATAGTTTTGGAAGCATGATTTATGTTAGGCATGGAAAATAATGACATGCAATATTATTATCTTCGTATTTTGCTCGCGACACGGATTTCACGAGCGCACTTACTAGTATGTCAAAAGAAAGAGTTGCACTTAGGGAAGTAAAAAACTAGAGGTTTGTCTTGTGATGGCGCAGAGACATGGTGTGATGAACAAAGACGATTGCGATGCTGGTTATCCGCCTGATACTGAAGTGATATATATAGTTAAGCCTATTAATAGTTTTACATTTCATCACAATTACAATTTTTATTCGAATTTGACTATGGTCTACTTTTCTAGTTGCAAGATCCATTGATGAACACCTATTGTAGGGTCGAGATGATTTTAACGTGTCGGCAGACTCACCACCTCAACATCCTTCCCATGACATACATAGATACCGTAGAAGGAGGGCGATGTAGAGACACCATAGAACGTGATGGGAGAAGTTAGATATGCAGCAATTGAGTCCGTCCCAAATATATACATATAGTAGAAAAGTGAATATATCATTTTCAATTAAAACTTGTGTGTATATTGCTTCCTAGATTAATGTTTGTCCGCATGTAATTTTTTTGTCGAGCACAAATTTAACTTGAAACAGAAACCTAAAGAATGGTAATGTTGCAGTACATACAAAAATAACTAAAAGTAGAGCATATGAGAAAGCATGAGATAAGCACACCGATGTTGGCCAGTCAGAGCGAATGGAGTGAATTGGGACAGAGCCATACTTACTCTAAAGAAGACGTACATGCTTAAGGTTTTGTGTTAGGATTTGTTAGAACCAAACTTGCCTCACATTTCCAACCCATCGTACAACATTGTCTCAACACTTTCGATCACCTTCTTGTGTTGGACTATATGAGAATCTTGTGTTGGACTATATGAAACGATTCATAGTTTTGTTGTGATGAACTATTGTCATTTTGGAGGAGTGAAAATTTGGAATTTGTAAATTTGCAGATTTTTTTCAACAATCTGCAGAAATGAATGATTTTATGAATTTTAAGTCATAAGATGATTTGGTGACCTAGATCAGTAATTATAGATTGTATGAGTTATGTTATTACTAAATTGGATCAAGTTGTGAAGAACTTGTGTCCAGAAATGATTTTTTTGTCTTTGGATGTGTAGGGTCACTTGGAATTATCTGTGATTACGCTCATGGAGGAGCTAAGGCTTAGAACGATCGAGAATGCTGGGTGAGATGATGAGCTCAAATGTGACACGAGAAAGGTGAGAAATATTGAAGGGAAGTTCGAACGGTGGGTTTGCAACATATGGCTTGGTCGATCCAAGTGAGGTACGGTCCAGTGGAACCGAAGCGAAAGAGACTTGCCGATGTGTGGCAAGTTAGTGGTGCACATACATGTGCTAAGCATGGTGATTGCTTGAAATGGAAGATGAAGACCGGGTCGAGAAAGAGTATTTTGGTAGTTTGGTCAAAATACCAAAAACGGCTTTGGAAGAAAACTGCGGCGCGTGAGCGGCGCTTGGGAAGACGGCTTAGGTCATGAAGAAGCTGATTTGATTAAGATGGCTCAAAGCTAAGGACTAGTGGATTCGGACTTATGTGCTCTAAAAAGCATGCATAAATGTGATGTGTGAGTTAAAACCTGTGTGTGGGGTTAACATGTTTCTCCATTATATTAAGTGGATAGTATCCACTACGGGTTAGATGTGGCTAATAATTACATCTATTTAAGAGGTTGGGATGCAGACTTGTGGTGGACCATCCAACCTACCTCTCTTGTGTGCTCCCTTGTTTTAGGGTTAGGGTTTGACCTCTCTTATGTGCTCTCTTGTTTTAGGGTTAGGGTTTGAGAGTTGAGTGCTTGTGGTGTGCTCTCTGTCTTTCAAGATGGAGTGGCTGTAAAATTTATCTCCTCAAGTGGCAATACATCAATCTTTGATCATCTCTATGGCTATCTCTTGTATTGATTGATTTGCTTTTGATTTGGTTGGTTTTGATCTCTTCTCTTTCCTCTTCTTGATTTTGCTGTGCCAAGAACGTGTAGGAGGTGGAGATAATCTCAGAAAATCAATTAATCAATTTTCACCCATTTAGGCACTTTAAGTTAGCAAGTTTATCAAGAAATTCGGTTTTTGCACATTTTTTATCCTTTAAGTGATTTCTTGATCTGGAGGTTTTTGGCTTGATTTCTTCAGTGTTCTAACTTGCTGTGATATGTGAAAATATATCTAGAGCCATCTTGCCCATCATCCGCCCACAAGCAAGTCGTAGTTACTATTTTAGTTGTTTGGACTCATTTTTGTGCAATCTGCCTTCAAACGGAAAACACTCAGAATTTTGGTAACAATTTTCTTAATCATTGATTAGAATAGATTCCTAACTTTCTAGAGAAGGTGTATATCAAATTTTAAGTGATTTGGAGTTTTGGTTTGAAAGTTAGCTCAATTTTAGGTTTTAGGTCAGTTTTGGTGCAGCAGAATTTTACGAACCAAAATATCCCAAGTTCTTCCATGTTTTTTGATTGAGATAGGTTCATAGAGTTATGAACTAGTTTTGGTTCAAGTTTCAAGTCTTTTAGATCGATAGATCAAAAGTTATATGATTTTTCGAATTTGAAATAGTGCTAAGATCACTGTTCATGGATTGAAAATTTCAATAGCTCTAAGAATTTTTGCATTTTTGGCTTCTTGATCTTCATAGCTTCTTATAGCTATTGGAGTAAAGATTAAGAAAATACTTAGGAAAAAATTTGAAGGTACTATTTATCTCCTTCTGTTGCCATATCGGTCCTACACGTTGCACAACTATACTTACTGTTTCAACTCATCGTACAATTATAAATACAGTTAATTAATTTTTTATAGTCTTTTAGTCGGTTGTTTATTTATCATTTTTGGCAAACTATCTGTCAGACGTGCTTTAGAGGAGAGTATTCTTTTTTTGGTAAACTATGTCAACGGAGTGTTGAATTCCTCTCACTCTCTCTCCTTAGGGATGGAAATAGATTGAATATAAATTAAATAGTCTCAAATAAAAATACAGATATAAGTCCATATTTTTAAAATGAACATAGATACAAAAACAAATTCATATTTTTAAAACAAATCTGAATACAAATTTGAACATTCTTGAATACGAATACGAATCAAATGTTGTAACAAATACAAATTCAAATCAAATATGTACTTAGTTCGGTCGAATGCGAATATCCTAAAACTTTTGTAACAAATTTTGGTAGAACAAATTTATGTAACATGACTATACGTCTACATGAGATAGCAGTGTAGCGTATAGAGTTGGAAATTATGTAAAATAATTTTCACTTCTTGTTTGTGAATATTGATTCATCAGAAAATTGCTTCATATAATTATTCCTGGGGAGGTCACCAGAGATGGAAACGGATCGAATAGTCTTGAATACGAATACTAACATTCTCGAATATGAATATGAACATTCTCAAATATGGATACGAATATTCTCGAATACGAATACGAACATTCTCGAATACGAACATCCTCGAATACAAATTTTGCTTAACACATTCGTATTTTCTTAAATACAAAGATCGAATAAAACGGATTATCCTTTACTTTCCCATTCCTACCTATAAGTGTGTCTTCCCGAGATGCGTTTTATTTTTTAACTCACCCCACCGTCCCGGGCAGGATCGTTGCGTTCAGGATGACATCCACCGTGTGCTATTTTTAAATTGCCGAACTTACTTCTGTTGTAGCAAACAACATTACATGGAGAAAAACTAACAAAGCTCTACAATGTTTCTTGTAGATCACAAGTTACAAAGTGTGAGCAACTACACCACAAAAAGAGTAAAAATCATAAGACAGAATATGAACATTGTCTGATGTCATGGCAACATTCCTTTAAATTTGATGTTTCCATAAACACTACAAACCTGAGGAAATTAGATACCATCACAGAAATATTCCCTATAGTCCAAAATATACCTTGTTTTAGCACTAAGCACATAGATCAGGAAAGTAATCAAGAGATTAGTTATGAGTCAATGTAAAGAAAGTGAGAGAGAATTGTTATTGCATCTCCATGGTATGAAGGCATACACGAGGATGAATGACACAAAGTGTTGCAAGAACTGGAGCCACGGAAGTTGAGGGCATCTGTTAAAAAACTAGAATCATATCATTCGCCTTAGATATCCATTAACTATTAATATGTATGCCTCGTTAGAAACCTTACCAAGGGATAACCCAATGGGACAAGACCTTAATTAAGAAAAGGAGAGTACTGAAACGAATCAAATTTTCAATTTCATTTTGAATTTGCTTCCTCTTGATCCCAAGCCTAATCTGCACAAATCTTGACCATCTCAGCCTTCCAATCCACTTCAGCCTTTGCTTCAATGGAGGAGAGACCATGCGTACTGTTCACTGTCTGATTTTTTTCGGCCGCCGTCCTGATATTTGCCGTCGCTGAGCTCTCTTGCTTTCTCTCGCGCCTTCTCGTGTCTCCCTCCCTGCCACACTGCTGCTCAGTTGTTAGGTGTCGTACGCCCTAACCTGGCAGCCCCTAACCCTCTCCCTCTACTGTGCATCACCCGCCGGCCAAAAGATCAGCCGCCACCGCCCGTGATATTCAGTTGCCGCCCCTGTATTGCCTCTCAGCTGACAGGCCATCATATTTGACTGCCGCAACACCCTGCCCGAGACGCCAACCGTCCTCCCCTACCAGCTCTCCCCGACCTTTCTCGTACCCATGAGCCGCCGCCGTCATCCTGATCCCCTCTCGGCGCTGAACCGCCTTCGGGCGCTTATAAAGCTGCAGACCCTCCTGAACCCCCCTGACACACCCCAGTGAAGCCTCAAACACGCCCAATTGAACCCTCATCACCCCCATTGCCGGCAATCCCCGGGAAGCCCTAAGGTGAGCTCAACTTCAATTCAACCTGTCCCACCCATTATAATTCAATTTCTTGCTCCTGTAGCTTCCTCATACCCCCAAGAAGCCTCCCTGGACCGTTGCCCTAGCTCGCTGAGCCTTCCCCTTCCTTGCCGCTGAAGACCGCCGCCAGCCGCAACCACCTCGTCGTGGCTAGCCTCACACAGCCCTCCCTAGCTTGAACCGCCACTTCCCCTAGGTAGCTCAAGTCCCCTAGATGCTCAAAGACCATCGCTTTTACAGATTTATGTTAGCTATTGGGACTCCTAGGGTTTAGATCTAGAGGGTTCTATACGGGTTCAAGTGATACCGAGAGGGAGAGAAGGAGACTGACCGTCGGAGGGCGTGGAGGAAGAGGTGGCCATCTCAGTTTGTCGGTGACGACTGCGCACGGGCAGCGGCGGTCTGGGACTCCTAGGGTTTAGATCTAGAGGGTTCTATACGGGTTCAAGTGATACCGAGAGGGAGAGAAGGAGACTGACCGTCGGAGGGCGTGGAGGAAGAGGTGGCCATCTCAGTTTGTCGGTGACGACTGCGCACGGGCAGCGGCGGTCGGAGTTGAAGGAACGGCTGCGGTGGCGACGGGGTCGGCGGCGCAGGCTCGGTGAAGAAGACGGCGGTGGATGTTTCCCGTCGCTGGAGCGCCCCCTCAGATCGGGTTTTAGGGTTTGTTGGTGGGGAAGGTGGCGGCACGGTGAACCTCGTCGTGCGTGCCGCCCCGGCCCCCCACCTCTCTTTTATATGGCGCTGGCGACAGGGGCCCACTAGCCGATGGGCTGGGCGCCCCCGATCAGGGCGCGGTCAAGGGGTGGGCTTTGGCCGTTGGGCCAAAGCCCTGAGATCACTCTAACATTCTCCCCCTTGATCTCAATCTATGCTTTATCTTTAATTACATTTGACTTTACTCATTCCATCACAGATTAGTGCATAGAACATGTCTCATCGTCACGGTCAATCGCGATAGATTCAATGACTACAATACACCTCTGCTCAAACAGTTACTTTAATCTTTTGGGCCATCTTTTAGTCCAGAATCATAGGCTTTCCTTAAACCCATGCCGCTACATGTTCTCTCAACACGTTGGGTGGTAAGCCTTTAGTAAGCGGATCCGCTAACATCTTTGCGTACTTATATGCTCTAGACTTATAATTTGATCCTGAACTTTATCTTTCACAACATAGTACTTTATGTCAATGTGTTTGGCAGCACCACTTGACTTATTGTTGTGGGCATACGTTATCGCGAGTTCATTATCGCAGCACAACTTAAGTGGTCTATTGATGTCGCCAACCACTTTTAAACCGGTATGAACTTCTTTAGCCGCTCACCGCCCCGTAGCCTCATAACATGCTACAAACTCGGCATACATTGTGGACGATGTAGTGACGGTTTGCTTTGAGCTTTTCCACGATATAGCTCCTCCAATGAGAGTGAATACATATCCGGATGTAGACTTTCTATCATCTCCCGCAAAATCGAATCAGATACCCCACTATATGGAGTAAATCTGATCTTCGATGTCATCATGAGGCCTTTTGTTCCTTGCAAATAACGCAAGACTTTCTTTATCAATTTCCAATGTTCTATTCCAGGATTGCTCTGGAATCTGCCAAGTAACCCGGTAACAAATGCTAAGTCACTACAAGAAAACCCCCCTATAGTAACGCTGTATTGTTATGTTTGATACGCTTTATTTCGCTCTCTACAGAATATAGGCACGCTTTTGTAAAACGTGTTAGGAGCGTCTTCGCATGGACCGTGTCGAGTTGTAGAGACGAATTCTTTAAGCATATCTATGAGATAAAAAGACGCTTTATAGAGACGCTTAATGCATGCCTACACACATTGATACACTTTATAGACACATTTATACAACGCATCTATCGATAGTTACGTTGTATAGTAGCGCTTCATCACGTATTAAGAATTGTAGAGACAAATCTCGTAGGTACATCTACATTACATGTCTACTAATATAGTCACGCTTTGTAATGACACTTTAATGCGATAAGAAGTATAGTCACGCTTTATAACGATGCATTGATGCGTATTAAGAAGTATAGTCGCTTTATAGTGACGCTTTAATGTGTATTAAGAAGTATAGACACGATTAATAGATACATTTATATTACGTGTTTAATTATATAGACACGCTGTATAGTAACATAGCCACGTGTTTCGTAAATGTAGAAACGATATGATGATACATTTACATTGTGTGTGTATCAATATAGTTTCGTTGTATAGTAACATCTTGTTGCGTCTCAAGATATGTAGAGACGGTTTTATATGTACATTTATATTTCGCGTTAGTAATGTTTTTGTGTATATATTAATATATACATGCTTTGTAGTAACACCTTCTTATGTATTAAGAACTGTGATGTTTTCTTCAAAATGGACATCCAAATATAGATAATATCTGTATGATTAGATAATGACAATGCAAATCACCAAAAGAACTCCATTTGTAAAATCATCTCTTTAGCATCCGCAAAACAAGATAATAATTAGTTCACTCCCTGGACATCATATAGACCAGTAACTATATCAAACTGAATGGTTCATCAAACATATGTGGAGTACAGACAACCGTAAACTCCTAGTCCTAGTAGCAGAAATACAAAGGCTCCATCTTCATCACCATCGCTTCCACACCAAAGAAGAAGGCACCGAAGAAGACCCCGATCCGGATGCGGATCTAGCCCTCGCAATTGAACAGATGCGCTTGATAATAGCATTGAGACAAAAAAATGATTACGATATGTGGGGATGGCAATACGGCAATAAAATTGGCCTTTCCTACCTCAACATTCCCATGATTTGGCCATCGCTGGACATCTTTTGACTACTGCACTTACACAAAGATGATGGAATCGTCTTAAGAGTACCGTGAACCAAACTTTACATCTATCTTAGTTGGTTTACATTATCGTCATGTCTTTTGCCATAATAAGTAAAGCAACTCTTTACTGCATAAAAGAACAAGTGAACTGCAGAACAGAGTGACGTCCTGAATGAAAGTAAATTACACCTACGAATGTGTCTAGAGGTACATATAGGAACCACCTCAACCCCACCAAAAAAAAAAGTTTGGTTTTGCAAAGAATGAAGCTTCCACTCTCTATATAACTAACAGGATCCTTCATCAAAGCTGGAAATGACAGATATTACTCGACACAAGAGGAATCATCCGATCCGAGATATCAAGATAAGCATGACGCAGCAAAGGAATGATATAATCTTAACATTACCCAAACATAAAATTTTTAGAAATGACACAAGGATATGAGTAAATTTGAAATATTCACTACTAGTACATGGCATGCACCTATAATGGAAACAAAATTAAGATGCAACATTACACTATGCTTCTTGTGAAACTAAGCATCGGATAAATTGATTATATAATATTATCTCTTACACGCTTCCTTCTACGTGCCACTAGAATGTGAAAAATAAGCAAAGAGATCATGAATCGTTTCTTAGTGTGCATTGTTTTGCTACAACATAGAATAATTAGATACTAGAAAAATCATGTTAATATGAAATGCCCGCAAGTTTCTAAGACTAAAGCATAAGCAAATCTGCAAACAAAGATGACGCTACATTGCATGATGGCCATAATTAAAGAATAAAACATACCATGTTGTTTCGGGACTGAATTGAACTCTTAGGTTTTCTCACCTAAAAAGGAATGGGTTTAGATGAAAATCATAATTTGAAGAAATTAAAAAATCGAAGCACTCAAACAAGAAAAATTAACTTACATGTGAACGGGGCCATGCAATAACATAGCCAATAGCATCTCTTAATAGTTGAATATCGAACAATGGCCTAGGCAACACCTCATCTCCAATATTTCCATTGGCTACGCCAAGATCACAACATGAACCCCAACGAACTCGTTTCCAAGCATACTTTCTCCAATAACTCGTGTGCTATCAGTAGTTACTAACTTTCCTTTGGCCACAACTTTACCTTTGTTTCTTAGTGAAATAAGAATGACTTCGATTTGCCTCTACCATTTTGAAAAAAACATAAAGCTATGATAATTGAACTTGTGACTAAATTAAGTTAAAAAGTAACATAGCAAACAAAATCATACTGATTCTTGATGATTAATATCTGGAGCTTTGATTCTTCGAGATCTCTACAGTAGACATAATTTTAATTAGCAAAATGTATCATCACTCAAGAAAGTTTAATCAACTTTCTGTTTGAAGTAATAATACACAATCACAACTGAGACATACCATGCTAGCCAATATGCTATCACGTGTCATGCCTACATAATCCTTATCCGCTTGCCCATGACGCCCTCAATATGTCCCACCGCAGCCATAGTTCACCTCATTTTTGTTATATGTATCACTTTTGTTCTGATTTTTGAAAGCAAGAAAGAGGATTCCAAGATCACATTACAAAAGATTAGTACTAATTCATGTACAATGAACATAAACAAAGAATCAGCAAAAACTGAACAATATGCTTTATAATGAATTTTGCTCTCAACTTTCCCATCTTAGTTGGCCCAGTGATTTTATTTCCTTGTAAAAGCCTTCACTACTCATGATCCATCCATTGGAGTAGTGTATATAGTTCTATATCTTTTTTTTTACTGAAAGACTATGGTTTCTAAATAGCCTTGTGCTGTCCAAGACTAAAATTGTTGGAAGGGTAAAATGGGACCTCTTGCTTTCACAAATACATTGCCCAAATTTCAATTGTTAACTGTTATCACCTAGCTCTACTAACAAAGAAATATTTATTCATCTACTTGTCATGTATAGCATCTGTTCTTTTCACTTTCAACAAGCAACCATAGAATTTGCTCTTAGTCTTGCTATGAAGGTCAAATATGCATATCTGTTCATATCAGGATTAATATAGAAAAAGTAAAATATGTGTTGACTCTAACGTGGTACAGATAGACACAAGAGACTAATATGAGGTAAAGGTACAGTTCACAAATATGATAGAGTAGTCCTTTCTAATACCTTTGCAAACATTTTCTCTCGAGATAAAGATGGTCACAAGCAAAATCCTCTTTGGCTTTAGTATTTTTCTTGACATGTGTCCACTGCAACTTGGGATTAGCCATAGTTTTAAGATATTGGTAAGAACTTGCATCTATATTTGTAGATGAGGAAAATAGAAATAAAATAGAAATTCTATTACCTGCACATAATTTGGAGGAGAGTACATATTAGTGTTTGTGTCTTCAGGGCTAATATCAAAATGATTGTCACCATAATCGCTATTGATATCATTGTCACTACAATCATGATCAATATCGTTATCACCTCTACAGAGCATCACCTACCATTGAAAGTAACATCACCATCATCAACATTGTACTCATTTAAGACACGATCTTCTCGCCAACATATAAGACTAGTAGATACTTACTTCATCATCTAAAGCTGATTCCATGTCATTTATCCAATCCTCTTCTGGAAACTTTTGTGACATAAAAGCAAGCCAATGCTTCATGACGCCACTCATGCGTTGCATCTTAGTTTCCATCATGTTTACTTTCTCTTGGTACCTTTTTCTTCCTCGCTTGAGTAACAAAAGTTATACCTTGAGAAACTTGGACTTGACTCAATACTTATCATCATAGTACCCACGTGCTTTTAATCGCTTAGCAACCACCTCATTGAACACTTCATTAAAATCTTTAGCAAAAGATTACCATTGTTCAGCTCTTTCCTTTTCAGTAATTCCTCAAACGATGCATCCTATTGAAATAAGCATATAGGAGGTCACAAATGCAATCTGAAATTCAAATCTAAGATAAATCATTAGGAGTAAAAATATACCATTACTATCTTCGCTTTGTTGGTACTGTGATCTACCATTCTTTTCTTATGAGCAGATCCCATAATTCTATTCTATGAACCTTTGCTTTCTTTTGATCCTCCTACACAATGGAGTAAATTTCAAGATCCAATCAATTCTCTTATTAGATGATCATTGAATTTGATGATAATAACATACAGCTTAGAATATTTATTACCATCTCTTTTAGAAGTCTAGCATGGCTTTTCCTCCCCGTTGTGTGTGCATTCTTCTGTTCTTTTGCACACCGGAGTTTGTTGCACATAATTTCTGCGAATATAGAGAAGTGACAAAGCATGTATGTTACATAACCTACTTTAAGATTTGATCCAAATGTTAGGTAAAAAGATGTCACCTTGTGTGTTTCTTGACACCAAAATCCAACAAGAGACTTCCATTGATTTTCATTAACAGTTCTTGGTCTACCTTGTATGATTTGATCCAGAGTTCTCTCTTCGCGATTGAAATATTGTTTTTTCAACTTAGACTTGTAGGCTCGCCACCTATTGTTTACAGTCCTTAGGATCCAATCCCTTGTAAGTTGTATCGTTTGGCGGGGGAACACAAACTTTGCCTGTACAAAGGAAAGCTAAACGTTAATCTAAATATTTGTTCACGTAAATCACTATATCTATTTTTTTCAAGCTGTATATGCGCATTTCTAATATATCCTCGCTATGCGTTATTTGGTTCATTCATTTGAATAATCATTTCCATATCATCCAATGCTGTAGTGTAGCATTAAAAGCAGGATATTAGTAGTGGCTAGCAAATCTGCAATCGAAATTCAACAAAGATAAAAGGCATCGATCGTGGAGCCAAGTGGCCAACCGTATTGGTTTCTTGCTATATTTAACGGTGACTAGATTAATGTTCGAAGTTTGTTACCGAATGCTGATTGAAATAAGTCCACGATAAGTATGATTGGCTACCCACTCGGCGGTCCTCACCGATAAGTATGATTTAGTTGGAGACACACGCAGCTTCAAGCTAGAGAGGGTCGGGAATATGTACGAGATATTCGAAAGGAACTAATTCCTAGCTTTGTCTCATTGTCGATCTGTGTATTTCCGTATGTGCTTGTCCTAATACTACTACCACACATTTGGAACCAATGCACACTCCAAGTTTGGAAAGATGCTATGCCTGCCTAGCTGCTAGCTAGTTTGTCTATTTCACCGTCCCTAGCTAGCTTCAAATTCTACGATGAAATCTACCAACCGGTCAGCTGGGTTCAGGAAGGGGGAAAGAAATCTGAGGTGGCAATTACAGAGTTTCCACATAGGATTTAAGGAGTAAAGAGGAAATAAATAAATGGAAAGGCGAGCGAGCATTGGGAACTATTCACACCCATGACATTGTAGATATTTTTTATTTCAAATTTAGCCCTCTAACACCATTATTGCAAATCTGCCCTCTCCTGGTGATCTGTTGCTTCTCGGTAGCTCGTCCTGCCAAGCCACTATTGCTTGCCAGGTAGAACTATTGAGCTGTTGTAGTATAGCAGATGACACGTGTTGTCTAGCGTGGTTGTCGAGCTCAGGGGCTAGATTTACAAAAAGAACGTTTATGGGTGTGTGTGTATGTATATATATATAACAATTCAAATGATTGAGATACTTCTAAACATGACGGTACATTATAGCACAGTTGAGATACTTCTTACCTCAACATCCTTGATTATTTGTTCCTTGTGTGTCTTGAATAGCTCATTGTCCCATCTTGGAATGTGTAATGGTGCAAATGTTGGGCTTTCTGCTAGATCTCCAAGGTGTTGCCCAAGAATGGAAGTCGACCTTTCATTTGGGACACCATTTTCATCATCCCGACAACTACCTTTCCACCTTGTAATTCCAATAAATTAGCAACTCCAAAATCCCCTACAACCTCGTCGCACTCTCCATTTGGCCCTAAATATATAAAATTGTAAGACATAATATCGTATTTAGATATGTAATGAAACATTATCGAACTTACATATTATCTTAATTGGACAAGCAGCTTATGTGGCATGCGGATAATATATTATCAATGTCCGGAGGGCCTCAGAAATTGTCTTCGTCCTCATTGTCCGTCAAATTTTCATGCCCTCCTGCATAGGTTCGGTATCCTGTACTTCAAGGTTCAAGTTCCTTAATCTTCTAGGTCCTCTTGCCATGATTATCTTGCAAACAAACGCAATTTTCAAGATGAAACATGAAACAGACAGCTCGGACTGCAATTTTCAGGGATGAATAAAAAGTTATAGGAAAAACAATGTCATACATTCAGATTTTACTACCATTTCATTCAGATTTCTAATAATCAAAGTAGATTATACATAACTGGAATATGTCAAAATTTAACACATCTCAGACCTTACTACATATTTGAGAAGAAACCTAAAAAATGCTGCATAAAGAATTGGAATCCTCAGGCTTAATTTGCGCTCAGTTGATCCTCTGTCCACATATTATAGCTATGAAGAATCCATACAGCAAACCAACCAAAACAATAGCCAATACTGCAATTTGAGGAATTGTTGAAAATATTATTTTTTTTCCTCAACAAGTGCTTCATGTACAGTACAGGTAATATATGCAAATGTCATGTACACAGATAGCTGTACTGCAGTAAACAAGAATACAGCATGCATGTTAGTACTTCGATCATCTGAAGATTCTGAGCTATGAAAACAAATCCATATGCCAAATCTATTACTGCTATCATAAACTACACCATGATGCTCTATATTTGCACAGTAGATAAAGTAATACATAGATAGATCATACAGTACGATTATTTCCACACCACATTTCTATAAAAATGAAACTAATGATGTAGAGAATGAAGTGGCTTCTTTTAGAGAAGTATATGGCTATATGCCAGACCATATTGTCAGCACTGAAGAATTGAATAAACAGGAATAGATTGAGGACAATAAAGAACATAAGTTTTCTAGTTCTCAGTCAGTTTTTTTAGATAAGTAGCAAAAAGTATAGGCTACAGCATCGTATGAACACCCATGCGCTGAATCCTGGCTAGGCTACAACATACTAAATTACTGACTACAACAAACCGCAGGGGGGAGACAAGAGGGGCTTACCGGCTGCGACGGCGAGGGGGATATAGGGTTTTGGCTGCAGCGCCGGCGGTGGCGAGATCGAGAGGCAGGGAGCGCCCACCCCGAAATTTCGCGGCGGCGCGCCGCCCGTCGCGTTCCTCCACGCCCGTAGATCAATTCGCAGGGGGGAGACGAGAGGGGCTTGGGCTTACCGGCTGCGACGGCGAGGGGGTTGGTGCAATCATATAAGATATGCGCTGCAGAGGATTGGTGCCGCAGAGGGCCCCTGGATCTAGGAGATGGAAAAGATGGGGGAAGTTTCTACGGAGAGGGAGAGGTAGATTAATCGGCAGTTTGGCTATTTTCTCGGAGGGCATAGGGACGATTGGCGGCAAATGAAAGTAATTAGTAATACAATAGGCGGCAAATAGATACCCGAACTACTTGTTTTGATTGGGACGGAAAACGTGGGGTGGAGCCGAGAAGGGGGTAAGCGGCGGCGGCAGGGTAGGTGGGGGGAGGAGGAGGAGGCGGCGGCGGGGGAGGTGGGGGGAGGAGGGAGGAGCCCGACCGCCCGGGTAGGTGGGGAGAGGAGGAGGAGGCGGCGGCGGGGGAGGTGGGGGGAGGAGGGAGGAGCCCGGCCGCCCGGGTAGGTGGGGAGAGCAGGAGGCTCGGAGGGAGGGAGGGCGCGGTGGGGGAGGCGGGACTCGGAGGTGGGAGGAGGAGGCGGCTGGGAGAGGGAGGTGGAGAGGAGGGGGGAAAACATGAGAGTCGCCCGGGTAGTTGGAAGTATTGTGGGCTAATGAATACAATCGAAAAAAATATGGTAAAATAATTTTATGTATGTCCGCATATGTATATTTATTGGTCTCATGTCATTATATGCTAAAAAATAACACGCCTAATATTATACATAACTGGAATATGTCAAAATTTAACACATCTAAAACCTTACTACATACCGTTTAGCTGTATCAACATATACAAGCGAGCAGTCGTTCTCCGAATGAGCTGAAAATTTCACACTGGACTCCCACCTGCACCGCTGACACGTCATTGCAATTCGCTGTCATAGTTCATTCTGTACAGCGCATGAGAAATCATGCAAGGTAGTGAGTACACCGTTTGGTTGTATCAACATATACAAGCGAGCAGTCGTTATCCGAATGAGCTGAAAATTTCACGCTGACTCCCACCGCACCGCCGACACGCCATTGCACCGCCATAGTTCATTCTGTACAGCGCATGAGAAATCATGGAAGGTAGTGAGTACACCGTTTGGCTGTATCAACATATACAAACGAGCAGTCGTTCTCCGAATGAGCTGAAAATTTCACGCTGGACTCCCACCGCACCGCCGACACGCCATTGCAATTCGCCATAGTTCATTCTGCACAGCGCATGAGAAATCATGGAAGGTAGTGAGTACACCGCTTGGCTGTATCAACATATACAAGTGAGCGATGTTCTTCGAATGAGCTGAAAATTTCACGCTGGACTCCACACCGCACAACCGACACGCCATTGCAATTCGCCACAAAGTTCATTTTGTATTGCACATGAGAAATCGAGAAGGCAATGCGATATCATTTGGCTATATCAACCTATGTGGGCCTGCAAGCGCAGCAGTCCTACTCAATGAGCTAAAAATTTCACGCTTGGCTCTAATCTGTACCGCTGACATGCCATTGGAGTTCGCCACAAAGTTCATTTTGTATCGCACATGAGAAATCGTAGAGGCAATACGCACACCGCTTGGTTGTATCAACCTATACAAGCGAGCAATGTTCTCCGAATGAGCTGAAAACTTCACGTTTGACTCTCATCTGTACTGCTGGCATGCCATTGGAATTCGCCGTCAAAGTTCATTTTGTATTGCACATGAGAAATCGTAGAAGGCAGTACGTATATCGTTTGGCTATATCAACCTATGTGGGCCTATGCAAGTGAGCAGTCCTACTCTGAATGAGCTGAAAATTTCACGTTTGGCTCCAATCTGTACCGTTGACATGCCATTGGAGTTCGCCGCCCAAGTTCATTTTGTACTGCACATGAGAAATCGTAGAAGGCAGTACGTACACGGTTGAACTATAGATATAGAGAAACAAAACTGATTTTTGAATCGGTCGGTTGGCCTATAGATATAGCGAAGAATCTGATTTTTGAATCGATAGCTTTTGACGGTTAGTTGTCGTCTAATAGCTTTGGGCCGTGTTTGGGCCTATAGATACAGCGAAGAATGCTGACATATATATTCCATTTCAAGCCCACAAGTGGTTTTTAAACTCTGTTACGATGATCTCTGCCTCACATTTGAACTTGGCAGTAGATGACAAACCGATGTGCATGATGCTGAGCAGTGGACACACACACTCGGACTAGCACTCATGATCCCATACTTCATCAACAATTTGCACAAACCAGGAACATTACGCCTGCCTTCATTTCATTAAGGATCAGTGCAAAACATGATTGTAACAGCATATGTTCATCGATTCTTTTTAATATACTAGTAAGCTCCCATACAGCATATTTTGCTACATGACACCAAAATAGACGCAGGTTGTTTTATCTAGCATGGAGTAGGAAGGAAGAGTAGCAGCAGTTTGTAATTTGATCTGCTACTGACCCACCTGTGAATCACCAAATCGAGAACCGACATAGACAACACCATTATCAAGATATGACACCACCAAGATACGTAGCATTAGCATTGCAGTAAACTATTGTCTCCTCGCCAATAATTATGACACCACCAAGTGGAGCCGGTACAGGTATTAACAGACCAGCACCATTGTCTAAATTGTTCTGCGACCAAGGACCCTCAACGAAGTCTTTGTCCTTCAATGCAACTTCGTATGTTTTAACATGTCTTGCATCTTTGTTATCCTGAAACATAGTATGGATAATGCAAATCATTAAGATCTGTTACTATTTTACTAAAAGCCAAATTATTTGTAACAGAATCCACAGAAGGTAGGAAACATAAAGAAAGAAGATTGTGCAGCCATAAAAAGAAGGTAGGTTTAGTTAGCGTTCCAAAAGAAATAAATAAATTATTTACTGTACATCAATGGCATAACTTAAAAAATTAAAATCAGCTCCAAAGTTTTATAGGGATAATGTCAACATCTTACAATAAGTACCAGAACCATCAAGAGTATGTTAGAAATGTTCTTTTTTTTGTAAGAAGACAACTAAGTAATTAAACCACTAGTATTGAACTGTGTTGACTGTTGATGTGTACAGACTAGAATCCCAAGAGCAATATCATATGTAAAAGATACAGAAAGCAAGAAAGCAGTAGATACTGTGTGTTAAATCAAAAGTAATTCATAACATATCCGCCAATCTTTAGTCTCAACCCTATGAACATCCAACAGTAACTTATTATATACTGTGTATAAGCACTGCAAGTTGTGACAACAGATGTGATATAAGACGATAACATCTGATGGTTGTTATAGGACAGAAATAAACATTCAAACATTAGAACAACTTTCGAGCCACCATGAGAAATGTTGGGGTTGGGCTTTATCTTGACTGACAAGCATGTAAAGTCACAGTAATAAAATAACCCCAACATTTTTATGCATAAATATAAATATAATAATTAACCCCTAAATAATTATAGTTACCCCACCGACGCTAAGCATGCACAGATGCTCCAATAATTATAGTTACAGACTACAATGTCACGTATTTTTTAAGACTATATCACTAAATGAATGTTTCTAGCAGCAAAAGCATTCAGTTATCATCGCCATAATGGTACCTGATATTGAAAGCTTCCTTCAGCTGTCCTTTGTTGTCAAATGGTATAACCTGCCAAGCAAGGGTTCCATTCAAGGAAAGGAAATATGAGCTACATATAAATTTCTCTTCTCAGAGATGAGAAAGTACAGACTGGTACCAAGGATGAATGCCCAAAATTCATAACAATCTAAGTAGCAGAAAAATTCTTTTGACTACAGGAGAAAAATTCATCAATTAAATCACAGCAGGAGCACTTGCATGGGAGCTTACTAGTATATTAAAAAGAAAGCTAATAGTACCGAAAGCCCAAGGCAAGTCTAATCGCTTCATCCGCCGCGCTCATCGCCCATGTCAAAGTATCTCGTGGGCTAACTCCCACCACAACGCTCCATCCTTCAGCTTTTGGATCTTCAACGTAAAATACTTGCTCCACTTGTGAAGAAAAGACAAAAGGATCATGCTCTAGTTTTTCTCCGGTGTGTATTTTTCGAGAAAATTCACAACGGTGAATCCAAACCGATCTTTTCAGTAAACCAAGACGATGATGGACATCATACCAATCACATTTGAAAAGCACAACCTTGTAGTCTCTATATGTCAATTCTATTATATCTGATAATCTACCATAATAATTAACCCCATCATCCGCAATGTTTACTACACCACTGCTTTTGTGTCGACTGCATACCTCACGACTCATAGTGTGAAACCTGAAACCCTTAATAATATAGCCAGATCTCACACCACATCTGCTGGTTTTGCAGCCAAAGCTTTGACCTTTCTCGTAATTCCTAGTCCATCGCCTAGGATAACTCTGCATAGAAGGAAGTTATTGTATCCATTTGTCATATTAAACTCATGGCTTGATAAGCAATTTCAACGGTGATCGCACCTTTTGTTCCAACCAATCAGAAAGTGTTCATTGATCAACTTCTCGATGGATGCGGTGTTAAAGTAGTTGAAGGACACAATTTTCTTTTCTCCTCATCCACAAACGCTCTAAAACAATAGGATTAGTTATCAAATGTCGGGCACCAAATTACTAAAAAGAAAAAAGGAGGAGAGAGCTATATTACGCACTTGCGGAATTCTTCAAGTTCATCACGATTGTCGCAATACGTGTCGATGTGCTGAACAAGAAGTCACTATCAAATTGACTTACGAGTAGCCTTTCCAATTGGTTCACCAGCACTATCAAACAAGTACATGTCTTTCATATTGTCTGAAGGTTCAGGGTTTCTAGCTGGTTTTGTAAAACGTGTAGTTCCTTGAAGAAATCTCGAACAAAATGTCATGCACTCCTCCATGCAATATCCTTCAGCAATCGAACCTTCTGGGTGAGCTCTATTCTTCACGAGTGCCTTTAGCCGAACAAAAAATCTAAATGCAATTATGAAGACATATTAGTTGGAAGGAAATATTGGTAATGTACGAGCAATAGGTAATTGCATACCTCTCCATGGGGTACATCCAGCGGTAATGAACGGGGCCACCGAGTTTAACTTCTTCTACCAAGTGCACCATCAAATGCACTGTCACAGTAAAAAATGATGGCAGGAAAATTCTCTCCATATTACAAAGTGTCATCACGATACTCTCTTGAAGTTTGCCCAGCTCATCAACATCTATCACCTTGGAGCATAACTTCTTAAAGAAATTAGCTATTCCAATAACTATTTCCATGACATCTTTGCTGGGGTAACAGGATCGAAGTGCCACTGGAAGAATGTCATGTAGTAAAACATGATTGTCATGACTTTTTAGTCCACTCAATGTACAATCTTTCATGTTGACACACCTAGAAAGGTTTGATGCATAGCCATCAGGTGTCCTGATGCTTTGAATTACTGAACAAAGAATCTCCTTTTTTTCCCTAGACATGGTAAAAGGTGCATCAGGCATAGTTTCCTTCCCTTCTTCATCTACCACGGGATGAAGATTATGTCGAATTCCAAGTTCCACTAAATCTAGTCGTGCATTAAGGTCATCCTTTGTTTTAGAACAGATATCCAATAAGGTTGCAATAAAGTTTTCGCACACATTTTTCTCTATGTGCATTACATCTAGATTGTGCCTTAGTTTGTTGTGTTCCCAATAAGGTAGCTTGAAGAATATCGACCTCTTTTTCAACCAATCTTCCGCTTCTTCTCATTCTTGCCACGATTCTCATCTAATTGTTTCTTTTCTCCTCCACTCTTACGCTATGCTTTTTATGGCTTTCATCTTGATTTTCCTTGTTCTTGCCTTTCTTTGTGTCCTTCGCTTTCTTTGCTATGCACCCCTTTTCCCTAACACAAACACTCGCCTTCTAACATTCTCAAAACAAAAGTACCATTCATTGTTTCAGTGCAAGTCCATCCTCGGTCATGCCATCAAACCGTGTCTTCGCCTTCGATATATGTGACCTTGTGGGAGCCATCGACGATGTCCCATATAGCACATCTTTTACCTTTCTTCAGGTGAAATGCTTTTGTTGCCGGACCACATGAAGGGCATGCATATGTACCACACGTGCTCCAACCATATAGGTAAGCTAATGCAGAAAATCATTTATAGTCCACGAGAGTGCAGCTCGGAGAAAATTTCTTTCCGAAGAGGCATCACATGTTTTCACCCACGCCACAACAATAAGAGCTCATCGATCAAGGGCTGCAAATATACATCAATATCGTTCCTGGAGAACTTGGTCCAGAATGATCATTGACAAAATTAAAGATGTTTGCTTCATGCGATCCAAGGTGGTAGGTTGTAGGAACAAGCATTCATCGCCATGTACTATGCTTTGAACTCATATTACGGAAAGGGTTAAATCCATCACTTGCAAGACTGAGGCGTACATTACGAGCATCCGCTGCAAAATCAGGATATCTAACATTAAAATCTTTCCAAGCTTCACCATCTGCAGGATGTCGTAGTTTTCCGCCTTTAGTACGGCCCTCATCATGCCATCGCATGTCATCCAAGTTTTCCTAGTTGAAAATAACCTTTGGAGCCTTGGTATCAATGGAAAATAACGCATCACTTTTGCTGGTTTCTTTTTCCTCTTACATTCAATTGTAGATCCATTCTTCTTATCATCTTTCCAACGAGCTCTTGCACACATCACAAAAATCTTGTTTAGTCTGCAGACTCTAAGAGCATGCAATCTTTAGGGCAAGCATGGATTTTCACATAGTCAAGGCCTAAAGCACGGATGATTTTCTTCACTTCATAATATGTCTTAGGTAGGTTTGCCTCGGGAGGAAGTGCAGCAGATAGTACAACTAGTAGTGATGTAAAAGATTCTTGTGTCCACCATGTAAGCACTTTAAGTGATATAAGGTGACCAAAAATGATAGCTTAGAAAATTTGCACCTGTATAACCTGTGTGTGCATCCTTCAAGTATCTTTCATACGGATTTTGTTCCCTCCCATAGCATCATCTTCTCACTGATTCACATCCTCATCCACAATATGTTCCATATTTGCAGATCCTGATTGAATATTATCCGCTTCACCATCGCACATACTTGGTAGTGACTGTAAGTTTCAGCCCAACCAAATGCAGCTCTGTAGAAGTTCTTGCATGCCATCTTGTACTTCTGCAGACCCTTGGGACACCAGTAGGCAAATTTCTAGTGTCATTTGGCACGTCAACAAATGCAAATGATGGCTGTCATACTTCTCGCCATGATGAACCTGTAGTATAACCTTGAATAATACCATCACATCTCAAATGTGTCCTGACTTCATCATGACTATGGTTTAATCTGTTTTTGCATTTTTTGCAAGGACAAAGTATCTCCCTATCATGTGGAATGTCCCGGTAAGCAAAAGCCAAAAATTGCTCAACGCCATCTTGATACGCAACCTCCCGTTTTGGCCTACTCATCCAACTTCGATCCATCTCCCTATATATGTCGAGCTGTCAAAATGAAATAAAATCAATCATATTTTTCTTTTCTTATTTTTTCAATGCATAGTTGTCAGAGGATGTATAGTACTTGGCTAGCATCAGCAAATTTGATTAAGCACCCTTTTCAACTAGATGAACTCACATGTTCTCAGATGATGATTATTACTTAGAATGTGAGCATCAAAATTAGTTTAGCAATTACATGATAAAAAACAGTATCATGGTTCCGATATCCATTAGTTTAAGTTAGTTCATTTACAGAAATCATCCCAAAATGCAGGTGTCTATAATCACCTGTAGTGGACCTTACTACACGAATGCTAGGGAGTCTTCCTAAATGAACTGATCATACCGACAATCTTAGTGTCTCACAATCATACTTGACGGTGATCATACATTCATACTGACAATCTCACAATGAACTAGGGGTGTAATCGGATCGGATCCGAACGGATATTGCTCAAACCGTATCCTAACCCATATTTTTTCCTCGGATTCGAAATCAGATACGGTAAGACCGGATACGAATACGAATTCGGAATATTCGGAGTTTACAATACGGTATCATCGGGCAGATATATATCGCTTACGGATCGGAAGCGGATAACATAAGCGGATAATAATATATGGCAAGAACTAACAAGGAGTCAGACTAACATTTTCACTCAGATCCCCAATGCTGAAGACGGTTCCTTCGCTTTGGTACTTCACATCAATGATTACAATTTAGTGAAGGGAAAATGTAAGCTAACCCTAGTTGGATACATAAATTATAAATCAAGTACTTTTGCTTCTTGAGACATGTAATGAGAGCTACTGTGATAGAAAGAGACAAGGTAATAAATACTGAAATTAACATAGCATCCACCATTGTTAAGTATTTTCCAACTGGTAGAATGAATAATCAAAATACCCACAATGGCAAACTGATCAAGCAATCCAATTTCACAAGAAACAGTAAATGAAGCGTACACACACAATAGAGAGTCGAGAACAAAGACTAATGAACCTACAATTCAGTACTTCACCATCTAACAACATCACATTAAATATCATATTCTGCTTTCATACATAATGATAGGTAATTTTCTCACAAATAAGCTGTCCCCGCCTCCATCGTGCACACAAAAAGAGCCTAGCCTTGAAAATAACAATGTATGTCATTGAGCAATGAGTATAACTCTATTCTTATATCTTGAACTTGTTTTCACAGGAAAATAAAAGGGCAAAAAAATGAATGCAATGGCATCGCAGAGAAGTGGAACCATATATACTCACCTTATCTATATCAACAACATATCATTTGGTACGCAGATAATACCATAAGTTTCCATCTTTAAAAAGGGAACCAGGTCATGATCAAACACAAGTCAACTAATCAATATTGCTAATCTGCTATCTTATTCTAACTAGTAACCAAGGATTCTTCTGCATGCAAACAGGAAATGATGAAGCTCACCGGAGTGGCCGGTGGGGCGGCGTCGCGGCGGATCTGCCGGAGCCGCGGAGGAGGCGCCGCGGAGTCGCGAGAGGAGGGAGGCACCGAGCAACCGAGGCGGGGGCGCCGCATCGCCGCGCCGCCGCGGCCGAGACGAGAGGATGGCCGAGGCGGAGATCCGCTGAAGATGAGGAGGCGATCGCGAGTCGCGAGAGCGAGAGGAGGCACCGTGGCGGCCGCGGCTGGGCGAAGAGGTGGCGGGGGCGGGGCGGTGCCACGCGATCAGCGGAGATCGGCGAGAGCCGAGAAGAAGAAGCGAGATCTGCGGGCCGAGGCGAGAGGCGGGGCGGCGCCACGGCTCACGCGAGTGGGCGGCGGTGGGGCTGGGGCGCGCGTCGCATCGCTGCGAGGCGGAATCGAGCGAGGCGCCGAGGCGCCGGGTGCGGGCGTGATGGGCCGCGAGGCGTGATGGGCCACGGTGCGCTGTCTGCTCGCTCGCCGATCGACATGTATATGAACGGTTGTAGATACGCTATTTAATGTGTCTAAATGCTATTGATGATTTAAATCGTATCTAACTCCGTATCATTTTGAGACGTGTTTAGTATCGTGTCAAAAGGCATATTTAGATGGTTATGAGCGATTGTATGATACGTTTTATGTCATGTCTAGATGCTATTGACGATTAAAAGTGTATTTAATACCGTGTCATTTTGAGATGTTTTTAATATCATGTTAAAAAGTGTCTTTATATATCTCTTAACAATAAAAGCGTGTCTAATGTCATGTCAAGTTGAGATGTTAACAAAATCATGTCAATAAGCGTCTTTACATGCCCATGTAGAGACGCTTTTAGCATGCGTTACTATGGAAGCGTGTCTAAAGGAGGGTTTTCTTGTAGTGAGTCAGGGCGTGTGCACACTTGAGCATACCGTAAGCTTCCGACAGTGAAGCATATGGAACCGCTTTCATTTGATCGATCTCATATCGTTCCCGGGCATTGAAAATCCCCATATCCGTCGCCCTTGACTATAGGTGCAGGTGAAGGACTACATTTATGCATACCAAATTTCTTTAAGACTTTCTCTATGTATGCCTTTTGTGACAGTCCCAATACCCTTTGTTTCTATCTCGGTGAATTTCGATCCCTAGAACGAACGGCTTCACCAAGATCTTTCATATCAAAGTTTGAGGACAAAACTTCTTTGTCTCCAGAGCGCACTAACATCACTACTAGCTAGCAGGATATCATCCACATACGTGATTAGGAAGATAAACTTCCCATCTTTAAACTTTGCATAAACACGCTTGTCCTCTACATTCTCTTTAAACCCAAATTTTCTTATTGTACTGTCAAACTTCAAGTACCACTGTCTTGAAGCTTGCTTTAACCCATAAATCGATTTCTTTAGGCGGCATCTCATTCTTTCATTTCCTTCCACGACAAAACCTTTCGGTTGTGCCATGTAAACATTTTCCTCCAAATCTCCATTAAGAAATGCCGTCTTTACATCCATCTGATGTAACTCTAAATCATAATGTGCTACTAATGCCATTATGATTCTGAAGGAATCTTTACATGAGACTGGAGAAAAGGTCTCATTGTAATCAATCCCTTCTCTTTGCGTAAAGCCTTTTGCCACAAGTCGCGCTTTGTATCTTTCTATATTCCCTTGGGAGTCATGCTTTGTCTTGTAGACCCATTTACAGCCTACTGTTTTGGCTCCTTTAGGAATAATTTCCAAGTCCTGCACTTTATTAGTCTTCATGGACCTCATTTCCTCTTCCATGGCCTCAAGCCATTTTGAGGAATTTTCGCTTCATGGCTTCTTCAAATGAGGTGGGATCATCCTCCATTTGAAATTCCTCTGATGATAAATCTGATAATCATCGAAATAGCTGATCTTCTTACTCTTTGAGACCTCCTCGGCCTCCTCAATTGATACATTTTCTGCTTGAGGTCATTGTTGCTCTCCCTCATCGTGGGCAATAGGTTCTATAGGATCCCGAAAGACAGTTCCTCATTCTCACTCATTGTTGCCACAGAGGAACAATAACAGTGCCGGCACCACAGTTGTCTTGCACCGTCGGTGCAATGACAAAGCAGTAGTGTGAAGAATGGCTCTTGAATCATCGGATCGCGCATACACCCGCTTCTCTTCAAGGTCAATCTCACGAGCTACCATGCTCCCCTCATCATTTCATCCTCTAAGAAGATAGCGTGTCTCGCTTCTACAAACTTTGTATATCCGTCGACAAGAGAAACGATAACCTTTTGACTTTTCAGGGTAGCCAATGAAATGACAACTTCATCGCTTTGGGATCAAGCTTCCCAAGGTTTGGGTTAAATACTTTAGCCTCAGCAGGACTCCCCCACACACGTAAGTGGTTTAGTGAGGGAACTCTTCCTGTCCACAACTCGTACGGTGTTTTGGGCACCGACTTACTAGGCACTCTGTTGAGAATATGAATGGCGGTTTTCAACGCCTCCATCCATAAACTCAATGGCAGTGTGGAATAGCTCATCATGCTTCGCACCATATCCATCAGGGTACGGTTGCGTCTTTCAGCTACTCCATTTTGCTGAGGTTCGCCCGGCATAGAATACTGGGCCACTATACCATTTTCCTGTAAAAACCTTGCAAAAGGTCCAGGAACTTGTCCATATGGGGTATGTCGATCGTAGTACTCCCACGATCGATCGGACTATCTTAACCTTTAAATCGTGTTGGTTTTCAACTTCACCTTAAATATCTTGAATTTATCTAAGGCTTCATTTCTTTCTTTGATTGGATAAATATATCCATAACGGAGTAATCATCCGTGAATGTTACGAACGAGTCATAACCATCCACACTTTGTACAGAAAAGGACCACAAATGTCCGTGTGAACAATTTGTAGAACTCTGTGCTTCTTTTAGCGTCTTTTTAATTTTCTTTACATATTTTCCTTTAATGCATTCTCTGCATTGTTCTAAGTCCGAGAACTCTAATGGAGGAAGAATGTCATTCTTTACTAGTCTTTCTATTCTCCCTTCAAATATGGCCTAAACGACAAGCTATAATTTTGACAACTCATCTAGAGTTCTCTTTCGTTTCTGCTTACATTCGTGAGACGAGGATTCAATCACTTTCTCGCACGCAACGTTCTCATTATTGCATACGACATTCACATCATCACATAATGACAACAAATAAAGCTCATTCTGTAAAATGGCAAGACCAACACATTCTTTATTAAACATTATTTCACACTTGCCATTTCCAAAATTGCAATCATAACCATCTTTGTCCAAATTTGACACACTAATCAAATTCCTCTGTAAAGAGGGTTCAAAAAGGACATCTCTAAGTAAAAGAGTGGAGCCATTAGCTAATTCTAATGAAAGATCGCCAACGGCTTCAACTTCAGCTTTGACTCCATTTGCAACTTTAATGCATCTTTCGCTTCTTTGCGTAGTCCTCGCCGAACGGAATCCTCAGAATGAATTAGCAACATGAACAGTTGCTCTGAGTCAATCCACCAAGTGGTTTTCGAATATTGCACATACAGGGATTCATTTATAAAGGTAATAATGTTCTCACCTTTCTTTGCCATTATCATCTTTAAATAATCAGGACAGTTCTTCTTGTAGTGTCCTGTCTTCTTGCAGTGAAGACACTGGTCTTTGTCTACAGCAAATTTATTCTGTTGGGGCTGATGGACAGAGGCTTTTCCCTTGCTCTTTGAGAAAGAGGTACTGTTAAAGCTCTTTTTCTTGTTATCCTTCACATAGTTGATGGATCCACCATGTGAGGATTTGATTCTTTCCTCCTCTTGCACACACATAGCTATGCATTTCTCCAAGTCCCATTTCTCGGGCTGCATATTGTAGTTGACAACAAATATGTCAAACTCTTTGGGCAAGGAAGCAAAAACCAAATGAATAAGGAACTCATCCTTGAGAGCCAAATCCATTGGTTTAAACTTGGATGCCATGTTGCTCATCCTCGATGTGCTCTCTTATGCCATCGCCACCACCGAGTACCTTTCTGTCACAAGTCGTTTAATCACCTGTAGCATAAGTCTTTGAAGAGCCAGAACGGCTCTTTATCCTCTCAAGGTACTCGTGACAAGAAGAGACTCTGCGATTGAGCCCACAATAGCAGGCTCAATCGTGTTCTTTATCACACCAAACATTTCTTGTTGGCAAGTGACCCACTTTTTATGATCAAGATCATATGACATCTTTATGGGAGCATAGTCCCTCTGTCTGTCCGCTAAGCAAGATCACCTCATTTTCGTCCCTCACCGGTGCCACAGCTCGTGGGACACGGTGTGGTGACTACCCACCCACCTCACCAAGATGAAGGCCAAGTCAATCTTTTTCTTCCATTCACCGTAATTATCTCCTTTGAGAATGTGGATATCCCTGATGTAGCCCATCAAGGAGTATCCTCCTGAAACCATAATCCATATATAGTGAGAACATTTAAATATTAATAACAGCAAAATTATATGCCTTATTTCCAACGTTGGTCGAAAAGTACGACATACAATTTAAATCAATTTTATCTATGCATTAAATCTACATCACCGTTGGGCAAAAATAGAAATAATGTATAAAATCATCAATTAAAAATTTATAATACTGTTATTATCAATGTTGGTCAGAAAATAACAATATCATAAATCTCTGGAAATTATCTCTATTTTTCCAAGATTAAATTCTCCCGTTGGTTCGAATTTAATAATGAAAAATCAATAAACATTAACTTTTGCAGCGGAAACTGTAATTATTCTAAAAATAATTCATTTCACAGAAGCATTATACTGTACACAACAATATCTGGAAAAATTAACACGTTGGTGCAAAAAATTTCCAGAAATTTTGGTTCAATTTTCATTCAAATACACTCAAAATAGCTTCTGAAAAACAATAAACATCAAAAATCGGGTTTACTGTTCAAAATGCCAATTCGGCCTGCTCCTTCCTTTTCGGCCGCAGCCCACTAGGCCAGCTCCCACGCGCAAGTGGCCGGCCCAACTAGAAAACGTGCGGCCCATAGCCCACATGCCCCCTCAGCTCATTAGTGCCCGCCCGATCTCGGCCACACAACAAAATCCGACGGCTCGGAGTGAAAAACGCCCGAGCAAAAACCCCCCGCAGGCCTCAAACCCTAACCCTAGGGGCATTAGCCCAATCCCCACCCGAAAAACACGGCGCCCAGCGGCGGCGCAAGAGGAAAGGGCGCAAGGGAGGGCCGGCGGGGGGAAGGGGGAGACAGCACGCAGCTGCTCGACGGCGCCGGGCTCGGGCTCGGAGGCGGCGGCGCCCGCGCGGCGGAGCGGCCGGCGAGCTCGCAGACCACAAGCGGCTGCGCACCATCGGCGGCGACCCACCATCCGAGCGGCGGCGCAACAAGGCGCGCGCGACGCGAGCAGCGGCCCCGACGGCCCCCAAGTGGCGGCGCGGCTGCCCCGAGCGAGCACGGTGGCGCGCGGGCGGCGACCAAGGAGGCCACGGCGCCCCGGCGCTCGACGTCGGCTCGGCGGCGGCGGCCCCGGCCCAGCGTGAGTCCCTCTTTCCCCTTTTTTCCCTTTTTTTTTGATGTTTCTTTCCGATCCGGGGAAGCTAGGGTTCGAGATTTTTCGATCTTTTCTTTTCCGCACGCCGGCCAACCGACGGCGGTCATCTGTTCTTTCCCCATCTAGATCTACCCTTAGGCCTTGCTCTGATACCATTGTTAGCTATTGGGACTCCTAGGGTTTAGATCTAGAGGGTTCTATACGGGTTCAAGTGATACCGAGAGGGAGAGAAGGAGACTGACCGTCGGAGGGCGTGGAGGAAGAGGTGGCCATCTCAGTTTGTCGGTGACGACTGCGCACGGGCAGCGGCGGTCGGAGTTGAAGGAACGGCTGCGGTGGCGACGGGTGGCGCGCGCAGCTCGTGTGAAGAAGACGGCGGTGGATGTTTCCCGTCGCTGGAGCGCCCCCTCAGATCGGGTTTTAGGGTTTGTTGGTGGGGAAGGTGGCGGCACGGTGAACCTCGTCGTGCGTGCCACCCCGGCCCCCCACCTCTCTTTTATATGGCGCTGGCGACAGGGGCCCACCAACCAATGGGCTGGGCGCCCCCGATCAGGGCGCGGTCAAGGGGTGGGCTTTGGCCGTTGGGCCAAAGCCCTGAGATCACTCTAACAATTTAAACCCCAATTTCCCCTGTGCTGCTCAAATTTCCCGCGGAAAAGAAGACCTCGCCGCAGGTGAGAATGTCGCCTCCCCGGCCGCCGCTGACCCAAAAAATGGGTTCCCAGCATTCCCCTGAGTCCACCCATAGTCCCAGTTCCCATCGCAAGTCGCTGTGGTGCCGTCGCTAGCTCCCGCCGTTTTGCTCTGCTTCCTGTGCACGCGCACGAGCGCTGGAGATGAAGAACAGTGCCGGGCGGCATTGTTCCCTTCGACCCGCAAGCCGAGTGCCCGAAACCCGCAAGTAACAGTAGTCACCCGATAGCGCTTAAACCGACCCGCTATGAACAGTAGAGATCCGGTATGAACAGTAAATACCCGAAGTGAATATTAACCAGACCCGTTAAGCCTTTTTAAAGCCCAAAAATACAAATTTATACCCATTTTGACCGTTTCGAGCCCGCCAACCCATTTCTTAGGCCCATTCCACCATTTGAACCTCCTAAAAATCCTAAACTTATTTTATTTGGTTTTTTCGAATTTTATTTCTTTATTTTCTTTCTTTATTCCTAGCTCATTTCCTTCGAGCGTGGAATTAAATATTATTTCTTTGCTTTGCGCTAGCACACGATGTTGAAGACCAACTAATTCAAGGAGGAGGAATCAAGGATCAAGCTCAAGAAATCAAAGAATACGAAATTGTCGAAATTATAAATCCGCAAGGCAAGTCACATGTTTTTAATCATGTTGAACCTACTTTCTGTTAATTACTATTTATCAGTATTTTTATTATGCTATTTACACACTGTTATTTTATGTACAAAGATTGTTTCAAATGACATGCTATTAGTTAATGTCCTTCCACCAGAAAAAGCCCTGTTCAATTTAATCGCCATATTCACCTTGACAAATCCTAGTAATATTAAAAGTATTACTAATGTAATCATGGTAGTTTAGGAAATTGACAAATATTTTACTACTAAAAGTCTTGATGTTTTACCAATAGAATTTTGAAAGAATCAATGATAAGATGTTACAGAAAGCCATGAGTTGGCTGAGCCCATCCTAGAATGGGAGTTGTGTTGTGAATTGATAGCAGTGTCGTGGACACTGGGATGTGAATTTGTAGATGAAGTTGTTTCAGTGAAAAGTAAGAATTAAAAATCTTATACCAAGTGAAGAACATAGTGATCGCTCAACCACAAGCGTTGACTTGTCAAACCTGGTTTAGTAGCTGTCAAATCGATTCTCTAACGGAGTACAACCAGTTAGTATGGAAACGGTAAAACCATACTGAACAACGTTAGATCCTTCCAGGACGGGTAGTCTGGCCTTAGTGGCGGATATCCAGGTTTGAGTTGAGATCTAACGGGTACCAAAAAGTTGGTATGAAAACGGTAAAACCATACTGGACAACGGTAAATTCCCTCAGGACAGGCAAAATATCTGGCCATATCGATAGATAAAATGTCTGGCCGTGTCGGCAGACACCTGGGTCTGTGTTGGAGTTTATCGGGTAGAGCCTACATAAAGAAATGAGCAATGAAACAACCTAGTTTTCTCAATTCAGTCATGAGAGTTGAGGAACCTTGTGGGTAAAGATGGGCAACTCTACAGAGTCATTTACAAATAGTATTCGAATACACCGTACTGTGTTTAATGGGTGATTCCAATAAGCAAGGCATAAGTAGATTTGGAATGGTTTTGGAAATCTGAAAGTGTGTGTTAAATCAAGTTTGGAAACCCCCCAATTACCTTAAGAAGTTTGTGATTTGATATTTCATATTTAAAAGCAAAGTGTTTACAAACAAAATTGCATCCACCTAAAATAATAAACTGCTTTACCTCACTCCATGGCAATCTCCTGCATGTAGTTAAATATCATTTCCATGTGACTTGTTGAGTACGGTTGGTTGTACTCAGTCTTGCTTTATTTTCCCCACCAACACAGAGATCAGAAGAAGAAAGGATGTTACAAATACTCGTGTTAGGGTTACAGCCGCACTCAAGCATTCCTGTGGAGTTTTCTTTGGTTCTTCTGATTGTAAGTCAAGTTTTGGGCTTGGACGCCCTTAGAGCAACTCCAGCAGGGCCCCTACTTGAGCCCTCAAACCTCATATTTGAGAGCCAGAGCAAAAAAAACTGAACTCCAGCAGGGCCCCTACTTGGCTCTCAAAAATAGGAGGCCTCTCAAATGAGGTCTCCAAGCCCTCATTCCTAGGGGCCCCCTACTCCGGCTCTCATTTTTCAGCTTTCCTCATTTTTTGTTGAACATTTGTGCTTTCAATTTAAATTCGGAACAGATTTGAATTTAAATTTGAATATTCGTATTTGAATTCATATTTGAATTCGGAACAAATTTGAATTTAAATTTGAATATTCGTATTTGAATTCGTATTTGAATTTGGAACAAATTTGAATTTAAATTTGAATGTTATGTAATGAACTTTGTGCTTTCAATTTAAATTCGGAACAAATTTGAATTTAAATTTGAATATTCGTATTTGAATTCATATTTGTGCTTTCAATTTAAATTCGGAATAAATTTGAATATTCGTATTTGAATTCATATTTGAATTCGGAACAAATTTGAATGTTATGTGATGAACTTTGTGCTTTCAATTTAAATTCGGAACAAATTTGAATTTAAATTTGAATATTCGTATTTGAATTCATATATTTAAATATTGTCCTTCATTGTGAAATCATAAATATTTTATTGTGTATTGTGCTTTTGTCCCATACATATGCATATAGTGTGTGAGGAAATAGAGAGAATTGAGAAGTAGGGGCTCTGTTTTGAGGGCTCCTACTGGAGTGCAGCCCAGAAAACAAGGCCCTCAAAAGTAGGGGGAGCTCTCAAATGAAAAGTAGGGGCCCTGTTTTGAGGGCTACTGCTGGAGTTGCTCTTAAAATTGTTAAAATTGACTGTTAAGTCTTTATTTTAATCAAATTAACCCTTTTAAATGTTCGTGAGCAGGCATGATACTTCTTTTGTCCATAACTGAACTCCTGAGCTGTTACGGAAGGAATGACATCCCCGTTCTCAAAAACGGGGGTGTTACAAGTACTTATAAACCCTGAAGACTATGTTAATTAAAGCCTTTTAGTTATGATAGCCCAGCATTGTGAGTCAATTTCTTGAATATTGCAGCACGAAGTGCCTTGGTGAATAAATTTGCCAGATTCTTACCGGAGCAAATATGTTGGACTACACTATGAGCATGTAGCGACCACGAAGCTGGTCAGACTGCCGTGTTGCTAAGTAACTAATATCAACAGAACCACGGTGCTGACCTGCGCATTTGTCGAGCCACGGTGCAGAGTAAAGTGACACTTTATCGGGTAATGTACCCAAGGCAAGGTATTCTACCAAAGGTTGCGGAACGCCACATCGCTACGGAACATCTTTTTGAAGATCATGAACGAAGGAAAACTTTGGCGAAATATGTTTCACACTTCTCCTTTAATGTATCATTGTTTCAGTTGAGTGATGCATGCCACATTGTCCAAAGTTTTTTTTCTCTATTTTACCTCTATTATATTTCAATATAAATTTGAGAGTAGATCACTCTTAGACACAGTTAACAAGGGCGGTGCTTGGGTTGATAAACTGACCGAACCTTTAGGAGATAACATTTCACATGTGTGTGTTGCATTTGTGCATTGAGGACTCTGTGAGCTTTGCACCTTGATCCAGATAGACAGAATGCAAAATGCTTCCAGCACGGTTTGCAACATTTTCAAGATCAAAGGTAAGGAAGCAGATGTCCTTATGCGAAGAAATTAAGGATGAAAAACTGCCATTTATGTTTGGCAGATATCTAAGGAGGAAACTTCTTTTCTTCATGACACAATAGTAGTACCGCACTTTGACTCCACGTTTATGCACTGCCGAAAAATCTCATCAAGATGATTGCATGAGAGATATTTCAAAGGGCAATGCTTTCATCAAGCCACTCTGGCAAAGCAGGGCCAATTTTATCCCTCTCAAGCAAGCCACTGTAGGATCTTAAATCTTACCGGTTAATGGGCTAAAAAATTAACGCAATCTACCCAACCGAATCAAGCATACATAGCTAGTCCATAAACAGATGATGGAAGCATGGGACACAAGTTGTGTTTATTAGTTAGTTCAAGGCCAGTACAATATATGAAGTCCTTGGAGTAAGAAGGGCTCCTAGTGGTGTACATATAAAGGGAGACAGAACAAAGACTGTATAAAGAGGGGTTTGTGTTATTTATATGGTCTTATTTATACATTCATTATACCGCATGGTCATATTTATATGGTCTTATCCCTGCTTCCAATGTGCCGAAGAGGTGAGATGCAACTTAGTCGATGCGCATGGTGGACTAAGCTCGCCTCGTGGGGCTGAAGTGGTCACAAGTGACAACATCCCCCACACATGGCAACCCTGTATGGCTGTATCATTCCATTACAAGACCCTTTGCTCAATTACCTTCTGTGAACCAACAATCGTGGACAATTCTAAATTCTAATGATCCAGATGCGTAGCTTGTCATCTATGAATTCTACAGATTTTTTTATCCTGTGATATGATTCCTCTACTACCGAAGGTTCCCACTCTATAGAAATGATCGGAGAACCATCGGGTGAGGTTTTGGTGTAGCACGGTATACCACCCTTGATGCTATATTACTTAATTAACTAGCCAAATTGCATACGCAATTGAGCAACTATTTAAAAATATTGTTGTAAGCCCATGTAGAGATTACGCCATAGTTTGTGATGAGTATTTGACTCTTTGGTTTGGTTGGGTTTGGAGTTTGAAGTTTGCTTTTGAAAAGAGTGAAAAAGATTCGAGGTTGTTTTGGAGTATGACTGTGACACCCCATTTTTAATTTGGTTAATTGCCTCGTTTTACTTGGTTATTAGAAAGTTAATCTCAAAAATTCAAATTTTAAATTTAAATATCTTAGCCCAAAACCCCCTTTTTGGCCTGTCCCAATTTCCTCTCTTTTCCTCTCCTCCCAGGTGGGCCAGCCTTCTCTACCCCCCCCCCCCCTTTTCTTTTCCCCCCAGCCCAGCCCCTTCTCTTTTTCTCCCGGCCGGCCTGCCCCCTCTGGGGCCCGTTCCCCTTCTCTCCTGGGCTTCGCCCGGCCCAGCGCGGCCCCCTCCTCCCCGTCTTCTTCCTCGCGGTGCCCGCGCTCTCTCCCTCTTTCTCTCTCCCGTCCGCGCTGCCTGCTCTCCGCCCGAGCCAAACCACTATGCCGCCCGTGGTTTCCCCGAGCGTGTTCACCCCGTGCCTCCCCGTGGCAGCTCCGCCGCAATCCCCGGCGCCCCCGCCGGCCTAGGCTCCCGGCCCCCTCACCGTAGGCGCTCCGCGCGTCGGCTCCCCGTTCGTCGCCATGGCAACCCACTGGAGCCGCCCCCGGTTTCGCCGTCCTGGCCACGTCGCCGCTCGTCAAGCCCGGCATGGCAGTCGCCGTCGCATTCAATGGGCGGCAGTGGAGCCGCGTCCTTCCCCACCTCCCCGATGTCGTCGCTCGGCGTCCGCACGGCCCCGTGTCCGCGCCGCCGCGCCGCCGTACCCGAACCGTAACAGCCGGACAGCGTCGCCCATACCTGCGCGCCATCCCTCCTCTGTGCGGCCATGAGGGCGCGGTACGCCACCCATGTCGTCCGTCCACCCTAGCAGCGCCTAGCTCCGTCACCCATTGCCCCCCCTCGGGTACGCTACAGAAGCGGGAGCTCCGCCGCCCATACCCGCGCCCATACCTATACGACACCTCCCCGCGGCTATAAAATGCAGCCGTTGCCAGAGAATTTCCCTTCTCCCACCTCCTTAGCCACACCAAAAACTCACCACCACCGGCGGCCGTTCTTCGGGCCGCCACCGTCGCCAGCGTCCTCCGGCGAGCCCCGCGCGGCACTGCCCTTCTCCCCGACCCTTTTACCTTCTCTAGAAGCTCCCCTCGCGCCTAATCGGGGTTTTTCCCCTCTCTTTGCAGCCGCCGGCCCCTATTTCTTCCCCATCTCCGACCATCTTCGCCGCCGCCAATCCAAGGGGTCCCCGGCCGATTCCTCGCACAAGGAGCACCCTCGCCACCCCAGGAACTCGACCGAGCCATCGATTGGGAGCTCCGCCGCCACGTCTTCTCTGGCACCGATCGACCCCCACCGCCCGTGGAGCTCACCGACGCCAGCCACCTCCACAGCCTCCTGAGCTCCGCTCTCTTCATCGGTGAGTTTCTAATCGTCTCGAGAAGCTCCCTTACCATTCAATTGCACCCCCGTGGCCGGAGTCGCCCTCCCGAGCGTCCCCTGGCTCCGCCGCCGCCTAGCTCGCCGCCGGCGACCTCCCGGCCCACCTCGGGCCGATTCACCCCCGCCGTCGGATGTGCACGGTGCTGGGGGCTCCGTTTTGGGCATCTCCCCATGCGGCCATGGCCTCCCTCGCCACCGGCAGACCTCACCGTCGCTCGCCCGGAGGAGCCCTGCTCCCGGGCTAATCCACGGTTAACCGCTAACCGTTGGGGTTAATGGCCGTTAATCCACCAACTGACAAGTAGGCCCGGTGGTTTTAAAACTTAATCCGAGCCACTGTTCACACAGTAACTTGGCCCCACGTGTCGGTCTCTGGCCGATTTTCAGAAAAGAAAATAATTAAAATGTCGTGGGCCCCGCATGTCATACACTGTGATTTTTCCGAAATAAAGATTAATCTGAAAATAAAATAAAACTCAGCGGGACCCATTTGTCAGAGAGTGAACTCTCTCTCCCCTTTTCATTTTTAGGATTTTCCGAAAATGAAACTTCAAGTAGCTCTATCTCCCTCATCGTAACTCCGATTCGGGTGAAACTTGTTTCTAAATTTTTCTAAATTCAAGCTCTTTCTGTTGGTTGTGGTTTGGTTTATTTTTGAGCTGTTTTGCTTATTATTTTATGCTTATTTTGTTCTCTTTGCTTGTTGGGTGTGCTTCGGTTTCTCCTGTTCGAGTAGAGTTTGAAGCTGCCCCCGAGCCACAAGAAGATCCACTCCAGGACCAGCACGATCCTACTACTCTAGACCCAGGCGAGTCAGCATTTTGATCATTTTGCTCCTAAGTTTCTCACAAAATTATCTTCATTTACCTTACTCAAAATATGCATTCGCTATTTCATGTAATAATATGTTAAGCGTTAAGGTAGTTACATGCCCACCTGACATTACAATAAACTTAATATGCCATTCCTTGATAACTCGAATTACTCGCTCCTTGTCACCCTAGAAAATAAGGTTAACTTTAATAGTTATAGGTCAAATTAAAATGCCATGTTGTTGGTCTAAGTCCGTGGTCATGTACCACGATCATCAATCTTTAAACAAATATGAGAACTTGTTTTGGGCAATCACGGGATGTACATGACTGAATACTTTGTAACTAGTTAGTTTATGCTTCTCAAAACCCTCAAAACCTCGCTATACCTGCAGGCGGGTGGTAAGAGTGGTTGGTGCTGATGTCGCACGAGAACCCGTGGTTTGTGAAATGAACCGCCTGGACAAATTAAGGACCGAATCTTGTGATGACCTCCTTGTGTAAAACCGTATAACCACAAGTCTATATGGGTACGACCTAGCTGATTAACTTGCAAGGGTTTAGTTTAGATATCATCACGGAAGATGGGTCCCAGAGCACTGGTTTACTCATACGGCGCAAGAGGGGGCTTCTGACTGTGGTGGATGTAGCCCTTCAGCGGTGAAACCTCAGCGGGGTGGTATCTAGCTAAAACGGAGTAAGGTAAAGGCTTTGTGATAAACCATCTGGGTCTCATGCCTAAGGAAGCATGTTGGCTATTAAGATGACTTATCTCTTGTGGTGAAAGTGTACAACCTCTGCAGAGTGTAAACTATTCGAATAGCCGTGCCCATGGTCAAGGGCGGACATGGGAACCCACTCGAGTTAGTTCTATTTGAAAAACCTTTTGCGGTTGGGAAGAAAACTGGTTGGAGGGAAGTACTCCAAATTCTGAATCTTTCCTGGAGGGAAGTACTCCAGTGTTAGTATGGGTTATCCAAACTAAAAATCTAGCATAGGTGGTTGGAGCCATGAAACTGGTGGATGGAACCAGCACCGTCTTATACATACTACACAATTTTCAATCTTCAAAGAATTGGTTATTAAAAAGGCTAGAACATAGGATTTGTAATTAAGTTATTTGCAACTGTTGCTTTACGCAAACAAAAGAGCCTAAGCCTTCCTTGTATAAAGCCTTGCATACTAGTATTTGCATTCTGTATGTTGGCTCGCAGAGCACGGTTGTGTGTGCTCATACTCGCTCTCTACCCCCCTTTTCCCAGAGTTTGCCAATCAAGATCAGTATGAGTACTACCCGGACCTAGCTGGCGAAGGGAATGAAGATGGTGGTAGCTAGGCTAGGATCTAGTCTCTCCTTACAGTCTGGCCGACCAATCTAATTGGAAGGTGCCCTTAACATTAACCAGGTCCTCTGGGTAATATTAAGCGCACCTAGGTTATCCCGGTCGCTTGCCTGTGGGGAGATGAGCCCCTCCCTTTTGCTTCCGCCAATAATGCAATGGTACACTGAACTTTTGTGGCCCGAAGGCCCCTTTTGTAATACTTGTCCTTATATGGGACCTGTGTACTTTGGTATTGTAATATTATGGCCTGTGCCGTGTGTGAAATGAATCAGCAATGTATCTGTGGGCACTATCTACTGATCCAGGGACTAGTGCATTAAATTCACAGCCCGGGGTCCGACAATGACAGATCCTCTAAGTAGGGTGGATGATCTGGGTCTGCCGAACCTTTGCGTTAGATCATTGATCCAGAGGGTATTCGAGGTGAAGTCGGCGTGAGTCGAATCATCAAGGTGAGCCAAACCATTGGGTTGGGTCATTGGTCCAAAGAGTGCGTAGTTTCAATATTGTTTGGGGTGGATCATCTGAGTCACCCGTACCATTGGGGGCAGACCATTGTTCTAGCAAGCACGTTTTTGGTGTTTTGGGGTATTTCAGAATGTTCGGTTGTTCAGGTGATCATAGGGCCTTAATGTCTTTTGAAGAGGACTTCAAGATAAGTCTATTGATGATGTTTTAGGCTTATTGGGGGAGTTGTTTATGATGAGATCATACTATGCATTGCTTTGCTTGAGTTATAGTGCATATGGAGCAACGATGGTGTGTTGAGTCATAGCTTGATCCTAGGGGTTAGGATCAGAGTGTGTGTGTGTTATATGATGTATGTTTTTACTAACAAAGTCTAGTGCATGGAATTTATGCTCGAAGTTAGTTGCTTGGTTTTTGGATGTGTAGGTTGCTTGTAGAGCAATGATGGTCAACACCATGACCAGAACTAAGTGGGAGAGCTGAGGTCCATGTGGTCATGTAAGTCCGGGTGATGCTATGTATCTCTAGTGGGAGGCATGAAAATATAAGGATTATGAAGAGGCAAGTTGGTATATGTGGTGCACCAAGTGACTTGGGGCCGATGCGAGTAGAGATGGTCTAGTGGGATCCATATGTGTGAAGACTTGCTGGTGCCATGGGCTACGTGTTGAAGCATGCGGAGAAGTTTTGGTGTGAATGAATGGAAAAAAGTCCGTAGATGGGTATTTTGGTAAATTGCGCAATACTAGAAAAGTAAAGAGATGCTAAACCGCGGCACATGGAGAAGCAATTTATGTCAAGCTCAGGTGCATAAGTAAGTGGATTGGGTTATTAGAGTGTTATGCTGAAAAGCGCTTTGAATAGCATGCTCAAGTGTTAAGTGAAAAATCTGTTATGATGTTGGGTTATCGGGTTTGTCCATATGTAAGTGGATGATATCCACTTAGTGGTTCACATATAGGGTTTTGGAGATAAGGAGAGATATGCCTCCCTTATATAAAGAGATGAGAGGATGTGAGGAAACTTTAGTCTTGAGTCTTGTACTCATGAATAGGTTGAGAGGGTGAGCTAGAACATGAGAAAAATCATGAGTTGTGTGTTCTCTTAAGTGAGTTCTTGTCCTTCCATAGGAGTGGCTATAATCATTCCTTTTCTACTAAAAATAGAAAACTCAATTTCGTGCAAGTGCTTATTCTTGTGTTCTTTGAGATTTTACGTTACATGTGTTTGATTTGCTTGAGTTTTCTCTCTTCATAATCTTGTTGGTTGCCAAGGACATGTAAGTGGTAGAGAAACTTCTTGGAGGTCACATCCTATCCTTTTAGGCATTAACTATAGAAAATTCTGGGAGTTGCCCGAATTTTAGCTTGGAAAGAATGCAATCTTGTTCTTGTGGTTAAGGGGCTTTTAGTTTGGGACTTGTTGTGTTAAAGAGTGCTAAGATGTGCACAATCTTCCTTAGTCTTGTTGACTTGAATCCTCTCACAAGCAACTCAAGATCATGTTTGTTTGGTTTTTTGCCTACTTTTGATGCTCTTTGGCTTCGAAGTGAAAAAGGTTAAAAATTTGGAGTGTTCTTTTTCGATTTGTTGTTGGAATACTTCATGAGGTCCAATATTAGATGTGTGTCAAGTTTAGTGTTCTTTTTCGATCTATTGATGGAATAGTTCCTAAGGGTCAACATTAGATGTGTGTCAAGTTTAAGTCATCTGGAGCCTTGATTTGAAACTTGTGTAAGTTTTTGTCTCCAGCTATACTGTTGTGCTGACCCGGATCATCCGCCTTAAAGTGTTTCGACAGCTCATGCTGCCTTTTTGGTTTGGGTTTTTGTGGGGGCATCCAGCGTGGCCACGTGGGGCATCGTTGCACGGAGCCACCGAGCAGGAGCAGTCGATCGGTAGATCGAGCAACCAGCAGCGCTACTGCGGCCGTCTAGCGCCAGATTGGTTGCTCTCCCTGCTCCTCCCCTGGGAGCTCATCGCTCTCAAGGACCAGTCGTCCCTTACGGCCTCACCCCTGATGGCCTAGCGCCAGATCTGGAGGCAGAACTGCAGGAGGCGCCAAATCTAGAGCGTCGTGCCATCACGCTGAGCTACCGATAGGGCAGCAGCTAGCTGCCTAGCACCAGCCGCCAGATCTGGAGAGCTACGAGGTGCAACCAGGAAAGGGAGGCCGGACGGGAGTGATTCTGAAGCTGGGAGGGGAGCTAGGGACTAGGGAGGCCCGGTCGGCGGTCAGCGGTCGGTCGGAGGGTGGAGGGAGGAGGGAGAGAGTTAGAGGGCGAGAGGCCGAGGCACGTCTGGATCTGGCGAGAGGCCGATTGCGGACTGCTGAAAGCATCTAGGCCCCTAAAATTGATTTTGGTAATTAATGAATTTATGTGAATATGGGACTAATGTGTTTGATGAGTATGCAGAGGTGTAGTCCATATGTTGGTAACAAGAAGCAAGCCAAAGGATATATGTGAAGACCCAAAATGGGCAAAGGTATATTTAGAATATGATCCCTTTTATTTTTATCGGTCTTAGGAGAAAAGGTGGAAGACCGGATTATAGGGTAGATAATCGTACCATAAAGAGGGATCATGGCAAGTAACTTGATAGCAAACATTTATGTGCCATTTGGATCAAATTAGAAACATGCATTCATCAAAAATCAGTTTTAAAATCAAAGCTGTGCTCTGTCTGGAAGAGTGGTAGTACCGCAGATTTGAACGTCGGAACTACCGGAGAGCGGTAGTTCCGCGCCTAGAATCAGTACTACCAGCAACCGGAAGCTCCGAATCTCGAGCGGAGCATTTTTTCCAGAGAGTACCCTCGGATGCATCTTGAATTTTATGAAAACGGAAGTACCGGTGCTTTCAACACCGGAACTACCGCAGAAAGCGGTAGTTCCGCATTTTGAAGCGGTACTTCCGGTGCGCGAAAGCTCCGGAAAGGAAGCGGAGCCTTTTTTCCAGAGAGCGCCAAGATTTGGACTTTTGGATTTCGGCTCAAGCAGTAGTACCGCGCCGACTTTGCGGAACAACCGGAGAGCAGTAGTACCGCAAGTTTCAACGGCGGTAGTACTGCGCCGCCAAATCCAACGATCACTGCAGAGCTCTGACATAGCCGTTCTGTCGCGAAGATTTGATAGCGGTAGTACCGCGCCCACAAGGGCGATAGCACCACTCATCCTGATTTTTTCAGGAGTTTGTGGCAAACGGCTAGTTTTGGTTGGTGGATGCTATAAATACCCTAGTGGATGCTATAAATACCCCCACCACTGCGCAAGGGCTTGTTGTTGAAACCCATTGAACACTCTTTGAGCCCTAGAGAATTCATTCCACCCTCATACTCACTTTGTGCATTCAATTTGAGGTGGTTGAGCAAATAGTGCTAGAATTCATTAGTTGATCCATTTGGCACTAGTTTGCATTCAATTGAAGCCCAGGTTTATTAATCTTAGTGCTTGCCGGCACTTGGACGATTGGGCGGAGGTTCGATCGGTGATCTTCTCAAGGAGATTGTGAGAAGGTCCGTTGTTCTAGTGAAGGTTGGAGCTCACCTACCCGGAGCGGGGAAGAGCTACCATTAGTGATTGAGGTATTTCGGTTTAATTCGTGGAGCCAGTCCGATTCGTTCGGGCTAACCTCAACGTGGACTAGGGGAAACCGGCAAGTTTTTGAACACCACGGTAAAAACATCGGTTGTGTTCATTTCCTTCTTAGCTCTTGTTCATTTGCTCCTTTGTGATCATTTGCTTGTTTAGAGCTAGAATTGCTATTTACTTGACTAAAATTGTGTAGGACTAATTGCTTTACATTCTTGCCATTTAAATTGTGTAGAATTAGTCAAGTAAACAAGAAAATTTTAAAACCTCCTATTCACCCCCTCTAGTCGGTATCCTTGATCCTACAAGTGGTATCAGAGCTTGGTCTCTCATCATTAGACTTAACCGTCTAGAGAGAAAATGATGGCTAGTGAGGGGTTTGCGATAGGCAAGGCACCACTCTTTAATGGTTCTAATTATGCTTATTGGAAAATTAGAATGTCAATTTATTTAAAGGCCATGAGTCCTCAAATTTGGAAGATTGTAAGTGAGGGTTACGTCCTACCGCTTGATCCATTGTACTTAACGGAACAAAATGGACGTAATGCTCATTTAGATGCCCAAGCCATGAATGCTCTCTTGGAGCCTTAAACGCGGACGAGTTCAATAGAGTGAACAATCTTGAGACGGCTCACGTTATTTGGACCACCCTTTCCGAAATACATGAAGAGACATCCACGGTTAAGGAGGCTAAATTACATTGGCTTAGGATCAAATATGAGACATTCACGATGTTGCCCCATGAGGACATCAATGAGATGTGCACACGGCTCAACAACATCGTGAATGAGCTCAAAGGCCTTGGAACTAACCTTTCCGATCTCGACATTGTGAGAAAGATGCTTAGGGCCTTACCGGAGAAGTTCGAGATGTTGGTGACCCTCTTCCTTAACTCACCGGAGTTGGCAAGGATGATGCCAACACAACTCTTGGGTAATCTAATTACCAATGAGTTGTACAAGAAGAACAAGAAGAAGCTCTTGGAGCAATCCACCTCTAAAGGGAAGAAGATCACCGCCTTCAAAGCAAAGGCGGTGGCAAGTGAGGAATCCGAAGATGAAGAAGAGGATTCCGAAGAGGAGCTTGCCCTTCTAGTGAGAAGAATGAACAAACTCATGAGAAGGCGCTCAAATCGAAGCGCAAGCTATGAAAAAAGTAAAAAGTGGCAATCCTTCTCCATCAAAAAGTATAGCAACATCCGTTGCTATGAATGCGATGAGAAGGGGCACATTGCTTCTCAATGCCCCACCAAGAAAGATGACAAGGAGAAGTCATCTAAGAAGAAGAGCTATCACAGCAAGAAGAAGCTTTTCAAGAAGCTCCACAAAGACGGCAAGAACGAAGCCCACATTGGTGAGTGGGATTCCGAGGCGGAGTACTCCGATTCTGATTCAAGCAAGGATGAGTCTCCCAAGAAAAAGGGGCTTGTGGGCATCGCTATCAAGGAGGCTCCATCGCTATTCTCCACTGCTACGTGCCTCATGGCTAAAGGAGAGAAGGTAAAACCCCTTGATGACAATGAACCTTCATATGATGATTTAATGGACATGCTAATTGAATTGAATGAATTTCTTGGAAAAGAAAAATCAAAATTCAAGATTTTAAAGAGGGAACATGTGTCTCTTCAAAAATCCTGTGAGTAGCTAAAGGAAGCTCATGATTTAATTATCCAAGAAAATCATAATAAATCTAGTACTAGCATTGGAATTACATGTGATATCTTGAATGAAATGCCTAGTATAGAAATTACAAAATCTAGCATGTCTACATCATGTGATGATCTACTTGCCATGCCATGCTCATCTATTATTGATTCCAAACATACTCCATTTCTTGCTCATGATGGTATGCTTGTTAATGAGAACAAAGAATTAAAGGAACACGTATTAAAGTTGAGCAAAAGCTTAGAAAGAGCATACAAGGGAAAAGCCACCCTTGACAAACTATTGAGTGACCAAAGGTGCTCTTTTAACAAGGAAGGACTTAGGTATATTCCCAAGAAAGGTAAAAAGCTGGCATACAAGCCCACAAGGTTTGTAAAAAAAATGGAAGATATTGCATTAAATGTCGGAATGTAGGACATATGCAAAATGATTGTTCTAAAAATAATGTACATTCCATTGGTTTATATGATTCATGCTATATGCTTAAAAAATCTAAAAACGGAAATGTTATTGCTCACTTCATTGGCACCTCGATTTTGGGTGCTAAAAAGAAATCCATTTGGGTGCCCAAAACCTTGATTACTAACCTCCAAGGACCCAAACAAATTTGGGTACCTAAAAGAACTTGATCTTCTTTTGTAGGTAAACTACAAAACCGGTGGAAGGCATTGGGTGTTGGATAGTGGATGTACTCAACACATGACCGGAGACCGGAAAATGTTTACCACTTTTGAGAGCGGGAGCAATGACAAAATCACATTTGGGGACAATAGGAAAGGAAAGGTATTTGGTTTAGGTAAAATTGCTATCTCAAAAGACATTTCCATTTCAAATGTGTCTTTGGTAGAGACATTGAAGTTTAATTTGCTATCCGTTGCTCAATTATGTGATTTAGGTTTAACTTGCTCATTCTCTAAAGAAAATGTAATTATTTCAAAAGAAAATAATAATGAACTTGTTTTCAAAGGCTTTAGATTTGGAAATATTTATTTAGTAGATTCTCCTCAAATGATTCTTGTTTAAAAACTTGTTTTATTGCTAAAATCTCTTTGGGTTGTTTGTGGCATAGGAGACTAGGTCATGTGGGCATGGTACAACTTAAAAAGCTTTTCAAACATGATTTAGTTGTTGGCTTGAAAGATGTGAAGTTTGAGAAGAATAGACTTTGTAGTGCTTGCCAAGCCGGAAAAAAGTCGCTAATTTTCATCCTTCCAAAAGTATCACGTCAACATCTAGGCCTTTAGAGCTCTTACATATGGATTTGTTTGGGCCAACAACCTATAAGAGCATCGGAGGTAATAGCTATTGTTTAGTCATTGTAGACGATTACTCTAGATACACATGGGTATTCTTCCTAAATGACAAAGGTGAAACCTCCGAGATTTTCAAAAGTTTTGCAAAAAGGTCCCAAAATGAATTTGATTTTAAAATAACGAAAATTAGAAGTGAAAATGGTTCCAAGTTCAAAAACACTAAAATTGGAAGAAAACCGAACATCTCCTATTTTAGAGTATTTGGTTGCAAATGCTATATCTTAAGAAAGGGTGTTCGGCTCTCTAAATTTCAAAGTCGATATGATGAAGGATTTTTATTAGGTTACTCCTCAAATAGCAAAGCTTATAGAGTTTATAATAAATATTCGGGTTTAGTAGAAGAATTATGTGATGTTCAATTCAATGAGACTAATGGCTCTCAAGAAGAACAAGAAAATTTGGATGATATAGGGGATGAAGGACTACGCAAGGCAATGGAAAACATGCAAATTGGTGATATCAAGCCAAAAGAAGACCCAACATCACCAAGCTCATCAAGGCAAGTGGAACCACCTAGCTCATCTACAACAAGTAATGTTCAAGTCCTAGAAGATGAAGAATAAGATCAACAACCTACCACCTTTAAGATTCACAATGCAATCGCCAAGGATCATCAAATAGATCAAATATTGGGTGACGTAAATAAGGGTGTTCAAACTCGCTCTAGAGTAGCTTCATTTTGTGAACATTACTCATTTGTGTCTTCTCTTGAGCCTAAGCTTGTAGACGAAGCTCTAGATGACCCGGATTGGGTTAATGCCATGCATGAAGAGTTGAACAACTTCGCACAAAATGAGGTTTGGACTTTGGTGGAAAGACCCGATGAACACAATGTCATTGGTACAAAATGGGTCTTCCAGAATAAACAAGATGAAAACGGAGTTGTGGTAAGAAACAAAGCAAGGTTAGTAGCTCAAGGTTATACTCAAGTCGAAGGTTTAGATTATGATGAGACATTTGCGCCCGTTGCTAGACTTGAGTCAATTAGAATCTTGCTTGCTTTTACATCTATCTTTGATATTAAACTATTTCAAATGGATGTCAAAAGTGCATTTCTTAATAGAACAATCTCCGAACTTGTATTTGTTGAACAACCACCAAGGTTCGAGGATTCTAAATATCCTAATCATGTTTGTAAACTTTTAAAGATGCTATACGGTTTAAAACAAGCTCCTAGAGCATGGTATGAGCGCCTTTGAATTTTTCTAATATCAAAAGGATTTAATATTGGTAAAGTTGATACAACTCTATTCACAAAAATCATTGGTGATGACTTCTTTGTATGCTAAATTTATGTTGATGACATTATATTTGGTTCTACTAACTAAGAATTTTGTGAAGAATTTGGAGATATGATGTCTAGGGAATTTGAGATATCCATGATAGGAGAATTGAGTTATTTTCTTGGACTCCAAATCAAGCAACTCAAGGATGGAACTTACATAAGCCAAACGAAGTATGTTAAAGACCTTTTCAAGAAGTTTGGCATGAAAGATGCAAAGCCCATCAAGACACCAAGGGCAACAAACGGGCATCTAGACCTTGACGAAGGAGGTAAGTCGGTAGATTCAAAGCTTTGCACATCCATGATTGATAGTTTGCTTTATCTTACCACATCTAGGCCCGATATCATGTTTAGTGTATGCATGTGTACTCGCTTTCAAGTTTCACCAAAAGAGTGTCATTTAAAAGCCGTAAAAAGAATTTTGAGATATTTAAAACATTCCCAAAATATAGGGCTTTGGTATCCTAAAGGTGCAAAGTTTGAATTAATTGGATATTCGGATTCTGATTATGCGGGTTGCAAAGTGGATAGAAAAAGCATCTCGGGAAGTTGTCAATTTTTAGGTAGATCTTTAGTGTCTTGGTCTTCAAAGAAACAAAATTCTGTAGCTCTTTCAACCGCCGAAGCCGAATATGCTTACGCTGGAGGTTGTTGTGCTCAATTACTATGGATGAGGCAAACTTTGATGGATTATGGAATTAGTTTTGATAAAGTGCCTCTTTTGTGTGATAATGATAGTGCCGTCAAAATATCCAATAATCCTGTCCAACACTCAAGAACCAAGCATATAGATATGCGCCACCATTTCTTGAGGGACCATGTTACCAAAGGTGACATTTGCATTAGCCGTATCCGAACCGAAGACCAATTAGCGGATATTTTCACCAAACCCTTAGATGAAAGCCACTTTTGCAAATTGAGAAATGAATTGAATGTCATAGATTACTCAACTTTACGGCAAAATTAAATGTATGCTCAATTTGATAAAGCTTGAGAGTTTTTGTGTGCAAAAGATTTTATGCAAAAAGTTTTGATTTTATGCAAAAAGTTTTTTTGTGTGTGCAAAAACTATTTAAAAATAATATTTTGGGATATTTAATGCATAATGATCCTTAAAGATTTTAGTTGAGTGCAAAAACTAGGGATCATTTGCATCTACTCTTATTCCAATCCATTCTCTCCAAGTTCCAGAAAAATCGAAACTACCGCTAGTCCCTGCGGTACTTTCGCAGAGCGGAACTACCGCCAGTATCGACGGAACTACTGCTTCTGACTTGAGTTGGAAACCGCCCGCGCCCGAGGGCTCTCTTGAGGGACCCCTTTCTCACGAGTTCTTCCGCACGCCACTTCCGCCCGAGCCGTACCCTTGTTCTCTCTCTCTCTCTCCCCCACAAAAAACTCACAAAACCGCACCCTAGATACTTGAATCTAGCGGGATTTTCTTCAAATTTTCAAGTCAAATCATCTTCCAAGGGTTCAACTCCTTCGATCACAAGGTATCTCAGATCAAAACCTCTTTTTAATCTCCTTTTTGAACCTTAGGTCATGTTTTAGATTGATTTGAAATGCGGATGATTTTGGGCAATGATTCTAGGGAAAATAAGTAGATTTGGTGTTTAAAGGTATTTGCACACCTATTCCATGGATTCAATCCAAGAAAACACCAAAAATCTATGCACATTGTCAAAACCCTATAATCTGCCAGAGAACGGAACTATCGCCCGACAGGTGCGGTACTACCGTCGAGCGGTACTACCGGCCCAGACCGGCGGTACTTCTGATTGTCCTGGTAGTGCAGCAAACTCATTCCAATCTTTGTCAAATCTAAATTGATCTTCTCTTCTTGATCCTCATAAATTACTTTTCTTATCTCTAGATGCCTAGAACAAGAGGAGTAGGCAGGAGGATGTACTCCTCCACTTCAGGGGACTCTTCTGGAGCTCCAGCTCTCCCTTCCCCTGAGGCAATGCAGAAGGCAGCTCAAGACAAAGGGAAGGCTCCGGTACCTGAGTCTGATTCTGAGACAGAGTCTGAGCAGCGTGAGAGCTCTCCCATGGAGGAATCCGAGGAGGATTTGACTAAAAGGGAGAGTCCCGAGATTGATCTCAAGAAGATCACCGCTGACGAGTATGCCAGACTAAGTATGAGCTCCCCTCCAACTCCATCAATCCCAAGTTTCATACTAAGTTCCAGGAGCAGATTTTTCGCCAACTATATGGGATGGATCGACAATTCGCTGATAATAAGTTTGTTGACTGGGATCACATAGACTCTAATGATAAGTATGATGGGACATACAGGCTATTCCAGAGGGCAGGTATTCATCATCTTGTGTCCTTACCTTGTGATTACAATGAAGAGATAATTCGCCAGTTTTATGCCACCGTGCACATCACTCCCGACTTTCAGCATCTCACTTGGATGACCGTGTGCACAAAGTTGGAAGCCACCAAGCATGACTTCGAGCTGGCTTTGAGGGCAGAATTGAGTGCATTTGAAAAGGTATATGACAAGCCTGCTCTTGATATTCATGCCATGTGCATCTACTACAACACCGCAGAGAGATTCATCCCTGGCAAACTAGTTGGACTGCTTCCTATCCCCAGCTTGGTAAACCGCATCATCAACCATACTATACTTCCAAAGAACGGTAACTACGATGCCATTAGAGGTCACTCTTGGAACCTCATAGATTACATCATGAAGGGGGAGAAATTTGATGTGGTTGACGTTATCATTCGGGAGATAGCCTCTTCCAAGAATGATCGGATCAAGCGCATCAATTATGCTCCATACATAATGACATTGATTAGGACCAAGTTTGAGTTTAGGGGAGGATGTGGTGGAGTGCACAAGCCATACAAGCCAAGACACGAGCCTCCTATTCCCATAGTTACTAGAGCTCGACAGACAGATCCGGCGGCAGCAGGATCATCTTCAGCAGCAGCAGCAGCTCAGCCACAGGAGCCAGGCCAGCCTTCTCTCTCCCAGATCTACACGGCCGTCCTCGAGGGTTTCACCACCCTGAACTCGAGGATGGACATAGTTGACGGGCGACTGGATTCTTTGGACAGCCGGATGACCTCCCTGGATGGCAGGATCGCTTCACTCGAGCAGTCTCTCGCTCAGCCACCTCCGTCGCCTCCTCGCTACACTCGACGCCGCCTCCGTCGTGATCCGTCTCCCTCCCGTCCTCAGGAGTGATCTCTTTTTGGTACTTGATGCCAAAGGGGGAGAAGATTGGTAATTAGTTGGGGAGTTGGGTTGGACTTTTATTTATCTATATTATAATGTTGGATGGATGTAAATCATGTAATGGATGAACTTATGCTTTATTTTGAATGCTTGGATGTAATGAACCTTATGGTTATGGATGCTTATTCTAATATCTGTTTCTTAAATGACAATTTACTTTCATATTATGGTATCGCTTTGTCTTGTGCATCTTGTCTTAAAAGTCACATTCTTATTCTTGCACATGTTTAGGGGGAGTTCTCTCCTTTCTTGGACTCTGAAATGAAAATAGTTCATCTTATGTCAATATAGAAATTTGTTGTAAGAACTACTCTCTTTCAAAGTCAAAAATAGAATATACAACTAGTTGACAAACAAGTGGTATATTCAAAAATATTCTATTTTACATAAAATTTGTGTTGTCATCAATTACCAAAAAGGGGGAGATTGAAAGCATCTAGGCCCATAAAATTGGTTTTGGTAATTAATGAATTTATGTGAATATGGGACTAATGTGTTTGATGAGTATGCAAAGGTATAGTCCATATGTTGGTAACAAGAAGCAAGCCAAAGGATATATGTGAAGACCCAAAATGGCTCAAGGCAAAGGTATACTTAGAATAGGATCCCTTTTATTTTTACCGGTCTTAGGAGAAAAAGATGGAAGACCGGATTATAGGGTAGATAATCGTACCATAAAGAGGGATCATGGCAAGTAACTTGATAGCAAACATTTATGTGCCATTTGGATCAAATTAGAAGCATGCATTCATCAAAAATCAGTTTTAAAATCAAAGCTGTGCTCTGTCTGGAAGAGCAGTAGTACCGCAGATTTGAACGTCGGAACTACCGGAGAGCGGTAGTTTCGCGCCCAGAATCGGTACTACCGGCGACCCGAAGCTCCGAATCTCGAGCGAAGCCTTTTTTCCAGAGAGTACCCTTGGATGCATTTTGAATTTTTTGAAAACGGAAGACTGGCTGATGAGGACATCTCTACTTCAAGTGTGCATCAAGAAGCTAGTCATGAGGTTCCTACAGGACCTACGACAAGAGCAAGAGCTAAGCTACTACAACAACAGGTGCTTTTGTTTCTTAAAGAATTTCCTATTGCTTTAGATGAGAATGGTATACTACCTAATGCAAATACATTGTGCGTTCTCAGATTTGAAGCAATGGAAGAACAAGTGGAGAAGGTCCAACCGGTCATGAGTTTAAGCCTTCAGCAGCCTGCATGCAGATCTTTGAACGTTCGGACCGTCCGACCGGATGAGACGAACGTTCGGACCGTCCGACTTGATGAGGCAGCGATACGTGACGAGGGGACGTGGCACCCGGCCGTTGGTTCGAAGGAGACAGCGTTACACTTTGCCTAATCACAACTCCCATGGTGTTTATAAGATGTGGCCTGCGTGCCAAAAGTTGATCGAATCTACTTCTCGGTTTGCAATAGGATAGGGGCTTAGCCCGAAATTGAAAGAATCAGACTTGCTAAAATTTTAGGGATAAGATTAGGAAACCTTGACCGAATTAGAGATTGAGTCGGTCGAGGCTTCTCTCTGCGTGCATTCGGGGAGCACTATAAAATCCCCTTGTATTCCTATTGTTCTTTCAGACCACTTTTGATAATACAAACTCTTGTTCTTTCTGTTGGCCGAACCAACTTGAGGGAATTGGGAGCTCATCGCAATCAAGATCGTTCAACCTTTCCGCTGGGAATTGGGAGCGCGATAGAACTTCATCTGGTGGTCGTGAAGTTCAACACGTGTGGTTGGGCGAATTATAGAGTGCTAACCCTTGCATTGGCATCGGGAGATCACTACGGTTCTACAACTTTACATGAGTATCTTGATCCTACGTTGAGAAGATCGAGCGACCCCGTATCATCTTGGTATCAGAGAATCGGTTTACTCGGTGGGATTATTTACCCTTACATTTAGATTGATTTACTTTTGTTCCTATAGTCCATTAAAACCAAAAATTGCCAAAAAATCCAAACCCTAGTTTCGCATCTGTTTTTTCATGAGTTTTATTAAGTCTTGATCCATTAGAAATTTTGTTTACGTACTGATCTTTGTGTTCCTTCGCGTAACTTGATCTTTGTGTCCACATAAACCTTAAAAAAATTTTGCCTCTTCCTTGTTTATTTCTGCCGCAAGAAAACCCTAGCTTCCTCCAGTTGCGCGCCGCAAAGAATCCTAGGCGGACACATTCAGACTGTCCGGGGTTTTCCCGCCGAACGTTCGGGCCATCCGATCTTGATCGGTCGCTCGAAACTCATCTGAACGTTCGGACCGTCCGAAGTGTGCCCCTCAACTGCGCCGTCGGATTCCGATCAAACCGCGCGAGACGATTGGACCCCTCCGATGTGCGCTTGCCCTCGGCCGCGCTGTTGGTTTCCGATCGAACCGTCTGAGATCGCACGAGACGTTCGGACCGTCCGAAGCGCTCGCTCCTCGGTCGCGCCGTTGGATTCTGATCCAACCGCCTCGACCGCGCGAGAACGTTCGGACCGTCCGAAGCGCACGACCCAGCGTGCTGTCTGATTCTGATTGGACTGTCTGAAACGGCGGTAACGTTCGGACCATCCGAAAACTTTCAAGTTGAAGTTTCGCGCGCGCCTGTGGAAAGCTTCACTTAAATCCTTGATCCTTGAGACTAGTCTTTGATAATTGCATTTGGGCTACTCTAACATAATCTTTGTCGACTGAATATTTATTTTTGAGATATATATCACCCGTTTGGTTAAAAAGAAGAAGAAGGGTTGTGATTCATATACCTCCTGAGACTCGGAATTTGAATCTTTTGAGTCTCTAGCAGGGTAGTTTAAAAAAAAGAGAAAGTCCGAATTTGGGGATTAGTATTTTGTGACATAAATTCAGTTGGTGTTTCTTGAGCAATCTTGTGCCCATAAATTCATATTATTGCAATTGGCTAGCGTCGCTCCGAGTACTTGATGCAAACGAGCTATTGTTCCTGATTGATTCTGTTTAGCTCATTCCTTTGTTGCATTGAGTCACATTGATCATTGCGTGTGCGTTTCATATACATCACTTAAATCTTTTGGATCAGCACATAGGCAATATTTTCTAGCTTGGATTATTACTTAATTTTACAACATCAAGAATTTCGGATTGCTAGGATATATACTTCCAAACCAAGCTCCAATAAATATCCTTTGCCGTGCAATTGTGAGACACTCTTAAATTCGCTTGATCATCACCGTGCTGTTGTCACCTCTACCATGTGTAAGTTTATTGGTCTTAATTCACTTCGGAAGGGTAAGAACTTTACTTGGGAGATAAAACAGTCTACATAGCTATTGTTTCTTACATAGCTGACCATGTCAGGTGGAGGAGAATACCATGATGAGAGTGGTGAGACAAATGAAACTCAAGCATTCGTCAAGCAATATCAATTTGGGGCACTCCGTGAACATTTTCAACGTGAGCTACGCCAAGGGCTCGATCAACTCCATGAGAAGCATGATGCTTTTGCTGATCAAATGGCACGGGAGATGCACAATATTGAGATACAAGCAGATGAAAATGTTCGCCAATTACGGGAAGACATTGGAGCCCTCAATAGGCTCATACAAGCTCGCAATGGTGGCAATGAAGCAAGTGTTCAAGGAGGAGAAGTTGCTGCACATGTACCTCCTGCACTGCAACAACGAGTGGCAGCCAACGTGGTGCGTCCACCATCGCTCGGAGAGGAGGTCATGGAGGACGTGGTGACCGTGGAGGTGCTGCACATGCAATGGAATGGGATGATGAATTTGCTTTGCATTACAATGACCAATATCGTCGTCCACGCAATGAAGATGATGGATTGGGCAAGCTCAAGTTTTCCATGCCCAAGTTTGTCGATGGAACTGATCCCGAGGAGTATCTCACTTGGGAATTGAAGGTTGACAAAATATTCCGTATGCACCACTACACGAATGAGAGAAAGATACAATTAGCATCACTCGAGTTTGAAGGTTATGCTCTGGATTGATGGGAACAAGTCATTACTCAAAGAGCTGAGAATGGAGAAGATCATGTTGCATCATGGCAAGAGATGAAGCGAGAAATGAGAGCCCGTTTTGTTCCTCGTCACTACAAGCGTGATCTATTTGATAAATTACAGAATATGAAGCAGGGAGCACATTCTGTGGAGGAGTACTACAAGGAGATGGAGCTAGCCATGATTCGAGCCAAGGTTCAAGAACAAGAAGAGCAAACCATGGCGCGCTTCCTCTCAGGTTTGAACTATCAAGTCAAAAGAATTATCAATTTTTAGCCTTATAACAATCTTTATGAGTTAGTGCATCAAGCTGCAAAGGCAGAACAACAATTGCAAGATGATGCTAAGTTTACAAGATCAACGTCCTTTGCTGGCCGTACACCGTCCGGCGGGGGAAGATATGGCTCCAAATCACAAATATACCAAAGAACAGCTCCAAGTGGTGATTCAAGTTTTCGGTCATCATCTAGCAAGAAGGAAGAAGCCACTCCCAGTGCAAGGAAGCCAACAACTCCGGCAGCTAGTGGTGCCACTTCTGTGGGTTCTACAGCAAAGAGTAGTGGCTTACAATGCTTCAAATGTCTTGGTCGTGGTCATATGCAAAAGGATTGACCAAATAACAAGGTGATGTTGATGTTAGAAAATGGGGAATATGATTCGGCAAGTGAAGAAGAGAATGATCACCATGCTGATTTAGGAACATATGATGATGCACATGAAGTGGAGCAAGACATAGAATATTGTGATCCCGGTGTTGGTCCTATACTTGTGTGTGCACCGACAGTGTTGAGTGTGCAATCAAAGCCTTCTCATGAACAGCGCTGCAATTTATTCTATATAAGAGCTCAAGTTAGCAAAGATGGCAAATTTTACAAGGTAATCATTGATGGTGGGAGTTGTCATAATTTGGCCAGCAAGGAGCTTTGTAATAAACTTGGGTTGAAGTACAAGAAACATCCCCACCCATATTAGATCCAATGGCTGCATGAAAAAGGTTCATTGAGTGTAGGATACATCGTAGAAGTTGAATTTGAAATTGGCACTTGTCGTGTTACGGTGGAATGTGATGTGGTGCCTATGGAGGTATGTCATTTGCTGCTAGGAAGACCATGGCAATATGATCGTGCTGTGCTTCATGATGGAAGAACTAATCAATACAAGTTTTGGTGGAACAACAAACAAGTGGTGTTGCGACCGTTGACTCCTTCTCAAATTGTAAATGATAATGTACAAAAGATTGAGTTACAAGTTGAGAGTGAGAAAGGGAGAGAACAAACGAGTGTGATTCCACAAAAGATGAGTGAGAACCACAAACCAAACCCGAGAGGTAAAAACAAGAGTGAGGGAGAGAAAAACTTAGTCATGATAGCCACCAAATCCGATCTGAGAGAGATGCAAGATGATCCCGCTTTGATGCACCTTGTATTGTTGTACAAGGATGCATTGCTTTCTACTAATGATTTAACATCTCTTCCTAGTGTTGTTTCTCAAGTTTTGCAGGATTATGACGACGTGTTTCCGGAGAAGGTGCCCGCTGGTCTACCACCTATTCGAGGTATTGAACATCAAATTGATTTAGTCCCGGGAGCCCCTCTTCCCAACCGGCCGCCATACCGCACCAATCCAAAAGAAACAAAGGAGATTCAGCGCCAAGTGCAAGCACTTTTGGACAAAAGGTATGTACGCGAGAGTCTTAGTCCTTGTGCCGTTCCTGTTATTCTTGTTCCTAAGAAAGATGGTACTTGGAGAATGTGCGTAGACTGTAGAGCTATTAACAACATAACTGTTCGCTATCGTCATCCTATTTCTAGGTTAGATGATATGCTTGATGAGTTAAGTAGTTCTACTATCTTTTCTAAGATTGACTTGCGTAGTGGCTACCATCAAATAAGAATGAAACATGGTGATGAATGGAAAACTGCTTTTAAAACGAAATTTGGCTTGTATGAATTGTTAGTGATGCCTTTTGATTTGTCCAATACTCCTAGTACATTCATGCGCTTAATGAACCATGTTTTGAGACACTTCATTGGAAAATTTGTGGTAGTTTACTTTGATGATATTCTGATATATAGCTGCTCTTTGGATGACCATGTTGAACACATCAAACAAGTGCTAGAAGTGCTTAGGAAAGAACGCTTGTATGCCAATCTTGAGAAGTGTACATTTTGCGCTAGTAAGGTTGTGTTTCTCGGCTATGTTGTTTCAGCTCATGTAATTTAAGTGGATGAATCTAAAATTGAAGCTATTAGAAATTGGCCAATCCCTGTGAATGTTAGTCAAATTTGTAGTTTTCATGGGCTTGCTAGTTTCTATCGGCGATTTATGAAAGATTTCAGCACCATTGCTGCCCCATTAAATGAATTAACTAAAAAGGGAGTGATTTTTAAGTGGGGGGAAAAACAAGACAAAGCTTTTGCTGAATTGAAGAATTGTTTGACCGAAGCACCATTGCTTGCGTTACCTGATTTCACAAAAACTTTTGAGATTGAATGTGATGCTAGTGGAATAGGTATTGGTAGTGTTTTGATGCAAGAAAGAAAACCTGTTGCATATTTCAGTGAGAAACTTCATGGTGCACAAATTGAATTATCCTGTTTATGATAAAGAACTATATGCTCTTGTGCGTGTGTTGGAAACTTGGCAACATTATCTTTGGCCTAAGGAATTCATAATACATTCTGATCATGAATCTTTGAAATACTTAAAGGGCCAAGAGAAATTGAATCGTAGACATGCTAAGTGGGTGGAATTCATTGAGACCTTTCCATACATTGTCAAATATAAGAAAGGCAAGGAGAATGTGGTAGCTGATGCTTTGTCACGAAAACATGTACTTTTGACTCAGTTGGAGGTAAAGGTACCAGGGTTGGAATGTTTGAAAGATTTATATGCGTCCAATCATGAATTTGCAGCTCCATATTCTAATTGTAAAAATGGGAAAGGGTGGGATAAGTTCCATATTAATGATGGTTTTCTCTTTCGCATGAACAAGCTATGTGTTCCGGAGTCCTCGGTGCGTTTGTTATTATTGCAGGAATCTCATGCAGGAGGATTGATGGGACATTTTGGGAGAGAGAAGACTTACATGATGTTGGCTGATCACTTCTATTGGCCAAATATGAGGTGAGACGTCGAGAGGTTCGTTCAAACCTGCATCACTTGTCATAAGGCAAAGTCAAAACTCAATCCACATGGGTTGTATACTCCACTTCCTGTTCGCAGCCCTACTATAGGTGACTTGGTATTGAGAAAAATCCAATCCCAGTCTAATCGGAATAAACTTTCCCCCAAGTGGGAAGGTCCTTACACCGTGGTTGAAGTCACACGCCCAGGCTCTGTACAACTTGCTATGGAGGACAACCAAATTCTCTCGAACTCTTGGAATAGCGATCAATTGCGTAAATTCTATATGTAATATTTCTAATCTTTTAATAAAGTTTTCAGTTTGTTCAAATCTTTATTATTGTATGTTCAGTAGAGTTTCTTTTATATTTGTTCGACCACTTCTAGTACATCCAATTTGTTTAACTAGTCGCATAAGGGAACACCACTAGTCGGAGTCTCTCTTCTCTACACGTGGTCCTGCCCACTAGAAGGAGCTTCCTAATGATGAAACATTCTTGACTCTTGCTATCAGTATAAAACAATTGCATTGTCTATGAAAATGTTGAACAGATGTACGAGAAGGAACTCCGAGTGTTTACCCTCCTATTATTTATGTCTTCGATTTCATTAAATCTGGTCGAAGAAAGGTAATGACACCTAATCAAAGCCTTTCCTCTTTGCACATAGTCCTACCCACTAGAAGAAACTTCCTAGCATCGATTTATTCCTGACTTTTGCTACCAGTACATGGTAATCGAATTCGACAACGATGGTCAGATGAACTACTCTACTCTCTTCATACTTCACTCTGTACTATTCGGTTTGTATTATCCGCATAAACTAAGTAAATAGTCGGGATCTAGAATAGAGTTATCAATATAAATTTATTTCATAAGTCGAAAGTTCATTCTCTTTCATTTATTTTTTATCTTACAAGTACTAATTGCTCAATAAGATGAATTGCAGGAAAAGGACAAGTTCAATCATTATCCAAAGGTAAGTCTTTACAAAGTTTCTATTTTACAAACTACTCTAAAGAGGAAGGGGAGCCAAGTTGCATTTCTTGTGCAATCTTATGACCAGTTGGCTCCAACTCTTCGATCAAGAGGGCTACTTCTTCGACAGGGTAGCTAAAGTCGTAGTCGATCGGGTGTAGGTTGAGGTTATGGTTTCTCATCTTGAGTTTTGCTAAGGCATATCTTACAACACCCTTAACTGCATCCTGAATCAACTATTCCTCGTCGGTCTTCAGGGTAGATAACTGCCTATCTAAAGCTTTCGCTTGCAGTCCAATCACATTCGCGTGGGCGGTTATGGTGTCCTCGGAAGGACTCAACTTCTTTGTACCAAACCCACCGAATAGATTGTTGAGGAGTGAGTTGTTGTCTTGAAGTATTGCCTTCGTTGACTTTGCTTCCTCTTCACTATGAGTTGAAGCTTCAGTTTGATGTTTTATTTCTACCATAGCCTCTGTAAAGAGATCAAAAGTGGTCAAGGCAATATTTATCAAGAGACTGGTTAAAAAAAACTGGTTGAAGGTGAAGTTTTTCTTACCTGCTAGTTGGGTGTCGAGTAGCTTTATTCTCTCATTCTTCTCCTTATTGATATGATTAAATTCTCCTATCACTTTGGTTTTTTCTTTGACCTTAGTGCGGAACTTACTTGATTCAATTTCTTTTTGTTTAAAAAAAGGGAGTCAAAGGAAGGTGAGAAAGACAATTAAATGAACAGACTTAATTCTGGACTTACTGTTTATTTTATCCTCCAAAGCTTTGACTGCAAAAGTAGCCTTCACAAGCTTTAATGATAGTTTAGCATTTTCCATCTTTAGCCTCTGTGAATCGGCCTTCTCATTGTTGAGTGCACCAGCCCATAACTCCGGGTCAAGCTTAGACATGCAAAGGTTAAAAGTAGACATGAAACGCTGTACAAGTAGTTAAGATAGATTTCAACTACATAGGCCAATAGCTTACAATGTCGCTGCCTTCTTGGAGAGTTCGGCATTTTCTTATCGTAGAAGCGTAAGCTGTCTATAGTATTCAGCCACAGTAGCTATATCTTCTAACGCTCTCTACACAAAGAAGGATAGTGAGAAATAAGAAGAAACAAGTACGAATGTTTAAGTACTCAATACTTACATTCATGCTCCTACGAGCAAACCTAGTGAGAACTAATCGGGAATCCTCAAGCTAATTGAGCTAGTCGACCATGTTCCACCACACCTTCTCAAGATGCTCATCATCAAAGATGTTCCCCTTATTAGGAAGGTCTTTGGGGTGTGGGAGTTGGATAGGAGCTCAATCAGAAGAAGATCCCACTACAAATGGAGAGTTAAAAAAAGGTAGAGAAGAAGTTAGGTTGATCTTCTTCTTCTCTAGTTACACCTTCTCGAGGACGAAGGGGAGCATTCTCGATGTCTTCCTCCTTGGCGCATGGTCGGAAGGACTTCCAACCTCTTGACAGGTATTTCTACCCTATCTTTCAACGCTTGAATTTCTATTACTACAACTACTTCCATGATCGTAGTCTTTGCACTTTGACCGTAGCCTCTTTTGCTACAATGGTCGTGTCCTCGACCACCTTCTCTATTGCATCTTTGACTGCTAGCAGAGCCATAGGGGGCTTCTCTGCAGAAGCATCCTTGAGTAGTGGAGAAGCAGGATTGAAACTGAAAAAAGTAAGTCAGCATTTGAGAGGACTTAAAGGTAAAGTACAAAGTTTATACTTGTATTTTCATACCTTGATGTTGTAGCCTTGAGTGTGAATTTAGAACAAACCCTCTCAGAGAGCAGTTTCTTTGATTTTTTTTTTCTTTGCGACCATGTCTGGTCGTGGAGAGATGAGGACTTCTTCGACCTTGTTCGGTCGAGAGTCTTGAGTTTCCTTGACCATGGTTGGTCCAGAGTACTGTACACTTTCGATCACGTCTGATCGAAGGTCTAGAGCAAAAGTTGCTACTCCTTTTCCCTCTTGCCCATCCTAGTGGTCAGTACTAGTTTCGACCACCTGAAGGGCAGTCTCCTTCTTGATTATAGGTTTTGTTGTTACAACAGTCTCCTTCATAAAAGATACAAAACTTTTGCAGTTTTCCTTTTTGACTTGCTTGATAAAGCCTTGAGAAGCACCAACTGAGTTTCAGTATCATAATAGAAGATTACCTTGATCTTATGAGTTAGTTGCTTAGGAGTTGGCTGCTCCAGTACGGCTACCCCAATCTCACTTGCGGTACTGGCTACCCCAATCTCACTTGCGGTACTTACGTCTACAAAGAACTGCTGGACATGAGCACTCAGAAGTGATCACAAGAAGAGAAAATTTTGCTTTTTAGTCCAAAATTTGAAAGTTTTTTACATATGGACCCCTGGAGAAAAGATTTGCAAAAATAGACCCTTATCACGGCGCCAAAGCATATGGCGCCTACCATACATGTCACGGCGCCATATGCTTTGGCGTCGTTAATTGACACGTCGGAGCCAGGGTGGCACAGCACGGCGCCATGGGCTGTGGCGCCGTGACATGTACCATAGGCGCTAACTGTGATGGCGCCGTGCTTCGGGACTTAAGCCCGAGCGCGGCCCCCGGCCCCCCAGCTCCCCCTCACTCTGCTATGTTCAAACAGTAAACCGCCGTAGCCTCCCATCTATTCCCCCTCCAAATCTTCTCAAATCCACCGATTTTTCTCACGGTTTTGCTTCCAAATCGAACAAATAAGGTGAACTCTCTCCCCTCCCTTGATTTTTTTGCAATAGATATGGATTATTTGAGCTACATTTCGTGGGGGGATATTTCAAACCCTAGATGAAATTAGTTCAATTTGGATCGGTTTTAGGTTAGATTTGCAATAGAAATGCGTAATGTAAGAGTAGTACTGTGTATAGAATCGTTTTTAGGGTTTGATTTGAGTGAGATTGATAAATATTTAGAAATTTGAGTAAGATTGATGTCGGAGAATAGATGCATTTATCGTTTATTGGTGAGACTTATATCATTTTGTTGCCCTCATTACCAATAAGCTACCAGTGAAAACCATTCATGAATCGGAGCTGCCAATCAAAAGTTATGGGTAAAACAAGAAAAGAAACATTTTAGTACTAATAAGAAACTCATATTTGTTTGTTGGCTTCGTACTAATAAGTATGTACGTGCAGTATATGAGCATATAAGACCATCTAGGTGGTATGTATATTTTTTGGCCATACTTCTTTTTATAAGCGTATATAAAGGTATTTGCAAAATACGTAAAAAAACTATAGATTCCCTTTCAATTTTTTGTTTGGTTCATATTGACATATATCTTATAATTAGTTATGAGTATATCCAAAGTGATCAAAGAGTATATCAAGTTCATTTAGATGGTATATCAGATTTGAGCATAACTACATCGGGAGTATAAGGTATTTTTCATATATACATATACATATACATATACATATACATATACATAAATACATATACATAAATACATACAAATATACATACATATATACAAATATATATATATACACATACAAGCTCACCAGATATACACTAATATGAGCATCACATTGGGGAGAAATGGCCGTAAACAAAACCTATATCAACTTTGTAAATGGGATACCGGGGATAGAGAAACGGGGATGGAGGGTAAATCATATACAAGCTGACATGTATTTAACCAAGGGTAAATCTCTAATACTTTCATTTTGATTCCAATTTCATAATTCAATTTGATTCTTATTTTTATTTATAAATATGTTTTTATAAATTTCTTATTTGAATATTTCTTAAACATTGAATTCTAAAATTTATCACAGGATGGCGAGATACCGGCTGCTAGACGAGTTCTACGAGAGGGAGCACCGCGGCAGGCTCACGGAGGACGGCCGGGTACGTGTGTGGTTGAAATGTACATGTGTTCAACTTGATGGTCACGCAGCTAACTTTTATAGCAATTTTCAGGAGATACCCATACTTCGTCCTCGAACCCATGATGGGTTCCATTTGATGAGATACGACAACCGCTATACCCCACTGTTGCGCCTTTGGTGAATGCCCTGATGCCGCGGACGACGCCACAGTGACCTTCCACTGCCGCGCCTGGGTCCTGCACATGTTCGGGCGATCTGCTTCCCGACGCCACGGGGATGCCGCCGTGGATGTACATCCACGCCTCCGGATCGGGAGACGCTGGGCGATTCAGTGGGGCTCGGCGGTCCTCGCGTTCCTCTACCGCCAGGCTGCGAGGCTGCGCAGACGCAAGGCGCCCACGTCGACGCTCGGTGGCTACGTCTTCCTCCTGCAGGTGTGGTAATGCATTTATTTTTCGTACAGTTCTTTGTTTTCGTACATGGCTAATCGTGTGTTTGCCCCTATGTTCGCTTGCTAGGTGTGGATGTGGACACGCATTCCAGTGGGGTGCCCTCGAGTGTTCCAGGCGCAGCCTTGGCATCCACAGGGTGTGGATGACCTCGGCCCCATCATTGCGTGCACTGCGGATACTGATGTCGATCCGTTCGCGACTACTCAGCGGGCGTACGTGGATTTCAGCAACGAGTTTGACACCTTGTCTCCCACGATGGTAAGAAATTGGTACTGTATTTATTTTTCCTACAGTTCTTGGTTTTTGCACATGGCTAATCGTGTGTTCGCTTACTAGGTGTCCTGGGAGCCTTACTCCGAGCCACAGGTTCTAGCGCTACCGCTCAGTACCATTTGCCGCAGGGACTCCCATATTTGGAGGATGAGGTGTCCGCTGATCTGCTTCTACGCCGTGGAGATTCACCTCCCCCACAGAGTTGCGCGTCAGTTCGGCCTCGTGCAGTTCTTCCCCCCAGAGGAGATGTCGACTTCTGTTGACTTGCACAAGTGAGTAACAATTTTTGTTTCATTTAAAATTCTTTTAGTTCGTACTAACAACTATTGTTGACATCTGCTATATCTACAGGTTCGACAGGGTCCGCCAACGAAAGGTGACGGACTTCGCTCATTACCACCGAGAGTACATCGAGTGGTGGAGGAGGATGGGGGACAACTGTGAGCCGGACAATACCCCCCACAGCAACTCCAGCTTCCGGGGTTACTTGTCCTGGTACCACACTGCCACCCGCTACAGGCTGAGGCAGCAGTGGACCGATGTCGACTACGCGGACCTCGCTTCGTCCGAGGACGAGGACACCGCGTACGACAAGCGTGCGAGGGAGGGCACAGTGGTCGAGGCCGCTCCGATTCTCGATCGAGTGGTACGGAATGCATGATATTTACACTTACTTTGGTTCAATACGTTTATCTCGCACTTACTTATGTTTCCTTATTTCTTTAGGGGACTTCTCTCCAAACCTCGGTGCGGGACATCGACGAGGCTCTCAGCCACCCAGTTGGTGATCTGGACAGCAAGAGCCGCCGCCTGAGGGACCTCCTGCAGGTACGAAGATAGTTTGTTAAGTTAGATCCATTCAGCATGTATACAATTGTGACATATCATTACTTGCAGAGACTACGACGTCGCCTCAGTCGGGCGGCAGGTCGGTGTGGTTGCCGCGCACGCTCAGACGTGATCGTACCACCGGCCTCCCAGCGCTCGGGTGCCTCAGCCATTGAGCGTTGTCATCACACGTCGGCAGGCGCCAGTCCACGAGGAGCTCGTCACGCACTCCGACTTTTAGTCAGGGCGATGAGGACGACGACGACGAGGCGGAGCAGGGTGACGACGTCGAGGAGGAGGACGAGGAGGCATCTACCCATGACGAGATTGGGATGTCGCAGATGCCTGACGCACCGTCTACTCAGGCTTCGCAGCGGCCTCGTCGTTCGGCTTGTCCCCCGAGCACGTATACTCCAGGGAGTGATGCTCTAGCCAAGGGCAAGGGGAAGGCCAAGAGGCAGTGATGTTTTGAGACTTTTTTATAGACATATGTGATATTTTCAGACTTATGTGATATTTTCAGACTTTTGTATAGTTATGTGGTATTTTGAGACTTATTGATAGTTATACGATGTCGTTATTTTGGTTTTCAGATGTTTCATGTGTGAATGTATGTGTATGTCTGTATGTGCATATGTTTTACAGTTTGCAGTTTAGCTGTTTTTGTGAGGTGTAGCTAGCACGGCACCAATATGTTTGGCGCCGAGATGTGTATATACGGCGCCAGGATTTTTGGCACCGAGTGTTTGGTGCCGTGGTGCTGGGCCAAGTCCCGAAGCACGGCGCCATCACAGTTAGCGCCTATGGTACATGTCACGGCGCCACAGCCCATGGCGCCGTGCTGTGCCACCCTGGCTCCGACGTGTCAATTAACGTCGCCAAAGCATATGGTGCCGTAACATGTATAGTAGGCGTCATATGCTTTGGCGCCGTGATAAGGGTCCATTTTTGCAAATCTTTTCTCCAGGGGTCCATATGTAAAAAAACTTTCAAATTTTGGACTAAAAAGCAAAAATTTTACTCACAAGAAGACCTGATGTTCCCAAATTACAATAATTTGCAGTATCACAAATTTCAACTATGATTGATAATGGCTTAGTAGAATAACAGGCAAGAGGCTGGCTAGCTCCTTATGCTTGACTACACAGTCTGAAATTTTATTGCCATACTGCAAACTTCGTTTTTCCAACACTTCCACCCTTTTTCAGTAAGAACAGTAAAAACTTCCCAAATTTTTGTCGAGACAGCAAGCATATGCCATCTTGCACGCAGTTTTGCAAGTGCACAGTTTCCAGCATTTTCTACATCTATGAATTTTTTTGAAGTGCACAATTACACAAAATTTAAACATGGGTGCATATGCACATAGGTGCAGATTTTTATTTCACTGTGCTGTCTCCCGTTAGAATTTAAGTTAGTCAACAAAGGGCTTAAATTTGTAAATGAAGCACTTTGTCTAAAATGGTTGATCAAAAGATTCACCAATACGAAAACTAAAAGTATGGCCATTTTCACATACCTTAAGAATAGGAAATTTGCCTTCTCTGTCTTACTCTTGTCTCCTACCTCTTATTCGAGTTTGGCAACATAAATTAATTAGAGATGCAATTCCTAGTTCGAAGTGCAGGTGCGAAGGAGAGGATAATAATTTTCTTCTAGAGCAGAAAGGAAGAACTTTGGATGGTAGTGGCTGGGTACGATTACTTGCGGTGGGTAGGTGGTCAGAGATTTGTTCGCCTCTTTCTCTTCTGCCGGGAGCCCGGGATGGATGCCCCTTTTTGTTCTGCCGGGATGGATACCCCCCTCTTTCTCTTCTGCCGGGATGGATGCCCCTTTTTCTTCTGCCGGGATGGATACCCCCCTCTTTCTCTTCTGCCGGGATGGATGCCCCTTTTTCTTCTGCCGGGATGGATACCCCCTTTTTCTCTTCTGCTGGGATGGATATCATCCCCCTTCTCTTCGCTCGGGAGGGAGTCCCTACCTACCCCACTTCTCTTCGTCGTCGTCTCTCTCTTCGGACAGAAGTAGTGGTATATCTATCTATCAGTTCAACAGTTATTTATTTGATGGGGATTGGATCATATATCCTCTCCTTAGTTGAGAAATTCAGGATTTACCCTTCCACCTCAATAACACGTGCGGTCATCATAAGTCATTGACGTGTGGGTCAGGAGGGTAAATCCTGAATTTCCATCTAAGGGGAGGGTATATGATCAATAAAACATAATGATAGGCAGATTAAAGGCCGGAGGTCTTGGCAAATAGCTTTATCTTTGCAAAGTGATAGCTCTCTCTCTTTGCAAAGTGATGGCTTCGCAAAGTGTCAGATATGTCAACTATTGACAAATACCAACACGCGGCATCTAGCGACGGAAATTCTTTTCTTTAAATGAAGCTAAGGTTCTTTGAATACCAAGGCGGTAGCTAAGCGCCTAAGCCAAACGCAAGCATTGCACGCATGGGTGGTTCTCTCCGCTGTCGGCTCTCAGCCGCCTCCCTTTTCATCTCCGCTCTCCCCACCCTGCTCGTCGCCGGCTTCCTCGTCGTCGGCACCCGCGCCTATCCATTATGCGCGGATTCCAGTGAGTTACACATATGAATTATTGGCTTTCAAAAAAATACACATATGAATTATGATCCCCTCGTTTTGTATTCCAGTGATTCATTCATACGTTTCTGTTATGCTTTCCCGTTTTGCTCATGCACTGCTTTTGCTCGGCGTCTCTCTCTCCTGTGTGTAGGGGCACCCATCGTTCCGAACGTGACACTCACGTTCTTCTCCACCGGCGGCCACAACGTGTGCTGCGACGCCGCCACGGACGCCGCGCTGCACGACCAGTTCATCGCGATGGGTGTGCCGGACGGCAGATGCGCCGGCGTCATCAAGTCCGTCCTTTGTGCGGTACGCCGCTTTCCCTTCCCTTTTGTCTTCCATTTCATTTGCGTGCAAGTGGCCAACTGAGTCTTTCGGTGTGTGGCAACTAGGGTTGATTTCATCTAACCAAGTTTTTTTTTCGAAATTAATATAATTTAAAATATTATTTTATTGATAGTTTGGAAGTATTTTTAGAATCAAATTAACAAGCCAAGTTGAACCAAAATAAAATTTAATTTATCTGAAATCAACTCATTTAATATTTAACTAATTAACGAATGTAATTAAAATAATTTTGATCTAAACTAACAAGCCCTACAGAGGAGTTTTTTGCCACCTAATGGCAACCACTAAAAGCAAGTCTTATAATACAGCCTTCAGCTGGCTGTATAGATACTTACAGCCCATTTATCAGTCTACTCATATAGTAGTTACAGCCAGCTGAAGGCTGTATGACCTACCCCTTCCTCTCACAAAGTTTTTGGTTCTTGTCTTGGTGTTGTAAACTTTGACCACCTCTCTTCTCTCTTCTCTTCTCTCTCCTCCACCTCAGTATACAACCAGCTTACAGCCACTTATAATACTTGCTCTAGGGAATTTTAAAGCTTTTACTTAACTGTATCGAAGAGGAGGTAGCTAGCAGAACAAACAAATCTTCCACGGCTTTCTAGGTACGTTGATAAGTTGTTGCTGGGGTGATAAGTACGTGGGCTTTTATTCTGATACCCTCGACCGGGGGCCCGGTCAAACTCACCCTGAGAAGAACCTAAAAATGGGGAATTTTGTGGAGGGGTCTCTCCAAGCTAGATTGGGGATAGGCGGGGCCGCCGAGAGCGGCCGGAGGAGGCGCTTCCAATAGCGCCCGAATATCGGCGGGGCCCGCGCCGGGCATGTCGGTGGTGGGAAGGGCGCTGGGGAGGCCTTACTTTCCGGCGCCGACGGTGATGGGGCGGTCGATGAGGTGACCGGCGAGGAGCAGGGAGGACTGAGGTCTGAGGAGGAACTAGTGGTGGTACTGGTAGCGGTGAAAGTAAGGCCGGCAGTGCGCGACGGACCGATGGGGCGGATCGAGTTAGGGAGTTCACTTTTTGTGCCGTCCAAAATTTCTTCGATACATTCGTGTATCAGGATTCATCATATCGTTGTTCACCAACCCTATAAATCCCGGGCGGCGGCGGCGCCGTGGCTGGAGTGACGACCCCGATGACGGTGGCGTGGCAGAGGATGCAAGGAGGTTTGGGGGAGCGTGACGGAGTGGGGGTAAGACGGTGAGGATAGGCGTGGTGGTGGGGAGGAAGGGGGCTGGCGGCGGGAGAGGAGCCGGTGCAGCATGCCGCCTGGTGACATGTCGGAGAGCAGCGCTGTCGGCTAAAGTGGTGGTAGCCGCTGGGGTGTCTTCCCTCTTTCCAAGTTAGGTTTGATGTGGGTGGGAATCAAATGGTGGGAGAAGCTCTGCACCTGTTTTTTTGGACTCCAGGACTCATTTCTCCTGCTTATGCAGAAATCAAAAGCCGTAGGAATCCTTGAAAACATGCAAAGAGTACCACATACAGTGCACAGTGAAGTTTCTTACAAGTTTGTAGAGGATTATAGATTTTATAGGACCTGGTATGGCAATCAAAGGAGGTGGTGATGATGCATTCAAATTCAACTCCCTGGATCGCATTATAAATTTAACCCGCAGGAGTTGACAACCAAGATTCCACTGAGTTAATTGAACAGATATGTGGATCCATGAAATTCGAAGCATGAGGGGAATATCTACCACTTCTAGTAGAGATATGCTTTGATTCTTTACTCCTAATGTAGTATCCATCTTCTTTTACATTACGTTAAGTTTTATTGAAAAAGAAAACCTGCCATTAAATATTGTAATTTACACTTACATAATTTTGTTTTCCACTTTCAGAAATGTAATATGTTTGCCGCTGAGCTGTTCAATACTGGGTCCAAGACTAGGAGTGTCCCCCTCTTGTGCAATTCTGCCTCTGAGGGAAGTTCTGCTCAATCTGAGGAGACCCATAATCCCACGAATTACTATTGTAAGCACGTTTGGAACTACTGCAAAGACATGCCAATTTTGAACTCGCCTTTCCATTCTTTTGTGCAAGAAAATGCAGGACTTCCTAGTTCACCATCCAAGCTTACCGATTTTTGGAAGTCGGTAAACGACTTCTGTGCATCATTTTCTCGCTCACCCAACGAAGAGTCGGTATGCTTCAATGGACATGGAGTTTCATTTAGCACTAGAAAGCCTTCACCCTCTCCTAAAGGGATGTGCCTTGAGAATATTGGCAATGTATCCTACAATAACATGGTTCCTCACCCTGATGGGTCCAACAAAACCTTCTTCTCCAACCAATATGGAACAATATGGTTGGCCACTGTCCCCGAGAAAGGATTGGGAGGCACTCTACAACTTGACCAGACAAGCCCTTTTCTTGATCTCACTAATGTTGATTATTTCAATTCGGACCCAGGACTTCTGGGCATAGCATTCCATCAAGAATTTTTGAACAATGGGCGCTTCTTTGTTTCTTATATTTGTGATAAAAAAAAGTCCCCAAGCTGTGCTGGTAGGTGTTCTTGTGACTGTAATGTGGGTTGTGATCCATCGAAGATTGTTTCTGATGATGGTGTCAAGCCTTGTCAGTACCAACTTGTTGTTTCAGAGTATTATGCAAAGGATTCCTCATCAAAAAACTCTGCGGTATGGATTCCTACATCTTGGGTACATATTATTATATACCCTGTAGTTTATCTATTCCCAGTTGAACATTATGACTTTGCTTTGCCAGGGAGCATACGCTGATCCGTCTGAAGTTAGAAGGATTTTTACCATGGGATTGCCGCATGCGTCAAACCATGGTGGTCAGTTACTTTTTAGTCCTACTGACGGTTATCTATATCTCATGACTGGGAGCGGTGGGAAGAAAGGAGACCCTAGTGATTTCTCTCAGAACAAAAAATCACTGTTGGGAAAAATCTTGAGGCTTGACATTGATCAGCTGCCAAGTAAGTTCTGTGTTTACATGTCTATTCTTTCTTTCTTCTTGTTTTAGTTTAATTGGTATTCATCTCAAATTAGTTTGTTTTTATCTTCCTTGAAAATGTAACAGTAAGGTGTAATTGAACATTACTATTACCTTTTAGTTAAGGCCATTTTATCACTTTTCAGGTCCAAGTGAAATTGCTAACCAAAACTTATGGGGTAACTATTCCATTCCAAAGGACAATCCATATGCTGAAGATAGTGATTTACAACCAGAAATTTGGGCCATGGGCCTCACAAATCCACGGAGATGCAGTTTTGATTCCAAGAAGCCTTTCTACTTCTATTGCGCAGATGATGGCCAGGTATCATTTTAGTAATCTTTTGTGGAAAACACCTTCAGTAGATAGGCTACCTCCAAAACTACAGTGTTGTTCAGAATACATTTATTTGACGAAAATTTCAGTTGCAATAAGAAGAAAGGAACATATCGGTTGCCATTTCTGTGCTCCCTTTCTAAATCCACCTTTGTTCTAATTTGGTGACAAGAGATATCAATTTCAGCGCTGAGCTCTGTTTGCCATACACCTAATAGTTTGTCCTACCTGTTTCTCTAACATTATGACCTTAATTATACAGGAACAATACAAATTGGTAGATTTGCTATCAAAGGGTGGAAACTACGGATGGCATGGACATCAGGATCCCCATGTTCAATATCTACCTTGGGTAACTGGAGGAAACAACTCATATACCCTTTCTGCTGACAATGGGAAAATATCTGAAGAACTCATTGGCGGTTATATTTATCGAGGTTCCGCTGATCCCTGCATGTATGGAAGGTATTGATGGTTCTTTTTACTCGACTACCAGAACATCTATCACTATGCTAAACCTTGTTTTTACACCTGTTGTCGCATCTACCAGCTAATGTGCCTAAAAAATCGCTACTATGATGGTATCAGGTACCTGTATTCTGATATGTATGCATCTGCCATGGGGACTGGCATGGAGATGCCCCCTAGCAGTGGAAAGTACACCTTCACTACCATCCCCTTCAGTTGCTCCAAGAACACTCCCATACCCTGCGACGACTCCGCCAGCAACCCTCTTGGCGACATACATTCATTTGGAGAGGATAACAAGAAGGACATCTTCATCTTGGCGAGCAAAGGTGTCTACCGAATTGTGCACCCTAGCCTTTGCGGCTATACTTGCCCCACGGCAAATTGTGCGATGGGCAATGGACGAAGGCCTCCTGCAATAAACAATGGAACTAATGGGGCATCCTTTTGGGGAATAATGATGTCTGTGTTGGGAGTTTTGATTCTAGTTGGAGGTTATTTTGTATGCAGATCCTGTTGCAACGGGAATTACTGCTTCAATTGGGTAGGCAGCTTGCAGAACACAAACGGCACGCCCAATGCACCTCTGCCAGCAGCGGCTCCGACTAATGGGGACATTCAGCTTGCTGCGAGCTTGGATGCAACATTAGTGAGTGATGCGATGTCTAACTGATGTGAACATTGTGGGGATTGCAGCTAGCTTTATACAAGCAGCGCGTGATATGTGTTATATACCTCATTTGCGCATTTATTTCACGCTAGTTTGTTGAACTCTGAACAGTTTGCTTGTTGAATAAAGTGTTGCAGATATTATGCCCGTTGATGTGAACTTTTTCTGTTACCTTAGGTACATTTGCTAGTTGTGATGGGATAGATGATCCTAGATCTTGAACTGGGATTATATTGTAACAAAATGCTGCAATTTGTTCTCTACGTTTGTCAGGTCCAAACACAATTTTGCCCATTCCTCTTGAATCCTGGCAACCTTGGGGCTCAGTTTGTTTCTGCATTTTTAAGCATATTTCTTGCATGAATCTGCAACATCTTACAGAGTTTCTTGAGTTCCTTCATGTCATGTAATTCTTTGCCTATGTTCTTCGTGGTCTGTAAAACGATGAGCACAAGATCCCTGCATAAGAGCTACTCTGTTCGCTCAAAATTCTTGCAGTGCTTTCCTTTCTTTGTAGCAAAGTCACGAAAGTAGGCAGTGAGTTATTTCTTGTAATGCACTACTGCAGGGCTTCCTGCTTAAGTTCTAATCACCGTTTCTTCACATCTGTTTATGGCCACGGCAGAGCTTTTGCATGTCCTCAATAAATCTAGAAATTACAAGGAACCAAAAAAATAAAATCAACTTGATTTGGCTCCAATTAACCTTAGGTTTTAATAGATTCTTACTCTAGGCCAAAATAAAAGAATTAAGAAAAGGGGAACTAAATTCCAGAAAAACCCAATTAAGTCTAAATAAAATAAACATAATTTTGGAATGTCACAGTAATGGCGGGGATGACTCAGTGTATTCTAGTGTGAATGGGGACTGTTGTAGGGGTGGCCCCACCTAAGCCCAGCAGACCTGTTAGTAGGTTGTAAGGTCCAAAATGGGACATGTGTAATAACCTAAATGCCCCCGAAAGGGTTGTAAATGTGTAAGGGTATACCTGTAAATACACTCCCCATGTATATATATATATATATATATATATCTGATGCTGGCCATGGGGAAGGACCCTAAGCCATTATTCACCCAACTCTCCACTACCACACACTTCTCTCTCTGTTTGGTCTGTAACCACAATAGTTGGCGCCGTCCGTGGGGAAGCTAGGAGCAAGCCTCAAGATCCAAAGAGGGATGGCACTGAAAAAGGCTTCATCATCGACGGCGAAGGAGAAGAAGGCGGCTGCGGTGGAGCGTCGTGTCGCGCACCGGGCCGGCGTCGGTATCGCGAGCGCGAGCAATGACGCGCGCGGCGGCTACTTAACATCGGCGTCCGCGAAGACGCCAACCGATCTCGCCATCGTCGGCGGCGGCGACCCGCCGCCATCGCCACGAAGAATCGACCCGCCCCGCTACCGCCACGCCGACCGACCCCACCGCTACCGCCACGACGACCGACCCCGCCGCCACCGCTACGATCGCGGGCGTCGCGATGGTTGCTGGCAGTGTCGATCATGTGGCCGGGGATAACCACACTAGCGCAACCGACAACCCGGCAGCTCGAGAGGTGGTCGCCGCCGTTCCGGCCCGTCCGCCAGGCGCATCGGCGGCACCGACTACGTCCACGATGGAGGGCGCCTTGCTGGCAGCCCTCAATGCATTCCAGCGGGAGCTAGGGGATCTCCGCGGGGCTGTTCGAGACATGCAAGAGGCTCGGAGCCGGCAGACCGTGCCAGTGGTCGCGCCAGAGCCCACGCCGGAAAGAGCGGACAGCCGCGACGCCCCTACGTCCAGCCGTGTACCACCGCAGCATGCCGATCCGGAGTCCCCGCTCTCGGCGGGCCTGCAGCAGGCGGCGTGCCCGGAAGGTTTCAAGTTCCCCAGCGTCGTCGAACCGTACAAAGGCGATACGGACCCTCGGGAGTTCATGCGCGTGTACGAGACCGCCATCGAAGCCACTGGCGGAGACGACACCACGAAGGCCAAGGGACTCCCCCTCGCGCTGCAAGGAGTGGCACTTTCTTGGTTTTTCACCATGGAGCCAAACTCCATCTACACGTGGGAGCAGATCCGCGACCGCCTCTATAACAATTTCCAAGGGAACTATGTGGAGCGGGTCGACGCGGATCAGCTCTTCGCAGTGAAGCAAAAACCTTCGGAGAAGCTACGGGAATACCTCAAACGCTTCGCGAAGGTACGCTGCCAGGTCAAGGATGTTAATGAAACAACCGTCATCAATGCATCCATACAGGACCTTCGTCCGGGCCCCATGGCCGAATACAACGCGCGGAAGCCTATCAAGACAGTGACGAAGCTCTTCGATAAAATGGAAGAGTACGCCAGGGCGGAAGAGGACGCGCGGCGGAGACAGGGCGACGACTCCGACACCAATCGGACCGAAGGTTCGGCGAAAAGCGAAGACCCGTCGAAGGACGACTCCTCGAAAGGTAAGCGCAAGCAGGAACCACCGAAGGATGCCTCCGAGCGCAAGGACAACCAGCACAAGGAGTCGCCAGCCGACAGGTCCAAACGCGGCCAGCAGAGGTCGAGGAAAGCCCGTCATGTCTTCGACATCGAGGGCGGCTCCGAGGACAACGCCTCCGCTGGCCGCGGCAAAAGAGGACGCCGGGGCCGCGGCCGCGGTCGAGGTCGCGATGATAGAGGCCACGGGGAATATGATGACCAGCGCTATGGGCAGTGGTGCGAGGTCCACGGCCGCGGTACCCATGACACGCGCGCGTGCGTCTCTATCGCGGCGCTCCGGCAAAGTGTCGCCAGGGACAGGAACCTGGAGGCGCGTCCACCCGACGTGGCCCACGTTCAGCAGTCCTGGGAAGCCCCCATGCGGCTCCAGGATCGGGGGCAGCAGCCTCAGGAGGGCCTCCTGCGGATTCAGGCTCATGTACAACAACCCCGAGACGGCCTCTTGCAGCTGCAGGCCCCGGAGGGAGCCCAGCGCAGAGTCATCAACGTCATCTCCGGGGGCTCTTCGTTGGAGTTTGCCTCCGCGAGGCAGCGGAAGGCCTACGCAAGGAGGCTACACCACGTGGCGGCGTACCCGGCGCAGGCACCCCTGGACTGGGCACAACACGAGGTCACTTTCACGCCCGCTGATGCTCAGGGTGTGGAGTTCCCCCATCAAGACCCCCTCATCGTCCGGGTCGCTATCGCGGGGTGCGACGTGGGGCGCGTCCTGGTCGATGGTGGTAGCTCCGCAAATATCCTGTTCGCAGCAGCCTTCGACCAGATGGGGATCCCCCAAAGCCGCCTGGGCCCTCGAAAATCCCCCTGCAGGGTTTCGGAGGGCAGCCCATGCGGGCGCTAGGTCAGATATGCCTGCAAGTCTCCTTCGGCCAGGATGACAATGTACGGAGCGAAGACGCCACCTTTGATGTCGTCGATATCCTATACCCTTACAATGCCATTCTAGGACGTCCGATCCTCAACTCCTTCGGAGCGGTGCCTCATCACGGCTTCCTATACATGAAGCTCCCCGGACCGCGGGCCATCATCACCATCAGCGGCAACCAGGATATGGCCCGGCGTATCGAGCTTGGCACCAGGGTTCGCACGCGAGGCCCAACGAACGCCTAGGGCGGCCACCGCGCGCGGATTGGCGACGCCGGGAACCATCTTGGCGAGCCCCGCGTGGATCGTCCGGCCACTAGAGGCTCCAGCCGCGCTAGTGACGAGAGATTAGTACCTCCGCCTTCTGTAATTGCTCGCCCGCGCAAACGGGAATTCAATAAAGTTCACCGTTTGCCGTACCCCCACCCCCCACTGTGAAAAAAACACACGGCGAGGGCGCACGGAGGCCCTGCCTCCGCGCGCGCTCCCGGAGTATAAACAAAGACACGCGTTCGCGCGTGCACTCTCCGTCAAAGACACGGGCATGAGTATAAACAAAGACACGCGTTCGCGCGCACACTCTCCGTCAAAGACACGGGCATGAGTATAAACAAAGACACGCTTTCGCGCGTGCACTCTTCGTCAAAGACACGGGCATGAGTATAAACAAAGACACGCGTTCGCGCGCGCACTCTCCGTCAAAGACACGGGCATGAGTATAAACAAAGACATGCGGGGGGACGCCCCTGCACGCACTCTTCGGAGTATAAATAAGACACGGATGTTGTCCCTGCGCACTCTACGGAGTATAAATAAGACGTGAATCCCGCGCACGCATGGACGTCGTTCCTATGCGTACTCTCCGGAGTATAAAGAAAACGTGGATGTCGATCCCATGCACTCTCCGGAGTATAAATAAGCCGCGGATGTTGTCCCTGCGCACTCTACGGAGTATAAACAAGATGCGAATCCCATGCACGCATGGACGTCGTTCCTGTGCGTACTCTCCGGAGTATAAAGAAGACGTGGATGTCGATCTCATGCACTCCCCGGAGTATAAACAAGACGTGGATGTCGACCCCACATACCCTCCGAAGTACAAGTAAGATGTGGGTGGGGATCCCACGCACTATGCAGGTTTTGATCGAGCGTAGCGTCGAGGTCCGCCTCCGCACGCGCCCCTCATGGCGTGAGCAAGGCGCATCGTGGAGATCCACTCCCGCGCGTATCTCGTGAAATTGCGAAGAGACGCACTAGAGGCTGGCCCTTGCGCAAGCGCGCCTAAAGGAACGCGCGCGTCTACCCGGCTAGCGCGCCCTCGCGCCACCACTTGAAGGTAGGGGCGGAGCGCGCGCGCGCGTCTACTTCAGCTAGGCGCCAGCTCCACTGCCACCACTTCGAAGGGTAGGGGATGGAGCGCTCGCACGTCTACTTCGGCTAGGCGCCAGCTCCGCTGCCAGCACTTCGAAGGGTAGGGGACGGAGCGCGCGCGCGTCTACTTCGGCTAGGCACCAGCTCCGCTGCCACCACCTCGAAGGGTAGGGGATGGAGCGCTCGTGTGTCTACCTCGGCTACCCTACCCCCGCTAGGCGCTAGCCATGGCGTGCGGACGAAACCAGGCAGGCGGAAGCATACCTCGCATGTCTAAACCATGTCTATATTCACAAAAAAAACTCTTACAAGGGCGACCCACGAGAGTGCGCCAACATCCTTGACGCTCAAGGTCGCTACTCGGCAGGCTCATCTTTAACACGCACCCGTCCCGGGACCTCGCTCGAAGAAGCCCGGCCCGCCCAAAAATCCAGCGACTCCTCGGCCCTCCGCCAGCGCCGAAGACGCCGTCGGGTCACAAGGTCGGAAATTAGCAGCCGGCCCCGACGGGGTAGCTGCTCGGGACATGGGGGCACGAGTCATGAAATCGGTGAGTCAACTCCGCATTATATTCAAAAAAGGGGAAGTCATGTTACAACGCACTCCAGCACGCGGCAGCCTCGGCGTCACACCTGTGGGTTCACAGCGGCCTCGGAGTCTCAGCGCCATCCTCCTCTCACCGCGGGACCTCGTCCAAAAATTGGCCGAGGTTCCCCTCACCGTGTAGGGAACGCCAAAGTTCGACCCTCGCTGCAGCCTCCCCGATGTACTCCCAGATCCGCTCGTGGAAGAACTTCACGGCGCGATGAGTGGCGCGCACGGCACCGGACATCACTCCAGCTCCGCCTGGCATCTCCAGGTGGGGGTCAGCCAGCCCGGCGGCGTGTTCGCAGCCGCGGAGTCGCAGGAGTGCACATATCAGGCAAGACGCCACGTAGGCGCAGTGGTTGCTGAAGGTCGTTGCAGCGCCGCGCGCGATGTTGGCCGCGTCTCCGATCCATCGGAGCGTACGTGACAACTCCTCCGGCCCGAAGGAGCGGTCCAGCACTTCAGCGACGAGCCCTTGGAGAGTATTTTCCAGGGCCAACATGGCGTCCCATGCGATCACCGAAGCCTCGCCCAGAGCCCGGTCCCGCTCCGCTAGAGACGAGACAAGTTCGCCCTTCTCCCTCTCTAGCACGGCAACTTGTTGCAGTAGGCCGTCTCGCTCCGTCGCAACTTCCTGCCGCGCTGCCTCAGCGGTCAACTCTCGTGCTACGGCGGCGAGCTCCTCGGCGTGCGCCTTCATCTCCGCGCACTCTGCTTCTAAGCGGCGGATACAGTCATCCTGGGCAGAGCGCGTCCCCGCAGCTTCGCGCAACTCCCTTTCGGCGGATTCTAGCCTGCCCTGAAGCACCCCTTGCTCGCGGACGTAACCCGCTTGTAGGGCCTGAGCCAGCACGAGCGTCTGCGTGGTAGAGGGGTTAGCAGGATCCAAACAGCCAATTTTGGTCCCAAGGAAAGGTACTTACCCTGACGCCCGACACCTCTAGTGCGTCCCCAAGGCGCCCCGTCCCGTAGGTCAACAGCGCTTGCTGGCCAATGCTGGCGGCTGCGTCATCCGCAATCCCATGCCATGCCCTCAGCGCCTCCGGTGGGGGGATGAAGTCTGCTGGGCTCGGGCGCGCGGCGTTTGCATCGCCGGCACCCGGACCCCCGAGCTGCTGCCATGGCTCTTCCTCCGGGATAAGTGCCGCTGCAAAAGGGAGGTATCAGTCAAGCCCAGTAAAGACGTGGCAAGACCGCACCAAGGTATGCCACGCCAACCTACCTTCACTAGTAGGGGGCTTCGCGGAGAGGACCCCCTCACCCCTGGCGGGATAATAACGGCGTCGGCCCCTGCGGACGGCGCCGGCTCGTGCGGCCGGGGGACCTCAGGGTGCGAACCCGATACCAACCGCTCCTGCGCCGCGGCCGTCGTAGTTCGAGGGGCCGGGAGTGCGCGGGGCAGAGGAACTTCGGCGTACGAGTCGGAGTCCCACAAGCTCCCGATGCTGGTCGCCACGGTAAACCCCCTCAAAGTCCGATGAAGGGGGGATCGTAGGTGTGGTCGTTTCGCCTGGGGAGGTGGCGGTTTATCCGCCCCAGCCCCACCTCCGCGGTCGCGGCCGTGCGCTGCTCGTGTTCCCGGGTTGTATACGGCCCCAGGAACACACGCGCTGCCCGCTCCGCGTCCTCCAGGCGGATCCCTGCGCAAGGCCAGGAGCACGATTAAACACAGCGCACTATGCGCGAGTGAAAGGGGGGCATGGTCGAGGCTTACGAGAACCGGTGGGCACCGGAAGTGAACAAACGGACGGGCGCACGTTGTCGTCCCGGAGTGTCCCGGTGGTGAGGGCCACTCATGCGCGAGCGGCGCCACGTCGTACATTATGTACTCCTCGGCGAGGTCGCGCATGTTGAAGCGGGCGATGACCCCCGCGAGTCTTCGCACCCTCCACCTATCTTCGTGCCCGAGCGTTAGGCCGGGTGTAGTCTTGAAGGCAATCGGTCGGCCCGTGCACTCGAGGCCGCTACCGCTCGCCACGCGGTGGTAGAACCACCGTCTCCTCCAGGACTCCCATTTCCCTCGAGTCAAGTTCGCGGGGAAGAGCTCCCTGCACGATGACTGCAGAATGAAGTTGACGCTGCCGAAGGTCAACAACGTCCCGTCCTTCAGTTCCTTCGGCTGGCACCGCGCCTCGTGCAGATATGCAAACATTGAGGCGCTGGGCCAACATGCTTCCGAGCGCAAGGTCCAGCTGTACACGACAAGGCGAGCCACGGCGTTCGGAGTTAGTTGCGCCAGCTCCAGTCCGAAGGTCCGCAGCACGTCGCCCACAATCGTCGCGGCCGGGATGCGAAGTCCGGCCTCGAAGTAGGCGACGAAAACGAGCGCCTCCGATTTCTCGGGGCGCGGTTCCGTCTCGTCATCGGCGGGCAGCCACACCGCCTCGCGGTCCAACAGCTTCCCCTCGCGTGCAGTGTCCGGATTGTCTTCTCCGTCATGAGCGTGCGGCCCAGGTCACCAGAGTACGGGCCCCCCTTCCTCTCCGCTACCACCCACCGCCTCTCTGCCGCCACCGGATCGTGCTCTTCGAGCGCGTACTTCACCTCCAGAGGCGACAGCCACCGGCGGATAGCAAAATCGCCGCCCACCCGGGAGCGCTTGTCGCCGACCGCCATCGGTGTTCAAGGGAGAGAGCGCAGGGGCAAGAAAAGCAGCGAAGGGCAGACGGCGGCGCGAGCAAGGAGCAGGTGCGTAGAAGAAGCACGAGCGTGGTACCACGGGGGGCATTTAAAGCCCCCTCGTCTCCCACAGTCGGTAAGCGTAACCGGCACGCGATGAACCGCACGCTTCCCCACGGCTGAAGCCGAAGCGTTGTGACGGCTGAAGCCGAAGCATCGCGACGGTACGCGTGTGCTAGACGCGACCGCAGTCGTACAGGACGCCTGTTAGCGCACGGCGTTCCAATAGCGCCCTGCCACGTGTCGACCCCACCAAGGAGTAAATGCGGGTCGCACGACCCGGTACAGCTGCCGGCGCGTGTCAACCCGACTCCCGGGGCCAATCGACTGCAGCAGTTCAGACGGGACCCCCGCCCGGTGGCGACGCCTTGGCCTCGCCTTCGGCTGCGTGAAGGCACACCTCGCTGGGGTGCCACGGAGGTGCCCCGCCATATCTTGCGCCCTCAGGAGTATAGGCGTCCAACGGGACGTGGCACGACTCCCGACGGGGTGGTGCAGTTTCGGGGGTGCTATAAGAGAAGCCACCGCAAGGCAAGGGACCGACCAACTTCAACAGTAGCCGCCGCGGGGTCTCCGTCCCATTCCAGGAAACACCGGTTGACACGCTAGCCCAGCGGGACCGCAAACCAGCAAGCCTCTTCGGCCTCCGCGATTCCGGGCGGACAAGTCTCCGCTTGGGGCGAAGAAGCTACAGCCCCTACCCTAGTGCGCTCGGAGTGAGGCAGCTCACTCCCGCCACAGATCCAAGACCGCACCGATGGGTGACAGCGCAAGGCCACGGGCCAGTCAACCCTAGTGGCATTGCCGACAAGATCTCCGCTTCAGTAGAGACGCTCCCGGTTTCGCCAAGGGTGAGCCCTCGCAAGCGAATACCTCGCTCTACCGTTACAGCCCCGGTGGCAGAGCCGGACACCACCTCGACCATCATAACCCCGCGTGGCTCGGTGCGTGCGTCGGCCCGCGTCCCCGTCTTCCGTTCGACTATGTTCGCGGACACCGGCACCAATGGGCGAGGGGCGGCCGGCGGAACACAGCGCCCGGCGTAGTGTCAAAGATAAGTTCTTCCCGGAACAGATTATAATCATTTCTGCCGAGTGTTCTGTGACCAGGTCCATTGACGCTAACCCCGCTTTAGGGTAGTCCTTTCGAAGAATGCGGATGGGACAGGCGGCTACCTCAGTTCCAGAATCCGCGCGATGACCCCACAAACCAAACTGGTGGGAGTCCGGCCGCCTGGGTTACTTGTAACCCGGGAGCGCGGGCGCTAGTTGACGGCAAACACAGACTTGTTCTGGTAAATAGATCTGCTTCAATACATCAACATACTCTAATGGAAGCGCCCATCGGCGCAGCCAGAGGATATGGATGAACTCAAGCATATCTGTCTACGAGAACGGGTCGGGCCTTGCCATTCTACGTACGGAATCAGGAACAAAAGCAGGACCGGTGTACGCAGGAAGCTGAAGAAGAAGGAAGCGAAGCGCCAGCAAGCAGGCGACAAAGGGCAGCCTTGGCGTGCCCGCAACGACGCATTATAACGTCCCCTTGGTTCACCCGCAAGCAGAAGACCAACCAGCAAGAGAACAGCGGTGCGATCACCCACGATCAGGGAACGCAACCACTGATGGCCGCGGGGAGCGGCGGAAGGTGGCCGGCCAGCGCACAACGCGCCAATACGCGCCCGCCACGCGTCCCGCTTCTCTAGGGAAAAGGCGAACGGTCGCGGTTGCGCGACCGCTCACATTCCACGGCGCCCCAATTATAGCCCGACGCGTGTCCCACTCAAGGCTAGGCAGACAGCACGGCGCTGCTCTACGCCTGCCCCGATAAGCCAGGGGCCAGCGTGATTTCGGGCGTCATTGAAAGCGCACTACCTGTGCCGAAGTTGGGGGCGCGAGGTCTGTCTCCGCTCCGTCTTTGATTACGACTCCGCCCAAGACCTCTACACTGACTTGGGCTCCAGGCTCGACCTCGACGTCGACTCCAACCTCAAACCCAGAGGGCCACCTCGCCCCCGACACGGTATGGCACGGAGGGCCCTGCAACCGGCTCGGAGCAATACCCCCTCGCCAAAGCGCGCGTCGTATTATGCAACAAGGCTCCGCCAAGTGTGGGGGGGTCACAGGCCGCAGGGACGGAGGGGGCCAAAGGACTCGGCGACATGGCTTCGGCCTGTGAAGCCCTTCACCATGAGAGGCTCCTGTTGTAGGGGTGGCCCCTACCTAAGCCCAGCAGGCCTATTAGTAGGTTGTAAGGCCCAAAATGGGACATGTGTAATGACCTAAATGCCCCCGAAAGGGTTGTAAATGTGTAAGGGTATACCTGTAAATACACTCCCCATGTATATATATATATCTGATGCTGGCCATGGGGAAGGACCCTAAGCCATTATTCACCCAACTCTCCACTACCACACACCTCTCTCTCTGTTTGGTCTGTAACCACAACAGGGACAAAAAGGTATGGCGCAGCTTGGTCAAAAATTGCGGCGGCTGTTATTGGCACGGCACAGCCGGCAGTGCGGCACACGGGGAGTCTGGCATAGGCATGGGTGATTCGATGTGCACACTAGCTAGGGTCGAGCATGGCTGGATAGCGATCGGGATCGAGCGACAGGGCGCAGCCAGAGCGTGCTCTGGCGCAAGCCGATTAGGCCAGAGACAAGGAAAAAGGGAGAAAAGGCCAGGCTTAATGGACTAGTGGGCCAAGAAATGAAGTGGGTCGGCCCAAGACAATTTCCATATTTTTCAATCATTTTTCCGTTATATTTTCCATGATGATTCAAGTCACTAGTTTGATTTAACTCTATTTTGGATTGATTTTAATATTATACTTCATTTTTAGTATATATTTTTCTTTTTTGTCAATTCCCTAATTTAATCTTTTGGTTAAAATTTTATATTTGCTTTTAGGGTCTCTCCATTTCATTCAAATTTTATTTATATATGTGCATGTATACTTGTTTGTATACATATATAACCATTTTTTTCAATTTATGAGCAGATTCATATATATATACGTATATATTCACATGCTTATTTTTTATTCCCCTACCTTTTAATTTATGATTTTAACCTTCATTTCTTTTCTAGAATTTCCAATCTCTTAATTCTTCTGGTCCAACTTGTTGGATCATCTTTCAATTCAAATTATGTAGTTTAAATTAGATGTATCTTGTAAATTCTCTTGCGCTACTTGAGGATCATCTTTTCATATTTGTATTACAATTTAATTTAAATTCTTATTATTTACACTTATTCTCTAAAATTTAATTTCGGGGGTTTTTCTTTATCTAATGGAACCCTTATCATATCCAAGGAAAACTCCATCAAAACCAAATACAGCTAAGAAACACTTCAACAAGTTGCAAATGAGAAGCTTTCCAAAAAGTTTCAAAATTACAGATTTTTGACATCCTGATTTTAGGATGTTACATAGTAGTACTTGGCCCTTCAGAAAATTTTTATTTTGGTAAGGTTAAAGAATCTTTCAAGTCACCATATAGTTCGTGTTGTTTCTTAGTCATAAAATATGGTTAGTCCCTTGGACATATAGTCATATAGAGTAACAAAACTACTCAAATAGATCTAGCATGTGACTTCATAGTGTCTTCTTTTTGTGTTTGGCAGTACAGATTTGGTTAAATGTAATATCAAAAGTTAAATATTGAAAATCCATAGTGTAATAATCTCGTGAGATTATGTTGTTAATTAGCGTTAAAGCTGTAATTTAGTTGGTCATTCTTTGATGCATCTCTTCTCTTCCTGTTCTGGTTTGAGTTCAAGATTATATTAGCTGAAAGCAGAAAGGAGAGACGGTTGAATATTTGAAGGATTATCTGGTACTCCATTGCCAAAAGGTTCTGGTTTGAGTCATAGCCTCATAGGTTGTTGCTGCTTTGAGATTCTTAGTTCCATGTGTCACTAATCTAAAAGGGTGCTATAGATGCCATTTGGCAGATGGGACCGGATGCTATAGAATTTGCGTTTTTGCATTTTGTTTGGGACCGGATCCATTGGCAAAGACTAGAAAACAGGTCGATGTCGGTTCGCAAATCACAGGCCAAATTGGCCGGGTTTGTGCGGTAGCCACGGCGGTTCTCGGGGGGAGGCCGAGCCGAAGGACCGAGGATGCAGGTGGACGGGCAAGGAGGAGATCGCCGGCGGCGGATCCCGTTCTCTTTCTGCTGGGTTTCCAGGTCAACTACTATTTCTCCCCTTTCCTTTTTATCACATATTCGGACTTTTTCAAACCATCTCTACGTGCAACAGTCTTATTACTTGGCGCACCAAATACACCAACTCGCCTCTTAACGATTCTTGTCTTTTCTATGCTTCTCGCTTGAGCCACGTAACTTCACTCGGACTTTGACCGCTTGAACCTCAACTCCTCTGTCTAGTCTCGATTCATTGCCGTCAACCGTTACGTCCTCTAGGCCATCTATGCATCCAAAAACCAATCAATTATATCAAGCACAAATTCTATGCACTTAACTCACATTAGTCAAAATCATGCATGATGTAATATAACACAAACTCTCATAGCTATCAAGCCATGAATCTACCTCAAACCAACTCAGCTTAACTCACCCCGATCCCTAGCCACAACCACCGGTCGACCGCTCTTCCCGGGCGGTAGGGTCGCCCATCAAACCATCGCTAGTGGTTGATCTCGATCGCTACCGGTGTGACCGTATTTTCAATGCTCGTCACCTTGTCCAACTCTCCCAGTTCGGTTGCCAACCATGGTCATCCAACCGCACGTGACCAATACCAAAACTTACTCTTTGGAAAAAAGTGGTCGTCAACTAGAAATTGGTCATACCACCCCAACGGTCGACCGTCACCCATGCAAAACCAGCACACTGGACCACCAAAGATCACCATCGAGGTCGGTTTGACCGCTTCCTCCTAATGATCTAACCGGTCTCATCGATCAGTTCGACAGGAAACACTAATAGCAAATCTGAATTTTCTGAAACTATTGTAAAATTCAAATTCAACTCAACTAAAGTGCCATTTGTTCATCATAAATATGCATTAGACCTTGTACATAGTCTCCCAACTAGATATACCGTGTAGCTCAAAAATGGATGTTTGTATTTTCTCTATGCTTGTTTAGACTAACCTTATAAGGAAAAACAAAGAGTTTAAAGCTCAAGTCACTAAGTTGAGTAATGATTTAGAGAAATGCTACAAAGAGAAAGCCACCCTTAGACCCTGCTTGGTTGAATTTGAAAAGTCAGTGGCTTATAGCTGAAATTGCACTATAGCGGCTGAAATTTTACTGTAGCTGAAGGTGACTTATTTAGCATAATTAAATTTAAAAAATTTAAAAATAGAAAAATATGTTAGCTCATTAAGGACAACGTGAACGAGTATGGAGAAAAAAGAACTGGCAAAAAAGTTCAAAAAAGCCAAAAGTTCAGAAAAAATGAAATTTATTAATAGTGAAAAATAAACCAGAAGCCAGAAGCTGAAGCTGAAATGAGTGGGCCCTTAATAACATCATGAGCAAGCAAAGTCGCATGACAAGAGAGGATTAATTTTATCTTTAAAAAAAAGAGAATAACAAGAAAAGGCACAATAAGAGCAAGTTTAATAGAAGAGGTGGCTGCCACCTCTAGGACTAGCCAAATAAGCAAAAAGAGTACACGTGGCTTAGTGAAGGTAGCTAATACAATACAATAAGTTGAGTAGAGGTTACCTCTACTAAATCACTCAAACATTTAATACTTGCATAAATATATCAGTGGTCACCTCTTGCATGAGGGGCAGCTTGCCTCTCTCTTCTCGTATGATGTGCTAGAGGTCACTTCTTGCATGAGGGGCAGCTTGCCTCTCTCTCCTCTTTTCTCTCTCTTCCACATAGGATTGTGTTGACGTGAATTTCGCTAGAGACGACCTAATCAACATTATCGTACTTGCTCTAAAAGGCTATCCAGTAACATCAGGTGCTTTGGGTGCAAGTAAGAACAAGAAAATCGACAAAGCAGTCTTGACCCAATCGAATAGTACCAAGTGTCAACCCCTGCACAGAGCGAAGGGGATCAATAGATCGGTACAAGGTTACCCTCGCCGCAAAAGCCCGATACCTCGGCTTCGCCCTGGGCCTACCTCAGACGAGCCGAAGGGTGGGCCATAGCTACCTATGGATCACAAAGAAGACGTGGGGAATAAAGCCAGGAAGATCTATCCTGCACCAAACCTGCACGCGGAGAGATGAAAGGACCGTGGAGCCTTCGTGCTCCAAAACCTTTGTAGAGCCGGAAACATGTAATTTTCTATACCCATGATGCAACAGTATGAATAGACCTCCCAAGCGTCTTGGGAAGAGGGAACAATTTTTTAATACAAAAGAGAACACACTCATCAGTATTAAGATCGCTTCCCCTTTCGTAGATCTTGGGCTTCCGTAGTTTGTATGCAGAGAGACAACCGGGATACTCGTTTTTACTGTTTAGCTTTTAATAGCAGAAGCAACTTGACGTTCCAATGTTTGTTCCCACGAAGTCCCTAGCGACTAGACCAAAGTCATGAATTTGTGGAACTGGGTGGGGATAGGCTCAGGAGCTGTGCCCCCTACACTTAGCGTGGTGCAGGAGTGCCTCAATACCTGTCACGTATTTCTAATATTAAAAAAATTTCGAAAAATTAAAAAACAATACTTTAAAAATCTGAAAAATTGTAAAAAGTACTTTTTGTAAAAATACTTTTATTAAAAAATTTAAGTACTTAAAAAAGTACTTTTTATAATTTTTCGGATTTTTAAAGTATTTTTTTGAATTTTTTGAAATTTTTTTAGATATTAGGGAACATGTGATGGATGCTGAGGCACCCCTGCACCGCGCTAAGTGCGGGGGCACCCCATCTGAGGCGATCCCAACTGGTGAGCTTCGGACGTAATCTTGGGCTCAAACTTTACAAAGTCAAGTCACCTCTGATTAGGACAGGTCTAAGGTCAATCAAAGCGTCTTGTTATTTAACTGAATTTCTGAACTGTAAGCTAAATTTTGTTATTCATAAAACCTTTTTGCGGTACTCATTTTAATGTGTGAAAGGAAACAAAAATTATAGGTGAGGAATTGGATCTGACGACCAGTTTCTATATATTCACAGGTAGTAAGCACCTTAATTTCAGATCTTCATTGCAAATTTAAGAGTTAGGCTTGGCATGGCTGTGCTATGCTGCAGAGGCAACAAAACGCAGTTACAAATATTTTTAATACAGCTCTTGAAAAGACGAAAATTAGTAAATATATACAGGAATAGTAAAACAAAACGCATTTTTTTTGAAAGCCACCGTGATGCTAAACACGACTAAAGTTACGTTCCATGTTTCTGTCTTTTAAGTGCTGCTTATTTCGACTTACTTTTCATTATTTGACGCTGTAACTGACGTATTATGCGCTGTAGTTGTTGATAATTTTTTTAACGTAATTAAATTTAAAAAATTAAAAATAAAAGAAAAGATAACTCATCACAGACAATGTAAAAAATAAAAAAATCTAGAATACCGAAAAATAGAAAAAAAACAAAATTAAAATACTAAAAGTTAGAAATCAAAAACCAAAATGAAACCCCAAAGCGGTCCGTCGGAATTTTTCCTGGTCTTGCACTGTCGCCGGCTTCTTCGAGAACGTGGCCTCCTTTTCTTCCGTGGGACCCACTGGTCGCGTCGTTTTTGACTACCAAAATGACCAACCCGCACCACTTAACGACGTGTCACGGTCGACGCACGAGGACATGGTCACATCGAGTGAGTGGTGCGGTCGGGACGCGAAGCACTATTGACGTCGCGACGCGTTAAATGGTGCGTCGGTCGCTAGAAATTTCATTTTCAAGAGGCTATTTTCGGAATTTTAGATAGCAACAGTGTCAAAAGCGTCCAAAATTCTCCTTGCCAACCCGACGTGACCGACGGGACGCCCTACACGCGAAGGGAAACACGGCAGAGCGCCCGCCCTCCGCCGTGGCAGACCCGCCCGATGGGACGCTGCCTGCGTCCGGCGCAAGGGAGCAGCACCTCTGCCCCCTAATCTTCACGTGACGCGTGTTGATGCCTTACTGGATCACGCAAAGAACATTGCCTCTGCTCTTGACGTGAAGGCCACGCGCGAGACTAGAAAAACACTGTAACAACGAAATCGCCTGGACCAAGTAATAGATCGGAATGGTCTTTGAGCGGTATTTTTATATTTTTCTTTTTAAATAAAAGAAGCACTAATTTTAAAGTAAAAAAAATATCTATATATTATTTATCATCTTTTAAAAATTATGTAAATCACTATCGAGAAAAACATAGAAACACCTTTCTTGGTTTTCTTCAGAGCACAAAGCACTTCTGTTTTCCTATTTTTCTCTCACAGCTAAATTTGATTACACAGTATTTTTTATTCAAAGCAAATAACTATTTATATATATGACACAAACTCTACGAATCCGAAAAGATAACAAATTAATTCTAGTATTTATTACAAATATTTTCTAAATACAAAACAAATAATTCAAAATAAACAGATCCTACTAAAAACAATATTAATTCTATCACTTTCGGTGATTCTACTAGTACTTCGGGTCCATAAATGGTTCACGGAGAGTGCTTAGACCTCTAGTCCCCTGGGAAACGTTAGTCCATCAGCTGTAGCCATCATCCAATACAATTTTTCTCAGCGTAGCAAACAAAATATTCATCAAAGACTGACCCTGCACAAGAGCATTCCGCGACCTCACTATATTAGGAGCTGCACCAAGCAGACGCTCTCATCGTATTGCCAACCAAAAGTACACAATTTCAGTCTTTCCACCACGATCAACAATGGCTAAACCACGCAGTTCAGCGCTTCTGTTCTTCTTGATTCTATCATGCCTTGCTTGCCTGCAAGTAGATGCGCGTGTTGGTACATCACTGGGCTCCCAAAAACTGGCCCTCCTCCGCTGGAAATCTACCCTGGGGAGCTCGCCGGCGCTAAGCTCATGGCACAACAACACTCACCCTTGCAAGTGGACAGGCATCACATGCAGCGCCACGCGCCTAGGCCGCCGCGTGCCTTGGGTTGTGACCGGCGTCGCGCTTCCGAACGCCGGCCTCAACGGCCGGCTCGACGGGCTTGACTTCTCCGCGCTCCCGTTCCTCACCAGCATTGACCTCAGCTTCAACACTCTGCGGGGACCGGTCCCCGCAGCCATCGGCTCCCTGTCGCTGCTCTCCGTGCTTGATCTTTCCGGTAATTGGCTCACCGGGCAAATACCGTCCGAGGTTGGGAACCTGAAGAGCCTCACCCAACTAGGGCTCATGTACAACAACTTCACTGGCCGCATCCCGGCATCCTTAGGTAATCTGACCATGCTCACTATTCTTACCGTCCACCAAAACATGCTCTCTGGAGACATCCCGTACGAGCTTGGAAGGCTCGTGAACTTAGAAGGCCTGCAACTAAGCAACAATTCCTTGAGTGGCAACATACCTACAAGCCTTGGCAACTTGACACAATTAGAAATTCTGCGTATGTATGGCAATGAACTGTCCGGGCCAATACCTCCGGAGCTAGGCAATCTCAGGAACCTGCAAGACCTTGAGCTTGCCATCAACCACCTGAACGGTAGCATCCCTGTCTCCTTGGCCAACCTCACCATGTTGAACACAGCTTACCTGTACACGAACAATCTCGCAGGTTCTATACCACAGGAGATAGGGATGTTATCGAATCTAGTAGTTTTAGATTTATCTGAAAACTTTCTTAATGGTTCCATTCCTCACAGTCTAGAAAAACTTACAGGGCTGAACTACTTGAGTTTCCTTAGTAATCGCATAGGAGGATCCATTCCTCCTAGTATAGGAAACCTTACCAGACTGAGCACCCTGATGCTCTCCAATAATCAGATAGATGGCTCTATTCCTCCTAGCATAGGAAACCTTACAAGAATGGAACTGTTAAGCTTCTACACAAATCGAATTGTCGGACCCATTCCTCAGACAATAGGAAAACTTCATAGGCTAAACATTTTGGAACTTTACGATAACCAGATTGTCGGTGCCATGCCCAATGAGATGGGTAATCTCTTGAACCTAGTTGTTCTGTACCTGGACGGTAACCAAATTTCTGGCTCTATCCCTGCAACTTTTGGAAACTTGACAAACATGAGAAATTTGAGCTTGTTCGATAACCAGCTGTCAGGTACTCTACCTCGAGAATTTGCAAACCTCACAGACATGGTCAAATTCAGCATAGGAAACAATTCCATCTCGGGAACTATCCCATCAGATGTGTGCAAAGGAGGACAGCTGGAGAGGTTTGTTGTCGGCATGAACAAGCTAACTGGCCCCATTCCTAGAAGCTTGAGGACATGTAACAGTTTGAGGCACATTGACATAAGTTTCAACAATTTTACAGGTGACATGTCTCAACACTTTGGGGTGTATTCACAGCTCATTAAAGCAAACTTGAGGTCAAACAGACTTCACGGAGAGCTCATCCCAAAACTGGGATGCATCCACCAACATGGTTATGTTCTCTGTAGCACAGACACGTGTCAAAACCGTCGTATCTGTGTCCGACACCGTGTCGGACACGGATACAACACGGACACATCTTGGACACGTGTTGACGACGTATCGACCGATTTTGGAATTAATTTTAATAATTAAAATTTTCGGCACGTATCGGACATAGTAATTATGCTAGTCAGATACGGTCTGGACATAGCCAGCCCAGGAATGGCCCAGGACACGGCCGGCCCAGGCCGGCCCATACCGTGCCTGCCCTAACCCTACGACTGCTGCACCGATTCCTCCTGAGAGTCTCATTTCCATCGGCCGCTCGCACTTCTCCGCATCGCCCGCTCGTGCCGCTGCCCGCCGGCTCCCACACATCGCCGCCGCCCGCCAACTCCCACACCTCATCACCGCTCGCCGGCTCCCGCATCTCGCCGCCGCCTCCATCTCCTCACTCGCATCTCCTCTGCCCACCGGCTCCCGCATCTCACCGCCGCCCGCCGGCTCCCGCATCTCGCCGCTGATTACATCTCCTCCCCGGCGTCCCCAACATCCTCGGTATTGAGGTATCATCTCCCCGCTGCTCCTCTGTTTTAGCATTTAGGTTTGAAATGTAGACTGCAGTAAGCCAATTTCAAGTGGAGATGCCGATTAATATATATTTAGGCATTTAGCAAACTTGTGCTTGATTGCTTATTTCAAGTGTGTCATCTCTATACTATACATTTATACTGTTATTCGCATGCATGTCATTGTAATTGTAACTTATGCTTGATTTGTTGTTTCATCATTCTAGAAAAATAGAACCGCTAATTCTAGTGTTAGAGAGGAGGAAAACACAAGGAACAATAGGTCGAAGCTTCCATTGTGGAATCATGTTGATGTTCTAGACAGGGGTGGTCAAGGGGGAGGAAAATGAGGACAAAGTTGAAGTCTAAGAGTTCCATGCTGTCTTTAAACTAGCTTTGCTACTAGAATTTGAGTTTGTGATGTACCTTAAGTTGAATCACTCCTATCCTATGTTGGTTAGTGGATATTTGCTTTTGGTTAAACTCTACATTTAAGTTTCTAGGTTTGAACTTAGCTATTTCTTAATATTTATCGCTTATCCTTATCAATTATCAATTGTTGTTGGCTTGTTGCTCTATTAGTCTATTGCTTTAATTGTTTAAGAATCAAATATACATGTTAATATATTATCTTTGTAGTCTTGCCAATCTGATCATGTTACTTTTTTCCAGGTTAATGGAATTCTTATTTCTAGAAATGGTATTGACATCAACAATTATCGCCAGGATTAACAAAACAATTCATGAGGTACATATTCCGAGTATACACTTTACAAATTATAAGTTTACAATTTATATTATTTCAGTTTAATAAGCATGTGGAAACATAGAAAATAATATATATATATATATATATATATATATATATATATATATATATATATATATATATATATAATTTATTATTTAAATATATATAGCTGTGTCGCTGTATCAATATTTTTGGAAAACGGCAAATTTTATGTCGGTATCGTATCGTGTTGTATCGACATATCCGTGTCCGTGCATCATACTTATGTTCAATGCAGGAGAAAACATGATACCGGAAGAATTCCTCCGGAACTCTCGAAACTGACAAACTTGGAATCGCTTAAGCTCTACTCCAACCTTCTCACTAGTGAGATACCGCCAGAAATCGGCAACTTAACCCGTCTGTACACACTGCATTTAGCAAATAATCAATTTTCAGGCCCCATACCTTCTCGGTTTGGTCAACTAAGCAACTTGCAGTTACTTCATTTGTCTTTGAACAAGTTGAGTGGGTCAATACCAGAGGCGCTAGGAAGCTGCACCAAACTACTGTACTTGAAGATGAATAACAATAGCTTGACTGGAAACTTTTTTTTCTCGAACAACGCAGAAAAACTGCGTGTCATTTCATTAAAAAGAAAAAAGAAAAACAAAGGAGGGGCAAGAGTCCACTCCTAGAACAGGGGAGAGAGGCTCTCGGACACCCAACACACCCACAGCAGTGCAATAGGAAATTTGGTGAACCTACAGATTATTTTGGATGTCAGCATCAACAAACTTAGTGGTACATTGCCACAACAGCTTGGGAACTTGGCAATGTTGGAATCCTTAAATCTCTCCCACAATCAATTCGAGGGAAGATTACCACCCATATTTGCAAGCATGATTAGCATGACAACCCTAGATGTGTCTTACAACATCTTGGAAGGACCACTGCCAATGGGACATTATCTGCAAAATGCATCAATAGACTGGTTTCTCCATAATAAAGGTCTGTGTGGTAATCTCACATGCCTTCCATCTTGTCGTTCGGTTCCAACATCAGAGAATCATAAGGGGAAAGAAAAATTCCGCACTCTGATCCTAGCAGTTGTTCTTCCTGTGTGCGTTGTTATTGCTCTCACAATTGTTGGCAGTTGGCACTATTATGTTCATTCACAAAAAGGGAAAACAACAAGAAAGGGTTGCTACTGAAAAAAGAGAAGTATTCTCCGTATGGAATTTCGACGGGAAACTAGCATTTGAGGATATTGTCAGGGCAACTGAAAATTTCAATGATAAGTACATCATCGGAGTGGGAGGGTATGGCACAGTGTACAAAGCACTACTCCAAGATGGACAGCAAGTGGCTGTGAAGAAGCTTCACCCAATTGAAGAAGAGTCCAACGATGAAAGAAAATTTCATAGTGAAATTGAAATCTTGGTAGAGATTCGGCAACGAAGTATTGTTAAGTTATATGGGTTCTGTTCTCACCCAACATACAAATTTCTTGTCTATGATTATATGGAGCGGGGAAGCCTTCGCTCAGTCCTAGAACATGAGGAATTAGCAAAGGAGATGGATTGGTCGAGGAGAACTGCTCTAGTAAAGGATGTGGCGCAAGCTCTATCTTATTTGCACCATGAGTGCAGCCCACCTATAATACATCTAGATATAACAAGCAACAATATCTTGCTTGACATGAGTCTCAAGGCACATGTTTCAGATTTTGGCACTGCAAGAATTCTAAAGCCTGATTCATCAAATTGGAGTGCCTTGGCAGGAACTATTGGCTACATAGCTCCAGGTATGTCCTTTTTTGTCATGACAAAAGTACTTCGTGTCCTTCAAGCAATTTCTGGTCCTAATACTCTCATTTGGAACAGAGATGTCGTACACATCTGTGGTGACAGAGAAGTGTGATGTTTATAGCTTTGGTGTGGTTGTACTAGAGGTGTTAATGGGAAAGCATCCAGGACACCTACTTCAATCACATAGAGGGGTTCATATCCTAGTCAAGGAAGTCCTAGACCAACGCCCCCTCACACCAACAAAAACAGAGGAGGAGGATGTGATTCTGCTAATGAAAGTAGCATTGTCTTGTTTGCAAGCTTCTCCTCAAGCAAGACCAACAATGAAAGAGGTTTATCAACGACTCAATAAGAGCGGCTCTTCCAATTCCTTTGGCGCGCCTTTCGATACACTTACACTGGACCAACTAAGGGATGCATAAATGTGTTTCGAAGGATTAGGTGCACTACCTGTATCTATTATTAAGTATATCTTCAAGTTGAGAACTGTTCTCATCCGACTCTACTTTTGAATATTGTATGTGTTATACCAAATGATGTAAAATAATCTTTTCTTTCAGAAACAAAAGTGAATAATAGTATGCAAGATCCAGAATTCGTGCACCATTTCTTTGTGGAAAATGAAGCAGATACTTAATCAAAGTCATTATCCTACCAGTCTAAAGAAAGCAATCGCCATGTAACATATTTGTTTGTTGAATATACACATAATGTACAGATATGGGGCCCTACGGCTACAATGAGCACAAACCCATGCCTAGAACTCTGTTTAATATATTTTTTTACATTACTTTGTAAAAGATATTTGACAGACATTTTCTTTGAGCAAAATATGTTGTACATTATTGAAAGGAAGCATTATTTGCCTATTCAAGCTGCAGGCCCAATGTGATTAATACAAAGGCACTTTTGATTTTCTTTTAGAAAGCAACAAGCATGTGCTATTCTGATAAATTTTGAAAATTGAATTATGTATTCACTTTTCAGATGTATGCTTTTATCACCTCTAAAAAAATGGATGCTTTTATCACTTATACCAAGTCAAATTAATTCGAATTGCTAGAGGTATCTAAGAAACAGGGCTACCTGTTCATGAGCGTCCATATTAAACTAGGAAGGCTATTCGTAAATCAATATGCATTCATAAAATGGAGGTGATGCGGCAATTACTCTAAATGTTTTCAATATGTAATAAATATAGGGCATATTTAGTGGCAAAGCGACCAACTTTAAGCATATGTACAATAGTCTATCTTTTAATGTTGTCTTTAAGTCTTCCACCTCACCTAAAGATAGTATTAGAGATAACTTCTCTAACAATAAATTACTTCTCTAACTATTTTATACTATTTTTTATCATAACTTCCTATCTCACACCCTCTCACTATTTAAGTTGGTTTGTAGACTCAAATCATCTCTTGCATAAGAGACATCACATTATCTCTTCTCACATCTCCTTTTTTTATATAGGATTTTACTCATTTAATACAGCTAAGAGATAGCTGAGATAATACTATTAAAAATGCCTTAAATGGTTTTTGCTTCCATATTCCTTATTTATCCACTTGGGCAATCTGATTGGTTCTTTGCGCCGAGTTTTGGCATAGTAGAGATATTTCGAGGTGTCACGACGGGCTTTGGGGTAACGGCGACGGGGTTGTTCTGAGATTTTGTCGAACCCAGCCAATAAACACCACAAAATGTTATTAAGCGAGTCCTTGACACAGTCGTTGCAGCATTGAAGAGAAGCTAATATTCACTATCCAACCTTGAGCTGTCCGCACGAGGCATATCAACAACGTTAGTATGACCACCACCATATGCACGACTGGTTGGGTGAAACACCATAGGCTGCTCTGTAACGCTTGGACCAGAAGAGGCCCAGCCTAGCCCACGCTAAACCCTATAAGAGAGAAGAAACCTAGGTGGAGAAGGAGGCAAAGGCCATTTTGGCTTCTCCCTTGTGCTCACCTTGCTGCCACCACCGCTCGTGCGAGCCACTGCTTCCCCCTTGCGCTTGCTACACTGGTGCCGCGTGCCATGCGCCGTCCCCATCCCCTGTTGCCGGTGTGTCACCTTCGCCCAGTGCTACTGCTGCTTGTGCGTGCCACCGTCGCCTGCCCTCATGCTGTTCCTCCGGTAGCGCCTCGCCTCTCTTGCTGCTGTCGGCACCGTGCTTGCCACCCTCCAGCAGCCGCCGTCGTCGCCTCCCTTGCTGCTACCCCTCGCTCGTGCCTCGCCTCCCCACCCCTGCTGCTACCACCGCTCCACGGGAATGGAGGGCTGGCCAGCTAAGAGCAAAGGAGGGAGGAGCTAGGTGGTTGGGAAGAGAAGGAAGGGGAGGAGGCCGTCGGCTGAGGGAAGAAGAGGAGGCGACCGGGAGTGAGACTGAGGGAGGAGAGCCGGTCGACTGGAGAAAGGAAAAAAGGGAAGAGGAAGAGGGGAGCCGGCCGACCGGAGGAAAGGAGAAAAAAGAAAAGAGGAAGGAGAGAAAAGGAAAGTCTGACCCACCGCCAGATTTATCAAATCTGACTAAGGAAAGGAAGGTAATGCCTTGATCTAGTTGTTCGGGGCCAAGGTAACGCCTTGAAAACCCTTCTCCTTGCTTATTCATCGAATCTTGCTTAAGTTAATATGCTGATTGTTAGAATTAATTCGTGTGGCAAAGAAGATGCCACTTATTAATATGAATGCTGGGATGATGAAATCGATGTTACTGCTGTTGATCTGGCTGATCTGTAGTGGTAGAGGAAATCGGTGTTACCATGATTTATAGTATTTATGAGGTGATGTTTATGATTATGGGTTAATCATACCTTGTTGAGTACTGATGATTAGACATCCACCTTTGAAGAATGTTGCATCATGTAAAATGCATAAGAGCCAGGTCAATGAGAAAGTTATATAACTAGTCCGGAGTGCTCTTGAATAAGACCTACAGAGTTAGACACATCCACGAGATGGAGGAAGAGGGTGACATCGACGGGTGTACCTTTCGCTATACCGGTATAAGCTACATTTATAGATGCATTGCATGGTATTGCATTACATGAAAGTGATAGAGAAAGTGATATAGTTACAGAGAGTTATGAGTTTATAGTTTACAATTACAGACTTGATTTACAGTTCACAGTCACAGAATTGATTTACAATCTACAGACATAGAATACGTTTACAGTTTACAGTTACATGTTTGATTTATAGTTCACAGTCATAGAATTGATTTACAGTTTACAGACATGGAATTGGTTTACAGTTTATAGTTATAGATTTGATTTACAGTTTATAATCATAGAGTTGATTTACAGCTTATAGTTCATGAAATCGATTGAATTGCTAAAGTGATGTTACTGTTTTATCGTTTGCTTACTAAGTCTTCGGACTCACCCTTACTCTGTTGTTGTTTTAGGTGAATGATGGTGACATGCATGGAATGGGAATAGTCCTTTTGGCACTGCACGTACAAAATAACAGCTTAGCCTTACTCTGAGCTTTTATGTTTAATCTAGTGTTAAGTCCTTTTTGGCTCGCCGTTTAGTTTAGTTTGCTTGCAAGTCGTGATGGTGGGTTTCTATGGTCATGGAACTCAGAGTTCTGTTTATGTTTCAGTTATGTGTAATATAAAGTTAGTTGGCTTACTGCTAATATAATATATTTGTATGTTGGTTGCTCCTAGTTAAGATGGTAAGTGTGTGGTGGTAGCATTTTGGGCCCTGTGGAGGGCCGAGGTATTACATGCTTGCCCTCGCAGCCATAGCAATGACCTTAAAACAGAACAGAGTTAGATAAATATTAAGCCGAGGTAACAAAGCTAACATTCAGGTCGAAAAAAAAGCACCTGGCATAAGCTGTGCACTTAAATTACCTCCATTAGTCATGAAAAATGACTACAGTTGGAACAAAGCAGATTTGTCTTTCAAAAGAACCACTTTGCTAGTTTGCTTAATTGCTTTATCCTATTTGTTCAGGTTGTTGAAGTATGACAAGTGACAATATTTGCATTATGCTGCCAAATGGGTCGAAAGATGGGCTTGGGAAGGCATCATTTTTGCATAATATCTTACATGCTTCTACTAGGTTTCTCACTTAGAGAACTTCGCTGTGCATTACTTATACCAATGTTGCTTCGTGTGAAGTGGGTTAAAATCATGAGGTAATCTGGAAAAAAAGTGATCTTGGAGGAAGAATTGTGATACATCAATGTTATTTTAGGATAAAAATCAAGAAAGAAATGTTAGAAACAGTAAAGAAAAACGTTAACAGATCTAGTGAACGAACCATACCTGCATCTTTCGCCCCAACTGTACAGCACAGCGGAAAATCATCGTCATTCCAAGGACAGTAACTAACTTCAGCGAAGAAAAGCTTACTCCCAGCAGCAGAATGATGATCCTCGGGTTTAGCTGTGAACTTAGAATGACTAGTCGTATGCATGGGCTAGTTATTATTTTGCATCATTTTATTTGTAGTGCTACTAAATATATATTTCCTTCCTGAAGCACCACTCATTGCTAATAGTAGGGTTCCAGAAGAGTCCACTTCATTAGAGAAGAAACAATAGCACAAATTCCAATATTGATCAAGAATATTTATTATGGAGACCCAATATACTAAAGAATTAATTAAAGCTCTTCATATTACTTCATATCAAAAAAGATCTACACTATTGTGAAAGAAACATTGAAAGTGAAAAACTACTTTACCATTTTAGGAAATAACTGCTTCGTATCAATGAGCGTGCTAATAGTGATATTGCTAACAGTGACATACGCCTTTTTCTGAAATTATGTTCGGCCATCAAGAAATGGCGTATACGTGTTGGGTCCTATTAGTTTATTGAGCCTCTTATACATGTGCACATAAGAAGAGTCCAATGCTTCAATAAAAAACACATAATGGATTTCTTTGGAAATATAAACAATATTATCAGAACCAATTTAGGATAGTGGTCAAGATAAAGATGAAATTTTAGCATTAGGTAGTTTAGAATGCGCAATATTGTTTAGAATACGCAATCTAGTGAGTGCTAAATATCCTTTGGCATTGAAAACATATGAAAACGAATAGCCTTGGAGTTGCTAGATTGGTGTTACTCGACGCTAAAGTGAAATTACGAAAAGAAAAAGTGGACAGGAATGAAACAAAAGAGGATTGTGTATTTCTTGTTGAACTTGGCCGGTATTCTCCTCATTTATCTTGAATCTTGATACACCACAAAAACTTCAAGATATTCCGCATATTCTAGTGTAGTTTCCACAACCTTCAGCAGTTTAACGGCTATCATTTAGATCTATTTTGCTTGTCACACCTGACAGTGCTAGTGCACGCATAGCATATGATTATTCACACCGTGTTGCTACTTAACATGGATCCAAAGATGGTATATGAGATCTGCATCTACCTGGATGCGCTCTTATGCACTAAAGATACTACCGGGCTTCACGTCGTAAACACTGATTAGTGGTATAGTGGAAATTTTTTTAAAAAAAAATCAATCTGCTACATATTTTTATTTACTACATCAATTATACATTAGACAACATATAAGTCTTCATTATGCAAGCATTGTCATTCAGTTACAAAAATTATTTGTGGTCCAAAACTTGCAGTGTCACCTATCATATCTACAATCAACCTAAGAAAAACTATATGTGTTTTCAACTCCAACGTCTAAAAATAGTACCATCCTAGAAACCTTCTTTTCTACTTAACAATTGCACTTGCACTTGCTGCCACGCCGGCATCTGATCCGTATGACAGAGGAGGGCGAGAAACTTCTCCTGGTACTCCTCCACAGACCCGGTCCAAGAATCCCCCAAGAAGTTGTTTTGGATTGGAGGTCCGAAGCGAAGATTGCAATATTCTTTGAACTCGCGCCAGGACAACTTTCCAGTTGGAAGTACCATTGCTGCGCTGAACCCACTAGATGGAATGAAGCCAACCACACTTTTTCGCGCTCAGGCGTCTGCTGTCCTCTGAAGAATTGTTCGCAGAGGTTGAGCCAATTCAGAGGATCTTCCTTGCCATCAAACGAGGGGAACGTCAGCTTGTGAAATCGCGACGCGTGGTGACCATCGTTGTCGCATCCGTTGTCGGGGTGACGGTGGGTGCCAACCCGGGCGGAAGCTGAAGCAGACCTTCCCCAGATCGTTTCTCCAATGCCGCCATGCGATCCTTGATGACCCCAATTTCCGCGGAGAGGCTGGCCTTGATCTCATCGAGCTTCCGAGTGAGGGAAACTGTGAGTTCCACAAACTGATCTGTTAAGCTGGTGAACTCCAAGCTCTCCACCATTGGTTCTGATACCAAGTTGTCACGAGCACTGAGCACAGACCAATGAGCACAGGCTGTAGTTGTGGGACACGGGTGGCCGACCGCCAGGGCCTCTGCGGCGTCCTGAAGGGGCCGTGGTAGATGACGATCTGGTGCCAAACTCACGCATATATAGGAAATACAACCCGACTCAGTTTATCATACGTAACCGAATCGGATATTGCAATCCGGACTCTTATAACTCATATTCCTAATACCTAAGCAATTCCACTTTCCTATCTGAATACATTCCCTATTACCTATTGCCGCCGGTGACAGCAAACCTGCTATGCGTTGTAGCCCGTCATCCCGTTGTCGCCGCTGCTGCCGGCTCTTCCTCAATCGGAGTCTGAGCGGACGAATCCATCTGCTGCTGTCTCTTGCGCCTAGAGTATGTGAGCCCCCACATGACATTTCTGCAGATGATTATGAGATTGTCTGAAAAAATGGAAAAAAAAAAGGTGAATGAATTTCTAAGGTCAGTCTCAGTGGTGGGTTTCATTTCCCAGTTTCCAAGACTGCCATGTCAGCTTTGCAGACTTGGATTGAGAAATGAAACCTGATCTCTCGATGGAGGTTTCATTTCACTGTTTCATAGACAAGCTGCAGCAATTAATGTATGCATGATGTTGTGATCCTATGTGCCATGTAAACTATGTAGCTGTTTGAAAATATATCTAAACTAAACATAGTCACTTTGGTAACTACAATATATCTCATGCCGACAAATAATCATGGTCAAATAAAATATATTAATTAATCCAATATTCATGAGTACATTCGCATATATATGAATGCACAGCAGATCCTCGGGAGCGCCTGAGAACGAAACGACCCGGTCTCAGTGGGGGTTTCACTGGTTTCATCGTGTTGGTAATCGGACGGATGGGTTTCATCCGATGAAACTCTTGTTCTCTCTCCTCATAAATTTCTTGCCAACTCAAAGAAATTTGTGATGTGTCACTGCATTAAATGAGAATGAAACTCTTTGAAATCCCCATTGAGACTGACCTAAGTAAACCCAGGTCATAGAATCAAGATAATCCCTTTTTGACTGCGAGTCATAAAAACTAGATGTGAAGGCAAACTCAATGTGGTAGTGACACTCTTCTATCTTGGGTTATTTACTTTATTGTGCCATTACTTCATAGGTGTATCTATCATAACGGATTAACGGTGTGGCATTCCTGTCATACTCATATTTTTTCATCAGCATCATTTCCAAGAGTATGCAAGGTCAAACCAAATCAACTATCAAACCCTTTCACTAATCAAATCTGTCAACGTCTAGCACCACTGGCCTCCTTCTTTGCCACCAACCACCCTGCAATCCCTTTTGCCCCTTGGGCAACCACAACCGCCAACGACAATCTATCAAACATCAAGGTCATACATATGTCTTAGCTCAAACTTCAAATGAAAGAGCATGCATAAATCAATCCTTTTAAAGAAATTGAAAGAGACATATTGCTAATAAACTGGCCATCCAATTGGCATTCTTTGCTGATATCTCTTCAACTTTTATTTTTAAAAAGGAGCAGTCACTTTGATCAACAAAGAAACAGAATAAAAATGATATTGTAGCCGCATGTGTGCAGATTGCAGAATACCAAATGCATCTCTTTATTGAAAAGTATAAATAAAAATAACAAAGTACTAATGAGCATAACAAACTAAATTTATAAAAAAGTTGTCTGCTCTAGACCATCCTTTATAATTTATTTCCTATTTGTCAGTTAACTCACATATACTTGCAAGTTGATTTTCGATTCCTCTTGGTTCTTGATTCACTGGGCTCTTGAAGTTCTTTCTACAAATTATTTCCAAAATATTCCCACATATGTTTAATGGACATATCTTTACTGATACTAACTCCAAGCTGTTGTGACTTGATTCACCACATGATTGGCTAGATTTTTTTCCTCTCAATTAATAAAATAATTTCTAATGTACCTATCTATGCACTTGCATGGTTAGTTATTATATATATCAATATATGGTTTTACAACTCTTAAAATGCTGATAATACACATTGATACCAGGCTTCAGTTATGTCTAATCTCAAAGAAAGGAACATAAAAATATTGAAAACAGCTTTAACTATAGTGGCGTACCTGTGCATCACCCAAACATGGACCACGCACCTTCAATCACCTGGATTCTTAACATAGTCTGAAGAAATAAATGTTTCTACCTCCTGATAAACATAATTATATAGCTGCTTGTTTTTGCCTCTGCCAAAGCAAATTACACATGCTTGACCACAAGTGCTACCAAGCTATCAGCATTTATAACATAATAGAAGCTTTGACCAAGAAGTTCTGAAAGGCCAAATGAAGTAAATAAGAGCACGCTGAATCTTTTATGCATGTTTCCTGATGTTAAGTACACACAAAAAAAGTGAAAAATAATCACCTTAATTAGGGTGCCCAACCTTGATTAGGGAAGAAATAATCACAGTTAGTCTGTGTGTTATCATCGATCTATTGGTGGGAGGCAAGCTATGTTTAGCTAATGTTGTACGGAATGAAGCGTACACCAACCTAGATGAAAGAGACCAAAATAAAATCTATCAGATTTTTTTTATATTGTAACATTAACACGGACGAGGGAGTACTAATAAAGGAAGTATCAATTGGAGAATATAACCTTTAGCCACATTACAGGTGATTTTTTTATGCATGTTTCTTGATGTTAAGTACACGCAAAAAAAGTGATAAATAATCACCTTTATTAGGGTGCCCAACCTTGATTAGGGAAGAATTAATCACGGTTAGTCTGTGTGTTATCATCGATCTATTGGTGGGAGAGACCATCTGTGTGTAGCTAATATTGTATGGAATCAAGCGTACACCAACCTAGATGAAAGAAAACAAAATAAAATATATCAGATTTCTTTATACTGTAACATTAACAGGGATGAGAGAATACTAACAGGAAGTATCAATTAGAGAATATAAACTTTATCCACATTACAGCTTTACAAAGATGTAGTTGTGATATAAACATAATCACTTTTGAGTTCAATTTAAACGCATCACCATCTCCTATGTTGATCCATGATCACGTCTCTAGCTCGATATTGAGCAAGTTCCTCTGCTCTGTTCCCTGTTAAATCTGCTGGCCATTGCAATCATGTTCCCGATACACATAGATTGACTGATCCGATCTACCAGTGCTGCCGCCATGGCCTCCAATCGTTCTGGTCAAGTAGCAATGCACGTTGGATTATAAAACTATCTGCTTCAAGAAAACCTCGGAAGAAAAATTCATGAAAAGACGGCAACTCTAGCCAGCGTCGGCACTGGTCTTGGGCGACAGGGTGACGTCCGAGACAGTCGGCCAGACCAGTTACGGGGCGTGGCGTGCGCAACCAATTTCTCCGGGCGTCCCATAATGCTTCCGACGGCAACGTTTGGCTATCACAGGTATTTAATTATAGAAAGAATCGGAAGCATCAAATCAGGACATATGCCGTGAGAAATAGCCAACCAAATCAGGGCATTATTTTATTACCAAATAAACTTTTAATTCCAGATCTGAACAGTCATAGCTCGGTCCAACCAAAATTGGCGGCCAGTCTTTTGATCTGATGTTAGATATCTGGACACATTTGGACCCCTAAACCTAAAATTCCACTTTGGCCCTAAATCAAAAAATTCCGTTTCTAGACCCCTTCCGACCGCGCGTTGCCGCGAGATGGCGCCACGTGTCCCGGCGGCGCGCGACCGCCGCTCCACGCGCGACCGCCGCCCGCCGCGCCGCCGCGCCGCGCGCCGCGCCGCCGCCGCCGCTGCGGCCGCGCGTCCGCTGCCGCCGCCGCCACCAGCGCATCGCTGGCCGCCGCGTCCGCCCGCCGTAGCGACGCGCCGCCCGGCGCGGCGTCCGGGACACGTGGCACCAGCTCGCAAGCGCGGGTCGGAGGGGTCGAAACGGATTTTTGATTTAGGGGCCAAAAGTGGAATTTCAGTGTTTAGGGTCCAAATGTGTCCAGATTTCTGATGTTATAACTTGGTCCCGCATTTAATAGATGGCTCGATCTTTTTCCTCTCCGATTAATATAGATTTTTGAAATATTTAATTATTATAGATATATAGATAGACCGAAAGTCGAGCCATGCGGTCCATCGTGAGCCATATCAGGGGCGGACCCAGGACAAAATCCGAGAGGGAGCACACCCACACACCCACAAATGAGTGAGGGCCTTTTAGTTGGGCTGAATGGGGGGATTAGCATTAAATCTTGGGATATATACCGGCTCCTGCGACTGAGTGGCGGCGGGCCCTCACTCCTCCTCTTTGGGTCCGCCCCGAGCCATATGACAATCTCCATCGCATGCATGCGTCAACAAACTTGCCGATATGCGTGCGAGAGGAGGATGAAGTAGCACAAATGATGAAAGGCGCTTGAAATGACCACATGTTTTAGGTTTAACTATTTATGTATTTCCATTGTTTTTTTTATAACTATCGGATAACGATACCAAATGGAGTCTTAACTTTTAACTATAGTTTGACATGGTCGCTGGTCAGATTGCTGCTAATTTCCAATAGATATGTCAAGCCTGATATTTAGATAACTCTTACTTTGGTCAAGGTTTAATTACTTTAAATAATTAGAGAACCCACGCTAGGGGCCTTTCTGGTAAGCAAGAATTTTATAAGGAAAATGTTCAATTCAGTAACTGTGGGATTTGAGAGAAAAAAACATATTCTAAATGGGCCTAATTTTGGAGGCAATAAAGTTGCTTTAAATAAAATAGAAATTCCAACATCAGTTCAAAACATCCAAACATTAATACAAGTATACGACCGCATCATCTTTTAATAATGATAAATCAACTATTTTATGTCCCACATGACTTTTATATTGGCACTATATTCGTTTCGAAATAGACATCATCTTAGAATGCGTGTGGCCATACTTTTTAAACTTTGCTCACTAATACGCACAAAATGTTTAGATTAACCATATAAAATTAAAATTGATAGCTCGAAAGTGGCATGCAAAATGAAAGAGGACAGATCACTACGGCAGGGATTTCCTCCTCCTGGGGAAGACCAGCCAACCATATCACTCCTTTTCGGTTCCCCCACTGTTGGATCCATCAGGTCCCCCGCATCATCGATGCATGGACTGCTGTCAGCTAGTAGACCAGGTCCAGCAACACCAGTACGTGCTACGGCTCAAATATGCGAAGAAGACTGTAGTGGTGGAAGCGACTTCCCTGGGGTACGACCCCATTTTCTCTCCGTGAGGTCTGCCTCAGATTGAAGACACGTGGCGCGCGCACCAATCTCCGCGCAAGGCTCTCCCTCCCACTACTCTTCTTGCTCACCAGCCGCCGTAGAGGAGAAGCACGGCCCCGTCATCTCCGTCCGCCTCTTCCGCACCCTCGTCTTCGTCGCCGACCGCCACCTCGCCCACCGCACCCTCGTCCAGGGCGGCGCCACCTTCGCCGACCGCCCGCCGCTCGTCGAGCCGGGCCGCCTCTTCACCTCTCCAGGAGCTGGAGCTGCGGATTCTCCGCTCCATCACCAGCTTCCCGGTCTTCACCTTCTTCCCAGCGGTCACCAAGAGGCGAGGTAGGCCACCTGCATCCCAGCCAGTGGCGGAGGACGGAAAAAAAATAAGGTATGGCGAAATCGATAACATAGATATTAAAGATTTCTCACTAAATTGGTTTATACACATATAACATATTATGATCGTCACCTACTATATAAGTAAAAATAATTAGAATAAATAGAAAGATACAAGTGAAGTCAATAGACTAACCGAGTGATAATGAACTTCAATTGCGTCTAGGCGAGGTAGGCAATTGCAGTATGACGACCCGGAGAACGTCCGGTAACATTCACTCTCGTTCTTCTTCCTCTCGGCCGGTGAGAGTTTATTACTGATGAAACTTCATCTTTCTTGATGTGTCTATGATACAGAGTGATTTGGGGTTAAAAATCGCTGGGAATTCAAGGTATGGCGAGCGCCATACCTTGCCATACTGAGCCCTCCGCCCCTGATCCCAGCCTCGCCGTCGCCTACCTCGAGCTCACTGCTGCCGAGCTCGTCTCGAACTTGGCGACAGCGCTGTGCAGGGCGAGGATGGACCGCCGGAGCGATGTCGTGGCGCCGGAGGTGAAGAGGCGGCCGGCTCGACGAGCGGCGGGCGGTCGGCGAAGGTGGCGCCGCCGACGAGGTGCGGTGGGCGAGGCGGCGGTCGGCGACGAAGACGAGGGTGCGGAAGAGGCGGACGGAGATGATGGGGCCGTGCTTCTCCTCTACGGCGGCTGGTGAGCAAGAAGAGTAGTGGGAGGGAGAGCCTTGCGCGGAGATTGGTGCGCGCGCCACGTGTCTTCGATCTGAGGCAGACCTCACGGAGAGAAAATGGGGTCGTACCCCAGGGAAGTCGCTTCCTGTAGTGGTCATTGTAACTTTGGCTTCGGGCTTCGGGCTTCGAGCTCAAGAAGACACTACAGAATCGTTAGATTAAAAAAACGTATATTATCATAGATAATACAAAAATAAGAAAAAAAGTAAAAACTTAAAAAAGATAAAAAGCTAACGTGATCAAAAGTCTGAAGCTAAAAGTTAAAATCGTTTGAATAGTGACCTTATTGATTCGTCAACTTTTCATGTTACCGTACACATTTCTTGGTTCGTCACTGTACGTGGTGCGGCTCAATATGTGCGAGAAGACCCTGATCAACTCGGCTTCAGCTTCTGACTTATTTTTCACTATTTATAAGTTTCGTCTTTTTCTGAACTTTTGGCTTTTTGTTGAGCTTTTTTGCCGGTTCTTTTTTTCCCGTATTTGTTTGTATTATACGTAATGGGCTAACATATTTTTTTTATTTTTAAATTTTTTTAAATTTAATTATGCTAAATAAACCTCTGTCAGCTACAATGCTTTTTTCAGCCAGCTACAGTGTTTTCAGTCATAAGCCACGAGCTTTTCAGCCGAACCGATCACCACCTTATATTGGTTTGTCAACTTTTCATGGTTACACATTTCTTAATCCTCCTCTCGATATGTTGGTCGATCCGATCAAATCGAATTTTTAGCCGGTGGCCGCCTCTATAATATAGCTATTCAAATGGGCCGGGCCGTAATGGGCCGCACCGCGTTCGCATCAGACCCGGTCCGCGAACAAGACGCACGATCGCTAAACGGGCGGCGCAGCGCAAGACGCTGACCGAGTCGTGCTCGGCTGAGGTGCGCACGCGCCCGGCATGCGACACGGCTCGTTAAGAAATCGGCCGCATCTGCCCGGCCGAAGACGGCACAAGATGGCCCGCCTAACGGCTCTAAGCGGGCCGTGCAAGACGGCACGCCCGCCCGCTAAAATTCGAAAAAATAGCCTTTTGACCGTTTGGGGTAAAAATTCGAAAAATAGCAAAAATTCTGAAAAATCAGAAATTTTTCTATAAGTAGGGGCATTCGCCTCCATTTTTACACCTCAAACCTCACTCTTCTCTCGGTTTAGCTGTGAAAATTCGAAAGTGTTTGCGTAAATTTGGTAAAATTCAGCAAAATTCAAAATTCAAAAATCTTCAAAGATTTTTGTGAGAGCTGCAAAGGAGGTAATAGTGATGTCTTATTTTAATTTTTTTGCTATTATTTGTTGGTTTAATAGTAAGTTAATCGTTCTTTACTATTTCAATTTGCAGTTGATTTAATGGAGAACTACGATTTTCAACTCTCCGAATTCGGTCTCTCGGCGAAGGATATGCAATCGTTTCAACAAGCATATCCATCCGCAGAAGGTCCACATGTACAAACTGGAGATGCCAAAGAAACGATAGTCCCGGTGGCGCAGGGTCCAATCGATCCATCTTCTACTGGCTCAACAAGTGCATCCACAACTCAAAGCATGGGTGCAAAAAGAACAAGAGCTAGTACATCAATAGTTTGGAATGATCTCGACAAGAAGTTCAAGACCGACGATGATGGGACTTCGGTGAGGTATACTGTTTATAAAATTTGTGGTAATGAATTGACTGCAAAATCTTCAGGTAGGACGGGTCATCTACAACGACATGCTGCAAGTTGCAAGAAAAGGCAAGGAATACAAATGCGCTGACACACCGCAATATAACCTGACGGCTCAGATGCGTGCGTGGGAGTACAACCTGAGGTAGCTCAGAATCTCTTTGTAGATTAATTGCTTCTCAAGATTTACCTTTAAATTTTTGTGAGTCGATGCTTTTCAAAAATATATTAGGACTGCTCATAACCCTCGATTTACTTCTGTATCTAGGCAAACAATAACTAGAGATTTAATTAAATATTATAACAATTGTCGTGATAAATTGAAAGAAATATTTCATACCTGTACATTCTCTATTGCTTTGACTTCTGACATATGGAGTGGTAGGGCTAGAGAGGATTATATTAGTGTTGTTGCTCATTATGTTAATGATGACTGGATAAAGGAAAAAGAATTATAGGATTTACATTAATTAATGTTTCACATAGTGCTGAAAATATTGCAAAAGTATTATTAAAGTCGTAAAGATTTTGGCCTCACGGATAAGATTTTTCTATAACTTTAGATAATGCAATGCAAACACTAAAGTTATGGAATTTCTTACTCCTTTGTTTAATACTTATGCACACTCTTTCTTATTGCATCAACGTTGTGTTTGTCATATTATTAATCTTATTGTTAAATCTGGTTTAAAAGATTAAATGTTTGTATTGATTCTTTTAGGGATGCAATTTTATTTATTAATTGTTCTAATCAACGAATAGCCGCATATAAGAGTTTTTGAGTAGCAATGAATGTTCGTCCTAGAAAATTTGGTTTAGACATGCCTGTTAGATGAAACTCTACTTACCTTATGTTTAAACATATATTGTCATATAAGATCACCTTATCTGTTTTCCTTCACACCCAAAGTCATCAATCTCGTAGCTCCTCCAGTAGAACTCTAGTTAGAGACCCTGAACTTACTAAGGACGATTGGGTTGTTGGTGAAAAAATATTTTCCTTTTTAGAAATTTTTCATAAAGCTACACTTTGTCTTTCTGGAGTATACTACCCTACATCTCCTATAATTGTTCATAATATTGTTGAAATTTTCACTCACCTAAAGGTTTTTAAAAATGATCCTATACTACGGGATGCTGTAGTTGCCATGAAAACTAAGTTTTTAAAATATTGGAGAGAAATTCCTATTTTATATGCATTCGCCTTTATTTTGGATCTTAGTGCCAAACTCCAAGGATTTATAAATGTTTTACAAGTTTTAAGTGAGACTACCGGTTTAGACTATTGTTCATACTATACATTAGTTAAGGATAAATTATATGAGGTATATGATAAATATGAAAATAAATTTGGGTCTGCGCATTTGGAAAGACCCCCGGTAGTCCCTAGCACCTCTACGGGGGCTATGCAATGGGGCAAGATTTTTGGTTCTTCGTCTAGTTCTCGTGTAGGTGCAGGTACACATCAGTTAGGAGGAGGAAGGCGACAAAGCACTGGAGACCTATCAAGCTATCTCAACAATGATAGTGTCAGCTTCGAGCAGGAGTTGAACATCCTCTCATGGTGGTAAACCCAAAAGATATCATATCCAGTGCTATCCATATTAGCGCGGGATGTGTTGACTGTTCCTGTCTCTACAGTTTCCTCGGAGTCAGCATTCAGTTTTTCTGGAAGAATAATCGAGGAGCGACGAACAAATCTCTCCAACGAGATGGTCGAAGTCCTTCTGACTGTCAAAGACTGGGAACAAGCTAAATCAAGACTCCAACATACTGCAGATAATAGAGATTTAGAAGAATCTTTTTAAAATTTGTATTTAGATAGCAATGAATAGAATTTTCAATATTTTTCTTCACATGTAGTCACTAATGAGCTCTATAGGCTATACTCTTTTTTCTTTACCAAGGTTTTCTCAAATTGAGTTTTTACTTGGTAAATTTTTTAATAAGGCAGCCATCCCATGCAATTTAATAAGTTAATGAAGCTCATTATGTCATTGCAAATATTTATTTTTATGATTAACAATGTCTACAATTTTCTATATTTTTTCTGAATTTTCTACAATTTTTTTTACAATTTTTCTTAATTTTCTACATTTTTCTCAATTTTTTTTCTCTTTTTTCGGCTAAACGGGCTGACCGGGCCGGCACGGCACGACATCAGGTCGTGCCTAGGCTCGCACCATGGCCCGCGGGCCAGCATGGCACGGCCCGTTTATGACACGGGCGTCTTTGAGCCGAGCCCGCCGTTTGCGGCAAGACGCCCATTGGACAGGTATGCTCTATAAGAACCATCGCTCTCCAGCGTGTCTTCATATTTTGAGCATTATTCCTAACTGAAATCTGTTGGATGAAAATTTCCTATCCGTCGTACTTTGGTTAATTTTTAAAAGAAATCGTGAGGGGTTTCCCCTTCCCGCTAAAAAAACGGTCGATTGCAAGCTAGGTGCGTGTGGGACTGTGGGACGATCAGCCAATGCCTACCATACGCATTTCGGCACTTCTTCTTCTTCTTCTTCTTCTTCAAGTAGCCTCTGTCTAGTTAGTTCAAAGGTTGAAAGTCTGCCTGCCCTTGGGCTACACGATTACCTACGTGGAGGATGAAACCAATCAATCACAGTACTGTTAAAATGTTAAATTTATCCCTGCTCTTTAAGTAAATTAATCCTTGAATTTTTAGAAGGAGTTTTTAATGAAGCATATGCATATCGTGGTATTCGTCCAAGAGAGAGTATTACGAAATCTAAAAATTTACAGTGTGAGTAAATACCGGAATTGCCCCTAATGGGTTTACACTATAAATAGAGAGGCTATTGTATCATATAAACAGATCAGAGAATTAATAAAATATTCCTAGTGTTTTCTCATTGATGTCTCCTATATTTGATCTACTATTTTTTTTATTGATCTCGTAGATTGTATTTTCGTTCATCTGTTCTACGTAGAATAATAATTTTTGGCCACCGGCCGATTGCAAGGTAGGTGCGTGTGGGACTGTGGGACGATCAGCCGGACAGTCACTGCCTAGCATCCGCATTTGTCTGTTTTTTTGGGGCGAGTGTCCTTTGTCTGGTTGTTCAAAGGTTGAATAGTCTGCATGCCCTTGGGTTACACAATTACCTACGTGGAGGATAAAACCAATCAATCACAGTACTGTTAAAATGTTAAATTTATCCCTGCTCTTTAAGTAAATTAATCTTTTAGAACTTTGACCATTCATGTACATTAAGTTATTTAGATTTGTGATATGGAAATGATATTTTAGTGTTTACCTCTGTTTTATCTTACCACTCTTTAGTCAGGAAAATGTCCTCGTAGCATCTCGGAAACAAATGTCCTTATGCACAAGTATCTGTTGTCTGGCGAATAGCAGAAAAAAACTTTGTACAAGAATCCTGTATGAGACATTGTATTTTGTCTGTAGAGTTCTGTAACTTTGTTTTAGAGTTTGTATCACTTGTATATAATTGTTGTTTCACTGCTATGGTTGTTTGTTCATTGTACTCCACCCAAGTTTTGTTTTGTTGCCCACCCCTTCAGTAGCACAAAGCGGTAGCTAAGTGATTGAGTTCATTTCCATTCATCTTCATTTCAAGCTTTGTACAAATATAATACAAGTAAATACACAACGTATCTCTACTCTCTGCCGAAACAGGATTCAACTGAAACCCACAGGCCACTCTGTCCTCATCCTCCAGACTTGGTGCTCTTAGCTTCATGGATTTGCTTCAGGGAAGCCGTGCATCCAAGGTCAGCATCATTGCTTTCTTCACCTTGGACGAGCACCGCAGCGGGAAAACACTTGTTGATTTACTCAGTTTCACGTTCTGACAAGTGCTAGCTCAGTGAATGTTGAAGAACAAGAAAAAAATAGCCACCCATGCAGGGGCGATAAACATGGCTCACCAACAGGGTTCTACTGAACTGGAAGGATCACAGCGTCAAAATACCAGAATAGAAAGGACCACGACAACTGAACCAAACAGTGACAGACAAATAGATGTCAATCTGTGGTGATGCAAAGAGTACATATCAGTTGTTCTTTAGATGTCCATTGGCTCGGTATGTTTGGTAAGTCTTTGCTGGCTCATTTGATTTAGCTAGCATACCAGAAAATATGGATCATCTTACGGATGGATGGATGGATTGATGGCTTTGTAGTTTTCATGTGAAGCAGAAGAAACTAGTCCTTTGTGCAGCCATAGGCTGGGCTTTGTGGAAATGCTTCTTGTTTTCAGAACAAGCAGTTGGCTTATCGTACAACTATCATCTACTCCACTCCACTCTACATTGGATTGATTACTAGGGAGTGCTGCAGAAAAAGGGCCATAAAAGGGTGCTGCATGAAGGGGTGGACACTGGCCAGCATCAAGTGTTCAAGAGGGCGCATGGATAGGGTCGAGGCACGAAGCATTTGACAGGGGTTAAAAATGCCAACCGAGGACTTGTTTGGGAGGCCCAATCCCTAACGGGATCCCGGCCAATTCCCGTAGATAGAAAGCTCCGTCCACAGGATCGGGCCATTTGGATGACACTAGGAAGTGGAATCCCTGGACGCCTCCCCTCTCGGCTCTCGCGACTTCTTGGGCCCTGGGTTTGCTTCTGGCAGGCTGCTGTACCAGTCAACCTCCGAGCCACCGCCCGTGATGCGGATCAAACCTTGAAGATTGATCGATCCGATGAGTTATCCAATCTTCCATGGTTATTAAATAGTTAGATATAAGTGAAGTATAAATCATAGGATGCAACACGTATTAGAATAGATAATTTTACTCTTATACACATCACAGCATACAATTGAACGCCACGACATATAATTGAGAAATAGATATCAAAGATTAACGGATAAATATCTACACCACAGTAGAAATCAACATATCAAGATAAAATCTTATATTATAATTCACAAACACAAAAACACGATACAGAGACTACTCCCTAAAGCCATCTCGACTAAACTCACGGTTCATAATCTAAACTCTTAATTCTCCCGTACATGGGCGCTTGGCTCTCGGCTTTATAGGCTTACGCACCCACATAAAGTTGGAGCAAGCTAAAGTTGTAACCGGCTTGAAAGGATTCTGTTGGTTTTCTATAGGACCTATTAAAAACCACCTGATTCTATAGAGAAAGTAACAAACCAACGGAAAGAACAACCTAGAAATAATCTCGAATCTTGGGTGCTGCTCGGTTGGACTGAAATAAGTTGACTTATTACTGAAATTGTACTGTAACTGGCTGAAATGTACTGTAGCTGATGATGGCTTATTTGACATAATTAAATTTTTAAAAAAATTTAAAAATAGAAAAAACAAGTTAGCCCATCATGGACAATACAAACAAATACGAAAAAAGCCCAAAAAAGCTCAAAAAAGCTAAAAAACTACAAAAAAACAAAATTTAGGAATAGTGAAAAATAAATCAGAAGCCAGAAACCTAAGCCGAAATAAACGGGGCGATCTGGTCTTGGACCTTCGTGTGGATGTGGGCCCCACCGGGCGGCATAGATAGAAATCAGAGTCATGCATGAGGCAAGCTTGAGGTGCAACGTCCCTGTTAAGAAACCTGGGCCCAGGCCTGCAGCTCTGGCCCATTATAGGCACCCCACCGTAGACTATAAATAGGGAGCCATACCGGCATATTGTACACACCAATGCAATTGAAAGCAATAAAGAAAGATCAGGAGTTCTCTCTACCTCTCTCTGTGTTCAATCTATTATTCTGGCTTCTGTTATTGATTCGTTCTTGTTCTAAGCAGAGGAATCGATCGGACTGGTCGCCAGCGACGGTTCCTCAACACGTTATCAGCACGAGATCGCTCCGGTGAACGAAGGTAATCATCGAGGCACCTAATAGATTGAATTTTCTAGATCGCGTTGAATTTGCAATTTCTTTCGCGTTCTAGATTGAATCTCTACGGTGCAAATCCGCCCTAATATACCGCGTGCAGACTTGAAGTTGCCAGCACAATGTCGAGCAGTAGATTGCATCAAAGGGTAGATGTTGATTGCACTGTAGATTAGAAAGAAAAAACGTTGCAAATCTGCCCTAATCTACCGCGAGTAGACCTGAAGTCGCCAGCACAATGTCGATCGGTAGATTGTGAAAATGGGTAGATGTTGATTGCACTGTAGATTAGAATAATAAAAAAGAAAAAGAGTACATTTTGCATTGTTTTCTTTGCTCAGTCTCTGCACAATTTGCATCGGGTTTCTCTGTTCGGACATCTGCGCGTGAAAAGGGGGCACAGTGCGCAGTAGGCCGCCACCACCGGATCAGCGCCGCCATCGCGCTCGCGCATGCGCACCATCGTCGCCGGCGCAGCCGGTGCCGCCACACCACCGCCCGAGCGGTCTGGTCCTTGCCGTCGAGCGCGCCGCCCGCCCGGCTCCTCGTTGCGCCTGCACGGGCATCGCCCGAGGTAGCCACACCCGGTTGTGCGCCGTCGCGCGTGCCCGGCCTGAAGACCGGGGCCGATCGGTGGAGCTGCTGCCTTCCCCGCAAGGATGGCCGCCCAGCTTGGCCCGAAGACCGACGCCGCTCGGTCGCCGCCGGTTCGTCTCCCCGAAGCCGCATGCGCGCTCCGCCCGAGGTCTCCGCATGCCCGCGCCGGCACCGACCGCCGTCGGCCTCGGCCGCCGACCAAGCGCAAGCCCTACAAGGCGCCGCCCGACCACCGCGTCCGGCGCGCCTTCTTGGTCCTCGCTTAGCCCGCGCCGCTCGGCGCGTCGCCGCCACTCGAGTGTGCCGCCTTGCCTCGCCGCGCTTCGCCCGCTTGACCGCTCGCCAACTTGCTACTCGCATGCGGCCGCCGCCAGTCGCCGCGCCCGCCGAGCTCGCCACTGCATGTGGCCGCCGCCCGCCGCCACCCGAGTAAGCGGGTTAGGAAACCCTAACCTTGCGTGACTTAAGCGGCGCAGTCTTCGGGCGTATGGGCGCCACCAAAAACGTGATGGGCGGGAAGGGAGGCAATGGGTCGGAAGGAGAAAAAAAGGGGGCCGTGCGGGGGGAGGGGGGCGAAATTGCAGAGAGGCCCTTGAATTCATGAATATTACCGATGAACCCTAAAATTTGCATATGAGTCCCAAATTTTGCAGAAAGGTCTCGGCAATTCCGAAAATTACCGATAGGTCCTCAGATTTACGTATGGATCCAGAATTTTGCAGAAAACCCCTCGGTAAATCAAAAAATTGTGCGAATTTTTCTCTGAACTGAAAATTTGCGTAGAAACCCCCAGAAATTGCAGAATTCGCTGAAAATTTATATTCTAGCATAAAAGGGCCTCGGGAATCCAAATTTTGAATTATTTTTAGCATTTGAAGCTTATTTATTTCTACCATTATTATTCTCTGTATTTTCTGTATTTATTTACTATTTTGGTTAATTGTAATTGTTTAAATTGCTTTTAATCACTGAAATTAGTAGTAAAATTATAGAAAATGCACAAAAAATTATGAAACATTATGAGAACCTTTTGTACCATTTATTTAGCCGCAGTAAATTATTCCATGCATGTTTACCTGAAGTAAACTTATTTTATTTCGTTCATACACATGTAGATGACTGGCATCACGAATCGTGAGTTCAAGGAGCTGGCCCAGCATGGTAAAAACTATCTGACATGGGTATCCGATGTCGAGATTGTGCTTGGAGCCAGGAAGCTCCGTGCGGCGATTGGGATAGGCGGACAGAACGACGCCCGACCCACACCTGAGGAGAATGATCAGGCACTTCATTTTCTCAGGCACCACCTCTGCCTCACTCTCAAGAATGAGTATATGGCAGAGAAGAGCGCGCTAGCACTCTGGACCGCACTCAAGAAGCGGTTTGAGAGGCTAAAGTACACCATTCTTTCTCAAGTAGAGCAGGAGTGGATCAAACTAAGGTTTGCCGACTTTAAGACAGTCGGGAAGTACAATTCTGCCTTGCACAGGATTTGTACTAATCTGCAACTCTGTGGCAAGCAAATCACAGATGAGCAGAAGATTGAGAAGACCCTGTCCACCCTTCACCCCAATGCCGTACAATCCGCCCGCAATTATCGTCAAGATGGCTACAAGGAATACGCCGAATTGATCGATATGATGCAGGTTGCGGAGGCTCAGGACGAACTTCTCCGCAAGAATTACGTCACTCAGCCACCAAGCAGCTCCGCTGGCTGTGAAACCAACGTTGGGAGCTACAAGGTGCGAAAGCCCTTGATGAAGAGAAGGGGGAAGAAGGGTAAGTCCATTGCCAAGAAAGGCAAGTCAGATGCTCCAAGTGACAAAAAGGCTAAGAAAAGTGACAAGACCTATGGCCAGCAGAATCAAGGTTGCTATAAGTGTGGTAAGTGGGGCATTGGTCGCGGATATGCAAAGAACCGCAGAATGTCATTGATGCGCACCAAGCTCAGGAGAAGAAGGATGGCAAAGGGCAACCTGAAGCCCACTTTGCAGGAGTCGAGGGGGAGTAGCCTGAGTAGCTGCCTGAGTTGATGGATGTTGAACTCATCCCAACAGCAGCACCCCCTTATGACTTAGAGGCAGCCACAACCATGATTTCTCTTCAAGAGAACATCACTCCTGAGAAGATAGCCGAAGAAGTCGATGATTTTCTAGTTGATTCCGTCTGATGCACAGAATGCATTAGACGTTAATTACCATTTATTTTGTGTTAATGGACAAGTTTAGAACTTGCATGGATGGTGTTTTACGATTTATTTTCTCGTAATGGTTGGATGATTTTGGAATAATACATTCATTTATTCAGTTTATGATGGCATGATATATTCTGATATTGGCGTATTTATTTATGTGTTGAATGCCTTCTAATACATGTTAATTAAATATGTTATATTAGAACACGTGTGGCGCCCTATGGAGGAAGTATGCCTTACCGACAGCGGCACAACGAATACGATCTTAACAGAGACTAAGTATTTCCAGTCGATCCGTAAGAACACTGGCAGCCTTACAACAATCGCCAGAAGCGATGCATGTATAATTGGTTCAGGAAGAGCCACGATTATACTTCCAATGGGCACAACTTTGGTCATTGAAGAAGCCTTATTGTACCCAGAATCGACTAGAACTCTCCTAAGTTTTAAGGATATTCACGCCAATGGTTTCCACGTTGAGACTGAAGAAGAGTACGGTAAGGAATACCTGCTCATTACAAAGCGCGAAGAGAATGGCAAAAGGGTACTAGAAAAACTTTCTTCATTAGAAACTAGGCTATATTATACCAACATTAAGGCACCCGTAGCCTACACTGTCCTGAAGACAGTATTTAGAAACTCTGAACTATTCTGTCTCTAGCATGATAGATTACGCCACCCAGGTCTTAGGATGATGAGAAACATAATAAATAATTTGCATAGGCATAATATTAATGTGAAGAATTTCCCGAATCATGAAGATTTTGTGTGCCCTATATGTGCCACTGGGAAATTAATCACTAGGCCCTCCACTCTGAAAGTGAAGGATGAAGTCCCTGTATTCCTGGAACGCATCTAGGGAGACATTTGCGGTCCCATTCAGCCCATCTCAGGGCCATTTAAGTACTTTATGGTGCTCATTGACGCTTCCTCGAAATGGTCATATGTGGGTTTGTTGTCCACAAGAAACCACACCTTTGCAAAATTGATCTTGCAGATCATTTGCATCAGAAATGTGTTTCCTAATCATCACATCAAGTCCATCAGAATGGACAACGCTGGAGAATTTATTTCAAAGGCATTTGATGATTATTGCATGGCAATGGGAATTGCAGTTGAGCAGTCGGTACCGCATGTCTATACCCAGAATGGTTTAGCAGAGGCTTTAATTAAGAGAATTAAATTTATTGCCCGACCTCTCTTGCATAAAAGTAATTTGCCAGCTACATGTTGGGGACACGCAGTCCTTCATGCAGCGAATCTCATCAACCTTAGACCTTCGGCCTACAACATCCATTCACCTATGCAACTAGCGCAAGCGTCACCACCAAAAATTTCTCATCTTAGGAGGTTTGGATGCAAAGTTTATGTACCTATACCACCTACACAGTGTATTGCAATGGGCCCACTCCGTAAGATTGGGATATACGTTGGTTATGAGACTGCATCCATAATCAGGTATTTGGAACCCATGTCGGGAGATTTGCATACTGCCCGCTTCGCTGATTGTATTTTTGACGAGGATAATTTCCCGTCATTAGGGGGAGGAAATCAACCCCTTGATGAAAAATGTCGGGAAATTACGTGGGAAGACACGGGAATTCATGCACATGACCCGCGCACTAGTGCAACTGAGAAAGATGTCCAGAAGATCATCGACTTACAAGCATTAGCAAATCAACTGCCCGATTATTTTAGTGATTTGAAGAGCGTGACTAAGTCGCATGTGCCTGCACGCAATGAAATACCAAAGAAAATTGAAGGTATTCCTAATCCCGCCCAAAGGCCTCAGAATAAAAGGACGAGAACTTCGGTTCCTCGAGTCCAAAGTAACCGGGGACGCCCGGCGAAAAAAGGTAAAAAGGACTTATCACAGCCGATCATTGAAGTCCCCCCAGAATGAGAAGGGGAGCCAGTTGAGACCTGGCACAAGTATGACACCTTCAGAAAAGGGCATACCGGATCTGAATATCCCCATCGGCATGGATGTGTGCGCACACATCGGAGCCGAAAAACTAAAGGGACTTGCCACCACAATTGGAAGAAGCGATGCGCAAGGTGAAGCTCCAGAAGAAGCAACTCATGAAGAAATAGCTATAAATTATGTGCACACGGGAGAGTCCTTGAATAGGACAACAGCCAATATCGATATCTACTTCGCAAAGAAAATTGCCTCCATCATTGATCTTGATCTCGAGCTTGCATCGCTTGTTGAATGTAAGAAAAGATCAGATTGGGAAGATTAGAAGAAGGCAATAGCAACTAAATTGCTATCCTTGAACAAAAGAGAGGTGTTTGGGCCCATATGCCGCACACCTCCCCATGTGCACCCCGTAGGGCACAAGTGGGTATTTATTCGGAAGAGAAATGAAAAAAACGAAGTAGTAATATACAAAGCAAGGCTAGTAGCCCAAGGTTTCACTTAACGTCCTGGAGTTGATTATGAAGAAACCTACTCCCCAGTCATGAGTGGAATTACCTTTAGATATTTGATCTCATTGGCAGTGAACTTGAACTTAGAAATGAAATTGATGGATGTTGTGACTGCATACCTTTTAGCAAACTGCACTAGACCGGATATTGCATTTGCCATGAACCTGTTAGCAAGGTACAGTGCAGAGCCCACCAAAAGGTATTGGCAGGGCATAAAGGACATCTTCCGATACCTCCAAGGAAGCAAGGACCTTGGATTGTTCTACAGAAAGAATCAAAATCTGAATTTGATTGGCTATGCAGATGCTGGGTACCTGTCTGACCCACATACCGCAAAGTCACAAACAGGCTATGTATTCCTGTGTGGTGGAACTGCAATTTCCTGGAAATCGTCTAAGCAAAGTCTTGTAGCTATTTCGACGAACCACTGAGAAATCATAGCACTGTATGAAGCCGCACGAGAGTGCGCTTGGCTCCGCCGAATGGTTCACCACATCCAGTAGTCATGTGGGCTGAACATTGTGCAAACCCCCACAATTATCTATGAAGATAATGCCGCTTGCGTTGCACAAGTACAAATGGGCTATGTGAAGAGTTATCTCACAAAGCATATCAACCCCAAGTTTTTCTATGCTCATGAATTGCAAAAGATGGACGAGATTAAAGTACTGCATACTAAGTCTTGTGAAAATCTAGCAGATTTGTTCACTAAGTCACTCCCCACATCTAGCTTTGAAAGGTGCGTGCGAGGGATTGGAATGATGAGACTTAGAGAAGTGCAGAATTCAGGGGGAGAATTCTCTCAGACCCGATAGTAAATCTTGATCATTAGATTAAGTACCTAAAAGAATAAAGTCCTGAAGACCAAATGAAATTGGGTGGATTGTACTCTTTTTCCCTTGACGAGTTTTTCTGAAGTTTCTTGACCAAGGTTTTTAATGAGGCAATTCGTGCATCGTAGCATCACATGTATCATGTACTCTTTCTCCAAATTTTTTCCACTGGGTTTTTATGGAGTTTTGACGAGGCATGAACATGTTGGGTGAGTGCCCAAGGGGGAGTGTTAGAAAACCTGGGTCCAGGCCTGCAGCCCTGGCCCATTATGGGCACCCCACCGTAGACTATAAATAGTGAGCCATACCGGCATATTGTACACACCAATGCAATTGAAAGCAATAAAGAAAGACCAGACGTTCTCTCTACCTCTCTGTGTGTTCAATCTATTATTCTGTCTTCTGTGATTGATTTGTTCTTGTTCTAAGCAGAGGAATCGATCGAACTGGTCACCAGCGACGGTTCCTCAACAGTCCCTAGAGCATGTGCATATAAAGTGGAGATGGAAGCGCTAAAATCGCTGATTTCTTGGCATGCAATTTTACCCTTCACCCTTTTATGTCCAGGAGTTGCCATCGCATGTAGAACAATCTCCTTTTCATCGTCTTGGCATAGTAATAGGAGAACATCTTGAACTAATAATTTGTACAAGACCAAGTACAACTCTGAATTAATCTCTTTCTCTTTTCCTATGCACACAACTCCCGCCTTCTTTATTTCTTTCCTTTCTTCTAATCCGTCCTGCGCACATGAACCGATAGAAAACGTGTGTAAAATTAGTAGAGATATCTGGGTGCATCATACTCCACTCTTTCGAGCAAAATTGTTCTCGGTTTTAAGATAATATTTAAAGCTTCATTTTCTTGATCTTGAGGCACAGAATTTTTTTTGCGTCGAGCCACCCCTTGTCGCTTTGCTTCTTCATGTTCTCTTCAAAAACTTGCACGACCATGGCACGCAATACAATTTATGTACCCTTCCAAGGAAAATAACATTGTTGTGTATGCATTTTAGCACCATGTTCACAGCACCAAAATTTGCCCAACAAGTGACAGAAAACCATAGGCACCGAAATAGCATCGTTTGGGGTGCAAATGGGTTGGGTTAATCCCCACCGATCTGGTACCGAATGCGACTTGTACCAAATCCGGGAAGAAAATGGAAAATCTGGGCGGATTGGATAACGGTACTGGATATTACGTGTCGGATTCGGTACCATCCTCCCCATCCCTTCACTCCTCTAGCCCTCCCCTTTAGGCCTCCATGGGACCACGGCTCAACTGCCGGCCGTCGCATCCACTCCTAGGTCCTGACGCCGAGTCCCCGTCGACCACCTCATCCACTCCGGTACGTTGCCCCACCTTCTGCCGCATCGACTCCGGGCACGCCAACTCCATGCCTCCACCTCCTGGGTCCTGATGTCGAGTCCCCATCGACCGCCTCATTCACTCCAGCACGTCGCCCCACCGCCTGTCGCATCCACTCTGGGCACGCCGACTCCATGCCTCCACCTCCTGGGTCCTGACGCCGAGTCCCCATCGACCACCTCATCCACTCCGGCACGTCGCCCCACCGCCTACCGCATCCGCCTGCCGCATCCACTCCGGGCACGTCGACTCCACGCCGCCACCAGGCACCGAAGGTATATCTTGTGTTTGGCATCCAAACTTAGGTGACAACTAGAATATTTGAATGATAATTATCTAAATGACAGATGAAGTCTTCAGTAATCCTACACAGGTTTTTGGTGGATTTTCGTCAGTTAGCCGTTGTCGGATTTTCGTCAGAAGTTTGTTTCTTCAGTTTTCGTTTTCTGTTTTGACTCCCGACTGAATCAATCTTGTTAAGAGCGAGTCTGTAGGGATTGATTTCCGTTTTAATTAGCAATTTACTCGGTATGATCCGGTTGTAACGGTTTGTGATTATTTGTGTTTACTAAGTCCTATTCAGTTGGCTATAATAAAACGAATACGAATGGAAAGAAGATTCTTGAACGTAGAAGATAGTTGAGGTGAATGGAAAGAAGATGAGCCTATTACAAAGAAGTAGAAGAAGAGCACATCACTGGTTTGGAATCACTACACTAGGACTATGAAGTTAGTTGAGGTGAATGGAAAGAAGATTCTTGAACGTTGGGCGCAATGCAACCACTGCAAATATAGTGCCAGATGTGAGACCATCAATGGCACAACATGCTTTTGGAACCATTTAAAATGTAACAACCCAACTGTTTATTTCAAAAAATTTTGGAGACAAAAAAACTTAAATTAAATTAATTTGGTTTAAAATAAAAACATATGTTTTGGTGCCTAAATTCTATTTTTGGATTTGCCCTGAATTTCTGTTTTTGAAAAGGCTGGATTTGAAAAGTATTTTAAGTAAAACCTAAAAATATTATTAATTAAAATGATATTTTGAATTTACATAAAAATCCTACTTCAAATTAATTATTTGGATTTATTTGAGTTTTCTGAGTTTTCTGGAGTTTTAAAGTCTATTTTGAAAATAAAACGTATTTTAAGTATAAAATTATAGAGCCAACATTAGTTGGAAATATTTTTATTAAGTCCAAAATGTCTCCAGAAACTTCTGTGAATTTTTCTGGAAATTTTGGAGTTTATTTCATATATTTATGAGCTTTATTGAATTTATTAGGCTTTTCTGAAAAATCCAAAATCAGAAAATAAAATTAAATCCCCAACCCTCCCTTTGGCTGATGTGTGGACGACCCAGATTAAGCCACGTCCCACACGCCCGACCCATCCCTGCCGCTCGCTCCATCCCGCCTACCCCCTCTCTGTGCCCGACACGTGTGCGTCTCGGCTCATCCAAGCCGTCCATCCCTCCCCGTACCTTCGGCCGTTCGATTTGCATCCGCCTGCTCCCGCTCCTTCCCCTCTCTCTCTCTCTCTCTTGCGGCTGCTGGCCCGGCTCGTCGTGCCCTTCCCTTCTCGCGCGCCTCTTCCTCCCACCGCCGCCGGCCGTTGCGCAACCGCCCCGCCCTACCCGGCTTCCCCATCTCCCCGCGTGCGCCGCCCTCCCTCGTGCGCCGCATGTCATGTGCCCAACTGCCCCCACACTTCGCGCACCCACTCCCCACTCCCCGCACGGTTTCTCGCAACCGCCGCCGCCCACTTCTCCTCCAGCGAGAAATTCACGCTGGCCCGCCCTTCGCCGTCTCCCTACAAATGCTTTCCCTGGCTCCGCCTCCTTCCACACCACCTCCCTCCGCCTTTCATTCCCCTTCCCGAGCCCCCGAGCACCTCGGCACGGTGCGCCCTTGCCGCCGCCGCTGCCCCTTCCTCCAGTGAGGAATTTCAGCAACCCCGGTCTCCCTCGCACCCGGCCGACGCCACCCCAAGCTTCGCCGCACCACGCCGAGCCTCCTCTGCCTCTTCTCCAGCCCCGAGCACCACCGAACGGCCGCCACATTGGAAGACTCGAGCAGCACCGCCGCCATCCTCGCTGCCAGCCCAATTCCGGTCACCTCTGGTAAGGCCGCGCCCACCCCCGAGTCCCCCTCGGCCTCCTCTCCCCGTTCCCGCCCTCGCCACCGGCCACTGCCCGCCGGAGCGCTGGCGAGCTCCCAGGCCGAGCGCCACTCCGGCTGGCCGGCCACGTCCGCCGCCATGCCCACGTGGCAGCCCAGGTGGCAGCCCGGTGGACGCCACCTCGACGCCTCCTCGCCCAGTCAGCGCTACCCCTCCACCTCAGCCCCTCCCGAGTTCGTGGGCCTGGTCCATAGACCCGGGCCCACTTGCCAGTGATGGGTCCCTTAGGGCTGATGTCATGCTGACGTAGTAATTCCTATTTTCCAGTAGGGAAATAATTCGGCCGAAAAGAAAATCCCTGCTGACGTCATAAATCCAATTTCCTTTAGAAAAATAATTCCAAAAATCCAGATTTTTCATTTTCTCTGATTTTAAACTTCCCGAAGCATGTTCTCCTTCGTCCTAACTCCGATTGAGCCCATTCAAATTTATAAATTCATAAAAAATTCCCCTCTACCCATTTCTGGCCTCAATTCAAATATTTGAAGTCAATTTGAATTTATTTGAATTTGGTGGGTTATTTTCACGTGTAGACTTTGACGATTCGGGAGAATTCAAAGACGAAGATTTGCACCAATTTGAAGAGCAAGGCAAGTCACACTCCTTGATCATGTTGATCCCAGATTTCAAAATAAAATTATGTTGTTTTAAATTATTCTGCATGCATATTTCTATTCAACATATTTCAATTCAGTTTTAAATTTAGTTATTGCCTACTTGTTAATTTCTCCATTGATGTTGAATTTCTCGATACCTTGTCACCCTAGAATCAAACTCTAGTTAGTACACTAGTATTGGCTAGAGAGTTTAAATTAAATGCTTAGACCTGCTTAGTCATAATATTTGTTTTGGGATACCGTTTCACATAAAATGATGAACTTTTCACATAAAATGATAAGCTTTTCAAAGGTACTCTTGACTTTGGTGAGTCAAGGAGGTTTATGAAATATTTTCAAAACAAAATATAAAAACTGGTTTAGACTTAGGCAATTCGTTAGCTGGTGGGTGCATGCATGCCCTGTTGTTCGTAGACTCAGGGTTGATTGTCGTGCACAAGGGTATGTGGTTGGGCCTAAGTCAATTAAGGACCGGTCTGTGAGCTACTGTTGCAAAACCCTATCGTACTACCACATGGTTGGTATGGGACAGCCCTGGTTGAATAATTTGCGAAGTCCCAACCCGAGTCAAGTCGTAGGTTGAAAGTGGGCGTGGTTGGTGCCATGAGAAGTCCCACTTGAGTGAGCGTGGTTGTAGCCATGAGAAGTCTCACTCAGGCCCAAGAGGGGGTCCCGGTCTGGTGGATTCCTTACTAGGGTGAAACCTTAGAGTTGGCTTGGCTAGGTGGAAGGCTTTGCATTGTAAAGGCCTTGTCACGACTCCCCACTGCACACCTAAGGAAGTGTGTAATCTAGTGGTAAAAAGGGATGATCGTGTCTTGTGGGTAAAGCTGTACAACCTCTGCAGAGTGTATAATCTATCCTGAATAGCTGTGCCCACGGTCATGGGCATGCTGACTAAAAGTTTTTCATGGATTAGACTTTGTTTTTCAAAAATATTTTTGTTGTGGTTACAGACCAAACAGAGAGAGAGAGTATGGTAGTGGAGAGTTAGGTGAGCAAATGCTTAGGGTTTCCCCCGTGGCCTGTATCATATATATATCCACATGGGGAGTGCTTTTACAGTAGTACCCTTACATTTGAGTATCCCTCTCAAGGGCATTTGTGCCATTCTACATGCCCCATTTTGGGCTTTATGACCTTCTAACAGGCCGGCTGGGCTTAGGTGGGGGCCACCCCTACAATAGGAGTCTCTCATGGTGAAGAGCTTCACGGGACGAAGCCATGTTGCTGAGCCACTTGGCCCCCTCCGTCCCTGCGGCCTATGGCCCTCAATGATCCTGAACGGGACCGTTCCTTGCCGGTGCAGCCTACCTTCGCACTGATGATATGGGGCCGGACTTGCTGTGGGAGGTGTTTTTGGCCCTGGATCTGTTTAGCCGTGGAGTCGAAGATGCTGGCGGGGTTGAAGATGTCGGTGGAGCCGCCTGAGTGAGTCGGGAGCGGGGCGGAGTCGGGCATCTTCGGCGGGCATACCGGCAAAGCCCAAGATGTGGCCACGAACTGGTTGCCCGAGCCACCCTCGACTGCAGGTCCCTTGGGTAGCGGAGTCAAAGTCGAAGCGGAGACAAGCCCGTGCCGCGGACTCCACTGGGCGCGAGGTAGGTGAGGCTCCCGCGCATAGCCTCGGGTGGTCGAGTAGGGGTGGGGGGCTCCGCCTGGTTTGGTGTCGACATGGTCAGGCAGCTCCACGGTCCGGGACTACGCCTTAATGGCAGCGAGAATCGCGCCGACCCCTAAATTGTCAGGAACGAACTGCTGCAGCCGTACGTACTGTCCTGATGGGAAGGTACACACGGCGGGCTGCGATTAGCACGTCGTGGGCTGTCAGCAGTCGCACGACCGCGGCCGCGCGCCCCTTCTCTAAAGGGGCGGGACGCGTGGCGGGATGCTACCGGCGCGTCGTGCTCTATCTGTCCACCTACCACTACGCGCCCCCAGCTGTCAGCGGTTGCGCTTCCCGAATGTGGGTAGCCGAACCGCTGGGCTCCCGCCGGTTGCGCTTCCGCTCATGGGGGAGGTGAGGAGGCTTTATACGGCGTCACCACCGGCATGGGAACACTCTTCTTCGTTGCTCGCTTAGCCCTGCCTTCTTTCTTCTGCTGCTCTTTGGCGCAATCCGCCCCTGCTCCTGCTCTTTGGCGCCCCACCTCAGAATGGAATGGCTTGCCATGATGATCCCGCTCGTCGGCTCAGCGATAGCGCCTCGTCCAGCCAGCGCGGCTTGTCGCCCCCCCGGCGGAGTATCCTTTGGTGGTGCGAGGATCAACGCAAGTCAACAAGCAGTGGGACGCCATGGAGCACTCGGGAGGCCGCTGCTCCCGAGTGCTGGGACGGAGTCGCGTTATGGAGGAGATGATCCAGACTCTCGTCCGGGAGAAAAAGCTGGAGGAGCGTGCCGGGGCTCGCCTGCCCGGCCCCGACGAGACAGAGTCGCGCCCGGCAGAGACAGAGGTGATTGTCTTTGTCGCATTCTTTGATGCCGAGCTCTGGATGCATTCGACGCTCTTCGTCGGCGAGGTCTTGCGGGCTTACGGGTTGGAGCTAGCGCAACTGAAGCCCAATGAGATAGTTCGCCTGGCTGTTTTCACTTGGGCGACGCGAACAAAAGGTGCCCGTCCCAGCGCGAGCCTGTTCGCTATTCACTACTACAAAAGAGGCTATACTGGATGGGTACATCACAGACAGTTTTACTGGCAACCGTCTGTGATATTTTCATAGACGGTTATTAACATGAACCATCTGTGATAATTGAGACATCACAGACGGTTTTTGTTAATAACCGTCTGTGAACTTTCACAGACGGTTCTTAATACGAACCGTCTATACCAATCGAGATAACACAGACGGGTCCTGTTAAGAACCGTCTGTGAAAGTTCACAGACGGTTATTAACACAAACCGTCTGTGAAAAGCCAGATAACACAGACGGTTCCTATTAAGAACCGTCTGTAATAATCCCATGTCACTGATAATTGGTGTGTAATAATCACATGTCACCAATAATTGGCGTATACACAGGATTTCGATCTCACCAGTCTATTCTCTCCACATCGAATGGTCGCACCGGTTCCTCCACAGCCGGCCCTTATTAATAACTCCCCATCAACCTTTCCACCGGTACTAGTCACGCGTGAGTTCATCCACTAGCTAGCTTCCTGCATGCATCTCCCCTCCGCTATGAGCTAGCACCTCCATCGCGGCACGAACGGTTCATACTAAACAACACACTCTTGCCGTAAGTGTCGTAAGTGTGTCTTGTTTAGTGTGACCGTCGTGCCACGAAGGGTTTGTTAGCTTGTTATCATGTAATAGATCGATCTGAATGTGTTGTTGAGTTTTTGTGCTTGCCCTCTGTATTTGCATGTTCCTCGACGATGCCGACTACTGTCGAGATGTGATGTCCACTCCGACAATCCTTCTTTTTCCTGCAAAATTCAAGGCAATTTTATTACAAAAGTTCAAAAAAAAGACATTTCCAGATTCTTCGGTGAGCAGCCGACATAGCCGACTTCTTCGGTGAGCGACTATCCATCTGTTTCTTCCCACTTCTTTTCTTCATCTCTGGTCTCTGGATCACGTACGCCAAGAGCTGGTCAAGAACTGGTCTTCAGATGTGGCATTCCTTAAGACACAGCAGCAGGCCTCGGATGAAGAAAAGAAGTGGAAGAAGCGATGGATAGTCGCCAAGGAAGAAGCATCGCAACGCCGCTGCCGGTATCCTGACAGTTCTATTAACGAACCGTCGTGATAAAACAATCACGCAGCGGTTATTAACACGAACCGCTCGTGATAGTATGCATCACGGGCGGTTGTCGTGTTAAGAACCGTCTGTGATAATGTAGACTATCACGCACGGTTATTTATGTGAACCGTCTATGATAGGCGCAATCACCGGCGTTTATTAAGTTGAACCGTCGTGATGTTGCTTGTATCACAAACGGTTCATATTAATAACCGTTATGATAATTCACGCACGGTTATTAATACGAACCGCCTGTGATATATCATTTTCACTGCACCGTTTGTGGTTGGAACCGCAGTGATATTCGCGTAGTATTAATTGCTTGGCGATTTGCTTGAAGGATGTCGACACCGATCTATCTTCATTGCGCTTCATCGGTGGGAGCAAGGCGGCGGCTTTAGGAGTTGGGGCGAACAAATATCACCGTCTTCTTAGTGATCCGATCGAGGTTAGTATACTTAATTACTTAACATTCTTAGTGATCGATCGAGATTAGTACTCAATTACTTAACATTCTTAGTGATCTGATCGGAGGTTAGTAGTAGGGTAATAATCATTTTGACACCCATTTGTCACTTGTGTAGCGAGATGGACCGAGCGGATGTATATTGAGAATCGTGTGAGTGAAGAGTACATTCATGGCATGTCCGCTTAGAAGGGCGGCGAGCTGGATATGTTGAAGAAGGGGATGAAATATATGTATTGCCCATGTATTGATTGTGATAATCTCAAGATGTTTAGCAACTCAACAGCAGATTGAAGCTCACTTGATTCAAGGGTTTCAGAAAAGGGTACAAATGTTGGACCAATCCACGGTGAAGAGAAGAGTACACAAGAAGGTAGTTATGACATAGTCGAGGGAGGCAACGATATACCGCTTGTGGACTGTTCTTTCGATCATGAGGATAAGTCGCGGGATGACAATGGATCAGATGTTACGTGATGCGAAGGAACTATAGTGAGAGAGAGTTTGCTAAATTCGAGGGCTTGATGGAGGACTCGGAGAAACCTTTGTTCCCGGCTGCAAGCCGTAATACACGAGGTTGTCATCGGTTCTAGAACGCTAAAATTGAAGGCAAGCAATGGTTGGTCCGACAAGAGTTTCACGGCATTATTAGGTCTCCTAGTGGACATGCTTCCAACGGAAATGTGTTGCCGAGAACCACCTACCAAGCCAAGAAGATTCTTTGTCCATTAGGAATGGAAGTAGAAAGAATACATGCATGTCGGAATGATTGTATCTGTGCATCAGTAAAGAGTATGCTAGCTTACATGTTTGTCTGTGTGCAAAGCATCCCGATACAAGCATAAAAATGACTCGATGATGTAAAGGGCATCGAGGTGAAGCAAGGACCTCTGCTAAGGTGATGTGGTATCTTCCCGTAATCCCCGTTTGAAGCGTTTATTTGCAAACCGCAAGGATGCAAGATTGATGCGCTAGCACCGCGAGCGGCGTAAGAAAGACGGAATGATAAGACATGTTGTGATTCGCCTAGTGGAGGAACATCGATAGGATGTTTGTAGATTTCATTGTGGAACCGAGAAATATAAGGTTTGGGTTGAGTACGATGGAATGAATCCTTTTGGTAACATGAGCACCGACATAGCACTGGCCCGTGACTCTGTGCATGTACAACCTTCCTCCTTGGTCGTGTATGAAGCGGAAATATATTTTGATGTCACTACTTATCCAAGGGCCGAAGCAACCCGCAACGATATTGATGTGTTCCTAGCCCCATTGGTGGAAGATCTTGCACATTGTGGAATGAAGGGTACATGTATGGGATGCGGACAAACGAGAGAACTTCACTCTACACGCCATGTTGTTCTCGCACCATTAATGATTTTCCTGCCCTTGGTAACCTGTCGTGGTTGAGTATAAAGGAGCCAAAGCGTGTCCGCACTACTTAGATTATACCGAGAGTGTGTGGTTGAACAACTCGCGAAAATCGTGTACATGCGTCACCGTGGTTCCTTCTAAAGTATCACCCATACCGCAAGATGAAGAAACAATTTGACGAAAAAAGAGGATGACTCGATGCCAAGACCTTTTAGCGGAAAGAGGTGTATGATATGGTCAAGGATATAAATGTTGTGTTTGGAAAGGGACGTAAATTGAGGAAGAACATGTGGAAAAAGAGGTCAATATTTTGGGACTTGCCTTATTGGGAGCACTTAGAAGTTCGCAATTGCATCGATGTCATGCACGTAGAGAAGAATGTATGTGACAGTTTGATTGGTCTCTTACTGAACATTCTTGATAAAACAAAGCATGGTGTTAACGCAAGGCGTGACTTGGTCACTATGAACATCAGGACCGAGTTAGCACCGATAGAGACCGATAAAGGCCGGACGTACCTTCCCCCAGCATGTTACACTCTGTCTAAGTCCGAGAGAACTGAATTGTGCCAGTCCTTAAATGGTGTGAAAGTTCCATCCGGTCACTCCACAAGCATGAAGAAACTTGTTTCCATGGAACATTTGAAATTAATTGGCATGAAGTCTCACGACTATCATGTGCTAATGACTCAAATGCTACCTGTTGCAATTAGAAGTATTTTGCCGAACAAGATTCGAGTGACAATCATAAGGCTATGTTATTTCTTCAACGCAATTGCTCGAAGGTCATTGATCCGGATGGACTAGATGCTCGCAAACCGAGGTGGTGACAACTCTATGTCATCTAGAGATGTATTTCCCTCCATCATTTTTGATATCATGGTCCATCTCATTGTCCACCTTGTGAAAGAGATAAAAATATGTGGCCCCGTATTTCTACGTCATATGTACCCTTCGAGAGGTACATGGGAATTCTGAAGTCCTATGTACGCAATCGATCTCGACCGAGGGTAGCATCATCGAAGGTTATACAACGTAAGAGGTCATTGAATTCTGCATCGGCCTACATGGCTCTGTAGAGCCGACGGTGTACCTCTATCTCGTCACGAGGAGGTTAGAGGGTATAGGGACTATCGGAGAGAAAGCAATAACTCGGATCAAAATACGTATGCTCAAGCCCATTTCATGGTTTTACAACACATGACTGAAGTGACCCCATATATTGAAGAGCACAAGGACATGCTACGTCGAGAGAATGCGAGCCGGTCGAAGTTTGGATCACGAGACAACACAACCGTCGGTTCAACGAATGGTTGAAGGCGCAATTGACTAGGAGGTCGTCAAATGAAACACTACAATGGTTGGCAAAAGGGCCAAATTTACAATTGTGACATGGCAAGGATACGACATTAATGGCTACACATTTTATACAATGATCAAGATAGAAAGAACACAGCGAGAACTCGGTGTCCGCATAGATGCCTATGATTCGCACGGCGATCACTGGCCCAAGCTCGTACTACGGGCTTGTAGAGAGATTTGGGAGCTTGACTACGTAATTTTCAAAATTCCTCTATTTCGTGCCGTTGGGTCCAACTCCCACGGGGTGTAAAGGTTGACAAGTACGGTGTCACTACCGTGGACCTCGAATGTGTAGGATACAAAGACGAACCATTCGTACTCGCGAGGCAAGTTGTTCAAGTATTTTATGTAACCGACCGGCAAATAAGAAGCGCCATGTAGTTCTTCAGGAAAAAGAAGGATTGTCGGGGTTGAGAATGTTGTGGATGAGGAAGAGTACAATCAATTTGATGATTTGCCTCCATTCGGAGACGGCATCAGGCTCGATGAAGAACAAGGCGATGAAGCAAGCTATATGCGTATCGATCATCGTGAAGGGCTTTATTTAAAATGATATAGCCAAAGTGTAATAAATGATATAGGTTATGCTTGTGTTTTTCATAAATGTATGTATGTTCCATTGTAATTGTAAAATGACTAAGGAACCCATGCATTGTAATTGTAAAATGACTAAGGAACTGTCACATCCCAAATTTTCGCTTTCTGAAAAATTTTATTTTTATTAATTATTTTAATGTATTTGAGTCTTATCTGGATTTATTCGGATTTATTTGGAGTTTATTTAAAATTTTAAAGCAAGAAAATGTGTTTAAAATATTTTATTAAAGCCAAAAATAGTTTATTATATTTTTCCTAGCCTTCCTAAATTTTTAAGGAATTATTGAGAATTTTCTAGAATTTAAAATCAATTTTCAAAGTTAAAAGTATTTTATAAAGTTATTAAATTCAAATCTGAGATTAAAAATATTTTATTAAAGTTTAAAATACTTCCAGGAATATTCTATGATTTTTCTGGAATTTTTAGACATTAAATATTATTTTTCAAGTATTAATAAAGTTTCTAGTAATTCCTGAAATTAAATCCGAAAATAAAAATCAATATATCCCTAGCCGCCACGTGTCGCCTCAGATGAAATCCATCTCTCTCACGTTTTAATCCTAGCCATCCACCACAACTTACCCCTTCATAAAATCCAAAGCCTCTCATACACTCACTTGCCACGTGTCGCAAATCCGACGCCCGCACCCTTCACTTCCTCTCCTCTCTATTACACATGGGACCCACATGTCATATCCATCTTCAACCTCTTCTTCTTCCTCCTCCCACCCTCTCTCCACCTCCATTAACCCGAAAATGGAGCTCTTAAATCCGGCCGTTTCTTGCCCTTTAAACTCCGAGCGTTTGCGCAATCAATTGCCCTCATCAATCCCCACTCATGGCCGCCGCATTATCCCTTTAATCCTCTCTAAATCGCGGCTTTTCATCTCTTTTTCTCCACCTATAAAAGTTAAACTCCGGTGTTCCTCCTTCCATTTGGCCTTCCTCTCACCACCGCCTCCTCCCGCTCGGCCGCCACCCCGCCGCCGTGCGCCTCCCCCGCCGCCGGCCGCGCTGTTCGCCATCTTCCGCCGCCGCCCAAGTTCCACCACCGGCCTCCCCCTCCCCTCGCCCGACCGCCCGCCTCCGCCGCCGTCGGTAAGCCGCCGCCGCTCTCCTCACCGCGCCGCCTTCGCCACTGCTGCCGCCGCCGGCCGCCGGCGAGCCGGCCGCCGCCATCTCCGTCTCGCGGTTGCGCGTGCGCCGCGTGGCCTCCACGTCGGCCGGTTGTGCCCGCGTGGCCGCCACCTCGCACCCGCGTGGCGCCATGTGGCCGGTGCGCCACGTCGGCGAACCCCGTGGTCCGTGGATCCGGTTCACGGTAGACCGGACCCACCCGTCATTCAAATAATAATTCCCGCTCAGAAAATTCGAAAATTGATGACGTCATAAATCATATTTCTCAGTACAAAAATAATTCCCGAAACTCGGTTTTTCCTTTTTCCCTAGTTTTAATCTTTCGGAAGCCATAACTTTCTCATTTTAAGTCCAAATTGATCCATTCAAATTTCTAAATTCATCTAAAATTCTAATCTTTCAATTGGTATATTTAGTTTCAATTTTTGAATTTTTCTATTTTATTTTATTTATTTGGATTTCTTGATTTACGTGTAGAGACCGATTTGTCCAAGAATTTCAAGAGCAAACTCGAAAATTTCAACCCAGCACAGGAAGGCAAGTCTCCTTTGATCATTTTGATCCTATGTTTTGCAAGTTTTCTTTGATCAACTTGCTCAAATGATTTATAAAATGATTAGGTAGTTAATTTAAATTATTGCATGCTTATGTTATATCAAGTGATAATTTGATTTAGAAAATTTAGTTAAATATCCAATTTGTTATACCTTCCATTGAAAATTGTTTACCTTGTACCATTGTCAACTTAGGATATCCCTTTGACTCAATAATGAGTTAGTATTACATCTGTTGAATTTTTAAATATTAGCAAATGCTTAGCGTAGCAAATCAATGTAATAATGCTCAAATAAGTAGCATGTTTGCTAAATGTGTTGTTAAATGATTTGTTTGAACATTGGTAATGGATGTTACCATTGTTAAATGATTTGTTTGAAAAGTGGTAATGGATGTTACCACTCATTAATTTAAAAAGTAAAAATGAATTTCAAAGGAAAAGTTGACAAGGGTGGATGGAAGGTTTGGTGGTGCAGATTAGCACGAGAATTTTTTGAATTGTGAATGAACCACCGTCGCTTAAGGACCGACGCTTGTGTTTGTCCAAATCGAGCAAAACAAAGGCAACCACAAGTCTATATGGGTAGTGCGACCTAGCTAACTAACCTATTAAGGTGTAGTTTAGATATCACCGGTGGTGTATTGAGTGCCGTGGTGTATGGTTACTCATAGTGAGGGACAGGGGTTCTCATCAGACTCATACGGCGCAAGAGGGGCTCCACTCGTGGATTCGAGTTGTGGTGAAACCTTAGCGGGTGGTATCTAGCTATCTTGGAGTAGGTGAAAGGCTTTGTGATATTTTATCCGGGTCTCATGCCAAAGGAAGCATGTTGACTATTAAGATAATTTATCTCTTGTGGGTAAAGTGTACAAACTCGCAGAGTAATAAACTATTCGAATAGCCGTGCCTACGGTCAAGGGCGAACAAGGAATGCATTCACATGGTAGAAGTTTGATTTTGATTTTAAAATAAAATGGTTTGTCAAACTCGGGAGTGGTGTAACTCTCGTGATTTAAATCGGTGGTGTAACCAGATCGTAGTTTAACCCGAGGTTTTGAAAGTTGGCGATAGCCCAAATCATAGTGTTGGTGGTTTAACCTTCACTAAGTTATTTATCTAATTTCAATTATGAAAACAAGGTGTTTATCAAATGGCTTTTGAAGTAATTAAGTAGATTTTAATTAAAATGCTGTTTTTGCAAAAGAAACATATAGCCTTCCTTTGTGAAACCTTGCATCTATGCATCTTTCCCAAGACTTGCGAGTACAATTTTTGTACTCACCGTTGCTCTATAATTATAATAGCAGAGGATGAAGAAGCTCAAAGCCGAGAATTCGACTGTGTCGAGTGTGGATACGGTGGATTCTTCCCGATGCTTAGGACTCGCTTCCCACCAATTGCCCGTGGCGATTGATGGGTCGATTAATTACTTTGCTTCCGCTGTGTTAATTTTCGTTTTAAGGTTCTGTGAACCTTTGTAAGGCAATGACCTTTGTAAACCTTCGCTATTATTGTAATAAATCGTGGATGACAATGTACCGCTTTTTCTCGTTATCTGTGTGTACTAGCTTTGAACCGGACTAGTACCGAAATGCACAGGGGTCCGGAGTTTCTACTCCGGTCTCACTGTATGGTATCGAGCCATCTTGATCAGAGGACTAACCCTAGGTATTGGGAAGTTTTAAGGACTTATGTTTAAAAAGAATATATTAAAAATATATAAGCTTCTTTGCTTCTACTCTCCTTTTACTTAGTATCTTGTTTCGTCCTCCTTTTCACTATTTAAAAATCTTTACTCGATCTCTCCTCTTTCCAAACTTGTAGATGGCAGTGTTCATCGTCATCACCCCATGGGATCATCATTCTCATGGCGAGAGCGAGGAGCTTTGCGACTCTTCTACGGCAGCTAATGCAGCATCTCAAGTACACCCAACAAATATCTTCAGAGGGCGGAACACGCGAGTGATGAGCATGGACTCTGGAGCATGGAGGTGTTCATTTACGCCCAGACGGGAGGATTGACCAGCTTGAGCGTCATATTGAGTATCCACGGACCTTCCGCTCGATGCGATCCAGATGCAAAGACGGCTTGGCGATCTCTGAGTTGTGCAGAGGCACAAGGAGGAGCTACGGCGATCACCTTTTGCTTCTTCCCGACGACGAGAGGGGCAGACTCATCCGAGCTTTTCCACCGGTGGTGGATGACCGCGCTTGTCTCACCAGTGCAGACACCTGGCGGCCGGCGACTTACGCCAGAGCTCGGCAGAGATCGGACTTCTTCTGAGGCGCTACGCCGAGCTCACGACCACTCCGACACTCTCGAGCCCAGCCACTGCAGAGTGAGGTTGCCCACGCCGACGCTGTTCAGCGAGGATCGCTGCCGAGGCGGGTAGAGCGTCTTCGAGCCGCACCACTACACCGACTCCACCAGCCCCGTTCTTTGCTCGGCCGATCTACGGGACCTCGCACTAGGCTTATCTGCGAGGAAGAGTGTGCGACGCCCATCCGCCACCCGACATTGATATTGGAGGATCTAGCCGGGGCGCCAGCTATCTCGCTCGGTTTTCCGACTTGATCGAGTCGATCACGGTCGCGTTCGCCGAACAACTGCCATGGTTGTGGACAGAGACACTTATCTGATTCAGAGGAGGACCCCGAGGAGGAGCCAGAGGAGCGCATCATCGTTGAGGATGATTAGATACTAGCCTATAGTTTACCTTTTGAGTTGTCGGCATTAGAACGTTTTATATTACTATGATGTAATAAAGTGGACTGTACCAAGCCTATGTGCATCTGTGGTACAGCCATTCTTCAAAAGTTAATTTGAATTTAAAGGTTGCGTTTTTCTCTGTCTGTTGTGTTGATCTTGTGAGTTGTTTGGGATGTTGTTAAATTGCCCCGACCATCTTATCTATGCTACTTTCATCTTACCTATACTTTTCTTGATGGAGCTTCAGATGGTGAACACCAGAAGGAATATCAACAACAATCAAGCGCCCAACAATAATGAAGCCCCAATTCCATCTCCGCCAGCTCAAGCTCCCAATATGGAACAGATGATGGCCATGCAGTTGCAACTACTTCAAGCTTTGGCCCAAAACCAAGTCCAACAAGCCCAGCAAGCACCAGTTCAACAGCCACAGTCTAAACTTGGGGAATTTATGAGAACCCGACCTCCGACTTTTGCAGGATCTGTTGACCCTTTGGAGGCGGATGATTGGATTAAAGAAATAGAAAGAAAACTCAATTTGGCTCAATGTGCAGAACATGAGAAGGTTCTGTACGCCGCTCACCAACTCAAGGGAGTTGCTGCTAATTGGTGGGATAACTCATGTGCGCACATCAAGATGCCTGCAATATTACATGGGAAGAATTTTTGAAACCTTCCGTCTCGCTCATATTCCTATGAGTATAATGGAAATGAAGAGGAAGGAGTTTCATCACCTACAACAAGGAAACCTTAGTGTTTCCGCATATTTGAGTAAATTTATCCAATTATCAAGATATGCACCGAAGATGTGGCGATCGATGCCGCAAGGATCTGGAGGTTTATGGGAGGAATGGACCCCAACCTCAAAGTTCAGCTAGTCTCCAATGACTACCCTACTTTTCAACATCCGTGAACAAAGCTTTAGTACAAGAAGATGCCCAAATACGCCTTTTGATGCTAGGAAAAGGAAGTTTCAAGCCCAACAGCTTTGCTAGCGCCTCCGTCAACGCCCTACTCAACAACAAGACAACCGGCCTCCGTGCATAATCATCCAAGGACACCCATTTCTGCGCCGCCTTTGCCTCAAACTCCTAGAACTGGAAATGCAGCCCAACAACAAGTGAGAATAGAAATGTAGCTGCAGGAGTGCAATGCTACAATTGCAAAAATATGGGACACTATGCCATGAGCTGCCTGTAAGCGTCAGCGGTAACCCGGTCCGCTTCAACTCGGATCCTACACCAAAGAAGAGCTCCAACTACCGGTCAGGGACGTGGAAGCCTCGAGACTCCACAGACTCCACACCATTCAACAGAGGCGTATTAATCATGTCACCGCTGCGAAGCGGCGGAAGATGCACCGACGTAGTTCGGGTAAGTTCTGGTTAATTCAAGATGCCGGCAATTATATTATTTGATTCGGAGCTACACATTCATTCGTAACAAAAGCTTTTGCTGAAAGAAATAATTGGAATATTTGTATGCTAAAGAACCTTATGATAGTCCAATCTCCTGGAAAAGAATTGAGGACTAAATTGGTTAGCCCTAGTGCAACCATAATTATAAATGGAGTAAAGTTCCTAGCGAACCTCATTATAATAGACTCCGATGGCATAGATATAATACTTGGTATGGATTGGTTGATCAAGTATAAAGGACATATAGATTGTGCCAATCGTGCTATTACTCTTACCAATTCTGACGGAATTCAGATAAGACATGAGGCAGATATGCACTCAAAGAAGAACATTATGTTAACCAACCTAAAAAGGAAAAAGTTGGAGGATGTGTCGGTAGCTTGCGAATACCCTGATGTTTTCCCTGAGGAATTGCCAGGATTGCCACCAGATCGAGAGATTGAATTTGTTATAAATCTGGTACCTGGTACAGCCCCTATATCAAAAAGACCTTATCGGATGTCAGCTGATGATTTAGCTGAAGTCAAGAGGCAGATTCAAGAATTACAAGAGAAAAATTTCATTAGACCAAGTTCTTCACCTTGGGAGCCCAAGATTTTTGGTAAACAAGAAGGATGGTAGTCAGCGTATGTGCGTGGACTATAGAGCTTTAAATGAAGTAACTATAAAGAATAAGTATCCCTTACCCCGGATCGACGATCTGTTCGATCAACTCAAAGGATCAAGCGTCTTCTCCAAGATTGATCTTCGGTCAGGATATCACCAGTTGAAGATTAGACCAGAAGATATACCAAAGACAGCTTTCGCCACAAGATATGGATTATATGAGTATACGGTGATGTCTTTCGATTCGACAAATGCCCCAAGATACTTCATGAATTTGATGAATAAAGTATTTATGGATTATTTAGATAAGTTTGTTGTTGTCTTTATAGATGACATTCTTATCTATTCAAAACGATAAAGAACATGAGGATCATCTAAGGATAGTATTGCAAAGACTCCGTGAACACCAGTTATATGCCAAGTTTAGCAAGTGTGCGTTTTGGTTAAAGGAAATTGAGTTTTTGGGACACGTAATTTCAGTAGAAGGAGTATCTGTAGATCCCGGAAAAGTTAAGGATGTATTAAATTGGACTCCACCCAAGACGAAGAATCGAGATCGAAGTTTTTCGGATTAGTCGTTACTATCGTCGATTCATTGAAGGCTTTTCCAAGATTGCCGGACCTTTAACCCAAATTGTTAAAGAAAGAGAAGAAATTTGAATGGAGTAAATCCTGTGAGAATAGTTTTCAAGAGTTAAAGAAGAGGTTAACTTCACGACCTGCGATTACACGGATATTAGAAAAGATTTTGAAGTTTATTGTGACGCATCAAAACAAGGCCTTGGATGTGTATTAATGCAAGAAGGAAAGGTTGTTGCTTATGCATCAAGGCAGTTAAGGCCACATGAAGAAAATTACCCCACTCATGATTTAGAGCTAGCTGCTGTAGTGCATGCTCTGAAGTTGTGGAGGCATTATCTAATTAGTAATCGGTGTGAGATATATACGGATCATAAAAGTCTAAAGTATATATTCACTCAACCTGATCTTAATCTGAGACAAAGAAGATGGCTTGAACTGATAAAGGATTATGATGTGGGAATACACTATCATCCCGGAAAGGCTAATGTAGTGGCCGATGCTTTGAGTCGGAAGATCCATGTTAGCAATATGTTGATTCAAGACAGTCACCAACTCTTCGTGAAGAATTTCAGCGCCTCAATTTGGGAGTGATAAATGAAGGAATTCTGTCTACATTAAAGGTTCAACCCACTTTAGAAGATCGACATAAAGCACTCGAAAGAAGATGAGTATGTTAAAGAAATAAAGGATAACATGAAGAAAGGCAAAGCACCTGATTCTCGAAGATGAAGAAGGAATTCTTTGGTTTGGAAAAAGGATTTTAGTACTGGAGAGAAAGGAAATAAAAGATTTAATTCTAAAGGAAGCACATGAATCAGATATTCCATTCATCCCTAAGTACAAAGATGTACCAAGATCTAAAGGAAAATTATCGTGGACCAAAGATGAAACGAAATTGCAGAATATGTAGCTTTATGTGATATATGTCAAAGGGTTAAGCGAGCACCAACGACTGCGGTCTTTTGCAACCTCTGCAGATACTGAATGGAAATGGGAGGAAATCGAATGGATTTCATAACAGACTACCAAGAACCAAGTCGGTATGATTCAATTTGGGTTATAGTGGATCGCTTAACAAAGGTTGCACATTTCATACCTGTAAAGACTACCTATTCAGGAGATAGATTGGCAGAGCTCTATATGTCAAGAATTGTATGTCTGCATGGAGTTCCAAAGAAGATCGATCGGATAGAGGAACACAGTTTACCTCAAGATTTTGGCGAAAATCGCATGAAGTTTTGGGCACCAATTTAAATTTCATCTCGCTTATCATCCTCAAACAGATGGCGAGACTGAACGAGTGAATCAGATATTGGAAGATATGCTAAGAGCGTGTGCATTGGCCAACAAAGTTAGTTGGGATCAAAGTTTACCCTATGCAGAATTTTCCTATAATAACAGTTACCAGTCTAGTCTCAAGATGTCTCCGCTTGAAGCCTTGTATGGCGTGAAATGCGAACGCCATTATATTGGTCGAGACTGGAGAAAGTCAAGTATTCGGACTGATGTCTTGAAGCTAGCCAAGAGCAAGTTCGATTAATACGAGACCGATTGAAAATAGCACGCACCGCACAAAAGAGTTATGCGATAATCGTCGCAATGTTGGAATTCGCACCGGAGATCATGTGTATTTGAAGGTGTCACCTTTAAAAGGGATGCGACGTTTTAAGGTCGTGGAAAGCTTGCTCCAAGGTATATCGGACCATTTCTAGTTATAGCCGTAAGAGGTGAAGTTGCATATCGCTTAGAGCTTCCTCCTCAATTGTCAGATGTACATGATGTATTTCATGTATCACAGTTGAAGAAGTGCTTAAGAGTACCAGAGGAGTTAATACCTTTAGAAGAGGTGGATTTAAAAGAAGACTTGACGTATCCAGAGTTTCCTGTCAAGATTTTAGAAGAGGCAGAGTGTACAAGAAACAAGACTATCAAATTTTGCAAGGTGCAGTGGAATAATCATCCAGAATCGGAAGCAACCTGGGAGCGTGAAGAGGATCTTCGAGCAGAGTTTCCTGATCTATTTCCCGGTCTTTCCGAATCTCGGGGTCGAGATTCTTTCTAAGGGGGGTAGGTTTTGTCACATCCCAAATTTTCGCTTTCTGAAAAATTTTATTTTTATTAATTATTTTAATGTATTTGAGTCTTATCTGGATTTATTCGGATTTATTTGGAGTTTATTTAAAATTTTAAAGCAAGAAAATGTGTTTAAAATATTTTATTAAAGCCAAAAATAGTTTATTATATTTTTCCTAGCCTTCCCTAAATTTTTAAGGAATTATTGAGAATTTTCTAGAATTTAAAATCAATTTTCAAAGTTAAAAAGTATTTTATAAAGTTATTAAATTCAAATCTGAGATTAAAAATATTTTATTAAAGTTTAAAATACTTCCAGGAATATTCTATGATTTTTCTGGAATTTTTTAGACATTAAATATTATTTTTCGAAGTATTAATAAAGTTTCTAGTAATTCCTGAAATTAAATCCGAAAATAAAAATCAATATATCCCTAGCCGCCACGTGTCGCCTCAGATGAAATCCATCTCTCTCACGTTTTAATCCTAGCCATCCACCACAACTTACCCTTCATAAAATCCAAAGCCTCTCATACACTCACTTGCCACGTGTCGCAAATCCGACGCCCGTACCTTCACTTCCTCTCCTCTCTATTACACATGGGACCCACATGTCATATCCATCTTCAACCTCTTCTTCCTCCTCCCACCCTCTCTCTCCACCTCCATTAACCCGAAAATGGAGCTCTTAAATCCGGCCGTTTCTTGCCCTTTAAACTCCGAGCGTTTGCGCAATCAATTGCCCTCATCAATCCCCACTCATGGCCGGCCGCATTATCCCTTTAATCCTCTCTAAATCGCCGGCTTTTCATCTCTTTTTCTCCACCTATAAAAGTTAAACTCCGGTGTTCCTCCTTCCATTTGGCCTTCCTCTCACCACCGCCCCTCCCCTCCCGTTCGGCCGCCACCCCGCCGCCGTCGCCGCCCTCCCCGCCGCCCGCGCGCCGTTCGGCCATCTTCGCCGCCGCCAAGTTCCACCACCGCCGCCTCCCACCTCCGCGCGCGACCGCCGCCTCCGCGCGCCGTCGGTGGCCGCCGCCGCCTCTCACTCGCGCCGCCGCCGCTCGCCCCCACCGCCGCCGCCGGCCGCGGGCGAGCGCCGGCCGCCATCTCCCGTCTTGGTTGCGCGTGCGCCCGCGTGGCCTCCACGTCGGCCGGTTGTGCCCGCGTGGCCGCCACCTCGCACCCGCGTGGCGCCATGTGGCCGGTGCGCCACGTCGGCGAACCCCGTGGTCCGTGGATCCGGTTCACGGTAGACCGGACCCACCCGTCATTCAAATAATAATTCCCGCTCAGAAAATTCGAAAATTGATGACGTCATAAATCATATTTCTCAGTACAAAAATAATTCCCGAAACTCGGTTTTTCCTTTTTCCCTAGTTTTAATCTTTCGGAAGCCATAACTTTCTCATTTTAAGTCCAAATTGATCCATTCAAATTTCTAAATTCATCTAAAATTCTAATCTTTCAATTGGTATATTTAGTTTCAATTTTTGAATTTTTCTATTTTATTTTATTTATTTGGATTTCTTGATTTACGTGTAGAGACCGATTTGTCCAGAAGAATTTCAAGAGCAAACTCGGAAAATTTCAACCCAGCACAGGAAGGCAAGTCTCCTTTGATCATTTTGATCCTATGTTTTGCAAGTTTTCTTTGATCAACTTGCTCAAATGATTTATAAAATGATTAGGTAGTTAATTTAAATTATTGCATGCTTATGTTATATCAAGTGATAATTTGATTTAGAAAATTTAGTTAAATATCCAATTTGTTATACCTTCCATTGAAAATTGTTTACCTTGTACCATTGTCAACTTAGGATATCCCTTTGACTCAATAATGAGTTAGTATTACATCTGTTGAATTTTTAAATATTAGCAAATGCTTAGCGTAGCAAATCAATGTAATAATGCTCAAATAAGTAGCATGTTTGCTAAATGTGTTGTTAAATGATTTGTTTGAACATTGGTAATGGATGTTACCATTGTTAAATGATTTGTTTGAAAAGTGGTAATGGATGTTACCACTTTGTTAATTTAAAAGTAAAAATGAATTTCAAAGGGAAAAGTTGACAAGGGTGGATGGAAGGTTTGGTCGTGCGATTAGCACGAGAATTTTTTGGAATTGTGAATGAACCACCACAGTCGTTTAAGGACCGACGCTTGTGTTTGTCCAAACCGAGCAAAACAGTGCAACCACAAGTCTATATGGGTGCGACCTAGCTAACTAACCTATTAAGGTGTAGTTTAGATATCACCGGTGGTGTATTGAGTGCCGTGGTGTACCGGTTACTCATAGTGAGGGACAGGTTTATCAGTACTCATACGGCGCAAGAGGGCTCCACTCGTGGATTCGAGTTGTGGTGAAACCTTAGCGGGTGGTATCTAGCTATCTTTGGAGTAGGTGAAAGGCTTTGTGATATTTTATCCGGGTCTCATGCCAAAGGAAGCATGTTGACTATTAAGATAATTTATCTCTTGTGGGTAAAGTGTACAAACTCTGCAGAGTAATAAACTATTCGAATAGCCGTGCCCACGGTCAAGGGCGGCAAGGAATGCATTCACATGGTAGAAGTTTGATTTTGATTTTAAAATAAAATGGTTTGTCAAACTCGGGAGTGGTGTAACTCTCGTGATTTAAATCGTGGTGTAACGGATCGTAGTAGTTAACTGAGGTTTTGAAAGTTGGCGATAGCCTGAAATCATAGTGTTGGTGGTTTAACCTTCACTAAGTTATTTATCTAATTTCAATTATGAAAAACAAGGTGTTTATCAAATGGCTTTTGAAGTAATTAAGTAGATTTTAATTAAAATGCTGTTTTTGCAAAAGAAACATATAGCCTTCCTTTGTGAAACCTTGCATCTATGCATCTTTCCCAAGACTTGCGAGTACAATTTTGTACTCACCGTTGCTCTATAATTATAATAGCAGAGGATGAAGAAGCTCAAGCCGGAGAATTCGACTTACGTGTCGAGTGTGGATACGGTGGATTCTTCCTGGATGCTTAGGACTCGTTTCCCACCAATTGCTCGTGGCGATTGATGGAGTCGATTAATTACTTTGCTTCCGCTGTGTTAATTTTCGCTTTAAGGTTCGTGAACCTTTGTAAGGCAATGACCTTTGTAAACCTTCGCTATTATTGTAATAAATCGTGGATGACAATGTACCGTTTTTCTGGTTATCTGTGTGTACTAGCTTTGAACTGGGACTAGTACTGAAATGCACAGGGGGGTCCGGGAGTTTCTACTCCGGGTCTCACAGGAACTATGAAATAGTTATATTTATGGTTATGCTTGCATTTTTCATAAATGTATCTATGTTCCATATTGTAATTGTAAAATGACATAGGAACCTAGCTAGCTGCGGGTATTTATAGTGAACTATCACGAGCGGTTTATCAAAAGAAACCGTGCGTGATAACACATCACGAGCAGTTCTATCGATATAAAATGCAGCGATAATATGGTAGCGAGGGTGGGAGGGAGCAAAACCTAGCTAGCGGCTATGCTGAGTGGAGACAAGAGGCTGGCGAGCGAACGCATGAACCTAGCTGCGGGTATTTTAAAATGAGCTATCACGAGCGGTTCTATCAATATAACCGCTCGCGATATTCATTATCACGCACGGTTCTATCGATATAACCGTGCGTGATAATATGCATATCCTGAGCGGTTATATTGATAGAACCGTGCGTGATAGATCATCTTTAAATACCCGCGGCTAGGTCTCGCGTCCGCTCGCGCAGCTCTCTGTCTCCACTCAGCAGCGCCCTCGCTAGCTAGGTTTTGCTCTCCCACCGCCGGTCCTCCCGACGCCGCCAGTCCCTCCCGAAGCCGCCGGTACCTCCCGACGCCGCTCCCTCCCGGCGGCGGTCCCCGACGCCGTCCCTCCTCCGCCGCCGCGCTCCTCCCGACGCCACTCCCTCCCGAAGCCGGCGGTCCCCCACGACGCCGCTCCCTCCCGACGCCGCCGGTCCCTCCCGACGCCGCTACCTCCCGACGCCGCCTCCTCCCGACGCCGGTCCCTCCCTGTGCTTCACATGTTAGCTTTATGATATATATATGCTTCACATGTTATATGCTTCACATGTATTTTATGTTATATGCTTAACATGTTATATGCTTCACATGTATTTTATGTTATATGCTTCACATGTTAGCTTTATGATATATATATGCTTCACATGTATTTTATGTTATATGCTTAACATGTTATATGCTTCACATGTATTTTATGATATATGCTTCACATGTATTTTATGTAGCATATAATATATGCTGCACTTGTTAACTGCAAGTGACACACTCCAGTGTATCCAGTGACACACAAGCTGGGTCCATAGCTCACTTCAGTTAGTTTTTTCTTAGAAGAGAGATGGCGTCCACACAGTCTTCGTCGTCGTCATCCGGGTCTCACGCTCCCAAGATGCGAAATCTAAACGTGGCCGAGGAGTATCGAAAGGCGAGGGCGAATGACCATCACGGTGGTCTCTCGGATGGGGTTCCTCTGGAACCGTCGAGCAGCGTCATCATTTCGACTACTGCGGGATAATTGGAAGGCAACGGTCCCCATCACCATAGCAAGCTGGAAAGATTTGACAAAGGATCACAAAAATCAGCTATGGGAGGAACTTACAAATTCGTTCGAGTTCCCAGCAGAAGCCACGGGACTCGTGCAATGGCAAGCGCTCGCGATGGGAAAAGCATGGAAGAATTTTAAGAGCACTCTTGTGACGGCACGTGGCGAGGATGTCACGCCCTTCACGGTATCCTTTCGTGTCACCGGAAACATGGGAGGCCTTTGTGCGGATGAAGACGACGCTGAATTTGTACAACAAAGTGCGGCGCACAAGGATCTCGATCACAAAACGCACCCTCACGGACTCAAAGACCTGCTGGTACGCGGGTAAAATCCGCAATGGAGGATGCGAGGATGAGGTCGCAATCCGATTGGAGGCCTCCGCCATTTGCCGGATCGCAACGAGCGCCGCTGAATCGTTAAGAGCGAGGTCATCAACCACATCTTCGTGTCTCTTTCAAAACCCCGCAGATGAGGAAGTGTCCCAACGCCCGTAAAATATGTTAAACAACATAGTTGTTAACACCTCTTGAACTTCATGGGTTCAAAAATAACATGATTAATTGCCTCTTGCAGCAATCATTGACTACCGAATCTTCTCGTGGCTCCTTTGAAGAATATAGGGAGATAGATTTACTATCACAGGCCTTGGGAAACAAGGAGCACCCAGGTCGCACACGAGGCATGGGGGTTTATGTACCTTGGAGGCACGGATTTCCAGATTACTCCGAGACATATAGGAGTAGGAAGAGATCCAAGGCGTACCGCGGCGAACAAATAAAGCAGAGCTTCGTGCTCAACTTGAGGAACAACTATCTCGCCTCACTTCAAGAGCAGCATCGCCTCACTTCGAGGAGAGATAGATTCGTTGCGGGAAGAACCGAGACAAGTCCGCAACCAATCGCAACCCACTCCTAATACTTTGCGGTACCTAGTCCCCCTCAACGCCGCGATGAGCTGCGCGTCCACACAAATTTCTCAACATAGCGGCGACCACTTACGTATTGATGACATTCGGTAATGTACCTCTTTAGAATGGTACATAGATCTCTCGTGAACGCCTTAACTCATCTCTTGTATCGTTATGTAGGAGCCCATGCCTTGCAACCTCAAAGTCGGGCTTGTTGGCTCTATTCCCGTTGTGACGCCGGGCGCATGGTGTATCCATTGCTGCCAGGGCGCTGCACGGTGTACAAGTAGACACCGGTTTCATAAAGGTCAGTGGACATGATTAATGATATTTTAAGTCTGTCCCTCTTGAGAAGCCCCCAAACGAAGAGATTAAGACATTAGGGGATGCCATCTACACATTCGCTCGGTGGCCCAAGAGGACATCGTCCTCGACATGTCCGTGCCACAATCTTCACATCCAAGGCCCAAGAGGACGCCGCTCGACTGGCACATCGGCTCGGTGGCTCCACCTCCACCTCCAAATCCAGTGAAAGTCATTTGCATCGGCTCCCGCCGAGACGCCACCGAACATCTCTGGCGAGGCTCCAAGGCCTCCAAGGCTCATCGCGAAGAAAATTAAGCGCGTCCGTGCCATGGACGTTTACTCTAGGAGTGTCGTTGGTGCCCGACTCACAATTACGCCATCTTGGTATGATTTGCAATAGATTGCATGCAGGTACATGGAGAAGTCCAACTTGAAGCCAAACCGCAGAGTGCATTCACTCAAATATAACGAGACACATTTCCTCCACGACTCGGGCTACATCGTCGTGACATTCAAGATTTATTCTTACTATTCAATCTCGACGAACTCGACGCCTCACTTCTACGATCTTTGGACAATGTAAGTGTATCTTGTACAATGAAGTTCTACATTCACGTTATACGTATAAATGTCATTACTCTTTCTTTATGTATAGATACATGATCCAAGAAGTTCGCGAACGCGACGACCGATGGGTTTCTCGACCCTCACTTGGTCTCCGAGCAATCTATCAACGTAGATGCATCCTTCGTGCAAGGTTACATAACGAGGGATTGATTGCTCACAATGACAAGGAGTACGTCATGGTACCCTTCAACCAAGGGTAAGTGCTTCACTAGTTGCCACACATATGTTTCATTTGTACTTTACATGCAGCATGAACTTAGGATTAATCACTATGGCGACACACATGACTAGGCATCATGGATTTTGATTGTGATTGTACCAAAGTGGAGCAAGGTAATATACCTTGATTCCCTCCTTAGAGCAACCACGACTTGATCTGTGCAAGAAGTACTTAACAGTAAACTCATTTCCTCCATACATAACTCTATTGTAATATTTCTTTTGTTTGCCACGGTGAGGCTAAGTTTTTGAATCACGAGGGCTTTTTCCGAATATGTTGCCCAAGGAGGATCACACGATATAAAATCCGTGACACGCTCGACACCGACGCGATTTCGGTACCCTCTACAACACAACAATCCTATATCATACTTTGTTATAATGCCTCTAGAATTGACAATACGGATGTATGTAATTCTATTTTTGTAGTGCCACCAGCAGCTACAAGGCAACGTATGTGGATTCTACGTTTGCCGCCATATGCGGAAATCATGAGTACTAAGATCAATGATCCGAGAGGTTTGTCGAGTCCTTCCAATAATTATTATTTTCTGATTATATATATGTATTTATATTACACACATATGCTAATGAATGACTTAACATTGCTCGTAGCGACGGTGGGTGAAGTTCGACCAAAGTGCATATGATCTTGACAATCTCGTCGAAATTGTGCAATCATCTCCCAATTCTTGGTAGCAGAGGTCATAAGTAAGAGTGGAGAGTTCTACGCCGCAATGGTGATAATTAGATGTTGAAACATTGGATTCAACTGCATAAATCAAACAATTCCTTCAACTAAATGCATTTGTCGATTTTGTGTAACGATTTTCATTCTATATATGTATGTGATCTGCGTCGTTTGTTACATTCATCCGTATCGAATTTTGTTGTAATTTACTATGAGTTGCAATTAACTTATATCTGTCATTTATCTGTCAATCGCTTGCTTGCTTGTTGTAGAGGGCATGGCTAGCATATCACGAGGCTAGCCAAGAAACAAAGCAAATAAAATGGATGATGCACTTGGTATCACAGCATTTCGTTATTAAAAACCGCTCGTGATACAATATCACTGACATTTTCAAAGAGTGCCGTCGTGGTGTGAATGATATCGCGAGCGGCCCTTACTACAACCGCTCGTGATATTTGTATATCACGCACGGTCTTGATTACTAACCGCTGCAGATAGATGAGTATCACGCACGGTTGGTTATAAACAACCGCTCGTGATAGTCTCGTATCACGAGCGGTCTTGACACAACCGCTGCGTGATAGGCGAGTATCACGTATGGTTGGTTATAAACAACCGCTCGCGATAGTCTCGTATCACGACGCGGTCTTGATTACTAACGTGCTGCGATAGAGAGTATCACGAGCGGTCTTGATTACTAACCGCTCGCGATAGAGAGTATCGCGGTTGTGTTTATAAAAATTGCCTGCGTGATACTCGTCTATCACAGACGGTTAGCAATCAAGACCGTCTGTAATGTAGTTATCACAGACGGCTCGGGAACCATCTGTGATAACCACCAACTATCACTAACACCTAAACACTGACGGTTCAGAAACCGTCTGTGATGACGGTTCCGAACCGTCTGTGATAGGGCTGTCTGTAGCAGTGATTCTACACGATGCCCGCTGTCAGCCGAAGAAGGTCGAAGGAGGGGTGCTATCGAACTTCGATAGCGTCAATTTCGTGTTGAGGGTGCATTGCATGGATCTCTTCCCTGCATTGGCTACGCGAGGGAAGTGAGAGTCCGGCTGGATGCGACGGTGGTTCTACTACCATGTGACGAGCACGAGCGGTCTGCTATGCCGAGGACGGCCAATATCGTTCAACAGCTCGTCGGATTTGAAGCCGAGGGGCTACGACGAGTAGTAGGCGCGGAGGCTTACCGGTGTCGCTTGCCGGTTCAACATGCGTGACCTCGCTGAAGAGTTCACTATGTACCAAAAATTCGGTCTATTTGGGTTCGGTTCTTTTTTTTTGAGAAATTTGGTCCTCATTTTTTAGAACCCGAATTTTCCAGAGACCGAATAGACCGAACCGAATAGACCGAAAAGACCGAATGCCCAGCCCTAGTTGCGCCGCTTTCCACCCAGTGGCAGTACGAGCGACGAGGCCACACCCGGCGGGATGGCATCCACCCGACAGTATCTTCGCTCGTGAAGCCCTCCGCCCCTTGTAAGTCCTTCGGCCTTAGGCTGCGTGCCACGCATGTACGCATGCGACCCCTTATGAACAATGCCCCGCTTTTGCGTGCAGCGCCCCGACTGGAGGATGCGGAGCGCGCAGTAGTTGCCTTCCTTGGGCCGTTCACGGCCAAGGAGCATAAGTCGCGGCTGCGCAACGGCCGCCGCAGAGGCGTAAACCGGTTCTGCGAGGCCCGGGCATCCGTGCCCGAGAGCTTGGCGCCGCCGCCGGTCGCGGTCGTCGCCGTGGTGGCGATGGCAAGGTGGGGGCGTCTCCCCCTCGGCGCAGGACTCGGTCTGATGTCGCCGCATCCAGCCCGTCGACGGTGTCTCTGGTGGGCACCGCCAAAACCGGCACACCCGCGTCGGGCGGAAAGCGGCCGACTCGAGGAGCACACTGCCCCCGATGAGGTGTTTCGGGCGATGCCGAGGGGGTCGGCCGTGACGTCGACACTCTGGAGGACGATGCCTTGTCGCCTGCGCCAACCGCCGAGGGCTCGTTACCTGCTCCGGTCGTTGCAGCCACCGAGGCTATCGAGGAGACGTTCAATGTGGCGGGCGTAGTCACTGGGGTCCTGGAGTCCGACGGGGAAGCCGTTGCGGCTGAGGAGGAGGTCGCTGCTCCTCGGGCCGACGAAGCCCCCGCGCCCTAGATGGAGATTGAGGGGACACCTCCCCGCGCTTTGGTTGAGGGCGTCCAAGGTAGGCGCAATTCCTTTTCCCCCGCGACTTCGCAAAGCTCTCTCCAATTTGCTCACTCATTCCGTCGTCGACATTAGGCGAGACAAGGTCTCCCGGACGTGGCTAAGGATCGAGCAATGGAGGTGTCCGCAAAGTCCCCGGCCTTGTTGCGCAGGATGTGGCATGGGCGTCTGGCGCTGCTGGTGCAGAGGGGCCAAGGCCCGTCGTCTCCGATTTCATCCCTCGATCGGAGATGCTTCGCATCCTTCACGAAGTCGCGGAGCGTGCGCGGCGCGCTGGACCGGCGAGTCTTTGTCCCACGTCGCGGGAGATCTTCCGCGCCGCGCGGGTGCCTCGGAGATAAGGGTAAGTGCCTAAGCTTGTGGCAACGCCGGTGTCGAGTACATAGCTAACACTCACAGTTTCTTTTAGACTCTCACCCTTAGTTAAGCCCTGGAGGAGACTCGCATCCACGAGCGGAGGGTGCTGGAGGGCCAGCTTCGTGCCGCCGACGAGGCTCACGCCGCCAAGGACAAGCGTATCCGCATGTTGGAGGCGAAAAACGCGAGGGTGGTTTCCGACGCTCAGATGCTTGCTTCAGCAGATTTCTGCGCTGGAGGACGAGAAGGGCCAACTCGCCACGTCCCTTGAGGAAAGGAACCGAACCCTGGGTGACGCGTCGGTGGCGGCGTGGAGGGCGATGGAGTCCTTGGAGCGGGCCCTCCAGGACCTTTCCGTTGACATACCGGAGATTACGCACAACCCTGCGGATCTGGCACAGACGCTCGGGCGAATCGAAGAGGGCTCGGAACTCGCCCTCCGCGGCGCCAGAGCCTTTGGCGATCACTGTAGCTTCTCCAGCGCCTGCCTCGCCTTCGCCATGCTTCACATCTGGGGGTGTGAACACGTCGACGGGCTGGTTGACCCTCAGCTGGATCTGCCAGCCGAAACTGGGGCGATATCCCGTGCCCTTCGCGCCACTCAGCCCGCCTTCCAGAACTTCTACAGTCGGATCTGGGGCTAGATCGGGGAGGACGCGGCCAAGGTCGTGCTGTGGCGAATGCTGCATCGGGAGGGGAACTTCATGCAGTGGCTCGAGGACGTTCCCCGGCGCAACGAGGATGGCGCGGACCCACAGGAGTGATGCCGGGATCCGGCGTGTGGTGTTGCGTATGCCCTGTATGGTTGTGGCCCTACGGCCTCCTTTTTGTATGAATGAAACAATAGTTGCCAAACGTGTTCTGTCACCGCGTCTTGTTCGTGCTCCGGGTGGATGTGTTACGCAAAGGCTGGCCCCTTGCGCCCGACTTCACTCCTTCTGACAATCGTAGTGTCTCATGACCTAGGTAGATGCACGAGCGCTCCGCCCCTATCTTCGGAAGTAGACGCGCGAGTGCTCCGTCCCCTGCCCTTCGAAGTGGTGGCAGCGGAGTTGGCGTCTAGTCGAAGTAGACACGCGAGCGCTTCATCCCCTACACTTCGAAGTGGTGGCAGCGGAGTTGGTGCCTAGTCGAAGTAGACGCGCGAGTGCTCCGTCCCCTACACTTCGAGTGGTGACAGCAGAGCTGGCCCTAGTCGGGTAGACGCCGCGGCGTTCGTCCCCTACCCTTCCAAGTGGTGGCGCGGTGGCGCCTGGTCGAGTAGACGCACGGCGCTCGTCCCCTACCTTTGAGTGGTGGCGGCGAGCCGCGCCTGGTCGGCGCAGACGCGCGAGCGCTCGTCCCCTACCCTTCGGCGTGGTGGCGCGAGTGGCGCCTGGTCGGCGAGGCCAGCGGCGCTCCGTCCCCTACCCTTGAGTGGTGGCAGCGAGCCGCGCCTGGTCGGCAGAGGCGCATGAGCGCTCCGTCCCCTACCGCCGGTGGTGGCGGAGCTGGTGCCTGGTCGGTGACGCGCGAGCGCTCGTCCCCTACCGCCGGTGGTGGCGCGAGCCGGCGCCAGTCGGTGACGCGCGCGCTCGCCTCTACCTTCGGTGGTGGCGGCGAGCCGCGCCAGGTCGGCGTGACGACGAGCGCTCCGCCCTACCGCCAGTGATGGCGCGGGCCGCGACTGGTCGGCGAGACGCGCGAGCGCTCCTTCCCCTACCCTTTGAAGTGGTGACAGCAGAGCTGGCGCCTAGTCGAAGTAGACGCGCGAGCGCTCCGTCCCCTACCCTTCCAAGTGGTGGCAGCAGAGCTGGCGCCTAGTCGGAGTAGACACGCGAGCACTCCGTCCCCTACCCTTCGAAGTAGTGACAGCGGAGCTGGCGCCTAGTCGAAGTAGGCACCGCGGGGGGGGTGGGCGAGCCTCGACTGCACCCCATTTACACTCCTTAGGGTTTGAAGGTCTCCTGGAGATCCTGGCTGTGTGAGGTGAGCTGTCTGGTTTTGACAACTACGTCGTTGACGTAGGCCTCCACGTTCTTGCCGAGCTGAGTGGCCAGCGCTAGCGCGATGAGGCGGGTGAAGGTTGCGCCCGCATTCTTCAAGCCGAAGGGCATCCTGACAAAGCAGTATGTCCCAATCGGCGTTATGAAGCTGGTCTTGTCCTCGTCGCCTTTGGCCATGTAGATCTGGTGGTAGCCGGAGTAGGCGTCCAAGAAGCTCATGAGCTCATACCCCGCGGTGGCATCGACCAGTTGATCTATGCGCGGCAGGGGGTAGTCGTCCTTTGGGCATACCTTGTTGAGGGCAGTGAAGTCGATGCACATATGCTAGGTGCCACTGGCCTTCTTCACCAACACCGGATTAGCAAGCCAATCTGGGTGTTGGACTTTGCGGATAACTCCGGCCTGGAGAAGCTTCGCTACCTCCACCTTGGCCGCTTGCTGCCGGTCCATGGACATACGTCGAAGCTTATGCTTGACCGGCTTGGCATCAGGGCGGACCGCTAAGTTGTGCTCGATGAGGGCACGGTCCACGCATTTGATGTCCTTTGGGAACCACGCGAAGACATCCGCGTTGCTCCGGAGAACCCGGAGCAAGTCTTGCTCCACCTCCGGGGAAGGCCTTCACCGATGGACACGAATTGACCTTCGACCTGGAGAGGTACCCTCTTGACCCCGCCCTCCGGCCGGGGCTTAGGCGTCCACCCCGGAGCGGACGGCGTGTCCGCCTTGAGTTTGTCGGTGAGGACGTGCACCTTGCGGTGCAGGCTCCTGGCACCAGCCTCCACACGCCTGGCGAGATCCTGGCCGCCGAAAATAGTGATGACACCCCGTGGGCCCGGGAGCTTCATACATAAGAAGGCATGGTGCGGGACCGCTTCGAAGGAGTTGATGGCAGGTCGGCCCAGTATGGCGTTGTACGGGTGCGGGATGTCCACGACGTCGAAGACAATGTCCTTGCTCCTGGCGTTATCGGCCTGGCAAAAGGAGACTCGGAGACATACCTGACCCAAGGCCTTTAGCGGCTGGCCCCCGAAGCCTTAGAGCGGGGTCCCCGATGGTCCCAAACGACTCCGAGGGATCCCCATGCGGTCGAGGGCCTCCGTAAACAGATTGTTTGCAAAGCTGCCCCCGTCGATGAGGACACGCCTGACGTCGTAGCCTGCAATGTCGGCCTGGATGACCAAGGGGTCTTGGTGGGGGAATTCCACGCCCTAGGCGTCAGCTGACGTGAAGGTGATGTTGCAGTGCATCATTCCCAGAAGTGGTTGCACCGAGGAGGTCCCCAGCGAGGAGCCTCCGGAGATGGCGCTAATGATACGGTGCTGGGCCCCCTCTGGGGCCCCAGCTTGTGGAGGGCTCCCCTGCGACTGCTGCACATGGGCCACAGCGGGGGTCGGTGCTGCCAAGGCCCGGGCTCTGGCAGTTGCCTGCCGTAGCACCATGACTGCGGTGCATGCCCGTGTGATGTGGTCACCATAGCCATGCACTTCGCACCACCTGCTGTAGTCCAGGATTTCCTGCTCCGCGCACGGTCTCTCGTCACGATCCCCTCCACGCCCCCATCCCCGGTCTCCCCGGCTCCTCCCCCGTACAGCAGGGGTAGATTCCCGGGGGGTGTCCTCTATGCTGAGGACGTGGCAGGCCTTTTGGGGCCTGCGTTGGTTGCGCCGGGGCTTATACCTACCGCTTGGCGAACTCTCGCGGTGCTCGGCACCGCTGTGCTCAGGGGCGGTTACCTTGGACCTTTGCTTGCGCTTTCCTCTCGGGGAGTCAGCCCCCGAGCTTCCTTTTTGCAACGGCCCCTCCGCCTGGATGGAATCGGAGTCGTCGCCCTTGCGCCTCCGCGCATCTTCCTCCGCCCGTGCGTATTCTTCGATCTTGTCGAAGAGCTTTGCAACCGTCTTGACTGGCTTCCGCGCATTGGTTGTCTCGTTGACATCGTTGAACTGGCAGTGGACCTTCGCGAAGCGCTTGAAGTACTCCTGGAGCTTCTCCGAGGGTTTTTGCTTGACCGCGAAGAGCTGATCCGCGTCGACGCGCTTGACATAGTTCCCCTGGAAGATGTTGTAGAGTTGGTCGCGGATCTGCTCCCATGCGTAGATGGAGTTTGGCTTGATGGTGAAAAACCAAGAGAGCGCTACTCCCTGCAACGCGAGGGGGAGCCCCTTCGCCTTCGTGGTGTCGTCTCCGCCGGCAGCCTCGATGGTGGTCTCGTACACACGCACGAACTCTCGAGGGTCCGTGTCACCTTTGTACGGCTCGATAGCGCTGGGGAACTTGAAGTTCTCCGGCCATGCGGCCTGCTGCAGGCCTGCGGAGAGTGGGGACTCCGGGTCCACGCGTCGCAGCGGGACATGGCTGGATGTGGTGGCGTCGCGGCTATCCGCCCGTTCTGGCGTGGGCACTGGCACGACCACCGGTGGGGTCTGCTGACTCCGAGCCTCTTGCATATCCCGTACGGCCCCACAGAGATTCGCTAACTCCCGCTGGAATGTGCTGAGGGCCGCTAGCAAGGCGTTCTCCACTGTAGGCGTAGCGGAGGTGATCGGCGCGCCTGGTCGCACGGCCGGGACAGTGGCGACCACGGCCTGTGCTCCTGGGTTGCCTGCTGCGCCGGCGTGGTGGGCTTCGGAGTCGGTGATGAGGCCTGCGTTGCCGCCAGAACCGCTCGCTGCTCCCGCACCAGGTATAAGGACGGTGGCCGTGCCAACGTGGGCACCGACGCTACTGCCTTAGACCACCCGACCGGTGCTGCCCGTGTCGACCGTCGTGCTAGCGGTGGCGAGGTCGATTGTCGCGCCATGAGCGTCGACGCTCGTGGCTGCCGTACCCGTGTCGCCGTCCACGCCCGCGACTGCTGACGCCGAGGCCCTGGTGAGCGGTGGCGAGCTCGATCGTCGCGCCATGAGCGTCGACGCTCGTGGCTGCCGTACCCGCGTCGCCGTCCACGCCCGCGGATGCTGACGCTGAGGCCCTGGTGTTGACGCGGGGCTCCGTCGTGCTCCCCTTCTTCTTCTTCGCCGCCAACGATGAAGCTTTCTTCGGTGCCATCCTTCTTTGGATCTTGAGGCTTGCTCTTGTCCTCCCCACGGACGGCGCCAACTGTTGTGGTTACAGACCAAACAGAGAGAGAGTATGGTAGTGGAGAGTTAGGTGAGCAAATGCTTAGGGCTTCCCCCGTGGCCTGTATCGTATATATATATCCACATGGGGAGTGCTTCTACAGTAGTACCCTTACATTTGAGTATCCCTCTCAAGGGCATTTGTGCTATTATACATGCCCCATTTTGGGCTTTATGACCTTCTAACAGGCCGGCTGGGCTTAGGTGGGGGCCACCCCTACAACAGTTTTGAAAACCTTGTGGATGGATGGAATCCACGAGAGATGAAAACCTTGCGGATGGATGGAATCCGTGAGAGATTTAAACCTGGTGGATGGATGGAATCTACCAGAGTTGCGCAGTGGAAGCGTGTGGATGGATGTAATCCATACGTGAACTTTGGAAAAGATGGTCCGGGTGGGATGCCCGAGAGTAGGTTGGTGTTTGGTCGGAGCCTGCACTGACGGTATTATTTTCAATTACAAGTTCTACTTTTACTTATTGTATTAAATTCAGCAATTGCAATCTATCTACTATATTTCGTTAAACGCTGTTTTATGCAAACTAACCCTATAAGCCTTCATTGAAGCCTTTATCATTATGATGCATTTCTCCATGTGATTTGCGGAGTACAAGTTTGTACTCACCTTGCAATCTCCATGCAGAGGAAGACGACGTCGACTACGGTGAAGACTTGGGCGAGTAGGCCGCGTCTTACTGTCGTTTGCCTGTGGGCAGACTTGGGCTTCGCTTTTATCAGTTTGCTTCCGCAGTTATTTGCTTTATTTACCTTTGCCAATGGGCGTTGATGTAAGACCTGGCCATAAGGCCGTACTCTTTTATTTAATTTAAGAAGTCATTTGTGCTTGATATGTATCTTTGTTGTACTATGTGCACTAGCTGATCCTGGACTAGTGTGATTTACACAAAGAATCCAGGAGTCGTTACTCCGGGTTCTAACAAAAAAAGCACCATCTCAACCCAGGTCAGTAGGTACTCAAAGTAGAAAAGAATAATGAATTTGACACAACTATTGTTGAACCATACAGGTATGATCAAGAAGCTAGCTTGAGAACGTTTTATTTAGCGATAATCATGCATGAGTACCCTTTCAATATTGCTGAGCATGAATATCTTGTTGACTTCATCAAATCCTTGCGTCCTAGCTTTCCAATCAAGAACCGTACAACAATTAGAAAAGAAGTAATATACCTCTTTTTACAAGAAAAGAGAAAATTATATGAATATTTTAAAACCATTCAGTATCGCTTTAGCACAACTATGGACATGTGGACTTCAAATCAAAACAAAGGGTATATGTGTGTCACTGTACATTGGATTGATGATAATTGGCAAATTCAAAAAAGAATTATCAAATTCATGCATGTAGAAGGACGACACACGGGTGCTAACCTATCTGATGCATTTACTTCCTGTGCCATGAGGTGGAATATTGAAAAGAAGTTATTTTCCTTATCTTTGGACAATGCATCTGCAAATGAAGTGTGTGTAAAAGATGTCCTTGCTGAATTTAAAAAAGCAAAGTCCGCTAATATGTGATGGTATGTTTTTTATGTGAGATGTGCCAATCATATATTGAATCTTGTTGCTAGAGATGGTTTGCAAGAAATTGCCTCTACAGTTCAGAATATTAGAGCATTTGTTGTAGCTGTAAAGGGATCTCCATTGCAGTGGGAGGAATTCCAAAAGTGTGCATCTGAGTGTGGGTTGGATACAAAGATGAGTCTCTCACTGGATGTTGCTACGAGGTGGAATTCTACCTATTTGATGTTGAGGGATGCCATATATTATAGGAGCACTTTTGAGAGGCTTTTGTGCTTAGAACGCCGTAGGTACGAGAAAATTGCTCCTTTAGATTCAGAATGGGATAAGGCACTAACACTTTGCAAATGCTTAAAGAAATTCTATGATGTTACTAAGTTATTCTCTGGTACTTTATATCCTACAACAAATTTGTTTTACCACAGTTTTTGTTAGATTAAACTTTTGATTTATGAGTGGTGTGCTAGCTCTGATACCACCATACGTGACATGGCATTTAAGTACTGGAAGAAATCCAACATTGCTCTTGCTGTGGCAACCTTTCTTGATCCTAGGTATAAGACAAAAATAATAGAATTTTACATGAAGAAATTTTATGGTGAGTTGTTGTATAAGGTTGAACTTGAAGAATTCATCAATGTTGTCAAGCAATTGTATGAATCATATGCCTCTGTTTCACCTAGTGTGTCAAAAAAAATAAGAGTATTGCCAATGCTACTGCTACACCCAATCATAAACTAGCTATAGATCTCTTTATTGACAATGAGAATGATGAACTTCATGACTTCTTATATGACACATATGGGGCTGATGAAGATGAACCAAATGACCTGAAGAAATACATGGCAGAGCAGCCTCTCAAATTTGGTAGATCCAGTCAAAACTTTGATATTTTATTATTGTGGAAGAATCAACAAGATGAATATCCTATTATATCATTAGTTGCACGTGATGTTTTGGCCGTGCAAGTGTCGACAGTAGCTTCAGAATCTGCTTTTAGTGCTGGTGGTCGTGTCATTGATCCATTTCGTAGTCGTCTAGAGCCTGAAATGGTAGAAGCATTGATATGTACGAAAGATTGGATAGCCGCATCTAGAAAAGGTGATAACATCAATTGTTAGCCTTTTAGTGTAACACTAGTATTGCTAGTCTCTTTTTTAACTATGAAGTTTCCTCTCTTTTTTTTCTTCAGATTCTAAGAGCAAAGTTGCATCCATCATTGGTGATTTGGAGGTAGTTGAGACCATTGTTGCTAATATGAGGATTCTTCAGGTATTGTGATTTGGTGTATTGCACTCTTATTTAGTTAAACACTAAAAGTGTTAGACTAGTGTCTAGTATTGGTGATTTGTACTCTTATTTAGCAAAGTTGCATCCATCATTGGTGATTTGTAGGATGAAGTAGTTAGTGATGGCGAGCTCTAGTTGTGCTTATGAGCAAGTGAAGCTGAAGTTTACTACTTAAGTTTCTGGTAAGTTTGAAGTTATATACTTATATTGTAGAGCCGAGCAAGTATGGCTCATTATTGTTTTCAATGAAGTTTGCACAAAACTGAAGCCAGCTTGGACATCGAGGTCCATGTGGGCAAGCCCAAAACGCAGCCGCAAGTTCTGCGTTTTGTTTTTCTTCCAGGTTTGTGTAAGCATTTGTGCAATAACTTTGTTCTTGATAATGTTCTTAGTTGGATTTAGGGAACACTGTTATCTTTGAACTCTCAGCAGTAGTTTCTTTGCTCTTAATAGAACTCACTCTAGCAAACTTAATTGATCTGATTTGGTCTTGGAAGATAGAACTTCTTTGAAAAAAAGGGGTTGGGGAATGATTTTGTTGTTCATTGTTCATACTTATGGCTGGTTTCATCTAGTAGTGTTTCAGCTGTAGCATATAATTGGAGTGATAATCATTGCATCACAAAAACAATAAATTTACAAGGTAGGTAGCTAATATGGTACTCATTTGATATTGTAAGGCACTTTCAGATTGCTCTGGTGAGTGGCGATTGAATTTATTAACAAAGTACAACATTTATGCTGGAGTCATTGATCCCAGCTTGTGCCCCTTTGTTTAATTAACTTAGACTCAGTTCCCTTGGCAAAATGTGCATCTCATTCATCAATGGTCATTTTGTGCTTACCACTATCAATTCAGCTTCTATAGGTTTCAGTTCCACGTTTGACCTTGCAATTAACCCTTAGTACTAGTTGGGTGCTCTTCCTATTGCCAGAAAATGTCATTATTTCTTGTGTTAATTTTCTACTTTCCTTGGCCACTTTGTAGTGCCCTAAGATTTTGACAATCTCCGTGCACCGGACATGCACCATGGAATGGAGGTTCGCCTTGGTTTGTCGAAGGGACCTATCTGCCCTAGTTTCAATTGATTTCAGCCATGTATGTCTTGCAATACGTTGTGCTGCTCATCCAAATCTACATCGATAGGTCGGACCGTATCTTGGAAGGTGAAAAGTGAAAACTAATGGTATTGCATCTGTTTGAATCGCCTAGCATCAAGCTTAATGTTATCATATTTGAACTTGCTCTCAACTTTTGCTGGTTGCTCTGGTCAGGTGTACTCCAGAAATTGAACTGTTTCATGAAATGGACAAATGTTAAACTATTGCTTTGGTCCTTTTTAATGAGAAGACACAATTGAAAATGAGAAGACACTATTGAAAATATTCCTTTTTGTACGTCCGTGTTATCCGCTTCCGATCCGTAACCGATATATATCCGCCCCGATGATATCATATTCGAAACTCTGAATATTCCGAATTCGTATTCGTATCCGGTCTTACCGTATCCGACTTCGAATCCGGGGAAATATGGGTTAGGATACGGTTTAAGCAATATCCGTTCGAATCCGATCCGATTGCACCCCTAAGCATCGCACACAACTTCACAAGAATATGCGTCTAATAAAAACAATACCTTCACTTGACTCTTGGTCTTGACAACGTGGTTGTACCATCTTAGCCGATACGGGTTTAGATGTGGCGTTATCTCCAGCTTGAACTTTTCAACAAGCTCGACACTAAAAATATTGATCATGGTGTCGTCATTCATAGACAAGTCAACGATTTTCTCCCCCACTTTATAGCGAGAGTGAAAAAGCCATATCTTGTCATAGCCTTTCTCTTATATCAGCACGTTGAGTCTCTACACATTGTAGCTCTCCACTGAAGGCGTAGTAGCAGCAACATCAAAACCACCGTGAGCAACTCTCAGAAGTCATGTAGGCAACTCTTAGAAGTCATACAGACGTACATGGAGTAGAAAATGGTGAAGCCTCGTTTGCACGTTGCTCGGACCATGGACAGGATGAGGAAGAAGTTCAAGATCCGTTTGATGGAGAAGTATATCATGGGCTACGCCAAAGTCGATCACAAGTATGCATACACCATCGGCGTAGTCGTGACCTGCGCGTGCAACAAACTGATGCTCCTTCACAAGCCTTGCTCCCATGTCTACGCCGTGTGCGTTGTGTGGTGTCAATCCTCCACGTATTACATTTTGAAGTACCATGACATCCATCATTTTGTGCGGGACTTGTAGCGCCAAGTTTAACTCCTACGGGATGGACATGCATTATAGGGACATTTGGCCGAGGAAAGTGAAGTGGGTGCCAAATGACGTACTGAAGCAGTCCAGGTGTGGAAGATGGCAGTCCCGTTGCATCCATAACGACATGGATGACAATCAACGTGGCCAACGGCAAAGGCCACGGAAGTGCAGGCTATGTAAGACAACAGACCACTCCATGAGGAACTGCCTGAATAGGCCCACTTCGTCGGTCACCCCGTAGACCTGTTGCTTTGTAGCATGTGTATCTGTGTACACACATTCTTCATAAGGCTAGCATTTCCTGCAATGTAACTCATAACGAATTAGTGTTCGGCAATGCAAATTATGTGCATTTTAAATTAAGCTCAGTCCTATTGTTGCTATGTTCTTTTCCATAGCTTTTAATGTGAATTTTGTACAGACATTGATACTACAGACACTCAAACATCCTTTTTTGTATTGCAGGGAATCGTACTATGCCAACAAAATCATGGGGACAAGGCTAGAAGCTCAAGGTGTGGGAGGAAACGGCAGCCATAGACTGGATTTCGAGGCCATGACCCTTACCTCGAAGACACAAGCATCTATGGTCCCTTAGACCCTGAACCCCCAAGCTCTAATTTACCGGTTGAAACCAGAGAGTTGTACAACCCTAGAAATCCCCTCCGTGACTACCCACACATCCCTGAGCCTTGGTAGCAATACAAGTACAACCTTGATGTGATGGTGTAGGTTTGTGACGACCTCCTTCTCATTCTCTTGCTCATTTTTATCTCATTCCCATTCTCATACAGTTCCTCATTTTCTTTCTTATGATTTATAGAAAATAAAGGTTTTTAGGTTTTGAAAGAATTCTAAATTATCACTCATATGGTGAATAAAAATCTCCACTGGTTTCGTAGCCTTCAGTCTAGGAGACAGGCTTGAATTCATAATTTATATAGAACTGCACATGCTTGTACCATTTTGCCTATAGTCACTCAGATCCTTATAGCGAGTGGATCTGCACATTTCCTTAGATGTGGTGCCCAAATCATAGCATAGAACTTTTAGTACTATCTCAATATATTATTCCTCCACCCGACTACTTATAATTATTGGCTTGAGGTTTCTCTTACACCCGGCATCCTTAATTATAAGATAGCCATTAGTCGGACTTACCCATTATGGCACTCTGTCCAATTGAGGCCTCGCTCGACACTCTACATCGCTAAATATATACGCTAGGCGTATCCTTTATGGCCCAAAGTCCAATTAAGACCATGCCTGGTTCCTCCCTAGATAAATCTACTTACCCGTTTGTAAAGTGCATAATAACATTGATAGAGTTACTAATCTGCTTGTCTTCTGACCGAATAATGGTTGATATGACTTATACGGTCCATCACACATCTGAAGTTTGCAAGTGAGAGACCATGTGGAGGTATCCCCATGTTGGTGATGAGTAATTGACGGTTGGTTTAGTGAGTTTGAGTTTGTTTCGGGTATTCTAGGGTTGAGTACCTTTACTTGTCCTATTATCGATTATGCTGTTTCGTGTGGTGTTAAGTGATGGTTTGCTTGTCTGTGTGACTGTAGAACTTCGGAGCTAGGTCATGGTGAGGCGAGGAGGATCGGGACTAGGCACAGGAGGTGTTGAGGTCCAGACGGTCAGGATGCCGAAGATGATCGAGGCTGGTGAGGTGGTTGCGAGTCGGGAGACGAGGAACCGGGGCTGGAGCTACCGGTGACGGACACGACAGGCGACAACGAGAGAACCGGGACTAGGCTCAGGGAGGAGTTGGAGGTCCAGAACGGTTGATGTCGGTTGCGGTCATGCGTGACGGAACAGACCGAGACTAGGCTCAGGGAGGAGTCGAGGTCTAGTCGGTCAAAGGCGCCGGTTACGGGAAGCTTTCGGGAAGGTGCTTGAGGGGCAAATTGGATATTTGACCCAAGCAATGAGTTGGAGGGCTGTTTTTCCCTCCAAAATCTGGTTGTTGACTTTTTGCCTCAAGTGTGTGAGAGGCATGAAGTGAGATATGTATGACACTTCTTGATTTCTCCTTGTGGGTGTTTGCTTGGAGTTAAAAGGGGAAGTGTATGCAGCTGGTTGTATTCATTCCTGAGGAGAGTATTCTGGAGAGCTCTTTGTAGTGGAGAAGGTGTGTGTGTGTGAGCACCTATGAGTTCCCTGCGTGTGTGAGCACCTCTCTCAAGCATGTAGTGAGGAGGTAGCATTTCTATTATCCAACTGCGTATGGGGACGTAGTGGGATACTTGTAATCACTATGTAATCATTCAACTCTTTGCAAATGAATTGATTTGAGTTCTCTCCCGTTTCAGTTCGTTTTCAGTTTTCAGCTGCTCTTTGCCTATTTTCATATTTTTGTTGTTTGAGCTGATTCTTTGAGCAAGGAGTTGCAAAATGGATTGCTCTGTGATGGGATGATGTTTCTAGACCATTTGGTCAGGTAGTTCCCTAGAGCAAAATGGAGGAATCAAAGAATCACTTTTCAAATGGCCCAGAACTTCCCTGTTCCCAAAACTAGGGTTTCATGTCAGGGCATGGTTGATTCTCCTCTTTCCCTCCAAAGGATGACTTGAGGTTTGAGTTGCGAGGCCCTGATATCATTGCTAAGATGAATGCAAAAGCTCATGAGCAAAAGATTCAAGATTTGAGAGAAATCTGAAAATCAGTTCATTCTCATTTCACTTTTCAGATTTTTGCTCAACCCTTGATTATTTGCTCTCTATATGAGTTCTCTTGGTTCTTGGGGCCCTGCCACTATTTAAATCAAGTCTTGGCTCTGTTGGTTTAAAAGGATCAGAAGATTTCATCAAAATTCTTTGAATTGAGCAAACTCTGAATTTTCAGCCTGCTAGTCGGCCTCTGCCCGAGCCATAACCGGCGGATCGGATTTGACCACCGATCGACCGCCCGACAACAACGGATCAGATGGCGGCTCGGGCGGTTCAACCGGCATTGAAAGACCGGTCTGACCGGCCCATCACCACCGGTCAGACCGACCTATTGCTGTAATTGCTGTTATTTCATAATTTGTGCTATTTTTCTTCTTTGGTTTTGATCTCTCTGTTTCCCTCCTGTGTTGTTCAGTTGGTCTTCCAGTGAGCATGTACTTTCCTCTTCATAGCTTTACGTAGCTATCGGAGAGGTGAATCGCATGTGGATACTTTTGAGGGGTCATTTTTAAAAGGGCACCATTCACCCCCTCTGTTACCATATCCGATCCTACAGTAAGTCATTATATTTTATCTATATGCAGAGGGTCCCGTACCTACCCCTTTTCTTGCCTGCCCTGGGGACGCTCTACCTACTTATTTATTGGCCTGACAGTGACATCTCCCACTGTCTGCCCTTATCTCTTCCTCGTAACATTCATCCGATGTAAACTTGATTGTTATTTTTATGTAGGGTGATAGTAATTTAATAGGTAGATACTAGTTTTTATTAAAGATACTCTAATCATATGCTCAAAGGGAAACTTGCCTGAGTTTAGTTGTGCGTTGTGCCTCGCTGCATCCTGCTGCATCGTGCGCCCTGCCACAATTGCGCCAGTCCTGCTGAGCTAGGGGGTGTGGCAGGTGACAAATGTCACCTGTTGTGCCTTTCAAGCTCAGGGAGGGTATATTTTTGAATAAAAAACAGGCATTCGAGAGCTAATTTGGAAAAAATCGCTTTCTTAAAGGATTTGTGGTCAGTTTCGTCAAATCTTTTCTGTTTTGTTGTGATTGTTTTGTTGTTGGTAATTCAGTTTTTTATACGAGACTTATCTATCTTATATTTATATCGTACATGTTTATATTGTATCTGATAATATCGTATTCGATCCAGAATTGCTACGCATAACAAGATGTATCGGAATATAACGGAAAGAACGTAGCAGTAGAGAGATTGACATGTTGTGACTATTGCTTGTCAGAGAAACTGAGTAAATCAACAAAATATTTTCTCGCTGCGGTGCACATCCAAAGTGAAAACTATAAGAGGACGATGGCTATAGCAACCTAGCTTAATTACTCTTGGTTTCAGTTACTTGGCAAGTCCTAACTTGTTGCTTCTTCTCTTTCCCGTCTCCTTGCGTTTTGATGATCTGGTTGCTCCGGTTTAGGCCGGTAGATAGTATATTAGTCCGCAACAAGTCTTTTTGCGCTTTTCGCGTCTCCTTGCGTTTTGATGATCTGGTTGCTCCGGTTTAGGCCGGTAGATAATATATTAGTCCGCAACAAGTCTTTTTGCGCTTTTCGCGTCTCCTTGCGTTTTGATGATCTGGTTGCTCCGGTTTAGGCCGGTAGATAGTATATTAGTCTGCAACAAGTCTTTTTGCGCTTTTCGCGTCTCCTCGCGTTTTGATGATCTGGTTGCTCGGGTTTAGCCCGGTAGATAGTATATTAGTCCGCAACAAGTCTTTTTGCGCTTTTCGCGTCTCCTTGCGTTTTGCTCCTGTCCGCCAGAGAATTTTTTTCCCCAAAGTAGCAGCCCGGCTCCAGCCTATAAATATTGTACCACGCGCCATGCCTTGAACCAAGAGACCACCCAAGGCAAGAAAGAAATATCGAAGATGAGGCTCGTTCTTGTTAGTCTTTTACTGGTCATCTCTTGCAGCTTAGTGCTTCCTCCCAGCAACGCCTATCAGCTCTGCACCGACCAGAGTTAGTCTTTTCGCACATTCCTACGTCGCTGAATTTGCGTGCTTGTTTTCGAGTCTTTTCATTCCAGTTTATGTTAGCCGTTTGCAAATTCCAAGCTTGGATTAATGTATCTATATGTTCTCTCCAACTTGTCCTGAAGGAGCGCCTGTGATCCTCAACGGGACTCTGAAATTCTGCTCCAACCACTGCGATGGTGACACGAGCTGCTGCGATGGTGCCGCCGACGCCGCGTTGCAGATGCAGTTCGAGGCGATGGACGTGAAGCCGAAGGGTGGTGAGTGCGCCGGCCTGGTCAAATCCATTCTCTGTGCGGTATGATGATGATATATACCTTGTTGTACACATTTTATTATGGATAATGATCTTGTTTGGAGAGGAGAAAGGAGGCCATCAGTGAGAAAGGCTGAAAGCGGAAGAGAGGGAAGGGGACCCGGTGTGGCTAATATATGGATCTCATGTGTCAAGCCTAGTGTCACCATTCTTGATTAGATGAGAAGTTAGCGAGAAATTTGGTTAGGAGAGTAATTACATGCTAAAATGAATGTAGATATTAGTAAACTGAAATAATTTGAAGGTATTAAGAAAGCCTGTGACGTTTAGAGACCGTTTAGATAAAAGGATATAAGATGTGGGAATAGAATAAGAATTCCCTCAATCTCTTGTTCTAACAGCTGAATTTATATCTAACCTCATATAATCGAATGGACCAAATCTACATCCTTTTTTCTGCCTTGTATCCATGCGGCCTAGCGTACACATGCAGGCAATCATTGAGAAAAATGGGTTCATGTTAGTTCATAATTCATGATAATTTGTGCAAATACACATGTAGCACATCACATTTAAGCTTAGGTTCATGAGGTGTGATTCTGCAACTGATCCTTACTAAAAAAAGCTACCTTAGTAAACAAAATAAGGATAGAAGTTGGAACTACATTACCGAAAGTGTAGAGTATTCTCAGCTAACCATTTCAATTTAGTCAAGATAAAACGACAATGGCAAAGCAGGAAGACATATAAAATTGTGAGAGAAGACTCATAAAAAGAACCACGTTTACCTTATTTTCAGAGAAGTAGGCATAGTTTCTCTAGCTTCTCCTCTTTGGCCTTCTAAACAACATTCATATCCTAAAACAAATAGAAAGCATAATGCACGTGAGATCTCCACAACGGCTACTTGCTGCATCGGTAGATTCTCTCTGATTGATTGGTACCATAGTATTTTGGTGAGATCATCCATGATTGTAACCAGGAAATCAATGCTCGTTTGTCGGTCGGCCAATATATCCAAAAGCAGGTACATAATATTGTCCATAAAAATTGTAAGAAAAACTGTATATACATGGTACAGAAGCATACCTGGCCACCTGAGTAATGATCAAAATACAAATTACCCATCTCATCCATAGGGTATAACCTCATATCATTGCGCACCTGCTGTAGCTTCACTGACAGAGTCCAAACAGAAGCCATGTCGAACAGCTTAATATATTCTCTCCGGATAACTGGTTTGAGAAGAATTTCCATCAACCTTCTCTTGAAATCTGAATCTGGCCTTTGGCTGATATGTGTAGGCCATATAACACACTGCAATCCTTGCAAGTACAAATTACATAATAGTACAACCCAATTATAGCAGCTGAGATTTTTTTTAAAAAAATCCATACAGTAAGAAACATAGCGTAAAAGGATATGATCTATCTACATGGACTGCCTTCTTAAGAGTAATATACATGAACTCTTAATAAGTGTCGTATACACACAGAGATATGTAGACAATACCTTTTTGTAATTGATACAAAACACTACAAATAAATCTCAACCTCACTGCGTGGGCAACTGCGCTACGAATAATATGATCCATTACATGCTATCAGGTAAGAATACCATGTCAGATATGAAAACATGTGTGGAAAAAGAAGCAGAAACATGGTAAAAACTTCTGCCCTCTCTATCCGCCCTAAGTATCCATGTCCTAACAGTTAGTGAGCAAAGGCAGCACTCCTAGGCAATCTTGTTGCCATGGTGACCTTATCATGCATAGGAAGCAAGAAGAAATTATGAATGTTTTTACAAAAAAGCGAGAATGTTCTGTATATCATTGGTTTAAAAATCCAGATTAAGTTAGAGTTCAACATTAGATGCTGCAGGTTTTACTTCTCAATGGATTCGATGTGTTTTGGCATGGTTATGAAAGCATGCTTGACGCAAGCAGCCCCCCACGTGTGCGTTGTGGCCAGCAGCCCCTGGCACTAAACACTAAGAATAGGCACAAGTATAAACCAGATGAAATTGCTTGCATACCGGAAACACATATACACTCCTCAATTCTATTAACCAACAGTGCGCAATGGTAACAACAATGGGCATTGGAAAGTATAGAAATTTCTCACCGAAGCAACGTGAGGCTCAGCATCATGGCCATTGCTCAAACTCTTCTCCCTGTTCCTAGTCTCTGGTGTTCGCAGGGCCGACGCATTCAACAGCCCCTCATCTTCCTCATCCTCCACCTTTTTGCCCAGGCGCTGCACCCGCACGCCAATCCCATGTTTTCGGCTTGGCAGAAATTACCACCGGTTCATCTGAGTCCACCCACTTCTCCTCCTCCCCAACACCGACCCTTATCCCCTACGGGAGGGGAGGGGCCGCGGGCCGGGACCTCGAGACGTAGGAATGCCCGACGGATGTACAACAAGCATCCATCACTGATAAAGCATCACATCGCAGCGCCCCCAAAAGCAAGCTCAAAACAAACAATCCGAACAACAAGAGCAGAGGAAACCGGCACGAGAAGCGGGCGGATCTGTCGGCGCGGCGGGGGGAGAAACAGCAGCCGCGGCAGGAAGTCCAAACTAACCTGAGGAGGCAGGACGAGCAGCGGGATCGGGACGGCGGGCCGACGCGCCGACGCGGCGGGCGGGGAGACGGGAGTCCAAGGGGATTCGACGGGAGGGGAGGGGCGGTCAGGGGCGGGTCACCCGCCTCCTTCGCTTTCCTCGGAGAGGCTGAATTCCTTTGGCTTGAATAGAGTGACCATGATGTCGACGGCTTGTTCTTTTTTCAACTTTTAGTTCTACTTACAATTATTTTTAATAACTAGCTTTTAAATAAAATATTTTTTTAAATAAAATTTATTATATTTATTATGATATATACTATACGATTTTATTTATACCAATAAAAAACATCGTGAGTTTTTATTATTTTATAATCTCTTATACAAATATCCCAAAAATATATCAAATTACAGTCAAAAACTATAAATCTTAGAAAAAAAATATTATTTCCCTCTCTTATTTAATCCCTCCTCTATCTCAGCGCTAATCCTAGTTAACGTGTTAATTAATAACATAGACGTTGGTAGTCATATATTGTCCGTTCGCAAACCAGAGGCCAAAATGGCCGGGTTCGTGCGGAGTTCGCGGGGGGAGGTCGAGCCGAAGTGCCGGGGATGTGGTTGGGCGGCTGTGGCGACCGACGGAAACGGGGCGGTACAGGAGGAGGTCTCCGGCGGTCCGTCCCGTTCTCTTTCCGCTGGGTTTTCAAGGTCAACTACTATTTCTCCCCTTCCCCTTACATTCATTTCGCACCGAGATCGATCTGCGGCATCTGCCATTGGGGTGGACAATTGGCTTGAAGCTCGCGAGCCGGCTCGGCTCGTAACGAGCTCGAGCCGACTCGGCTCGCTCGAGCATTTTTCAAGCCGAGCCAAGCCCGGTCAGAGCTCGGGAAAAACGAGCCGAGCTCGAGCCGCCGCGAAGCTGCTCGTTGGCTCGTCGCGAGCTAGCCCACGAGTAGGAGCAGCCCGATCCCGATCGCTCGGTGGTCGCCCGATCGCGATCAGCGATCGATCGATCGATCTCGGCGAAGTCGGTCACTCGGTCGAACCAACCCTAACCCTAACCCGATCGCTCGCGCGGCGGCGTGGCGATCGGCCGATCGCCGTCCTTCCCCACGCCGGCGCGACACCGTCTTTCCTCGCGTCGCGCCGCCGTCCCTTCCCCACGCGCCGCCGTCTTTCCCCCGCGAGCAATCGCCGTCCTTCCACCCGCGCGCGGCCGCCGTCCGTCTGAATGCTTGTGAAATGCTTGTTGTTAGTGCTCTCTGCTCTATCTGTGAATTGTCTGTGAATGTGCATCTATTAAGTTCGAGCCAAAATGGCTCGTTCGGTTAACTTCGAGCCATTTTGGCTCGTTTAGTTACCTTCGAGCCATTTTGGCTCGTTCTCTCAGTCTTCAAGCCATTTTGGCTTGCACTCGTTCTTCAAGCTTTTTTGGCTCGTTGGGCTCGCGGGCTGATCTGTCTGGAAACGAGGTGTAGAGCTGCGTGCGTTTGTGTTTCAGTGCATATAGTATTATACTAGCAAACCTACAGGCCAAAGTTAGTAAACATCTCGTCTCATTTGGTGATAATACATTAATACTCCTAGTTAACGACCTCCATCATCTACTCATTTGTTTCTTCTTTCTGCAAAAGTGTTTTCATTTAGCCAACAAGTTTTATAAAGCGATGTTTTGAGAGAAGAGTCAAGGACACGGGGCAAAAGAACAAAAAGGCGAAACGAAGATCACAAATGGAGTGAACCACGACAAAATCCAAAGACACCTTTCCACCCATGGAGTGAACCACGACAAGATCCGTGAGCCAAAATGGCTCGGTCGGGCTCGTGAGCTGGCTCGAGCCGGCAGTCGAGCCGAGCCAAGCCTCCCGCGTAGCTCGTTTCTAAAACGAGCCGAGCCGAGCCGCATTATCTTGGTTGGGGTTGACGGTGAGAAAATTGCTATTATAGGACGCGAAACAATGGGCTTCGCTATTATAGGACTCCAATTGTTGACTTCGCTAAAACGACCTTTGAAACGTTGGCACTTTGTTATACATGACATTTGATCCTTTTAATCACTTTCTCATCTAAAGTACATGTATTTTACCATGGGATGATATTTTTGCCCTTGTGTGTTTGGAGGGCAGGTGCCACGCGTGGGCACGCATAACAGTGCCACAAGGTGGTCGGGCCGTTCTTGCCGCCGCCGCCAAGCGGTGGTGGCGAGCTTGCCGCCGCCGGCGGGCATGTAACACATTACTAAAATTCTGGCAGTGCGCAGCATTGCGCCGCTCGTTCCGCTTCCACCATCAAACGCATGTCGTCCGCCGTCTTCCCCTCAAGCGTCGTGGTGGCATTGAGCCCCTGGTTTCGTTCAGGGCGTCCGAACTCGGAGAAGCGAGAATCTGTTCGTGAGCAAGCCGAACTTGTCTTGTGCTATATTCGACTTCTCAGACCCAAACAAGAATATGGCGGAGAAGGATATCAAGAGGCAGACATTGTTGGATCTTATAGATTATATTGATTCCACCAATGCCCGTTTCTCGGAGCCAGTGATTGCTGCCTGCTCTAGGATGTGTTACATGCCCGGCGCGCGCGCAAGCTGCTGACTGCCGCCAGGGGCACTGTTATGCGTGCCCACACGCGATACCTGCCCTCCAAACACACAAGGGCAAAAATGTCATCCCATGGTAAAATACATGTATTTTAGATGAGAAAAATGATTAAAAAGACCAAATGTCATGTATAACAAAGTGCCAACGCTTCAAAGGTCGTTTTAGCGAAGTCAACGATTGGAGTCCTATAATAACGAAGCCCATTGTTTTGTGTCCTGTAATAGCAATTTTCTCTGGAGGCAGTGGCTGGCAGTAGGAATGTTTAAATATTGAATCTTGGACCGATCAAAATTTTCCTTTTGCGTGTCGAATCTCGGAATCGTACAAGATTTTGTTTTGCTTGTTGTCTGGCTACTCTCGCTCTATGAAGTGCATGATGCAATGTTTATCTGCAGTTCTTGTCTTTTTCTTGTCAACACCAGCTAAATTTTAGGATTTTTCTATTGGAGACTACTAAATTTTAACATATCATCTGTACATGCGTTGTTCATCTGCAGTGCTTGTCTTTTTTTTCCTTGTAGTTCACTCAACTGCTATTGGAATCCGTTATGAAAATTTAGCGGTAACTATACTAAGACCAGCTAGTAAACATTGAAAAATATCGCTTACACTTTTTCTCTTTCTACTTTTCAGAAATGTAATCCGTTCTCGGCTGAGCTATTCAACATTGGGTCCACCGCACGGGCAGTTCCGTTCTTGTGCAATCCCTCTGCAGGGAGTTCTGCTCAATCCGAGGACCCCCGTCACACTACAGAGGACTATTGCAAGCAAATTTGGAAATATTGTAAAAAGACGCCAATATGGAACTCTCCTTTCCTATCTTCTGTGCAGGAAAATGCAGGGCTTACAAGTTCATCATCCATGCTTACTGACCTTTGGCAATCAGAAAAAGAATTCTGTGCATCATTTTCTGGCACACCCGACGACCAGTCAGTGTGCTTCAACGGACATGGAGTTTCTTTCAACACTAGACAGCCGTCAACCTCTCCTACGTGGATGTGCCTTGAGAAGATTGGTAATGGATCCTACAATAACATGGCTCCTCACCCTGATGGGTCCAACAAAATCTTCTTATCTAGCCAAGATGGGAAGATATGGTTGGTTACTGTTCCTGAACAAGGAATGGGAGGCAGCCTGCAACTTGATGGGACAAGTCTATTTCTTGATCTCACCAATGAGGATTATTTGAATTCGGAGCCTGGACTCGTGGGCATAGCATTCCATCCAGAGTTTGAGAACAATGGGCGCTACTTTGTTTCTTATATTTGTGATAGGACTAAGTCTCCTAGTTGTGCTGGTAAGTGTTCGTGTGTCTGTAATGTAGGGTGTGACCCTACGAAGCTCAGATCTGATGATGGTATAAAGCCTTGCCAGTACCAACTAGTTGTCTCAGAGTATTCTGCGAATGATTCCTCATCGGACAATTCTGAGGTATGCCTTTTGTGCATATCATTGTATTTCCTGCCATGCATCTATCCCCAAATTGAACACTGCTTTCCACACTCTATTTCTTTATCAGGGAACATACGCTGGTCCATTTGAAGTTAGACGGATTTTTACCATGGGATTGCCGTATGCATCAAACCACGGTGGTCAAATACTGTTTGGACCTACAGACGGATACCTATACCTGGTGACGAGCAATGGTGGGAAGAAAGGGGATAGTTTCAATTTCTCTCTGAAGAAAAATTCACTGTTGGGAAAAATCTTGAGACTTGACATTGATGAACCACCAAGTAAGTTCTTTGTTTACATCTTCATAGTTTTTTCTTGTTTCGATTGAATTGTTATTGCATCAGAAAGTAAATGTACAGTTATCTTGATAAAATTTTCGGTGTTGTTACTTCCTTAGTGTTGTCTTTCTGTAAGGCTTGTTTGTAGGCTTCTTAAATCTTAATGGTGCTGTTAGTCTCAAAAAGAGAAGAGTACACTTAGCTTTTTGGCCAACCAATTGGGGCATTGATGCATCATTCGTATTCAAATAAAAGAATGTAATTAGTGAAAGTCAATAGGGATGTGTTTGCTACTACCTTTACTCTCACATAAATTATATTATTATAATGTATGGACATTCTCTAACTAGCCGAAGGAAACAATTAGAAGATGTAAAGCATGACCATGTGACAAGATGGTTGAAGTTATTATTACGTTATGAAGATCATGACATTTTGCGCTGCAGCTTTATACAATGTCTTAATGATGCCATCCATATAACAGTGCAAAAAACTATGCATTGCAAAATGGGGATTGCAATGTACACTTTTTTTAGTTAGGAAAAGCATATCAACCTTTACTTCATGTATTTTTACATCTCGTGCCAGGGTGAGAAGTGGAAGGTGGAGAAAGTGTTTATAAACTGCATAACAGAAAAGTGTTTGTGCCATCTTTACTCAAAACTTTTTGTTCTTTCCAGGGCTGAGTAATAACACTTACCAAAACTTATGGGGCAACTATTCCGTTCCAAATGACAATCCTTATGCTGAAGATAGCAACTTACAACCAGAAATTTGGGCCTTGGGTCTTACAAAACCCTCGAGATGCAGTTTTGATTCAAAGAAGCCTTTCTACTTCTACTGTGCAGACAATGGCGAGGTATTGTGAACGCTGCAATTATCAAGTTTTATTTTCAATAGAACAGATTCAGTAGGTAGAATGCCACCTATGTAAATTACAGAATTGCTCATAGAATATCTCTATTTTACAAAAACTTTCATTTGCAGCAAAATGAAAGCAAATGACTTAAGAATAGGAAATTTGCCTTCTCTGTCTTGTTCTTATCTCCTACCTCTTATTCCAGTTTGGCAACATGAATTAGAGATACAATTCCAAGTTTGGGCCCTCTTTCCTGTACCTGTACACCTAATGATTTCTCCTCTCTTCTCTAACACTTTAATATCCACATATGCTTGAAAAGTACGAAGTATTAGATTTGATATCAAAGGGTGGAAACTATGGGCCGGGTGCATATGAGGACCTTGATGTCAGTGAGGACATCACATCTGCATCTATAATTGGTGGTTATGTCTACCGAGGGTCTGTTGATCCCGGCTTGTATGGAAGGTATTGTCGATGTCTTTGACTTAATTATTTTTTCTCTGAAACACAAACTTTGTTTACTCATGCACCTTTCTCCTAGCGAGCAAAGGCGTTTACCAGGTTGTCCAGCCAAGCTTTTGCACAACGGAACCCATGCCAAATCTTGCAATGTACAATGGAACGACAATCTCTGACGATAGGAAACCCTCAAAGTGGACTTTGCCGCTGAAGACTGTGGTTCCGGTTTTTGTTGCTGGATTGCTCGAAGCGGCAGCTTGGAAGTGGTTCTGCCGTTGCTCTGGGAATAACATCTCTTTCTTCTGTTGCTTCAATCGGGGCCGCCAATGTGGAGATGAACAATAATGAAGCACACGACGAAGATCCACTGCCAGACCTGCCTGACCAAAGTCCACTCGTGTTGACGGATATTATATGTAACTAGCTCCATCATTAGTGGCATGTGCTCGTACCAGGTTGTTTCGGTTTATGTACGCCTGTTCATTTGTTTACTCATGCACCTTATTGAACATTCTACAAGTTGAAATTATACAAAGTTACGCAATTCATATGACAACAGTGTTGCATGATATGTTTGGTTCTCTTGGAACTTTTTCAGTGTTTTGAGCAGAATATCAAAGAATCTTAATTTGTACCGCTTCAGAACCAGTCAGTTTTAATTTCAAGTGCATTGTTCTGTTTTCATGTGGAAGCTAGTTCTAAGGTAGGCAAGTCAGTTGTAGTTCTCAGCTTGAATGTTCACAGTTTTGTTTTGTCATGCTTTCCTGTTAAGCATCGTTTTCCACTTGCTGTTAAAAACACGTATCTGGGTTGTGTTATCTGTTACTCCCTCTGTTTGATAATATTGGTCCGATGAGTATACCAAAGAGATATATTATTTAAGTAATATTTAATAAAATAAAATTATATTTGTTCATGTTAGATAAATTAGTATTATATCTATCTAACAGAAGAAAGTATGAGCTAATTTCATCAATTATTACTTAAATTTTATGTCTCCTAAGGATGCGCGTCCATGGGGGATCCAAGGGTATACTCAGTATACATGGGTACTCTCAAAATTTATTATTTGCTCATTTTGCTGACTAGTATGTTACCATGTAACACCCAAAACCAACTATTTCTGCCCACGTGGCTACCATGTTGGCGTCACTCAGAATAAAACCGGCTTTGGATGGTCTCAGCAGGTAGAATAAAACGATATTGATACTTGATTGAGATAAAATATCCGGTTTTACAGTTAGAGGTTAAAACTTAGATTATCGCAAGAGTTTAAAAGGATAAAGTAGACTTATTCCTCTTTCCAACACCTCTTAAAACATTCCTTGGTTACTTAACTTCCTTCCTGGCAACTACTTCTACTTAATTACGGCAGTATGATTAGCACCGCCACATTTGTTTTATAATTTTATTCAATGTAGATCCTACATTGTTCCTTTTGTAGACTTCAGTCCAGGAACTATTCAATTTGCCAAACCCGACACCACATCAGGCTATTTAACGGCACATGCCATGAGGGAACCAAATCATCCAAGAGAATTAGTTACGTACCCGTGCGTTACAACGGAACTCATTGAATGTATAGAGAATCGTGTTATAGAAAAGAATTAATCTGATCAGTTGGAAAGTGAAGAATGGTGAGAAGCTAAAAAATAGAACGGTTGGAGAAGAATAGACATACAACCACCAACTAATTCTTTTATATTAGTAATGATATACGTGCTTCTCTTTTTTAGGTTTCATCTGAAATTTCGGTGGACCACGATAATCTCATTTGGTAAAACTGCTTTAACTGACTGCTTTGTTTGCGAAGAAGAGAGAGGCTCAACCGGCTAATAGGTCGCTGCTGCTTTGAGATTCGTGGTTCCATGGGTCACTAATCTAAAAGGGGCGCTATAGATATTGTTTGGCACCTGGTGAATCCTAGTGCGTCACGGCTCATGAGGAATTAGCGAATAAACGATAAAAATGATTAGTAGTAATAGGTGCTAATATGACGAGGTTGTATAGATAAGTGATAGGAAAAGGACATGCCCGAGTCAACTTGGGTGTTTTCTGCACTAGTGGGGTTCGCGGGGGAAGGCCGAGCAGAAGCACCGGGGATGCGGCAGCCGACGGAGACGGGGCGGTCGAGGACAAGGTTTCTGGGATTTGAGTCCTCCCACGCTACGAGATGTACCGAGCATCTGATCTGTCCATCAACGGCGGCGATTACGGGAGTAGGAGGTGGAGCGGCCGGCCGGCATTTGGACCGCGACGGTGGAGATAGCAGCGGCTGGCTGTAGTCGCGTAGGAATTCGGACCGATCAAACTTTGCCTTTTGCGTGTTGAATGTTGGAACCATACAACTACAATATTTCCTTTCGGAAAAATTCTCTCGAGCAGTGAGCCGTTCGATGGACGTTGGATTGATCTGTTCTGAAGGGGCAGAGGGGCGGAAATCAACTTTTGCCTTCGTTTTTGGTTGGATTCTCAGGTAAGAGGGAGCTGTCTATTTTAGTGCTTTTTCCGCGCAGTTGGGGGAAGTGGATCTGCCTTTTCTGCACCGTTGGATTTTCTAGCAAAACTATCTTTTAAACTGTTTTGGGTCTGTTTGATATGGCTGTGACTTATGGATTTTAGTTGAAAATTTTAAATTGTAGCTATTTACGACAGAGATTATGAAGAGATACTCGCTTGCGATTTTAGTCAATACAGATATTGGGTTTTTAACATATAATACAATTAACTTATAAACTCTGTCTTGAGAAAATACTTCCTTCGAAAGTTAAATACTCTAACAAAAATTAAAAACTATTTTTAAAAGCTATTAAAGAACGGGATCCTTGTCTGCACTTGTGGTTTTTCTGCACTGCTGGTTTTTTTAAAGCAAAACAGCTTTTCTTGTGCCTTTTCTGGTTTGTGTGCTTGAGCCACCGCGAGTGGATGGAGCTGTTCACAGCTAAATTAAGCCACCACGAGTGGATGGAGCTGTTCACAATTTAGCTGGGGGGCCACGTGTAAAGGTGGAAGAGATAGCACCGTAAGAGCAACTACAGCAGAGCCTTTATTTGAGCTCTCATCCTATTTTTGAGGGCCGAGGGGCAAAAAACTCACTACAGCAGAGCCCCTATTTGAACCCTCAAAAATCGGGGGCCCTCAAATCTCCCCTCGAGCCCTCATTCCTGGGGGTCTGAAGGGAGCCCCTATTTTTGAGGGCTCAAGTAGGGTCCTCTTGGAGTGAGTTTTTGCCCTCTGGCTCTCAAAAGTAGGATGAGGATGAGGGTAGGTCTTATGTGTCATCCCCTCTAAGAATGAATTTGAGGATCCTGTTTTGAGAGATCCTGCTGGAGTGTAACCTAAAAAACAGAGCACTCTCTCAAATAAAAGGTAGAGGTCCTATTTTGAGAGCTACTGCTGAAGTTGCTCTAAGTACTTGCTAGCCCAGCAGCAGCCCGCCAAGTCGCCAACAACTACTGGCGGGTTCGGGTGGGGGGAATTGGCTTTCGGCCACGTTGGCAAGCATAAGACTTCTGTACTTTCGGCCACGTTGGCAAGCATAAGACTTCTGTAACTATAAATACCGCCCCATGCCTTGAACTCTTGAAGACTTGAACCAAAGGGACAGCCCAAGGCAAAGCAGGAAGAAACATCGAAGATGAGGCTGGTTCTTGCACTTCTTTTATTGTTCGTCTGTTGCAACTTATTCCTGCTTTCTGCCAGCAGCGCCTTCCCGCTTTGCACCGATCAGAGTGAGTCTAGTCCCGCCCAACCTCTCCCTCCCACGTTTCTACATCGCTCAATTTTTTTTGAGTCTTTTCGTTCCAGTTTATATTAGCCGTTTGCAAATTTCAAGCTTGGATTAGTGTATCTGCATGATCTCTCTAATTTGTCCTGAAGGGGCACCTGTGATCCTCAACGGGACTCTGAAATTCTGCTCCAACCATCGCGATGGCGATGCGAGCTGCTGCGATGGTGCCGCCGACGCCGTGTTGCAGATGCAGTTCGAGGCGATGGGTGTGAAGCCGGAGGATGGTGAGTGCGCCGGCCTGGTCAAATCCATGATCTGTGCGGTACGATGATGATATATACCTTCTTGTACATATTTTATTATGAGTAGTGATCTTGTTTGGAGAGGAGAAAGGCTGAAAGGGGACCTGGTGTGGATTGTTTTTGGAGGAGAAAGGAGGCCATCAGAGAGAAAATTTTTCATCTTTTTCGGAGTTTTTTTGGGATTTTTTGAGTTTTTTCACCGGTTCTTTTTTTTCTTGTATTCATTTGTATTACACGTGCTGACTAACCTGTTTTTTCTATTTTTAGATTTTTTAAATTTAATTATGTCAAATAAACCATTAGTTACAATGTAATTTCAGCTAACTACAGTGAAATTCAGCCATAAGCTACAATAATTCAATCCAACCGAGCACCACCATAACCACTTCAATACATTATTTTATATATCATATGACTCACCTTATTAGTGATACTCAAACTAGCTTTAGTTTCTAGTTTCTCGATTCTCACTTCTTAATTTTTTTTAGTGTTTTAGGTTCTTTCTTTATTCCTTTGTATTATCCGTAATAATATAATATTTTTATATTTTAAATTTAATTACTAAAAAGGCTAACAGCCTATCGTACAAAAAAGTTTAAAAATCTTATCTTATAAAGCCTTGGAGAGGGGGCACCGTAATATTCTAATTATTTCTCTCCGCGTATCCTCTCTCTCTATGCTCTCTCCTCCCCTGCCCTTCCATCTCCATGTTCTAAATTTTGGACACATCTAGCACTGTTGAACGCAAAAATTCTAATTTTGGCCCCCTCAGCGAAAAAATTCCAAAACTGACCTCCCACCCGACCACGGGACTGCACTGTTGCGACACCTAGCCGGACCGCATGACCACACTGTAGCTGAGTCGTGCGGTACCAGACTGCACGACCGCACTATGCATGACGCCGACCGCATGACCGAGTGACCGAGCGCATGGTAGGCTTTTTCGCAATGGAGCTTAAAAAAAAAAGCCACGATGACCATCTTTCTCTGATGCCTCCCATTCTCATCACACTGTAATGGCAGAACTCCTTGATTCTTGTTTTCTCTCCATCGTCCAGTCTATTTGGTTTGGCGCTTACTAGTTTGCTACCGTACACTCACTGTGAGATGTGGTGTGGCAGACGAGACGTGCGCTCGATCACTCGGTCATGCGGTCAGCGCCATACACAGTGCGGTCGTGCGGTTTGGCATCGCACGACCCAGCTACAGTGCGGACCTGCCAGGTAGGGCTGTAAAAAAGCTCGGAGCTCGCGAGCTACTCGAGTTCGACTCGTTCTAGGCTCGATTCGAACTTTAAACGAGCCGAACTCGAGCTTGATCTCGAGCTCGCGAGCTTCACCGAGCCGAGCTCGAATAGTTCGCGAGCCCCGATTCAAGCTTAAATAGTAATACATATTAATTCTTACCGAACTTACTCGAGCCGAACTCGAGCTCGAGCTTTTCTTATTATTGAAAATTAGTGTATATTTGAATTATTTTGACTGTTATCGAGCTTATTCGAGCCGAGCTCGAACTTAAAATTTTCTTATTATTGAAAAATAGTGCATAATAAATTATTTTAATTGCTATCGAGCTTCAACGAGCCGAGCTCGAGCCCAGGTTCAAGCTCGGATCCCAACTCGAGCTCGGCTCGAGCTTCTACCGAGCTCGAGCCTCTACCGAGCTCGAGCCTGGAAGGCCAAGCTCGCTCGAGCTCGGCTCGTTTACAGCCCTACTGTCAGGTGTCGTGATGGTGCAGTCCCACGGTTGGACGGGGGGCTAGTTTTGAAATTTTTTCGCTGAGGAGGCTAAAATTGAAATTTTTATGCGCAACAGTGTTAAATGTGTCCAAAATTCCCACGTTCTCATCACTGCCCAAAGCGCTGCCTCCCTTCCCTCCCCACGGGCCAATCGCTCCACCGCGTGTCTCGGAGCACCGCCTCCCCTGCCGCAATCGAGCGCCGTCTGCCCTGTCCTCCGCTGTCGTCACCGAGCGCCGCCTCCTCCATCCGCCCTTCCTACGCTGTCCCCGAGCCCAAGGTGATTGGATCTGAGCCGGAGGTGGGTGCACGGTGGCCTAGATCGGGAAACCACGGCGGCGAGTCCCAGATCTAGAAACCGCAACTATGTGGTAGCTTGGGCGTCGCCGTCCGGGAGCGACGGCCTCGGCTCCGGTGCACTGCGATGGCGCAAGCTCGGCTTGGGCATCGTCGACGGCGCCCTAGAGCGGCGCCTTCGACTCTGGTGCACTGTGACGGCGCGAGCGAGGAGCGTCGGCGGCGTCATCCCGGAGCTGCGTCGGCGGCTTGGGCATCGTGGACGGCTTTGGCGTCCTAGAGCGACGGCCTCGACTCCGATGCATGGCGATGGTGCGAGTGAGGAGCGGTGACTTGGGCGTCGTCGACGGCGTTGGAATCGGCGTCCTGGAGCGGCAGCATGGACACCGGCTCTCAGTAACAAGTATTGGAGTGCCCTAAGGCGGGCATAGTAGTCATATATTGTCCGTTCGCAAACCACAGGCCAAAATGGCCGGGTTCGTGCGGAGTTGGCGCGGGGAGGCCGATCCGAAGCGCTGGGGATGTGGACGGGCGGCCGACGGAAATGGGGCGGTAGAGGAGGAGGTCTCCGGTCGTCCATCCCGTTCTCTTTCCGCTGGGTTTTCAAGGTCAAGTACTATTTCTCCCCTTCTGCGGCATCTGCATCTGCTGATCATTTGTGCCTTCACCTGAAGTCCAGCGACGCGCGGTTACCTTGATTGGGGTTGGGGTAGGAGGTAGAGCGCCGAGGTGGGGTTGACGACCGCGACGGTGGAGGCAGCGGCTGGCGGTAGGAATGTATAAACATTGAATCTTGGACCGATCAAAATTTTCCTTTTGCGTCTTGAATCTTGGAACCTTACAAGATTTTGTTTTGCTTGTTGCCTAGCTACTCTCGCTCTATGAAAGTGCATGATGCAATGTTTATCTGCAGTGCTTGTCTTTTTCTTGTCAACACCAGCCCAATTTTAGGATTTTTCTATTGGAGACTACTAAATTTTAATGTATCATTTGTACATGCATTGTTTATCTGCAGTGCTTGTCTTTTTTCCTTTTAATTCTCTCAACTGCTATTGGAACTCGTTTTGAAATTTTAGCGGAGTATACTGCAATCTTGGTAGTAGTCTATCCATGAAATTTTTTATTCACTGTGTGATGTGCTACATGTAAGGTAAGCGAGGTAGCAGGCTATTTGCTTCTACAACATATTTTAGGATTGCCTACTACTATGTATTAGCGTGACATTCTTAGCTAGTCCTAGATAGGTGATTCATACTAGGAAGCATACTGCTCTAAAAATCTAACATGCAGGAGTTTAGGCATAGAACTTGAGTTACCTCAGCAAACATGTGGAATTACGTATTTCCAGAACAGGCAAAACGCCTGTGATGTTACATATGCTTTTGGATTTGCACTTTTAGTCTTTACTGCTCAAGTAATCTCTAGTATTACATTACAATGAACTTTTTGAAGAAGACATTACAATGAACTATGTTGAAAAAGAAGACCAGCTAGTAAACATTGCAACATATCGCTTACACAGTTTCTCTTTCCACTTTTCAGAAATGTAATCCGTTCTCGGCTGAGCTATTCAACATTGGGTCCATGGCACGGGCAGTTCCCTTCTTGTGCAATGCCTCTGCAGGGAGTTCTGCTCAATCTGAGGACCCCAGTCAGCCTACAGAGGACTATTGCAAGCAAATTTGGAAATATTGCAAAAATACGCCAATATGGAACTCTCCTTTCCAATCTTCTGTGCAAGAAAATGCAGGGCTTACTAGTTCATCATCCATGCTTACTGACCTTTGGCAATCAGAAAAGGAATTCTGTGCATCATTTTCTGGCACACCTGACGATCAGTCAGTGTGCTTTAACGGACATGGAGTTTCTTTCAACACTAGACAGCCGTCAACCTCTCCTAGGTGGATGTGCCTTGAGAAGATTGGTAATGGATCCTACAATAACATGGCTCCTCACCCTGATGGGTCCAACAAAATCTTCTTATCTAGCCAAGATGGGAAGATATGGTTGGTTACTGTTCCTGAACAAGGAATGGTAGGCAGCCTGCAACTTGATGGGACAAGCCTGTTTCTTGATCTCACCAATGAGGATTATTTGAATTCAGAGCCTGGACTTGTGGGCATAGCATTCCATCCAGAGTTTGAGAACAATGGGCGCTATTTTGTTTCTTATATTTGTGATAGGACTAAGTCTCCTAGTTGTGCTGGTAAGTGTTCGTGTGACTGTAATGTAGGGTGTGATCCTACGAAGCTCAGGTCTGATGATGGTACAAAGCCTTGCCAGTACCAACTAGTTGTCTCAGAGTATTCTGCAAACGATTCCTCATCGGACAATTCTGAGGTATGCCTTCTGTGTATATCATTGTATTTCCTTCCATGCATCTATCCCCAAATTGAACACTCTGCTTTCCGCAATCTATTTCTTTATCAGGGAACATACGCTGATCCATCTGAAGTTAGACGGATTTTTACCATGGGATTGCCGTATGCATCAAACCATGGTGGTCAAATACTGTTTGGACCTACTGACGGATACCTATACCTGGTGACGAGCAATGGTGGGAAGAAAGGGGATAGTTTCAATTTCTCTCTGAATAGAAAATCACTGTTGGGAAAAATCTTGAGACTTGACATTGATGAACTAACAAGTAAGTTCTTTGTTTACATCTTCATAGTTCTTTCTTGTTTCAATTGATTGTTATTGCATCAAAAATTAAGTGTAGTTATCTTGATAAAATTTACGTTGTTGTTACTGTTATGAATAGCGTTTGTATTCATTATGAGGTCAATGGATCAGTATATATACATGTACAAGTGTAGCATATATGCAGATAACCCTTTATACAACGCGGAAAATACACAGGTATAATACACATCTAACAGTTACTTCCTTAGTGTTGTCTAAGGCTTGTTTGTAGGTTTCTTAAATCTTAATGGTACTGTTAGTCTCAAAAAGAGAAGAGTACACTTAGCTTTTTGGCCAACCAATTGGGGTATTGATGTATCATTCCTGTTCAAAGAACAGAATGTAATTAGTGAAACTCACCATGGATTTGTTGTTTCACTAAGTGCTCTTTCTTTTCCTTACAAGTTGCATCAACAGCATATCCCCTCACAACCCGTGATGAATGTAATAAATCTCACTGCCACACTAACCAACTACTTGCCACAATGGCACCAGGGAATGCCTAAATTTGAGTTTTTGACCTATAGATATACTCATATACTGTCTTCAGTTAGCAGTGCAAGTAACTTTTCTCTCACATAAATTATATTTTTATAATGTATGGACACTCTCTAACTAGCCGAAGGAAACAATTAGAAGATGTAAAACATGACCATGTGACAAGATGGTTGAAGTTATTATTACGTTATGAAGATCATGACATTTTGCGCTGCAGCTTTATACGATGTCATAATGATGCCATATAGCAGTGCGAAAAACTGTGCATTGCAAAATAGGGATTGCAACGGACAAACATTTTTTAGTTAGGAAAAGCGTATCAACCTTTACTTCATGTATTTTTACTTCTCTTGCCTGCTTGTAGGGTGAGAAGTGGAAGGTGGAGAAAGTGTTTATAAACTGCATAACAGAAAAAGTGTTTGTGCCAGCTTTACAAACTTTTTTGTTCTTTCCAGGGCTGAGTAATAGCTCTTACCAAGACTTATGGGGCAACTATTCCATTCCAAATGACAATCCTTATGCTAAAGATAGCAACGTACAACCAGAGATTTGGGCCTTGGGTCTTAGAAACCCCTCGAGATGCAGTTTTGATTCAAAGAAGCCTTTCTACTTCTACTGTGCAGACAATGGCGAGGTATTGTGAACGCTGCAATGCGAAAGGTCCTTCAGCCTGGCGGTAAAGGCACTGAGTAGCACCCCGCCGACCCGGGTTCGACTCCCCTCTGGGTGAGAGAATTATGTGGTTTCCGCGGGTAAAAAAATCCCCTCGTCTGCCCCACAAGCCAAAGCACGGATTTAGCACCCGGCCCGTTCTCACGCGGGTAACGGGTCTCCGTGTCAGGGTGTGGGCAGGGGTTCGGGGGTTTTCTCGATCTGCGTGAGAAGATCTTCTTCTACCAGAAATGCCCGGGGGTGACTCTTCCCCCCGCAGGTCGAGTTTTTTTTTTTTAATTGTGAACGCTGCAATTATCAAGTTTTATTTTGAATAGAACAGATTCAGTAGGTAGAATGCCACCTATGAAAATTACAAAATTGCTCATAGAATCTCTCTATTTTACAAAATTTCATTTGCAGCAAAATGAAAGCAAATGACTTAAGATTAGGAAATTTGCCTTCTCTGTCTTATTCTTATCTCCTACGGTCCTACCTCTTATTCCAGTTTGGCAACATGAATTAGAGATACAATTCCAAGTTTGGGCCCTCTTTCCTGTACCTGTACACCTAGTGATTTCTCCTCTTTTCTCTAACACTTTAATATCCACAGCTTGAAAAGTACAAAGTAATAGATTTGATATCGAAGGGTGGAAACTATGGGCCGGGTGCATATGAGGACCTTCATGTCAGTGAGGACATCGCATCTGCATCTATAGTTGGTGGTTATGTCTACCGAGGGTCTGTTGATCCTGGCTTGTATGGAAGGTATTGTCGATGTCGTTTACTTAATTATTTTTTCTCTGAAACATAAACTTTGTTTACTCATGCACCTTTTTTTGTATTGCATCTACCTGCTACTTTGTGGTATCAGTTACCTGTATTTTGATGTGTACGCATCTGCCATGGGGATTGGCACCGAGATCCCCACTAGCAGTGGGAAGTACACCTTCGCTACCATCCCCTTCAAATGCTCCAAGAAGACTCCCATACCCTGCGATGACTCAGCCGACAGCCCTCTAGGTGAGATATCTTCCTCTGGCGAGGACAAGAACAAGGACATCTTTCTCCTAGCGAGCAAAGGCGTCTACCGGGTTGTCCAGCCAAGCTTTTGCACAGCGGAACCCATGCCAAATCCTGCAATGTACAATGTAACGACGATCTCTAACAATAGGAAACCCTCAAAGTGGACTTTGCCGCTGAAGATCGTGGTACCGGTTTTGGCTACAGTTGCTGGATTGCTTGGAACGGCAGCTTGGAGTTGTTACTGCCGTTGCTTCGGGAATAACATCTCTTGCTTTAGTTGCTTCAATCGGGGCAACGCCATCGTGGAGATAAACAATAATGAAGTGGGCAAGGAAGATCCACCACCAAACCTGCTAGACCAAAGTCCACCAAAACTGGCTGATATCGAGTTGACGGGTATTATAGATAAATAGCTCCATCATTAGTGGCATATACTAGTTACCAGGTTGTTTCGGCTTATGTACACCTGTTGATACTGGCGTGTTTGCAGTTTGCGTTGAGATTGAACATTCTACAAGTTGAAATTTATACGAAGTTATGCAATTCATTTGACAACTGTGTTGCATGATATGTTTGATTCTCTTGGAACATTTTTAGTGTTTTGAGCAGAATATCAAGTCAGTTCTAGTTCTCAGCTTAAATGTTCACAGTTTTGTTTAGTGATGCTTCCCTGTTAAGCAATGTTTTTTCACTTGCTGTTAGAAACATGTATCTGGGTTGTGTTATCTGTTACTCCCTCTGTTTCATAATATTAGTTCGACGAGTAAACCAGAGGGGCACATTATTTAAATAATATTTAATAAAATTGAATTATATTTATTTCTATTAGATAAATTAGTACTATATCAATATAATAGAAACAAGTATAATCTAATTTCATTAATTATTACTTAAATTTTATGTCTCCAAAGGATGCACGTCCATGGGCGGAGCCAAGAGGTGTTTGGTATACACGGACACCCCTAAATTTTTTCAAAACTGTTTATATACTCTTTCTTGTTGTATGTTTCAATTAAATTTAGAATTTATTGTAATTTAATGATGCTTGAGGGAATTAGATACAAATTATATTCTATGCCCTCCATTTAGATTTTGTAGACAGCCTGACACTCATTTCTCTCTGCTTATATTTTTTTTGATAATTTCTATGCCTATATAGTACCATGTAAATGTTATGAAATTGTTTTATTTTGTTTTTTTGATTACAAGAAAGACTCACATGTGCATGCACACTACCACGCATACTAAAAGATAAGTTACGGTGACTAGGGAGGGTGAATAGGCACAAATTAAATCTGCTGCACTCAAGTATTTCTTTTCTTGAACTCTAGTGCTATTAGGAAGGTAGAAGGTTCAAGAACACCAAGAGTACATTAAGAATAAAATGAGCTGAAGAAAAATTTCAACAACTTGATCGTCAAGAAATTCAAGAACTCAAGATAAACTTAACCAAAATTAGTAAAATTGAACCAAAGTAAGATGAGAGTTTTAGGGTTATGATTCTAAATGTAATTGCAAAATAAATTCCAAGAGATAGATCTTTCTTTCTCAAAATTAATGTTGCATCAAAACTGAAATTTCAACAACTTAGCTATCAAGAAATCTGAAGAACTCAAATTCTACTCAATCAAAATTGATGAAACTTAAACCATAGCAAGGTGAGATCCTCAGAGTCATGATTCCAAAAGAAATTGTAAAATAAAGCCCTAGAGAGACTTATCTTACTCAAGATTCACGTTACATCAAAACAAAAATTTCAACAATTTGACAGTCAAGAAACCTAAATAACTACTGATCCAAAATTGATGAAACTTAAATCATAGCAAGATGATACTCTCAGGGTTATGATTTCAAAAGAAATTGTAGAATAAAACCCAAGGGAGAGACATATCTTGCTCAAGATTCATGTTACATCAAAACAGAAATTTCAGCAATTAAGTAGTCAAGAAACCTTAAGAATTCAAGATCTACTTATTCAAAGTTGATGAATCTTGAACTATGGCTAGGAAATAATCTTAGAGCTATGATTCCAGAAGGAATTGCAAAGATATGTATAAAATCTTAACCTATCATACAAATAGTTCAAGATGCATTAAAAACAACAATTTCAGCACAAGAACATAGTTAATGCAAACATAACTTGAGCAAAAATGCCCATGTGACAAGATGGTTGAAGTTATTATTACGTTATGAAGATCATGACATTTTGTGCTGCAGCTTTATACAATGTCTTAATGATGCCATCCATATAGCAGTGCAAAAAACTGTGCATTGCAAAATGGGGATTGCAATGTACAATTTTTTTAGTTAGGAAAAGCATATCAACCTTTACTTCATGTATTTTTTACATCTCTTGCCCGCTTGTAGGGTGAGAAGTGGAAGGTGGAGAAAGTGTGTATAAACTGCAAAACAGAAAAGTGTTTGTGCCATCTTACTCATAACTTTTTGTTCTTTCCAGGGCTGAGTAATAGCACTTACCAAAACTTATGGGGCAACTATTCCGTTCCAAGTGACAATCCTTATTCTAAAGATAGCAACTTACAACCAGAAATTTGGGCCTTGGGTCTTAGAAAACCCTCGAGATGCAGTTTTGATTCAAAGAAGCCTTTCTACTTCTACTGTGCAGACAATGGTGAGGTACTGTGAACGCTGCAATTATCAAGTTTTATTTTCAATAGAACAGATTCAGTGGTAGAATGCCACCTATGAAAATTACAGAATTGCTCATAGAATATCTCTATTTTACAAAAAATTTCATTTGCAGCAAAATGAAAGCAAATGACTTAAGAATAGGAAACTTGCCTTCTCTGTCTTGTTCTTATCTCCTACCTCTTATTCCAGTTTGGCAACATGAATTAGACATACAATTCCAAGTTTGTGCCCTCTTTCCTGTACCTATACACTTAATGATTTCTCCTCTTTTCTCTAACACTTTAATCTCCACATATGCTTGAAAAGTACGAAGTATTTGATTTGATATCGAAGGGTGGAAACTATGGACCGGGTGCATATGAGGACCTTCATGTCAGTGAGGACATTGCATCTGCATCTATAATTGGTGGTTATGTCTACCGAGGGTCTGTTGATCCCGGCTTGTATGGAAGGTATTGTCGATGTCTTTGACTTAATTATTTTTTCTCTGAAACACAAACTTTGTTTACTCATGTGCCTTTCTCCTAGCGAGCAAAGGCGTCTACCAGGTTGTCGAGCCAAGCTTTTGCACAACGGAACCCATGCCAAATCCTGCAATTTACAATAGAACGACGATCTCTGACGATAGGAAACCATCAAAGTGGACTTTGCCGCTGAAGACCGTGGTTATGGTTTTTGTTGCTGGATTGCTTGGAGCGGCAGCTTGGAAGTGGTTCTGCTGTTGCTCTGGGAATAACACCTCTTTCTTCTGTTGCTTCAATCGGGGCAACGCCAACGTGGAGATAAACAATAATGAAGCACACGATGAAGATCCACTGCCAGACAAAAGTCCACTCGTGTTGACAGATATTACATGTAACTAGCTCATCATTAGTGGCATATGCTCGTACCAGGTTGTTTCGGTTTATGTACGCCTGTTCATTTGTTTACTCATGCACCTTATTGAACATTCTACAAGTTGAAATTTATACAAAGTTACGCAATTCATATGACAACAGTGTTGCATGATATGTTTGATTCTCTTGGAACTTTTTCAGTGTTTTGAGCAGAATATCAAAGAATCTTAATTTGTACCGTTTCAGAACCAATCAGTTTTAATTTCAAGTGCATTGTTCTGTTTTCATGTTGAAGCTAGTTCTAAGGTAGGCAAGTCAGTTGTAGTTCTCAGCTTGAATGTTCACAGTTTTGTTTTGTCATGCTTTCCTGTTAAGCATCGTTTTTCCACTTGCTGTTAGAAACACGTATCTGGGATTCTGGGTTGTGTTATCTGTTACTCCCTCTGTTTGATAATATTGGTCCGATGAGTATACCAAAGAGACATATTATTTAAGTAATATTTAATAAAATAAAATTATATTTGTTCATGTTAGATAAATTAGTATTATATCTATCTAACATAAGCAAGTATGAGCTAATTTCATCAATTATTACTTAAATTTTATGTCTCCTAAGGATGCGCGTCCATGGGGGAGTCAAGGGTATGCTCAGTATACATGGGTACTCTCAAAATCTTTGAAAATTGTCTATATGCTTTTTCTTGCTATATATTTCAATTAAATTTAGATTTTATTGTAGTTTAATAATGCTTGAGGGCGTTAGATACAAATTATATTCTATACCCTCTCTTTAGATTTTGTAGACAGCTTGACACATATTTTTCTCTGCTTATATGACACCATGTGAATGTTATAAAAGTGTTTTATTTTGTTTTCGATTATAAGAAAGCCTCACACGCGTATACACACCACTAGGCATACACACGTGAGTGTGCTCTCTTAGAGATTAGACTTTAGTAAGTTTGTCATTACCGATTCTAGAACGTCACTTAAAAAAGAACATATAGACTTAATAGCTTTATATTTGAGCATCAATGGTGCATCTCCGGTATAAATTTTCTAGCTCTGGTACTGTGCGCGTGGAACTAATGTTGTAAAACGGAGTAGATGGTAAGCTGCGTCGTGTGGAGCTATGTGCCTATGTAGCCTGTGTGTGAAGATGCAATGACTAATTAATAGCAGAAATGAGCAAGAAAATCCCTGTAACAACGTGGAGATGTTGTGGCGCAATTCAATATGCCTTGCACGTCAGTTCACAACCAAATATCGTAGAAGTAAACCACTTTTCAGGGCGCAATTCAATATGCCCTGACCCATGCGTGTGGCTGGTGGGACCACCCAAGGCATGCCTTCACTTAGAGCAAGTATAGTAATGCCTCGTCAGCAGGCTAAAAGAGCTCCATATCAGCAAAAACTGAGGTCAGAGGTGTAATAATAGGAGAGAGAGTATGGAGCGGGTTCTTCGCGAGGCGCCGGCTGAAACGCGTGGTACGAGGGGGAAAAAGCCCGTTTACAGCCGACGCGAGCGACTCACAGCCGGCGTTTTTCTTCCCCACCCGATCCAGTGCGCCGCCCTCGCACCCTCGCTTTCCCATCGCCTCCCGCCTTCCCGTTCCTCTTCCTCCACCGTGCGCGCCAAATCTCCCCACCACTCCCTCCAATCCGCGCCAAATCGATTCATCACGCGCCAGATCAAATCCTCGCCCGCCAAATCGAGGCATAAAGCCCAAAATCCACGCCCAAATCAACCCAATCGCTCTCCCAAACCCTAGACGGCGGCGCTGCTCCGAGATGAGTCGGCAAACCAAGAGGACATCTGCACCCGCTCCTGTGGAGATCCCGCCGTCGGGTCCTGTGGAGATCCCGCCGCCGGGGGCACACTCCGTTCCACCACCGGCCATCCCTTCCATGTTCCCCGGTGCCTGGTTTCCCACATGTCCGCCGCAGTCCTCGGCGTCCTCCACTGCATCACGCTGGTTCTCTGGGGTACAGCAAGCAGGCATGGTGGGTACTTCGGCTCAAGTTTCTTGGTGGACACCGCCCCCCCGGATTGGAGCTTCTGCATCACCTTGGTCCATGGTTGAGAAAGCCAATGACACTGACCTGGAAGCATGGTATGTGTTCTGTTGCTTGCAGCTCTATCCCTTGCAATCTTGCACTAGCTATCTCTCAATTAGCTTCCTAGGGTTGCGACAAAGAATAGAAACTGTTAGTTTCATGCTATAGGGGATCAGTATGTATGCCGCTTCTGATATTTCCTGTATCAATCATATTATCCCTGTTATGATGCATTCCTCATGTAATTTCAATCTGTGGTGAGTGCTCTGCTTCTTTACCAAAGTTAAAGAATTCTAAACTATTAGAAATAGAAATCCATTAAAAGGTTGACATGGAGTTGACATGGATTTTGGAGTTTGAGCAAAATGAGTAACTACAGAAATATCTGGTAACCACAACAGAACAAGAAATTTAGGCTTTATGGATTTGTTTTCTTTTTCAATAAATATGGAAAGCTCATGTTTTTGCCCCCGGCCTTAAAATGTTGGAACACTTTGTATCACTGAAATGCATAGTCTGTTATGTTCAAAAGAGCTTGGTTGGCCTTTTGTCAAGATCAAACTTCCTATTAGATGGTTTCTTCAGCCATGCGTTCTCAGTGAAATTAAAACCTGGGAAGAATCTCATCATTTTATCGATTCACTTATGCTTTTTTTTCCTACATCAGCTTCCTGAATATGTGACAAATTGCAGCTAACTATGTAGGCTTAAAAAAAATCTCTAGACTGATTGCAAGCATGTATGCAGTTATATCAATTATCATGTTTGTCTGAATGTACTTGTGCCATTGAACTAAGGGTAAACATGTAAACTTAACCTACACAATATCATGGCGTGGAACCCTTGGAAGTGGTTGAACTCTATAGCCCTTGGCTGACATGACTTCCGCAATCAGCAAACCTCCCTGTGGATAGTATAAGATTATGACCGTAGTAGTATTATTCTAAAAGGCTGCTATGATGTGTAGCCCCTTGTGTATGAACTTGATGTAGTGTATTTTTTGACAGGGGATCAGATTCTCGCCCTCCTGGTGGTTTCCTTAATTTTTTGAAGACCACACCAAGCCCTACACAAGCTGCAAGCAATGGAAGTGCATCACAAGCAATCAATGTTAGTGATGGCGACAATGATCGTGATTGTGATAGGACAGAAAAACGCTTGCTATGGACAAAAGAAGAGGATCTTAGATTGGTAAGTTATTTTGTTGGGTAATGTCCTCCATATGTTACATTACTAGCAAGGCAATAAATCTTTTTTTATAATATTGTAGGTTAGTGCTTGGTTGAATAATTCAAATGATCCAATCCAAGCAAATTACAAGAAGAACGACCAATATTGGAAAGATGTTACTGCTGTCTACAACAGCGCTACACCCAAAAATCGGGCAAGGCTAGTCAAGCAAGTGAAGGATCGCTTTGGGAGAATCAAGAAAAGGGTTACTTGGTTTTGTGGTAGCTGGAAGGAGGCTAATGCTATGTGGGCTAGTGGTGAATCTGATGTGGATTTAATGGAGAGGGCTCTGAAAAGTTATGAAGAAGACCACAGAAAAGATGGCCCATTCATGTTTAAGCATTGTTGGGATGTTCTTCGCAAGGAACCAAAATGGGATGCCTATTTGGAACGCCTCGAAGATCTGGAGCCGGACAAGAGAAAGTTTAGTGTTGAAGAAGATGTGGGGCAGCAGTTCTCTCTAGATGATGCTAGAGATGAACGGCCAATAGGGGGCAAGAAAGCTAAAGAGCAGCTCAAGAGAAAGAAAAAGGACCAGGCTTGTATAATAGATATTGAAGATGAGCTTCACAGTTTTTTAGATGCTCAAAAAACAGCAAATGAAGGGCGTAAAGAGATGTTAGAGACACAAAGGCGTTTGTCAAGCGAGAAGCTTGAATCTCGGAGGCTTGCTCACCTTACAGCAAAAGAGCGCAAGGAGGCAGTTATGCTAGAAACATATCAATCATTATTGATGCAAAACACAATATGAATGCCTGAAGATGTGAAATCTGAGCATTTGTTGGCATTGAGGTGTTTGAGGGAGAGCTTATTTAAAAAAATGACTAAGGTATCATCCTACTGAAACTATGCTCCTGGTTTTTATTTCTGCTGAAACCTGAAATTATGTAGTTATGATCAATATTACTTTAGAAAAGCAAAGTTATGACGTATTAGTTTCAATTGAAAAATAGCCTTTTGTCTAGTAATGTTGTTGGACTGTCTGTAAATGAATCTCCCACAAGTTTAGCCTTTTGTCTTAACTGCAATATTACTGTCTGTATGCTGCTCCTATACCTGTCAATCAAGTGTTCTTCTTAAACAAATGGTATAATGTTTTAACATTTCCAACAATTGCAGTCCAGACCATGCTGTCAAACATGGTAAGTAGCTATATTAATGCATCCAAGATATGGGGGAATGCTACTTTCTGTCACTTACCATAAAATTATTGCATTGCGTGGCTATCTGTACACACCTTGAACTGCAAATTTACATGAAATCTGTAGGCATTAGAATTGTCTTGCTGAAATTGAGGATTGGGAAACATGCAGTCCAGATAACCATGCAGCAGAATTTCTGGACTGACATGCATTGATAGTGGCCCATTGCAGTTAGTTGATACAGTGAATTTATGCTCTTCCAAAAACGAAATATTGATGAGTAAAATTATCCTCTTTAAAACTCCAGGTTCATTCACCTGTCAGATACATGTAAATATATGTATATGCCATGATAGACTTATTTCGTTGCCATGTATATGCCAGATAACCACTCCAGGTTTGGTGAACTACACAAACAAAGACTTATTTTGTGCATCCAGGGCCGGCTGCGCAGTTCTTCTCATTCGGATGCTCTAAGGATTCATTTGTGCTTATCTATATATGTAAATATATTCTGGGAGTCCATGATAGTTCTAGTCTATGCTAAAAAATTGCCAGTGAATGCATTTAATCTAGTCTATGCTGAAAACATGGATACTATTGGAATCTGGTGCATTTAGTCAAGTCTTGCTGAAATTATGGACTATTAGCATCCAGAACTACAATGCAACTGCACCTAACTACAATGCAGTGTAGAACTACAATGCAGATCAGAACACTCTATATAATCCTCCCAAACCCATCTTACTTCCCCAATCTCTCATCTTTTTACTCAAGCTACAAACCCCATCTTCCTTCCCCTACCTCTAGTCTTTCTACTCAACCTAAACCATGTCGGATTCATCTTCATACTCAGATGAATCCGATGAACTAGCTCCTTCCAAAATCATCGAAGAGCATGTTGCTGAGCAGAGCATCCTCGACTCCTTTGCTAGAAGGCTCGCAATGAAGATCAAGGCCGCCTTCTCGGCTGGGGCATCTCAGCGACAATATGGTCCAAGAAAGAGCATCCGGAGGGATCATAGAGGTGCTCATGAGCGTCTTGTTGAGGACTACTTTGCTGCAGAACCACTCTACCCCGAGAGTATGTTTCGTACAAGATTTCGTATGAATAGGCGCCTCTTCCTACGCATTGTGAATTCCCTTGGTCAGTGGTCTCCCTATTTTACTTATAGGGCAGATTGTGCTGGTCGAATAGGGCTCTCACCACTGCAAAAGTGTACATCAGCCATGCGCATGCTGGCTTATGGCAGTCCTGCTGATGCTCTTGATGAGTACTTGAAGATTGGGGAGTGCACTGCATTAGATTGCTTAGACAAGTTTGCACGAGGGGTGATTGAGGTGTTTGGTGGGGAGTACTTGCGACGCCCCACACGTGAGGATGTTGAGCATTTACTTCAGGTTAACAAGTCTCGTGGTTTTCCTGGAATGATAGGAAGCATAGATTGCATGCATTGGCGTTGGGAGAAGTGTCCTTTAGCATGGAGGGGGCAATTCACCCGTGGTGATTATGGAGTTCCAACTATAGTCCTAGAAGCTGTTGCTTCTCAGGACCTTCATATTTGGCATGCTTTCTTTGGAGTTGCTGGGTCAAACAATGACCTTAATGTGCTCAACCAGTCCCCACTGTTTTTTGATGCCTTAAAAGGAGAAACCCCTCAAGTTCAATTTTCAGTCAATGGGAATGAGTATAGCACGGGTTATTATCTTGCTGATGGTATATACCCAGAATGGGCAGCCTTCATGAAGACTATAACACTTCCCCAAACAGAGAAGCACAAGTTGTTTGCCAAGCACCAAGAAGGGGCAAGGAAGGATGTGAAACATGCTTTTGGGGTACTACAGTCTCGTTTTTCTATTGTTCGTCGGCCTGCACGTCTATGGAAAAGAAAGAGTGTTGGAAGGATCATGCTGGCTTGTGTGATTCTCCACAATATGATAGTAGAAGATGAGAGAGAGGACGCTACTATTCATATTGACTTGAATGAGAATCCAGGGGCATCCTTTGCTCTACCCCCTGAAGTGAACACTGGTGGTAATCTGTGCTTTGCTGATGTGTTGCGTAGAAAAGCTGCTATCCGTGCTCGTCCACAGCATACCCAGCTTAAAAATGATCTGGTCGAGCACATTTGGCGTAGGTTTGGTAATAGCCATCCTAACTAGTCATGGTAGAATTCTGAAATCTGCATGTTTCTGTTATTTTTCCCCTTAACAGTGAGAATTAACATGATGTCTTACATTATTCTTTTCAGGACTGGGCATGGCGTGCTGAATGCTGCAGATGCTACTTGCAGGTATCCACTCTAAAATTCTGAAAATAGAAACTTTTGTAGCTACTTTTCAGGACCCATATGTTCTAATTTTTGCACTATTATGCTTGCAGTGTTGTGACTTTTGATGCAAATGGGCTGGCTGCTCCATTCTACTGAAGTTCAGCAATCAACTATGGCTTCATGCTTCTATCATCGTCGTCTAGATTAATAAATAATGGCCTGTGTGCCAGCGAACTTATTTAGTATTGTTTTTAGTTAATGCTTTTCTATAAAACTATGTGATCTTTAAGTGTCGTGACGTGGTGCTATACCATCACATCATTAGTGGATTGTTGCTTGAAATTTGTCATTTATCTGGTACTGTTTCTTTTATTTTAGTACGTACTGATGGTTCATCTCATATTATGTTGTTTGGTAAAATGGTATGGATGAGCATATCTGTTATCTAATTGAATGAGCACATATGTATGGCCACAAAGATGTAGATCACAGCAGATTGTAGGCACATGTAAGCATTAAATACTTACAATCTCTACTGCAGCCAGTCAAATAGCTAACTCATAATATGAGTTGGCTGTATAACTGGCTGTATATGATATGGCATTGTCTTACAGCCTTCAGCTGGCTAAATTATTAGCCTTGCCCTTAGAGATCACCCAAGGCAAAGCAGGAAGTACTAACTAGAGCCTATAGTTTAAGGCCCAACTTATAAAGGACAAACTCGCTAAGTAGCTGTAACATCCTATTTTTAGGAATGTTCGTGTGCCTATGTAAAGTTCAACTTTGAGTTAAATTTTCAAAATTTGGTTTTTCAAAATTTGCTTAAATTTCAAAAATTCACAAATTTTTTTAAAACTTCTTTGGCCACGGCCCATTTCTCCTCCTGGCCTCTTCTCTCTTTCGGGCCAGTGGCCCTCACCCCACCCGGCTCCTCCCTCCTTTCCCCTGTTTTCTCTTTTTCCTCCCCAATCCCTGTTCTTTGCCCCAGCCAGCGTGCTAGCGCGCTATGTTCGCCGAGCTAGCTCTACCCCTCACCTTTGCGCTAGCTCCCTCCTCGTGGTTGTACCTTCGCACCGAGCTAACCCTGTCCCTCCCCGCCTAGCTCACCCCCTCTGAGCTAGCTCCTTCTCCCCCCCGTCTCTCCTACCTCCCCTCGGTTCCCCCTGCCTTTCCGAGCTCGCCTTCACACCACCGAGCCTCCCTGCAGCCATCGCCATGGGTAGCTTCCTCTGGGGAGTCTCGTGCCTCGTCAGTGTAGGATCAAGGATGACCAATTAGAGGGAGTGCATGGGAGGTTCTAAAAGTTCTTGCCTTCTAAAACTAATTTTAATAATTTTAGAACTATGCAAGGTTTATATTGCAACTTAAAAGACCTACTCAGTTCTAGTAGAGCTAAGCACCAAGAGACAAGTCTCTACAAATATATTTCTAGCACAAGTAAATATGATAATCTCAACAATCTCAATTTGCTAGAAATATATATGTAGAAAGTAGAGGCAAAGAAGTAACCAAGAGATGACTCACGATGTTTTTGTCGTGGTATCGAAGGCTTGCTGGTCTTCACTAGTCCACATTGAGGACAGCTAAAGCGACTTGGACCGGCTCCACGAATTAAGCCATTCTCCTCGATTCTACCAATGGTTGTTCTTCCTCCGCTCTGGAGATGGCAAACACCGAGCCACTCACAATCTTGGCACCGGGCCTCTTCACAATCTTCTTGAAGAGATCACCGCGCAAACTCCCACCAAGCCGACTAAGTACCAGCAAACACCAAGAGTAATAAACCACAACCTTCGCTTGACGGAATTCAAGTGCCAGTGGATCAACTAGAATGAATACACTTGAATTTGCCCAACTACCTCACAATAAATGCAACAAATGAATATGAGGTGTGAAGAGTGTGTTGTTTTCTTAAGGATGTTAAATGAAGTCTCTTCTTATGTCCTTGAACTGGTGGAGAGGTATTTATACCTCCCACCAACCAATTTGACCGTTGGAGTGGAAGGATCCTGAATTTTCAGCACAAGTGGTAGTACGACCGTTATAAGACTGATACTACCGCACCCCCTGCAACTGTACAGTAACAGCTATAATAGATGAATTAAATACTCTGAACTAGCCATTGAATGTGCAACGCCGTACTACCGTCGTTGTAAATGCGGTAGTTCCGAATTCTGGTGCAGTACTACCGTTCATCCCGAGGACAAAAACTGGTCCTCTCTAAAAAAACGTACCGCACAATCATCCAGAACTTCTGGTATGCGGTAGTACCGCTCAAGAGTTGCAGTCATACCACTAAGCAGTAGTTCCACCATGTAAACTCTGGTACTACCATTTTCTAGGGAAGAAAATGTGCTTCAAAGGTTACTCTCTAGAAAAAGCGTACCGCCAACCAAATCTCGGTACTTCTGAGTTACGGTAGTATCGCACTACATTCCCGGTCATACCGGTCAGTGGTAGTATCGTTGTGTAAACTCTTGTACTACCAAGTTTTCTGAAAATGTACAATTGTCTATCAATTTAAATTCTAAGTGCATGCATGATCATAGACTAATCCAAGGCACAAGAACATTCTATCAAGCTACTAGTCATGATCCCTTTTAATAGTACGACATCTAACCTATAATCTAGTCTTCCATCCTTTTCTCCAAAAACTGATAAAATTAAAAGGGATCCTAGACTACTAATATCTTTGTCTTGGGCCATATTGAACTTCATGTTCACCTTTAGCATGCATCTTCATGTTGTCACATTCGTCACTGGGACTAAGCCTTTTAAATACTCAATAAACATGTTAGTCCTATATTCACATATTGTCATTAATTACCAAAATAATTTTTAGGGGCCTAGATGCTTTCAATCTCTCCCTTTTTGGTAATTGATGACAACATAATCAATATGTGAGAGATATAAAGTTTTGAATATACCTCTTGTTGAAAATCGAGTTGTATATTCTTATTGTGACTTTGAGAAACAAGTAATTCTTGCAATGAGCTCAAAGGAGTTTTAAGAATTATTTGTTTTTCTAAAGTAATTTCAAAGAGCGCTCCCCTAAACAGGTGCATATAAATGGTAGGTTACTTTGCAAGCATATGTAGAAATTTTTTTGGAAATATTTGTCGGAGTTTCTTTTGTTTGTTGAACTTTGAGAGAGTTAATAATGCAATGATACAATTAAGCACAGGATAGAAAATGCAATTCTTGATTTTAACCATAAATCCAAGTTCAACATAACATAAACATAAATGAGACATGTCCACAATACATAGACCATAAAAATAAATTTCACATGTTCATTACATCACAAGACAAATATATAGTAAATATATAATAGCATAGATAGTAGTTTGGTTTCTTCCTCCTTGTGCTCCTCTTCTTCTTCTCCCCTTTCTTCTTATCATGGCGATGACGGCGGCCATATCATACAGGAGAGGGAGTATGAGCCACGGCACGCTCCAAAGAGGACAGTTGGTCCCCAAGAGATGAAATTGTAGCATTCAGAGATGCAAGCTGAGTTGAGGTCTCTGACTGATGTCCCTCTATCCTTAGCACCGTAGAGTATATCTGTGAGAGTGAGACATGTTCCTCTTCTGGTGCTTCTTCCTATTGAGCACAGGGGTGAGGTGCTGCAGGGATGGGAGGACCCTCATGTGGCTTGTAAGGTCTTGTGGATGGACCCCAAGCCTCCACGATATCTGGTCTTCTGAATAATAAGAGCCATAATGTAGTGAGTATAGTTGATCCTCTTGACTTTGTCATTTTTGGAAGAGGCAATTTCTCTAGGAATAAGATCAACCACATTGAATCTTCTGCCATTCATGATGTTGTCTATGACGTTCTAAGCATGACCTCGAGTATCATCATAATTCCCAAAGAATGGTGTGATTAATAATCCTGTTGACCAAACTCAGAATGAGCAGGAGGCTAGTTAGCTTGCCTAGAGTATATCTGACATTTTGATCATAATACTCTGTCCAGGTTGGAACTAGAAGTGCAGGCCTATCATATACCTTCTCATAATTGTTAGACTCTGCCCTTAGAGGTAGCTCAAACTCATTCTTATGGCAGTCCAAGTAGGTGGTTCCTATCATCCAAACCATATGAATGAAGTCTAAAGATACATATAAAGTGGCATAAAATTATCTTATTATCTCCTTATTGTTGTCACATTTTAATTCAACTAACTGATGAATATCGGCCCTTTGGAACAACTAATAAGTGCCATCATACTTATCAAGAGAGTCTAGATAGCCCCAATCAACATATTTGCGATCTGCAAACTGTCTGTTAGGGCCATACATTTGTTCATAGACCATTTCCTGAAATTTTGTATGAAACTTTGGATTTGTGGAAGTCTTTGGAAGCACAAACTAATTTCTATAATGTAATGCAGCGTATTCATCTACAGTGATTGTCCTCAAATTAATTAGCCGCTCCTTAGGCTCTTCCCTTTCCTCATCAGAAGTACTCGCTACTTGAGTTGAGCTATACTCACTTTTTGACTCAAGTCTCAGGAGCAGGACCTTTTCCATGTCTTTTTGAACAGCCTCTAGATTGATTTGAGGAGGAGCGTCGACTGCAAGCGGTGAAGGATGAGAGAAAGATTGACCGGTGAGAGGTGGACGGGTTCTCGGACCCCTATAAAATTTATGAGTGGTGTTCTTGGTTCGAACCATCTTCAATCAGAGAATAGATCACAAGGAGTAGTTAGGAATCAAACAAAATAGGTTTAAGATTGAATAGAATGAAGTATATGTTTTTTCAGGAAAACGGTAGTAACGATGTTCAATGTGTGGTAGTACCAGAATGTGTAAGTACCACTGTTCATTGGCCGGTACGACCGCACTGCAGTAGTTTCGCATATACGAGCGGTAGTATCGCTTTCTCTAGACCGATTCTAGGGCAAGTTAATGTGTGAAAATTTTGAAGTCTCTAGGGGATTCAATCCCTGGAATGGATGCATAGATATCAAGAGAGACTATTTCTACCAATTTGATGAAGAATCACGAACAAAAACATTCACATTTTTAATTTACCCTAATTCTTGACCTAGCGTTCCAAGGAAGGTAAAAAGAGAGGAGATGAAGCATTTTACATTGAGAGTTGAGGGAGATGAACCCATAGGTTGCAGGAAATCAACAAGAATCAAAGAAAATCCAAACGGATTTGGAGATTCAAGCGAGGGTTTTTTAGGAGTTCTTGAGGAGAGAGAGAGAGAGGTGTATGGGCAAATGCATAATAACCGCTTTGGTGAGAGAGAGGGATAAAACCCAAACTGGCGACAGTTAATGCGCTACACCAGCTGACACGGTAGAACCGTAGTTTCAACGTCGGCACTACCGGGGAATGGTAGTTCCACATTTTGCACACCGGAGTATCGTAGAGCGATAGTACTGTGATTTGCACAGCGGTAGTTCCAATTTTTCTGGAACTTTAGGAAAAGAACATGGAATATTGAGAAATATGCAAATGATCCCTAGTTTTGCACTCAAATAAATATCATTTAGGATCATTATGAATTGAGAAAGATATAGGAATGCTCATGAACATAGTTTTTATGAACATAGAGGCTTTTTGGAAAATATTTGAAAATACTTTTTTAAAAGCTCCAAAAGACATCAATTAGGACTAAATGCATGAGACATAGGTTCAAGCAACATTTGAATAGTCTATAATATTTAACTCATTCCTCAACTTGCAAAAGTGGTTTTCATCTAATGGTTTGGTGAAAATATCCGCTAATTGGTTTTCGGTCCGAATGTTGCTAACTACAATAGCTCCTTTGCTTACATGATCTCTCAAGAAATGGTGATGTATATCTATATGCTTGGTTCTTGAGTATTGGACCAGGTTATTAGCTATTTTCACGACACTATCATTGTCACAAAATAGAGGTATTTTTATCAAATTTAATTCCATAATCCATCAAAATTTGCCTCATCCATAATAATTGAGCACAACAACTACCAGCAGAAACATATTCGGCTTCAGCAGTAGAATGTGCTATGAAATTTTATTTTTTGGAAGACCATGAAACTAAAGATATTCCTAACAATTAACAACTACCTGAGGTGCTTTTTTATCACTTTACAACTCGCATAATCGGAAGAATGTGCTATGAAATTTTATTTTTTGGAAGACCATGAAACTAAAGATATTCCTAACAATTAACAACTACCTGAGGTACTTTTTTTTATCACTTTACAACTCGCATAATCGGACTATGAATATCCAATTAAATCAAATTTAGCACCTTTAAGATATCATAAGCCAATGCAAGAGGAATGTTTTAAATATCTTAGAATAGTTTTTACGGTAGTCAAATGACACTCTGTTGGTGATGCATGAAAACGTGCACACATGCAAACAGTAAACATGATATCGGGTCTAGATGCGGTAAGATAAAGTGAACTACCAATCATAGATATATAAATCTTTAAATCTATAGGTCTATCTCCTTCATTGAGATCAATATGGTCATTTGTCGCCATAGCGGTCTTGATGTGTTTTGCATCCTCCATACCAAACTTTTTGATTCAGTCCTTGACATATTTCATTTGGCTTATGAATGTTCCATCGTTGAGTTATTTGATTTGAAGTCCTTAGGCATCATATCACCAAATTCTTTGCAAAAGTCTTGGTTAGTTCACCCGAATATGATATCATCATCATAAATTTGACATACAAAAAAATCATTATCTATAACTTTTATAATAAAGTTGTATCAACCTTCTAAATTTTAAATCATTTTGAAAGTAGAAAATCTTGAAGGTGCTCATACCATATCCTAGGAGGCTGTTTTAAGCCATATAGTGCCTTGGAGAATCTATACACATAATTAAGAATTTTAAGATCTTCAAAACTGGGATGTTGTTCAACATAAACAAGTTCGGTAATCTTTCCATTTAAGAATGCGTTTTTAACATACATTTGAAATAACTTGATATCAAAACTTGATGCAAATGCAAGTGATATACGATTAGACTTAAGTCTACCTACAGGTGCAAATGTTTTATCATAATCTAAACACTTAATTTGAGTATAATCTTGAGCGACTAACCTTGCCTTGTTTCTTACCACAACTCCATTTTCATCTTGTTTATTCCGGAAGACCCATTTTGTACCAATTACATTGTGCTCATTTGGTCTTTCTACCAATGTCCAAACATCATTTTGGGTGAAGTTGTTAAGCTATTCATGCATTGCATTCACCCAATCCGAATCATTTAGTGCATCATCTACAAGTTTTGGGTCAAGGGAGGAAATAAAAGAATAATGTTCACAAAATGAAGCTACATGAGATCGACTTTGAATACCCTTAGTCATATCACACAGTATTTGATCTATTGGATGATCCTTCAAAATTGCATTGTGAATCTTCGGTGGTAACGTTGAAGGTTGTTCTCCTTTGTCTTCCAAATTGATTTCTTGAACGTTGCTTGTTGTGGAAGAGGTAGGGGGTTTCAATTTGTTTTGATGAAGGTGATTCACTTTAATCCTCCTTTGGCTTGATATCTCCAATTTGCATGTTCTTTATTGCTTGTTTTAACCCTTCATCACCTACATCATCTAATTTTTTTACTCTTCTTGATAGCCATTAATCTTATTAAATTGAACAAGATAAATCTCTTCAACTAAACTAGAGTTTTTGTTGAAGACACGATAAGCTTTGCTATTTAAAGAATAACCAAGTAAGAAACCTTCATCACATCGACTTTGAAATTTAGAAAGATGAACATCTTTTCTGAAGATATAGCATTTGCGACCAAATACTCGAAAGTAAGAGATATTCAGTTTTCTTCCAATGAGAATCTCATAGGAGGTCTTTTTTAAAAGACGATGCAAGTAAAGGCGATTTATAGCATGCTATGCAGTGTTAATTGCTTCCGCCCAAAAACTATCAGAAGTATTATATTTATCAAGCAGTATCCCAGCCATTTAGATTAATGTTCAATTTTTCTCTCTACAACTCCATTTTGTTTCGGAGTGTAAGTGGTAGAACGCTCGTGCTTTATTCCAAATTCATCATAAAAATCTTCAATTTTAGTGTTCTTGAACTCAGAACCATTGTCACTATGGATTTTCTTTATTTTCAAATCAAATTAATTTTGAATCCTTTTAGCAAAACTTTTAAAAATGCTAGAGGCTTCGGCCTTGTCATGTAACAAGAATACCCATGTATATCTAATCATCTATAATGACTAAACAATAGCTATTTTCATTGATGATCTTATACGTTGTTGTTCTAAACAAATCCATATGTAAGAGCTCTAATGGCTTAGAAGTTGACATGATACTTTTGGAAGGATGAGAATTTGCAATTTACTTCCTGGCTTAGCAAGCGCTACATAATCTATTTTTTTCAAACTTCACGTCCTTCAAGCCAACTATTAAGTCATGTTTGAAAAGTTTTTTGAGTTGAATCATGCCCACATGACCTAGCATTCTATGTCATAACCAACACAAAGAGGTTTTTGCAATTAAACAAGTTTTTAAATAAGAACCACTTGAAGAGAAATCAACCAAATAAATATTTCCAAATCTAAAACCTTTGAAAACCAATTTATTTTCCGATGGAGGAGAAGGATCATGAATTTTCAGCACAAGCGGTAGTACCGCAGTTATAAGGCCGGTACTACTGCATCCCCTGCAACTATACAGTAATGGCTATAACAGGCGAATTAAATGCTTTGGACTAGCTGTTGAATTTGGTGCGCGGTACTACCAACGTTGTAAATGCGATAGTCCTGATAAATCAGTAGTTCTATTTTCTGGTGCGGTGCTACCATTCATCCTGAGGACCAAAACTAGCGGTAGTACCATTCGTCCTAAGGACCAAAACTAGTCCTCTCTGGAAAAAATGTACCGCACAATCATCTGAAACTGCTGGTATGCGGTAGTATCGCTCAAGAGTTGCGGTCATATTGCTAAGCAGTAGTTCTACCATGTAAACTTTGGTACTACCATTTTCTAGGGAAGAAAATGTGCTTCAAAGATTACTCTTTGAAAAAAATGTACTGCCAACTAAATCTCGGTACTTCTGGGTTGCGGTAGTACCGCACTACCTTCTCGATCATATCACTGAGTGGTAGTACCATCATGTAAACTCTAGCACTACCGATTTTTTCTGAGAATGCAAAGTTGGCTATCAATTTAAATTCTAAGTGCATGCATGATCCTAGTTTGTTCCAAATGGCACAAGAATATTCTATCAAGCTACTAGTCATGATCTATCTTAATAGTACGACATCTAACCAATAATCAGATCTTCCATCCTTTTCTCCAAATACCAGTAAAATCAAAAGGGATTCTAGACTACTTATATCTTTGTCTTGAACCAATTGAACTTCATGTTCTCTTTTAGCATGCATCTTCATGTTATCATTTTCATCGCCGGAACAAAGCCTTTCAAATACTCAATAAACATGTTAGTCCTATATTCACATATTATCATTAATTACTAAAACAATTTTTAGAGACCTACATGCTTTTAGCCGGGCGTGTCCTCATGATTACCATGCTCCCACCCTCTCACCCTGTTTAATTGGCCCCTGGCTCATCGCAGCTCGTCGGCAACCTTCCTCTTCTCCAACTCCGGTGCCTTGCCATTTCATCGACTCATCGCCCCTCCGTCCAATAGATCTTGGTTGAAGCATCACCAGGAGACCTCGAGGCTTCCTCGACCTCCACTCGACTTCCTCCCCAACTTTGGCAAGCTCCAACGCAAAGCCACCTCCCAGTCGCATCAGTCTTCCACCGGCAGCCCTACCCCACAGTCCCCAAGCTCTCCCTTTGATTCCACTGAATTCCCCCTCCCCTCTAGTCACTCCCATCGTGAGGAATTGGGCCCTAATGGCCCATGGTGCCGATGTGCCATTCGCCGGCCACCACCACCCTTTTGCTCACCGTGGTGGCTGTCAAGGCCAAAATGGGTTGCGCCACTTTGCTCGGAGGTGCGCGTGGAGCCAAGAGCCCCATTTTGGTCCTCGTCGCTGGTAGCCATAGACCCTCTCACTGTCAGTGAGCTTTGCTGTTGTTCGGCCGAGGAGGTAACTGTTCTTGCATCATTAGCACTAACCATGATTAATTAGTAAGACTAACCATCCCCTTTTAAACCCTAGCCGTGTGATGCTAATAGTGGGCTCGCTAGTGTTAAAAATCTAATTAATCTTGGTTTTAAAATTTGGGTCACTGACATGTGGGCCTAAGCACTATTTGCACAGTATCGAGGCCCCACATGTCAGTTTCTCTGAGCCTTTTCTTTTAAAAGAAAATAAAATTCTAATTTAGCCATGGGCCCCACTAGTCATTCTCTGAAATTTTTCTAGATTAATTTAATTCACAAATTAATTTAAAACTGTGGGTACCACTTGTCAGAGACATAATTCTCTCTCCTCTGTTTATTTTTAGATTTTCTTTGAAAATAAACTTTGGAGAGTCCGTTCTCCCTCGTCTTAGCTCCAATTTAATGAAACTACTTTCCAAAATTTTCTAAAATCAAGATTTATCTATTGGTACTAGTTTTGTTCAATTTAGAGTTCGTTCGAATTTTCTTTTGTATTTATTTGTTGTTGCTCATTTGTTGTTCTTTTTCCAATGTGCTTGCCTGAGTAGAGTTCGAGGACGTGAACGAGCCCTAGATAGAAGCAACGCAAGAGCATCAAGACCAACCAAATTTTGATCGAGATGAGTCAATCCTATATTTCATGTGAATTATGTTCATTTAAATTAGCAAAATTACATGCTTAATTTTATTTACAAATGTATGTCAATCTTAAGGTAGTTACACGCCTACTTGATGATGTAGTATTATATTTATGCCATCCTTGAAACTTAAAATGCATAACCCTTGTCACTCTATATACTACTAGTAACTTTACTAGTTATAAGTCGTACTTAAGTGCCATGCTAGTCTTGCTTAAGTACTAGGGCATTAATTTGCCTTAATCATCATTCTTTAAACATGAAAACTTATTTTGGAATAATCACGGGATGTAAGTGGTTGATAATTTGAGAGAACTTAATTTATGCTTCTCAAAATCCTTTAAACTTGCTATACCTGTCTGGACGGATGGTAAGAGAGGTTGGTGCCGACGTCGCACGAGGAATTATGGTTTGTGATATATACCGTCTAGATAAATTAAGAACTTAATCCTGTGGTAACCTCATATTGTAAAATAATACAATCACAATTCTACAAAGTGCAACTGGACCAAGTAGGATTTCTAGACCTCTGAGTCATTTCGCTGGTGGGGAAGTGGAGTAGTGCATATGCGGACAAATGTCCAACATGAATGGGACACCTCTTAAGTTAATGTGTAACCACTGCACTAGATCTGTGACGTTGTAGTCCAGCTGGTCTAGTGATTGGGGTATGACTTCCCTCACAACATATGAGACCTACTTCGTGTGGGACAAGCTCATATGGGTGGACTGGCAATGGGGTGAGATAACTACGAAAAGCTGTGTGACGATCTCTCGATCTACATGACCAAGGAATCGTGTAGAGCTATTGGGTCGATTACCTCTTATGGGTAAAACGTACACTCTCTGCAGAGTATAAACTATTCGAATAGCTGTGCCCACGGTCAAGGGAGTGTATGGAAACTTTCTCGAGTTAGTTATATTTCAAAAATCTTTGTGGGTGGAATAAAAACTTATCGGGCAAACATAACCCCGACTTTGGCTTTTTCTTGGACGGAAGTACTCCAATGTTGATAATAAGGTGGACGTAATCCTAATGATCAAAATTTAGCATAGGTGGGTGGAATCATGTAATAGGTGGATGAACCTACGCTATAAATATTGCATAATTTCAATCTTTTTAATAAAGCATGTTTTTTGTAATTGCAAGGCTTAACAAGTTACAAGAGTTTTAATTATGGTAATTGCAAATGTCGCTTAAAGCAAATAAAAGAACCTGAGCCATCCTTGTTAAGCTTTGCATGTATTAATTACATACATTCTGTATGGTAGATCTGCAGTGCTTTTTTTCCTTTTAGTTCTCTCAGCTGCTACTGGAACCAGTTTTGAAATTTTAGCGGTAAGTATACTACAATCTTGGTAGTAGTCAATTCTTCAAATTTTTTATTCACATTTTCTGGGTTTAGTGGAATAATGTATGCACTGTGTGATGTGCTACATGTAAGGTAAGCGAGGTAGCAGGCTATTTGCTTCTACAACGTATTTTAGGATTGCCTACTACTATGTATTAGTGTGACATTCTTAGCTAGTTTAGGCACAGAACTTGAGTTACCTCAACAAACATGTGGAATTACATATTTCCAGCACAAGCAGAACGCTTGTGGTGTTACATATGGTTTTGGATTTACACTTTAGTCTTAACTGCTCAAGTAATATCTAGTATTACTTTACAATGAACATTTTGAAGAAAAACGTTACAATGAACTATGTTGGAAAAGAAGACCAGCTAGTAAACTGTAGCATCCTGTTTTTCATAGTTTTCTTGAACTTTTTAGAAGAAAATGCACCATTTGAATTTTTTTTGGAATTAATTAAAGCTTAAAATGAATTTTTATGAATCAAAAGGATTTTATATGACTAATCTAAACTTTAAATTTTGCTGAAAGTTTTTTCTTTGGGTTCTTTGTGATTCAATAATTATTTTGGGTTTATTTTCTATTTTCTAGAGCTCAATTAAATTTAATCTAATTTCTAAAATTAACAAAGCATTTAAAATCCTTTAGAACCCCTTGGGCCGAAACCCTAGAGCCCGACCCAACCCGGCCAGCCCAGCCCACAAGCCAACCACCTTGCCCCGCCGGATGGATGACGCGTGTCATCCATCGGTCAGCCGCTGGTCATTCCATCTGAGTCGTCCACGCTAGCCAATCCATCGGCCACTGCCCGTCCTATTCTTAGCTATCCGATGCGCTAGTGTCACTGTTCATCTGTGCCATCCGGATTCCGCCTTCGCGCACCAGCCGTTCGATCGTTCCTGGCACCACGTGTCGCCCATCAGTACTCCCAGACACTGTTCATCATCTTCGAGCGGGAGGCGCAGCCGTGTCCGTCCCGGCCACGCCTCGGCATTTGCACCATCTCCGTCGTGGACTCTTGCCCATCTCCAAGCTGGACACCTCGGCGTCTGTGCCTATAAAACCCGATCGCGCCTCGGGCTCCGCATCTCCCGAAGCTGCTCTACTTGTCGCCCATGCCCGTGCGTCTGCCGTCGAGCCACCCGTCCTCACCGTCCGTCGAGTTGCACTGCCGCCGTCTCCATCTCCATCTAGGCCACACCTCCGTTCTGCCATTCGGTTTCCGTGCCGTCCGCCGCCGTCGTCTCGCCGCCGGTGAGTCCTATGTTGGAATAAACCACGCAAGTTTCTGCGTGTGCGCGTTGTGTGCGTTGAGTGTACGCGTGTGTCTGCATGTGTTAGTTTCGGAAGCTCGCGAACAGCTCGGGGATGACCGGATCATACGCATGAGGAGGGATGACCGGATCATACGCATGAGGAAGCACTCACGCTGAAATCGTCTTTGGATCGCGTGGAGCTCGCGGACGGCGGCGCGCGAGGCCGAGTTAGTTGCTCAAAGCTAATAAAACCTCATGTAAACCGTGTGTTAGTTGCTGTGAGGAAAACTGAAAAGCCCGCGTTGAGTCGCCGCGGCGTTCGCCGCCGAAACCAATTCGTGTGTGCACTGTTTATCTTCATCCTCGCGTTCGCGTTGGCGTGCGTGTGTGCGTTCTGGAAAGCCAACATTTGGTATCGAGCGAGTTGAGGCGATATCCGGCCGTGATCGATGGAGGAGCGCCGCGCGGCGCAGCGGCAAGGAGCACGGCGCGGCGAGGCACGGCGGAAATGCGCGACGCGAGGCGGCGGCGACAAGGGCAGTGGCAGCCACGTTGACGGCGGCGTGCACGTGCTCGGGACCAGCGGCGTTCGAGCGCCGCAACCGAGGAGGTGCTTCAACTGCGGCGTTCGTGGTCACTTCGCTAGGGACCGCCGAGCCGAAGAAGGAGAGGCCCTCCTCGCGGATGCCGGCGAGAGCCATGCTCGCTGTGAGTCGGCACGCATGGTGGTGTCGTGGTTTAGGGGTGATTGTTGGAATAAACCACGCAAGTTTCGCGTGTGCGCGTTGTGTGCGTTGAGTGTACGCGTGTGTCTGCGTGTGTTAGTTGCGGAAGCTCGCGAACAGCTCGGGGATGACCGGATCATACGCATGAGGAGGGATGACCGGATCATACGCATGAGGAAGCAGCTCACGCTGAAATCGTGGCCGATCGCGTGGAGCTCGGGCGGACGTGCGCGCGAGGCCGAGTTAGTTGCTCAGTGCTAATAAAACCTCATGTAAACTGTGTGTTAGTTGCTGTGAGGAAAAAACTGAAAAGCCCGGCGTTGAGTCGCTGTCGCGGCGTTCGTCGCCGGAAACCAATTCGTGTGTGCACTGTTTATCTTCATCCTCGCGTTCGCGTGCGTGTGTGCGTTCCTGGGAAAGCCAACATTTGGTATCAGAGCAGGTTGAGGCAGTATCCCGGCCGTGATCGATGGAGGAGCGCCGGCGTCAGCGCAGCGGCAAGGAGCACGGCGGCGAAGCGAGGCGCGGCGGAAATGCGCGACGCGGAGGCGGCGGCAACAAGGGCAGTGGCAGCCACGTTGACGGCGGCAGTAGCACGTGCTCGGGGACCAGCGGGCGTTCGGAGCGCCGCAACCGAGGGAGGTGCTTCAACTGCGGCGTTCGTGGTCACTTCGCTAGGGACTGCCGGGAGCCGAAGAAGGAGAGGGCCCTCCTCGCGGATGCCGGCGAGGAGCCATGCCTGCTGTGAGTCAGCACGCATGGTGGTGTCGTAGTTTAGGGGGTGATTGTTGGAATAAACCACGCAAGTTTCTGCGTGTGCGCGTTGTGTGCGTTGAGTGTACGCGTGTGTTAGTTGCGGAAGCTCGCGAACAGCTCGGGGATGACCGGATCATACGCATGAGGAGGGATGACCGGATCATACGCATGAGGAAGCAGCTCACGCTGAAATCGTGCTGGATCGCGTGGAGCTCGGGCGGACGTGCGCGCGAGGGCCAGAGTTAGTTGCTCAGGTGCTAATAAAACCTCATGTAAACTGTGTGTTAGTTGCTGTGAGGAAAAAACTGAAAAGCCCGGCGTTGAGTCGCTGTCGCGGCGTTCGTCGCCGGAAACCAATTCGTATGTGCACTGTTTATCTTCATCCTCGCGTTCGCGTGCGTGTGTGCGTTCCTGGGAAAGCCAACAGTCCTCACCGCCTCGGCTAGTAGCCGTCGTTCCCTTGGTCCGCGTGCATGCCGCGCCGCCTCGCCCGTTCGTTCGCCCGAAGTGTCGCCTACGTTAGCCGTGACGCTAGATCACACCGCGCCCGTGTGTCGCGCCCGCGCATCTATTTCCTGTCTGCATCTATCCCCAAGTTGAACACGAGATCAGTTGAACACACTGCTTTCCGCACTATATTTTAGACCCATCTTTACCATGGGATTTCCGTATGCATCATACCATGGTGGTCAAATACTGTTTGGACCTACTGACAGATACCTATACCTGGTGACGAGCAATGGTGGGAAGAAAGGAGACAGTTTCAAAATTCTTGAGACTTGACATTGATGAACAACCAAGTAAGTTCTATGTTTACATCTCCATAGTTTTTTCTTGTTTGAGTTGGATTGTTATTGCATCAGAAAGTAAGTGTGCAGTTATCTTGATAAATTTTTACGGTGTTTCTGAATATTACTTAGTGTGGCCTTTCAGTAAGGTTTGTTTGTAGGCTTCTTAAATCTTAATGTACTGTTAGTCTCAAAAGTGTCCATGTGTTGTTAGAATAAGAATGGTATGTGCGAACGCAAAGAAGGATTAAAAAATAGTAAAACCAAGAGGAGAATGGTAAACACGTTGTCCATATGATGTTAGAATAAGGAGAATGGTATGTGCGATCGCAAAGAAGGATTAAAAAATAGTAAAACCAAGAGGAGAACGGTAAACGCAGTGTCCATGTGTTGTTAGAATAAGGAGAACGGTACGTGCGATCGCAAAGAAGGATTAAAAAATAGTAAAACCAAGAGGAGTATGGTGGGTTCTATAGTTTTGGCTTTAGATTTATAATTTTTAAATTTTAACTATTTATAAAAGATAATATATAGAAATAAATAGTCATATATAATTTTAATCGGTATAACTGAACTTGATACAATATCTATTATTTATTAATAAATTTTATCTTGAAAAATATACTATTTAAACATAAGTTACACGGTAAAAAAAAGCTAAAGCCGTAGCCCTCCCGAAAGCAGCCGTAGGCCCACAGTGTCCACGTGTCCTTAGAATAAGGAGAGTGTGTGCGATCGCAAAGAAGGATTAAAAAATTGTAAAACCAATACAGTGTCCATGTGTTGTTAGAATAAGAGAGAATGATATACGGTCGGTTGTTATACGTGAGTAACAAGATGCGGTATCTATAAATTAATTATAGTATATATTATAATAATTTTATTTATATCAGTCAAAATATATACGGAAACTGTATATAGGTTTATGTTATTTCGTACTTGTAACCACCTCATTTCTAGGAGCGCCGGTGATCCCTGCAACTGATCTGGACTATTCAGCTGCGAAGTACTGTATATGAATGAGCATTAGTTCAACACATACTTACACACAAGAACCAAACTTTATGAAAGAAATAAGGCTTAACAGCTTTGTTTTGGACGCAGAGGGCGTGCAAGCCCAAAGTTAACTTACAGTACAAAAGGAACTCCCACAGGCGTACTTGAGCATGACTAAAACCTAAAACCACTGGTTATCGAAGAAGTAGGGTCCTTCCAGATCTTCATCAATAGCTTGTTCAATGATGTCCACTACTCTTTTGTTTGTTGTTTAACAAGTAATGAGTACAACCGTACCCAGCAAGTCACAAGGGTAAATCCTACTTTAATTAATTGCCAGGATTTGTTAAAGGATGGGAATATACTGGTTTTATTAACAAGGGTGGATGCAATTTTATTTATAAACGTTTTTAAACAAGAAAACATAAATGGAAACTTCTCAAAATTATGGGGTTTTCAATACTTGATTACTCAGCTTACTCAGATTAAAACATAAAGAAGTCTACTTATGCCTCGCTGTTGGAATCATCCATTAAACACAGCTTCATTTACCAGAAGTACAGCGTATTCAAATACTATTTATTTTACTCTGCAGAGTTATCCAACTTTACCCACAAGATTTCTCAAACTCTCAATGTCATGCAATAGACACGCTTCAGCTTGCGTGCGACTGAGTTGAGAAAACAAGGTTTTTCACTACTCAATTCTTTATGTAGGCTCACCCGGTAGATCCACTCAGACCTGGTTTTTAACTGGTTAAACCTAATCACTTCTATTCATCCTGAGTGGCCCCTACTGTTGTTAGGTATGATTTTACCATTCCACATATCAACTCCCCATCATCTACACTCCTGCCTCCTGTAGAGATTCAATCGTGTTGAGAAGCTACTAGACTAGGGTTGACAAGTCAACACTTGTTGTTAAGCGATCATTGTGTCCTTTACTCAGCATAATATTTGTTTGACAAGATTTTGTGCAAATATATCAAGTCAGGGCAAATAGGGAGACATGTGCTAGGTAAGAACTTTGGTATAATCGAGCCATAAAACAGCACGAGAAACAAAACCATAAAGTGGTCAATGTGCCGTGCCTTGTATCATCAGGGCTGCTCGACCACAGTCATTTTGATCACGTCATGTCAACCACGGTCATTTCGACCGCATCGTGTCAACCACGGTCTTTTCGAACATGTTATCATGGATCCTTGACCATGGTGCTATAGCTTACGAGTACTGACCGGATCACCGTAACTACTGACTAGATCATGGTGCTACAACTGATTTGCCACATTTGACTTTTGATCATGACTGAGTCTCCGGAGTCGTCGATTACTCGCTGACTACAAAGCCCTCGACCCCTGCATGGCACCTGGGCACGACGAGCACTCGACGCATGACTATACACATATGAACTATCAATAACAAAACTAATTCCAACAGTCGATGCATAACATTGTGCATAGCCAAGCAATGACAGCCCACACACCAAGAAGGAAAGAAAAAGATTGGTTCCAAGTGAACCATATGTGCAACGGGAAGACGATTACACCGTATCTTCATTTACAGAAGTATTTCTTGATAAATATTGTCTAATTTGGAAGGCGCAGATTTAGGAGGAAAGGATTGGCAATTGGATCAGGATCTTGATCCCAGAGGCTAGGGATTGATTCGCACCATGTGAGGGCCGCGTACGACGCCTGTGGTCCTTGCTTGTGTCTATAAAAGGAAGAAGACATAGACGAAGAGACAGACACAGACACAGATGGGGAGATGCAGAGGAAGACGTAGATCCAACACTCGCCAACAGGTTAGGACCCTGACGAACTCAAGGGGAAGGAGGAGAAGGTGGAGGAACTTAGGAAAATAATCTGCACAAGACAAGGCCATAGCGTGTTGTGCTCTGGAAGGTAAACCTCCCCTTTTCTCTTTCTTTGTTATTTAGCCATCTTGCATGTCGATAGATAGCGGTGTGCAGGGAAGATTGCCAAGGACCACGATCGCTATCAGCAATACCATTGTTTAGGCACTTTGGAGCTCACCGTCAAGTAGCCCATGGTCATGACGAAGAGGCTGGCAAGATTGTTGATTGCTTTCCCATCCCATGAGTTTAAAGTATGAAGTCCCTTTACCCCTTACATGCAGCTTGATCGCCCCAGCCAAGCCGCGCGGCTACAGCGATCTGTCATGTACCAGATTTTGTCCCGCTCATGTGTCTGATCTGATGATAGCCCCGCAAAGCAAGGCGGATGATGCTACTCATAGGTCATTCCAATCGCCTCTTATACTCGGGCACTTTCAACCGCTTCCAATATCCGAGTGCCACTAACCGCCTATCGTAACTGGACGTCACTGACCACTCGTGATGCTTGAATGTCCACAACTTTCAATGCTCGGATGTCCACGATTGATCGATGGTCAAAGTTGAGTGCCTCTGACCACTTCACAAAGACGGACGTCTCCAACCGCTTGTCGTCAGCTCCGACCGCTTCTTGAAGACAAACATCTCCGATTGCTTCTCGAAGACAAATATCTCTGACCAGTTCTTGAAGACAGACGTCTCTAATCGCTTCTTGAAGACAGACATCTCCGACCGCTGGTCAAAGTCGAGTGCCTCTGACCGCTTCACGAAGACAGGCGTCTCCGACTGCTGGTCAAAGTCGAGTGCCTCCGACCGCTGGACATATTGGAGTACTCCTTAGCCTCCCCAAACAACACCTTCCTTAGGAGCCTCGAGAAGGATACGCGGTTGAAACACCATGTCGTCTCTCTTCATGTCTTCCTTATCCTTTCCCGACGGTGCAGTCTTCCTCCTTGGCCTCACCTCTGCTTGCGCACGAAGCACACCTATCATCCCCACCAACGCTGCCGACGGTCTCCATGTCCATCTCCTCCATCGACCACAGCTGCACTCGTAGCATCTGCAACAACCAGTTGCCCTACCTACGCTTGTCTATCCCGCCTCCTCTTTCTCCACCTCCGCCTCCTCGCCGCGAATAGAGATGCCCACCACGCTTGGCCTCTCACTGCTTCTGCCTCGTGGGCATAGTGTAGGGTGGCCCATGGCTACTGTTGCTATTGCGTTGATGGTAGTGGCACCACCACTGAGGCGGGCACCACCACTGACGCTACTCAGCAACGGTGCTCCCTATAAGCCAGATCTGAGAGAGGGAAAGCCAAATTTGGAAGAGGGGGATAGTACCGATGCAAACCGCATGCTAGAGAGCACAGGAAGGAGACTATCGTGATGAGTGGGAAGGAAGTCGTGGTGAGTATGCAACCCACTGGCGGACTGCACAAGCGCCCGAGGGAGACAAGACGACGCGGAATGATAGTGGGCACAAGGGAGCACACCGAGGATGTGGAGGGCACGGAAGGAGGGAAATAGGGGAGTACTCATGGCACAGGTGGTTTTGTCAGAGAGGCGAAAGAGGAGGACGGAGGCGGCGGTGTCTAGGGTTCGAGGAGGGAGAGGCGGGGGAGGAAACGGGGAGGAGGACGGGGTAGGAGAGGTTGGGGTCATGGGTGCGGGTTTTGGGGGCTGGAGAACGTGGGGCCGTGAGAACTGCTATGTTCGTTGTGGGGCTGGCTGCGTCGATAGCAAGGGATGGTCCAGATGTTTCATCGTGAGATTGAATGATTGTAGAGAGTCAAGGAAGAACGCACCAACGACCATTAACTCATGCTTTTTAGGAGTAGAGATATGTAGTTATCTTTTTTAGGCTTCATGCGACATTTCAGCGGATCACGATAATCTCATTTGGTAAAACCGCTTTAACCGACGGCTTGGTTTGCGAAGAAAAGAGAGGCTCAGCCGTTTAATAGGTTGCTGCTGGTTTGAGATTCGTAGTTCCATGTGTCACTAATCTAAAGGAGGTGCTATAGATGTTATTTGGCACCAGGTGCCATAGAATTTTATTCTCAAAGCGAGAAAGGGGAAGAGAAAAGGGTGCCATGCAGTGCAGGTGAGATATGGATATGGCCGTACTGCAACTGCAATCAAAATTTAGCAACCATTTGTCTTCTTTCAGGCTAGTGTCCTGATCGATATGGCCGTACTGGCGTGCAACAAAGCTCGGGTCCTGATCGATATGGCAGCACCGGCTTACGACAAAGCTTGGGTCGTGATCTAGTTCTCCCCCAGTCAACGTGATTAGCCCACCAGCCCGGCGTACCTAGCTACTGAAATACTGCGCTATGCCTTTGCTTGTTGCCTAGCTACTCTCGCTCTATGAAAGTGCATGACGCAATGTTTATCTGCACTGCTTGTCTTTTTCTTGTCAACACCAGCTAAATTTTAGGATTTTTCTATTGGAGACTACTAAATTTTAACATATCATTTGTACATGCATTGCTTATCTGCAGTGCTTCTTTTTTTTCCTTTTAGTTCTCTCAACTGCTACTGGAACCAGTTTTGAAAATTTAGCGGTAAGTATACTACAATCTTGGTAGTAGTCTATCCATGAAATTTTTTATTCACATTTTCTGGGTTTAGTGGAATAATATATGCATTGTGTGATGTGCTACATGTAAGGTAAGCGAGGTAGCAGGCTATTTGCTTCTACAACATATTTTAGGATTGCCTACTGGCTACTACTATGTATCAGGGTGACATTCTTAGCTAGTTTAGGCACAGAACTTGAGTTACTTCAACAAACATGTGGAATTACATATTTCCAACACAAGCAGCGCGCTTGTGATGTTACCTAGTCTTTACGCTCAAGTAATCTCTAGTATTACTTTACAATGAACTTTTTGAAGAAAGACGTTACAATGAACTATGTTGAAATAGAAGACCAGCTAGTAAACATTGAAAAATGAAAACTATCGCTTACACTGTTTCTGTTTCTACTTTTCAGAAATGTAATCCGTTCTCGGCCTCAACAGCACGGGCAGTTCCCTTCTTGTGCAATGACTCTGCAGGGAGTTCTGCTCAATCCGAGGACCCCCGTCACCCTACAGAGGACTGTTGCGAGCAAATTTGGAAATATTGCAAAACGACGCCAATATTGAACTCTCCTTTCCCAATCTTCTGTGCAAGAAAATGCAGGGCTTACCAGTTCATCATCCATGCTTACTGACTTTTGGCAATCAGAAAAAGAATTATGTGCATTATTTTCTGGCACATCCGACGACCAGTCGGTGTGCTTTAACGGACATGGAGTTCCTTTCAACACTAGACACCCGTCAGCCCTCAAAGCTACTGGCGATCCTGGTAGCCATTTTGATTGCAGTTGCAGGCGCAGGTTGGAAGTAACATTTCTTGCTTCAATTGCTTCAATTGCTCAGGGAGTAACATTTCTTGCTTCAATCGGGGCAACGCCAACGTGGAGATAAACAATAACGAAGCGCTCAACGAAGATACAGAGATGAAAAAATAACGGAGCGCTCAACGGAGATCCACCACAAAACCCGCCATACCCTAGTCCGCAAAAACTGAGCAATATCGAGTTGACAGGTATTATATGTAACTAGCTCCGTGATGTTAGTAATATGCCTTAGAGACGATTATAAAGATAATTATATCGCTTCTATGTTTATGATCTTTTGAATAATATATTATTTTGTCTCTTGAATAAATGTCTTTCGTATTAATTAGCAAGTATGTGACTTATTTGTTGAACTCTTTATAGATCAACACATATATTGATTGATGATCATGTTTCACATATCATGAATATAGGGATATCAAATTAATAATATGGATACATGTTAGAAAACATGGTGTTAAATTGATGTACTATGAGATATTGCGGTAATTGTTATTTTCGTAAGTGTCATCAGTTGGTCTCATACATAGTGTATATAGAATCCTCAGACCTAATATTGTTATAGTTTTCTACATATGTAATAATTTAATTAGGGGTTGTCAAACACCATTTCATAACTGGGTAGTTATAAAAGTAGTTTTCAAATTTACTATGAAACATGCAGAAGAATATGAGCGATGATAATAGAATTTGCCCCTCCTATATAATGGGAGAGATATCTTTGGACTCCTCAATGTGGTTGGATTAAGAAAGTATATGATCATACTGAATGTGGTTGAGGAGTCAACCACAAATTGAGTAATCCACTACATATTCGAGTAAAGAATCAAGCTATCATAAAATAGCATGCTTCTCACCATGAGTTCGATCTGGTATTGTGAGACAAAGGGATCATGTGAAACCATGTGGAGGTCACTCCATGGTTGTGATGAGTAATTGACTTTTGGAATAGAGTATGCGTGAAAGTTGAGTTTGGTTTTGAGGAGCTTTGTAAAAGATCGTTTCTTGGTCTGTCGACTTTGTGGTCAGTTAGTTCAATTGGTTGTGTTTGCTGTTTACGACTGTGGTTGGATGGTCTGATCGGCGGAACGACCACGCGGTAGTCGAAAGCTTCAGTGCTAAACGACTATGTGTGATCGATAGTCGTACCATGATAATCTATGGTCGTAGCATACTGTTTGGTCGTGATCGGTAGTCATAAGCCTTAGCAATCGGTTGGTGAAGTCGTAGCCTATGTGATCGATAGTCATAGCCGATGTGAGCGATAGTCGTAGTGATCTGTGTGGTAGTTGTAGCCTGTGTGTTCGATGGTCGTGGCATCTATTTTGTGGTTGTAGGCTGCAGGTAGGAACTCGTGGGCTTCAAGTACCTCATCCCCTAAGCATCCGAGTACTCATAAGTCATATCAGACCAGTTGGTGAGCTGAGGTTGTTCACTTGAATATTGGTATTCTGATCAGGATTAACGAGGGTGTTTGTTGCTAATGTGCACATTAGTTTATTATTTGGTTCTAGGATTAGAATCAGTAATTTGGGTGCATACATTTTGATTGTGCAAATTGATGATCTTTATGTATCGTGTGGTGCTATGTGATGGTTTGCTTGTTGGTGTTAGTTGCATGATTTCGGAGCTAGGTCATGGTGAGGCGTGGAAGGACCGGGACTAGACACAGGGAGGTGTTGAGGTCCAGAACGGTCAGAGAAATGCCGAAGATGACTGAGGCTTGCGGGGTGGTTGCAAGCCAGGACAACAAGGAACCGGAGCGGAAGCTACCGGTGGTGGACATGACGAGCAACGGTGAGATGCACTGGGACTAGGCTCAGGGAGGAGTCGAGATCTAGACGGTCGAGGAAGCCAGGTACTGTCATGCACGAGGAGAAACAAGTCATTGGGGCCACATGAAAGATGGTAGAGTATGGGTGAAGCTCTGTGGCAAAGGAAGCAGGAAGCTTCGAGGAAGGCAGTAGAGGAGCATGTTAGTGAATTGCTCAATACCGGGAAAAGTAGTGGTGTGTGAAACCATGGTGTTGGCCTAAGTAGTTTACATTTTTTTATGCGCTGAAAATGTGAAATGGATTAAGGTTGGTTCACTAATGGGTTAACGGTGTAAGCCGCTTTGAGAAGCGTGTGTGAATAAAACCCGATGTTAGGTGGAGTTAACGGGTTATCTCCTGTTTGGCCTAATGGGAGGATCCATTAGGTCTTGGGTTCATTGGTGAGTCTATAAAAGGGGAGGAGAGGTAAGAGCTACGGTTTGAGAAGGTTGGCTAGGCCTTGTGGTGGCTAGCTCCTCCTCCCTCCCATAGGAGTTAGGTTAGAGAGTGGATGTGGGCTCTAGGTTTAGAGCTTTGTCCTCCTGAGGGGAGTGGTTGAAAAACCAATCATCTGAAGTGAGCAATACATTAGTCTTTGATCTACCTTTTGTGTATCTTTTCTCTAATTGAGTTTGCTTTGCTTTGATTTGGTTCTTCCTCTGTTTTCTTCTTCTGCTTCTTGGCTATATCCATTTCCCTTCTTGTTTTGAGATGGTGTTCTTGTTTTGGTTGGGTTGATCCCTCTTTTGCTCCTCTCTTGATATTGATGTGCCAAGGACCTGGATGACATGGAGAGTATCTTGTAAGATTGATCTTCAATCAGTTAGGCATGTCAATAGCAAGTGTATCAAGAAATTATATGCTCACTTGATTCGGTTCTATTCTTTGGTTTTGTTCCTTTCCCTTCTTGATCTGAGAGGTAGTTCTTGTTTGATTTTGTTGATGCTCTGACTCACAGTGACAGGTGGGAATGTAACCAAAGCCATCTTGGCTATCTTTGACCCACGAGTGGTTCTGATCAATTACCTTGGTTTTAAAACTCAGTTCTTGTGTGCGCTTGGTTAAATCACAAAAAGGTCTCAACTTGGTTATAAGTTTTCAATTCAAGATTAGAGCAGCCTCTTGAGACTTTAAGTAATTCGCATACAAAGTTTCACGGCCATCTAATCTTTTAATCAAAAGATATGTGAATTTTAGATCTAGCGGTCGTGCGTTGCTCTGTTCTTCCGAATAATTTTTTGACCGCTTCTTGTTTTGACCACAGTCAAGTTTCAGATCACATTGTCTCTTATTTTGACTGCTCAATGAGTTCAGATCCGGTGGTCGTGCGCCTTCTCTGCTACTTCTAGTCGTTTACGACCACACCTGTTTTTCGATCGCTCAATGATTTTAGATCTGTTGGTCGTGCACCTTCTGTTACTTCTAGTCATTTACGACCACAGCTATCTTTGATCGCTCAATGGTCTTAGATTGTGTGGTCGTGCGTCTTTTCTGTTTCTTCTAGTCGATTGAAAGATTTGTCGATTTTGTTTCTCGCGATAACCCTATTCTTCTGGCAGAAATGGTAGTACCACAAGTATTGTAGCGGTAGTACCGGAGTCCCTGTTCTCTAAACTCTTTGGTTTTTGACCATTCAATGGTCGTCGATCTCACCGGTCAATGTTCGACTTGGTGTGACAACTTCGGTTTTGACTGCTTACAGATCGACCACTCAATGGTCGGTGATCTCACCAGTTGGATTTCATCTTACTTCAAACTCTTGGGTTTGTGACCACTCTCAGATCCTCGACCACGTTGGTTGTTCGATCGCACACATTGGTCTTCGATCACGTAGTTTGCAATCACATCGGTCTTTGATCGCGGTTTCCGACCACTCATTGGTCCCGGACTATGCTAGCCTTCGACCACACACGGACATTGACAATGCCGGTTTCACCACGTTGGTTACGACCATGCTGGTTTCAACCACGCTGGTTACGACCACGCTGGATACGACCACGTTGGTTTTGACCAAATTGATTTTGACTACGTTGGTTTCAACCATGTTGGTTTCGACCACGTTGTCTGTTTTTCGACCACGTTACTTTTCTCTGCTGACTGGTTGTGCTCAGTTGGCTGTCCGGTGCTTTCTGACCAGTAGTCGTAATAGACCACGTTGTATTTCCGACAAGTGATCGTAACTCGACCATGTTGTGCTCTGATCTAGTTGTACTGAGCTCTGTGTTTCTCTGGTTTTTCAAGTGGACTTCACTTTCTAATCTTCATAGCTTGTAGCTATCGGAGTAAAGAATTTGTGAATATTTGGAAAAAATTTAAAGGCACCATTCATCCCTCTCTATTGCTTGTCCGATCCTACAGATCAGTATACAAACACTATATGGTTCATCCGATATGATCTTTATATGTATTTGGGAGTCGTTATATTCTGCTAGGAACCGCTACCGACTTATAGATCAAAAAAGTTTTCGACCCGTGGCCGAATATACCAATTCATCATCCATGCTTACTGACTTTTGGCAATCAGAAGAAGAATTATGTGCATCATTTTCTGGCACACCAGACGACTAGTCGGCGTGCTTTAACGGACATGGAGTTTCTTTCAACATTAGATAACCGTCAACCCTCAAAGCTACTGGCGATCCTGGTAGCCATTTTGATTGCAGTTGCAGGCATAGCTTGGAAGTGGTACTGCCGTTGCACCGGGAATCTCTTGCTTCAATTGGGGCAACGCCAATGTGGAGATAAACAATAACAAAGCGCTCAACGAAGATCCACCACAAAATCCACCATACCCTAGTCCACCAAAACTGAGCAATATCGAGTTGACAGGTATTATATGTAACTAGCTCCGTGATTAGTGGCATATGCAAATACGAGGTTGTTTCAGTTTATTTGTACTGAACTAGTCGATTGATTTGCTTCTTGGACTATATTTTTAGATGATACGCCTCTTGATACTCTGGCGTATTTGCAGTTTGTGTTGAGATCGAACATTCTACAAGTTAAAATTTATACAAAACTAGCTAAATGTCCGTGCGTTGCTACAGATTTTTAAAAAATTTAGAATATATTTGTATGCATATTTTTTAAAAAAATTACTACCCGTTAGTTTCAGAACATATATTATGATTCTTTTGAGGCCACATGTCAACGCTGTCTTTTGTGAGAAGGGGTGGAAGAAGCCGGATCAACCGCCAACTCTTTCTTTTATAATAGTAAAGATTATGCGATTCATATCACAATAGTGTTGCATGATGTGTTTGATTCTCTTGGAACATTTTCAGTGTTTTGAGCAGAATGTAAAAGAATCATAATTTGTACTGCTGCAGAACCAATCGGCTCTAATTGCAATGCATTGTTCTGTTTCCATAAAGTTTGCAAGTTGGTTCTAGTTCCCAGCTTGTATATTCACAGTTTTATTTAGCGTTCTTTCCTATTAAACATTGTTTTTTCAGTTGCTATAGAAGAGGTGGCAGCATTGGAGCCATCCTAAAAAACACAGGCCTCCTAAGCCGCTCCTAGGTGACTCAGGGGTGACTCAGCCGCCCTCAAAAAACCCTCGCCACTATGCTTCCTCCCTTGTTGCCGCCATAGGTCGGATCTGCCCGCTCTCTTAGTGGATCTAGCTAAGATCAGAGGGGCGGTGTGAAGCCCGACGGCCGACAGTGGCTGGATCTGAGGAGGGGGGAGCGAGCCGGGGGCAGCCAGATCTGGCCATCCCCGGGTTGGATCTGGGCTTGGAGAGGGCCTACCTCCGTGATCTCCCCCTGCCCCCACCTTGCTGCACGTCACCGTCTCTCGCGCCGCCGCCAACACCTTGTAGCCAATTCAGCTCTGAGCTTCTTTGTCACGCGTGGGCGACTGCAGTGCAGAGGCGCCGGCTCGGGTGGCAATAGGCGTCGGCGCGGGCGAGCAAGATGACGACGGTCGGTGTCGATGCTGGGTTGCACGTGGCGGTGCTCAGGGGTGCAAAGCGTCATGGCCGCGTGTGAGGCCGGCGGCCGGTGGGCTGGGTGGCCTTGTGAAGGCGATCACGTTGGATCATGGCGGGTGATGGGCTTTGTCCTATATGGTGGGGTGCCGTGCTCCGGGTGAAAACCCTAGATCTGGCGCTTTTAGTAGGATCCGATGATGACGACGTCCTTGGGTCTCGTTCTCCCCCCTTAGAGGCATCGTCTTGGAGTTGTACCTTACTCACCGCGGGGTCTAGTGGCGTTGTCCAGGGTGAAAACCTTGAGTCTGGTTATTGTCGGATTGGGTGACGACAACGCCTTTGGTGTACCTCACTCACCGCGGGGTCTGGTGGCGTTGTCCGGGGTGAAAACCTCATGTCCAGTTATTGCCAGATTAGGTGACGATGACGCCTTCAGTGTCGTTCTCTCCTTGGAGGCATTGCCTTGGACCACCTAACCTTGCCCTCTTCGTCTTTCTGCGTGTCCGTCACTTTCCGCGTTGACGGCATTGCTCCACGATAGTACTGCTACATACATGCAAAACTACTTTTTTCCATGGGAGGACAAATCTCCCAAAATGTATCTCTTTGGAAAAATGTACCGCGGATAAATTAGTAATACCGCAACTTCGGTTGTACCGCACCACACAGGTCGGTGCTATCGTAGGCCTGTTTGACTGCTCACACAAAGCCGGTCTGACTGCCACGGTCATACCGGTCTTCGACCACGCTGGAAAGCAGTAGTACCGTGCATTATACGTTGGTACTTTTGCCCAGCGGTAGTTCCACAAGACTCACAGTGGTAGTTATGATTTTTTTTTGAAAAGTGCATATATTTCAACAAAATTTGTAAAACATATTTGAAAATTATAGTATCATGCACACAAGGATCAACCATGATTTCTAACAAGTTGTAAAACACATTTGCACATTTTTAGAATAATGTCACAAGGTGTACATATATGGACTCAACACATTTGCAAAATATATTCACAAACATAAGTTTTATGCTACAAGGATTATGCATGAGCTTCAAGTATTTGTAAAACACATTTACAAATGTAAGCCTCATGTCACAAGGAATAGAAAATATGGACTTCAACCTTTGCAAAACACATTTGCAAAGCATAGTCGCATATAACAAGGATTAGATACATGAGCCTAAACCATTTGTAAAACATATTTGCAAATAATGGAATCATGCCACGGAGAGTTAGAGCAAACAAGATTGAGCTATCAACATATGATGAGACTCAAGTTACTAGACATGACCCCTCTTAATAGTACGACAATCCTATACTAGAAATCCGGTCTTCCAATCAAGCACAAAGACCGGTAAAAGAGTAGAAACACATTATTAGCCCTAGCTAGTCATACATTTGCCTTAAGCATCCTCTTGAAGCTTGATGACGCACATCTTCACTTCAAGTCCGGGTCATTGTCTTGATATACATCAACCCATGATGCATCATTCACTTGAACTTTATCAATACATGATTTGATTATCAACATATGATAATCTCCTCTTGGATATGCATCAACTTATGATGCATTCTCTTCTTGATGGCCTTCAGCTCATGAAGTCATCTTCTATCCCGTGTCTTGACTTGACGATTTTCAACATATGAAATCATCCCAAGTCATCCTTATTTGTGGAACATAACCCATTAATCTAACTTATGAAAAATATTAGTCCACAAATCAATTACCATTAATTACCAAAACTTCACCATTAACTCATAATGGAGGGACTAGATTCTACAACCTTCCATTTTTGATAATTCATGATAATCTCGACAAATAGATAGAAAATGATTCGTGATTGCACAACATGTACACAACATTGTATACTCTAGGATTTGATAGGTGGGCCCCACCATCTCTTTTAATTTATTATTTGCTCATTTTGCTAACTAGGATGCTTACATGTAACACCCAAAACCAGCTATTTCTGCCCATGTGGCTACCATGTTGGCGTCACGTCAGAGTAAAACTAGCTTTGGATGGTCTCAGTGGATAGAATAAACAATATTGATACTTGATTGAGATAAAATATCCGGTTTTACAGTTCAAGGTTAAAACTTAGATTATCGTAAGAGTTCAAAGGGGTAAAGTAGACTTATTCCTCTTTCTAAACACCTCTTAAAACATTTCTTGGTTACTTAACTTCCTTTCTGGTAGCTACTTCTACTTAATTACAGCAATACGATTAGCACCGCCTTCCTTCGTTGTATAATTTTATTCAATGTAGATCCTACACTGTTCCTTTTGTAGACTTACAGCAATATGATTAGCACCGCCTTCCTTCGTTTTATAATTTTATTCAATGTAGATCCTACACTATTCCTTTTGTAGACTTCGGTCCAGGAACTATTCAATTTGCCCAACCCGACACCACATCGGGCTATTTAACGGCACATAGTGGTGGACCCAGGAATTTCAACATGGGTATTCAAAATTATAAAATATTGTTCAATTAAAAACATAAAGGTCTATAGTAGCAAAAATTAAAGTACAATTGTTTATATTAGAGATAACATCTTAAATAATATAAAGAAATTCTAAAATAATCAAAAATTAACACGACGATGCTTCATGCCTTGGAAACGAGATGTAATGTCATACAGACAAGCACACAAAAGGAAGGAACTTCAAAGAATGAGTGAAAAATGAACTCAAAAACTAATAGTTTTAACCATGATGATTGGAATTAGAGATGAACTATTTCCCTGAAACTACTAACTGAATCAAAGTTCAAATTGGAATAATTCTACAGTAGAGTTGTACATTCACAACGAGATGCTTTAATCAAGTTAAAAGACAATTCTCTTTATTAGAATTTTGCATTCCCAAGCGGAAGTTCAAAAGTGCTTTTATCGTGAACATACTTTGGTGAACGGTTTCTAACTAAGAAACTTAAGTAGTATGCTAAACAAAACATGGATCAGCCAGTCAGACATCAAAGGGGATCAAATCATCCAAGTGTCCAACACATCAAGCTACATGACAAATTTGATAACACTTACATATTTTCTAAATAATTGATACATAATTCATCAAAATATAATCAACTACTATGTAAAAACTTTAGAATCATTATAGATATCTCACTTCTTTAAGCAAAATACAACTCATGTCTTTATTTAGACACATAATTTTGCTTCAAATCAGAGATCGCTATAGGAAGAGGAGACAGAGGTATTACCAGATTAGTGATATGGAGCCATGACGTCATGGGGGTCACTAGGTCGGGGAGGGTCAACCTGTGCGGCTGCACCGCATTGGCGAGCGACGATGGCAAGGTGACTTGCGTTGCGAAACGGCCACTCCAGTGCTCCTATAAGACCAAAAGCTCCTGCGCCACCAAATGGAAAGAGACAAAGAGGGAGAGACTTCAGTGAGAGAAGAGACTGAGTGAGATCTAGAGTTTCTACCATATGTCATGTGAATCATGATAGTGGCCTAGTGGGGTCTAGGCCAGTGTTTGACGCCAATTTGGGCTTAGGAGAGGGAAATAGACCAAAAGGATCTAGTGATAATTTAGGCTAACTAGGTATGAACAAGACGAATTTAACCTAACTACTAATATACATATGTATTATATCTTATGTATAGTAGATTTTTTGACAAAAAATTTAGATATTCAAATGAATACCTTTGAATTGAGGTAGGAGGACGGCACATGCCACATGGGAACCAAATCAACCAAGAGAACATACGCGCTTCTAGAAGGGGCGCTATAGATATTTTTTGGCACCTGGTGAATCCTAATGCGTCACGACTCACGAGGAATTAGCGAATAAACGAGAAAAGTGGTTAGAGTAGTAATAGGTGGTAATATGTTGAGGTTGTACAGATAAAGTGAGATATGAGAGGAATTGAACTGCCCGAGTCAATTTGTGTCTTTTCTGCACTTGTGGGGTTCGCGCGCCGGGGTGGAGGCCGAGCCGAAGCACCGGGGATGCGGCAGCCGACGGAGACGAGGCGCGGTCGAGGACGAGGTTTCTGGGATTTGAGTCCTCCCACGCTACGAGATGTACCGAGCATCTGTCCCTCAGCGGCGGCGGTTATGGGAGTAGGAGGTGGAGCGGCCGGCCGGGCCTGACGACTCTTGAGCAGTGAGCCGTCGATGGACGTTGGATCGATCAAAATTTTCCTTTTGCGTGTTGAATGTTCAATGTTGGAACCATACAACTTCCGCTTTTGCCTTCTTTTTTAGTTGGATTCCCAGGTAAGAGGGAGTTGTCTATTTTAGTGTTTTATCGTCGCCGTTGTGGGATTCGGGACTTTTCTGCTTGTGTGCTTGAGCCGCGCTTTGAGCCACCGTGTGTGTGTCGATGGAGTTGACAATTTTAGCAGTGGGACCATGTGTCAAGTCGAAGGGATAGTTAATCAGAAAAAAATAGCACTACAAGTACGTGCTGCTGGTACTGGGTTTCCGCCGGTGGGCGGAATCTGGACTCGGCCATCTTGGCCTGCACAGCCACGTCCGCCCGCTCGGCCTAGTTGGCAAGCAATCGACTTCTGCCACTATAAATACCGCCCCATGCCTTGAAGGCTTGAACCAAAGAGACGACCAAGGGAACGCAGGAAATACCGAAGATGAGGCTGGTTCTTGTATTCCTTTTATTGTTCGTCTCTTGCAGTTTATTCCTGCTTCCTCCCAGCAACCCCTTCCCGCTTTGCACCGATCATAGTGAGTCTTGTCCCATCCAACCTCTCCCTCCCACATATCTACATCGCCCAACTTGCTTACTTAAAACTATGTTAGCCGTTTGCAAATTTCAAACTTGATTAATGTATCTGCATGATCTCTCCAACTTATCCTGAAGGGGCGCCTGTGATTCTCAACGGGACTCTGAAATTCTGCTCCAACCATCACGATGGCGATGCGAGCTGCTGCGATGGTGCCGCCGACGCCGTGTTGCAGATGCAGTTCGAGGCGATGGGCGTGAAGCCGGAGGGTGGCGAGTGCGCCGGCATGGTCAAGTCCATCATCTGTGCGGTACGACGATGATATAGGTGCCGCTCAGTTGGGTTGAAATAAGCTGGCATATGTCTGAAATTGCGTTGTAGTTGGTTAAAATTATACTGTAACTGATGGTGACTTATTTGGCGTAACTAAATTTAATAAAATTTAAAATAGAAAAAAACATGTTAGCCCATCACAGACAACGCAAATGAATACAGGAAAAAAGAACCGACAAAAAAGCTCAAAAAAGCTAGAAAAAACAAAATTTATGAATAGTAAAAAATAAGCCAAAAACTAGAAACTAAGCCAAAATAAGCGAGGCCATATACCTTCTTGTACACATTTTATTATGAGTAGTGATCTTGTTTGGAGAGGAGAAAGGAGGCCATTAGAGAGAGAGGCTGAAAGGGGAAGAGATGGAAGGGGACTCGATGCGGTTTGGCTGGGTTCAAAATGGCTTTTTGCTTATTACTTATGTATGGATGAATAATAACTAATTTAAAATTGGTGCGTTTTTTAAGGCGGAGCCTAAAGGTAAATTGTAGTACATATGGTGCTGACTTCATCTGTAGTGGCTAAAATCACATGCGACTCTTTTCCTCTGCGTACTGCCTTTCACGAACAGGCTAGAATTCAAAAACCACAGCTATAAACTGTAGACCAAAATTATTCACCCGCTGCCTAGTGTGTCACTACTCATGATTAGTGAGAAGTTAGCGAGAAATTTGGTTAGGAGAGTTATTAGATGCTAAACTGTATGTAGATATTAGTAAACTGAAATAATTTGAAGGTACGGTCTCGTTTGGCACAGCTCTAACTCCGAGATCTATGCTGGATCTGTAGTTTGTTGACTAAATTAAAGTGATTTAAATATTTTTTATTTAATATATAATATAAATGAAATAAGTCATGTAAATACACTTAACATGCCTGCAGCTCTAGATCCAGGATTTCCTAGAGTTACAGATGACCAGCTCTACCAAATGGGGCCGTAGTAAGAAAGCATGTGACGTTTAGAGACCGTTTACATAATGGGATATAGGGCCTGTTTGGATCGCCTAGAACTAATTATTAGTTCACTAGTTGGTGGACTAAAAATTAGGTGACTAAACTTTAGGTGACTAAAAATTAGTCAAGTGCTGTTTGGATACATGGACTAAAAGGTGGTAACTTTCATGGGCAAAGACATTTATACCCCTATATTTGTTAGTGTGTTGCATGTGGAGTAGTGGAGAAAGGGTAGCGGGGTTTTTTCGTCTTTTGCTGTTTGGTACCACCTTTTAGTCCACAATTAGTCCACATTTGCCAACTAATGAACTAATAGCTAGTTGGGGATGAACTAAAAATTAGTCTAGGTATTAGTTCACCTGTTTGGATGGACTAGACCTAAACTTTAGGTGACTAAAAATTAGTCAAGGGATCCAAACAGGGCCATAATATGTGGGAATAGAATAAGAATTCCCTCAATCTCTTAACCTAGCAGTTGAATTTATCTAACACCGTAGCTTAATCCAATTTCTACCCCTCGTTTCCCACCGTTCAAACGGTCCGGGGTTTTTTTTTATTTTGTTGTTGCTGTGTATGGTGGTTGCGAGCAAACAAAAAAAAAACAGAGTCGTCCAAGTCAATTTATGCCATGCAGCTTTTCTATGCTTTTATGTGCTTTTAGTTGCATAAGGGTATTTTTAATAATAAACTGTATTTCGATATCCATAGACCATCATGTCATGTGCATACAAGAATAGATATAGCCACTTCAATACATTATTTATATATCCTATGACCCACCTTATCAGTGCTACTCAAACTAACTTTAGCTTCTAGTTTCTCGTTTCTCACTTCTTAATTTCTTTTTTAGTTTTTTCTTTATTCCTTTTGTATTATTCATATTAATATAATTTTTTATTTTTAAAATTTAATTACTAAAAAATTAATGGTCGTCACAACATATTTTTAATCGTTAGTAAAAACAGGTTAAAAACCATATCTTATAGGTAGTGATCGGTTGGGCTAAATTATTGTAGCTTATGGCTGACTTTTACTGTAGCTGGCTGAAATTACATTGTAACTGATACTGACTTATTTGATATAATTAAATTTAAAAATAGAAAAAGGTCAGTCCAACACGTGTAACACAAGCAAACGAATACGAAAAAAGAACCAATAAAAAGCTCAAAAATCCAAAAATTAGAAGAAAAAAATAATTTAGAAAAAAATATAAAATAAGCCAGAAACTAAAACCGAAAGAAATGGGGGCATAAAGGCCCTTGAGACGGCACCGTAATATTTTAATTACTAGTTACGTACCCATGCGTTGCAACATAACTCATTGAATATATAGAGAATCGTGCTATAGAAGAAAATTACTCTGATGGTTGGAAAGTAAAGATTGGTAAGAGCAAGTATAATAATGGTCTTATAGCCAAGCTAGTCAGCATTTTTGCTGATGTGGAGGAGAGAAGAGAGGAGAGAGATGAGAGCTTGGCTCTCATGCAAGCAACAAGCTGGGCACGGGAGCCTATGCAGTGGTGGGTCAAGATAATAAATGTATGTGAGGAGGAATAGGAAAGAGAATGTGAGACATGGTACCACATAATAATAAAAAAACCTTTTGTAGACAAATTATTGTATAACTTGGCTCTTATAACTTGACTTATAGCCAAACACTTGGCTCCATTATTGGACTTGCTCTAAGAAGTTAAGGGCATCACCAATGGTCTGAGTCAGCTAGCTATATGTATGTACACATCAGCATATATCCTATGTGGAGGAAAGAGAGTATGCAAAAAATCGAGAGCCACTCTTCCCAAGACTAGTCTATAACGCAAAATGAGGCAGCATCTATAAATGATAGTCCTTTTCTGTGTATGTATGTAAGCATCAAATAGCTAGATTGCTAGCTTTTAGTGTGTACTATATAAATGATGTTGAAGTCTTCTAGTTAGTTGCTAGGTAGAATCATTGGAGATACCCTAAGAGAATAAAACAGTTAGAGGAGAATGAACTACAATCACCAACTCATTCTATTATAGGAATGGTAATGATTTCTCTCCGTCTCATCACTGGCCAAAGCGCCGCCTCCCTTCCCTCCCCACCGGCCAATCGCTCCACCGCGTGTCCTCCGCAATTGAGCGTCGCCTGCCCTGTCCTCCGCCGTCGTCACGGAGCGCCGCCTCTTCCATCCCCCCTTCCTCCGCTGTCCCCGAGCCCAAGGTGATTGGATCTGAGCCGGAGGTGGGTGCACGGTGGCCTAGATCGGGAAACCACGGCGGCGAGTCCCAGATCTAGAAACCGCAACTATGTGGTAGCTTGGGCTTCGTCGACGACGTTGGCGTCGCCGTCCGGGAGCGACGGCCTCGGCTCCGGTGCACTGCGACGGCGCAAGCTCGGCTTGGGCATCGTCGACGGCGTCCTAGAGCGGCGCCTTCGACTCTGGTGCACTGTGACGGCGCGAGCGAGGAGCGTCGGCGGCGTCATCCCGGAGCTGCGTCGGCGGCTTGGGCATCGTGGACGGCTTTGGCGTCCTAGAGCGACGGCCTCGACTCCGATGCGTGGCGACGGTGCGAGTGAGGAGCGGCGACTTGGGCGTCGTCGACGGCGTTGGAATCGGCGTCCTGGAGCGGCAGCATGAACACCGGCTCTCAGTAACAAGTATTGGAGCGCCCTAAGGCGGGCAAAGTAGTCATATATTGTCCGTTCGCAAACCACAGGCCAAAATGGCCGGGTTCGTGCGGAGTTCGCGGGGGGAGGCCGAGCCGAAGCGCTGGGGATGTGGGCGGGCGGCTGAGGCGACCGACGGAAATGGGGCGGTAGAGGAGGAGGTCTCCGGTGGTCCATCCCGTTCTCTTTCCGCTGGGTTTTCAAGGTCAAGTACTATTTCTCCCCTTCTGCGGCATCTGCATCTGCTGATCATTTGTGCCTTCACCTGAAGTCCAGCGACGCGCGGTTACCTTATTGGGGTTGGGGTAGGAGGTAGAGCGCCGAGGTGGGGTTGACGACCGCGACGGTGGAGGCAGCGGCTGGCGGTAGGAATGTATAAACATTGAAAGTGCATGATGCAATGTGAAAGTCGCGTAGGAATTCGGACCGATCAAAATTTTCCTTTTGCGTGTTGAATCTTGGAACCTTACAAGATTTCGTTTTGCTTGTTGCCTAGCTACTCTCGCTCTATGAAAGTGCATGATGCAATGTTTATCTGCAGTGCTTGTCTTTTTCTTGTCAACACCAGCTCAATTTTAGGATTTTTCTATTGGAGACTACTAAATTTTAATGTATCATTTGTACATGCATTGTTTATCTGCAGTGCTTCTCTCTTTTTTTCCTATTAGTTCTCTCAACTGCTATTGGAACTCCTTTTGAAATTTTAGCGGTAAGTATACTGCAATCTTGGTAATAGTCTATCCATGAAATTTTTTATTCACTGTGTGATGTGCTACATGTAAGGTAAGCGAGGTAGCAGGCTATTTGCTTCTACAACATATTTTAGGATTGCCTACTACTATGTATTAGCGTGACATTCTTAGCTAGTCCTAGATAGGTGATTCATACTAGGAAGCATACTGCTCTAAATATCTAACATGCAGGAGTTTAGGCATAGAACTTGAGTTACCTCAACAAACACGTGGAATTACGTATTTCCAGAACAGGCAAAACGCTTGTGATGTTACATATGCTTTTGGATTTACACTTTTAGTCTTTGCTGCTCAAGTAATCTCTAGTATTGCATTACAATGAACTTTTTGAAGAAGACATTACAATGAACTATGTTGAAAAAGAAGACCAGCTAGTAAACATTGAAACATATCGCTTACACTGTTTCTCTTTCTACTTTTCAGAAATGTAATCCATTCTCGGCTGAGCTATTCAACATTGGGTCCACGGCACGGGTAGTTCCCTTCTTGTGCAATGCCTCTGCAGGGAGTTCTGCTCAATCCGAGGACCCCATTAAACCTACAGAGGACTATTGCAAGCAAATTTGGAAATATTGCAAAAAGACGCCAATATGGAACTCTCCTTTCCAATCTTTTGTGCTAGAAAATGCAGGGCTTACTAGTTCATCATCCATGCTTACTGACCTTTGGCAATCGGAAAAGGAATTCTGTGCATCATTTTCTGGCACACCTGACGATCAGTCAGTGTGCTTTAACGGACATGGAGTTTCTTTCAACACTATACAGCCGTCAACCTCTCCTAGGTGGATGTGCCTTGAGAAGATTGGTAATGGATCCTACAATAACATGGCTCCTCACCCTGATGGGTCCAACAAAATCTTCTTATCAAGCCAAGATGGGAAGATATGGTTGGTTACTGTTCCTGAACAAGGAATGGGAGCAAGCCTGCAGCTTGATGGGACAAGCCTATTTCTTGATCTCACCAATGAGGATTATTTGAATTCAGAGCCTGGACTCGTGGGCATAGCATTCCATCCAGAGTTTGAGAACAATGGGCGCTACTTTGTTTCTTATATTTGTGATAGGACTAAGTCTCCTAGTTGTGCTGGTAAGTGTTCGTGTGACTGTAATGTAGGGTGTGATCCTACGAAGCTCAGGTCTGATGATGGTACAAAACCTTGCCAGTACCAACTAGTTGTCTCAGAGTATTCTGCAAACGATTCCTCATTGGACAATTCTGAGGTATGCCTTTTGTGAATATCATTGTATTTCCTGCCATGCATCTATCCCCAAATTGAACACTCTGCTTTCCGCACTCTATTTCTTTATCAGGGAACATACGCCGATCCATCTGAAGTTAGACGGATTTTTACCATGGGATTGCCGTATGCATCAAACCATGGTGGTCAAATACTGTTTGGACCTACTGACGGATACTTATACCTGGTGACGAGCAATGGTGGGAAGAAAGGGGATAGTTTCAATTTCTCTCTGAATAGAAAATCACTGTTGGGAAAAATCTTGAGACTTGACATTGATGAACTAACAAGTAAGTTCTTTGTTTACTTCTTCATAGTTCTTTCTTGTTTCAATTGATTGTTATTGCTTCAGAAAGTAAGTGTGTAGTTATCTTGATAAAATTTACGGTGTTGTTACTGTTATGAATAGCGCTTGTATTCGTCATGAAGCCAATAGGCTAGTATATATACACGTACATGTGTAGCATATATGTAGATAACCCCTTATACAACGGGGAAAATACACAGGTATAATACACATCTAACAATTACTTCCGTAGTGTTGTCTAAGGCTTGTTTGTAGGCTTCTTAAATCTTAATGGTACTGTTAGTCTCAAAAAGAGAAGAGTACACTTAGCTTTTTGGCCAACCAATTAGGGTATTGATGCATCATTCCTGTTCAAAGAACAGAATGTAATTAGTGAAACTCACTATGGATTTGTTGTTTCGCTAAGTGCTCTTCCTTTTCCTTACAAGTTGAATCAACAGCATATCCCCCCACAACCCATGATGAATGTAATAAATCTCACAGCCACACTAACCAACTACTTGCCACAATGGCTCCAGGAATGCCTAATTTTGAGTTTTTGACCTGTAGATATACTCATGTCTGGCTTCAGTTAGCAGTGCAAGTACCTTTTCTCTCAAATTATATTTTTATATTGTATGGAAACTCTCTAACTAGCCGAAGGAAACAATTAGAAGATGTAAAACATGACCATGTGACAAGATGGTTGAAGTTATTATTACATTATGAAGATCATGACATTTTGCGCTGCAGCTTTATACAATGTCTTAATGATGCCATATAGCAGTGCAAAACTGTGCATTGCAAAATGGGGATTGCAATGTACAAAAAATTTTTAGTTAGGAAAAGCGTATGAACCTTTACTTCATGTATTTTTACTTCTCTTGCCCGCTTGTAGGGTGAGAAGTAGGTGGAGAAAGTGTTTATAAACTGCATAACAGAAAAGCGTTTGTGCCATCTTTACTCAAACTTTTTTGTTCTTTCCAGGGCTGAGTAATAGCTCTTACCAAGACTTATGGGGCAACTATTCCATTCCAAATGACAATCCTTATGCTAAAGATAGCAACGTACAACCAGAGATTTGGGCCTTGGGTCTTAGAAACCCCTCGAGATGCAGTTTTGATTCAAAGAAGCCTTTCTACTTCTACTGTGCAGACAATGGCGAGGTATTGTGAACACAGCAATTATCAAGTTTTATTTTGAATAGAACAGATTCAGTAGGTAGAATGCCACTTATGAAAATTACAGAATTGCTCATAGAATCTCTCTATTTTACAAAATTTCATTTGCAGCAAAATGGAAGCAAATGACTTAAGAATAGGAAATTTGCCTTCTCTGTCTTATTCTTATCTCCTACCTCTTATTCCAGTTTGGCAACATGACTTAGAGATACAATTGCAAGTTTGGGCCCTCTTCCTGTACCTGTACACCTAATGATTTCTCCTCCTTTCTCTAACACTTTAATATCCACATATGCTTGAAAAGTACAAAGTAATAGATTTGATATCAAAGGGTGGAAACTATGGACTGGGTGCATATAAGGACCTTCATGTCAGTGAGGACATCGCATCTGCATCTATAGTTGGTGGTTATGTCTACCGAGGGTCTGTTGATCCCGGCTTGTATGGAAGGTATTGCCGATGTCTTTTACTTAATTATTTTTTCTCTGAAACATAAACTTTGTTTACTCATGCACCTTTTTTTGTATTGCATCTACCTGCTACTTTGTGGTATCAGGTACCTGTATTTTGATGTGTACGCCTCTGCCATGGGGATTGGCACCGAGATCCCCCCTAGCAGTGGGAAGTACACCTTCACTACCATCCCCTTCAAATGCTCCAAGAAGACTCCCATACCCTGCGATGACTCAGCCAACAGCCCTCTAGGTGGGATATCTTCCTCTGGCGAGGACAACAACAAGGACATCTTTCTCCTAGTGAGCAAAGGTGTCTACCGGGTTGTTCAGCCAAGCTTTTGCACAACGGAACCCATTCCATATCCTGCAATGTACAATGGAACAATGATCTCTAACAATAGGAAACCCTCAAAGTGGACATTGCCGCTGAAGATCATGGTACCGGGTTTGGTTACAGTTGCTGGATTGCTCGGAGCGGCAGCTTGGAGTTGTTACTGCCGTTGTTTTGGGAATAACATCTCTTGCTTCTGTTGCTTCAATCGGGGCAACGCCAACGTGGAGATAAACAATAATGAAGCGCTCGAGGAAGATCCACTGCCAAACTTGCCAGACCCAACTCCACCAAAACCGTGTGATATCGAGTTGACGGGTATTATATGTAACTAGCTCCATCATTAGTGGCATATGCTCGTACCAGGTTTCGGTGTATGTACGCCTGTTGATACTCTGGCGTGTTTGCAGTTTGCGTTGAGATTGAACATTCTACATGTTGAAATTTTTACAAAGTTATGCAATTCATATGACAACAGTGTTGCATGATATGTTTGATTCTCTTGGAACATTTTCAGTGTTTTTAGCAGAATATCAAAGAATCTTAATTTGTACTGCTTCAGAACCAATCAGTTTTAATTTCAACTGCATCGTTCTGTTTCCATGTGGAAGCTAGTTCTAAGGTTGGCAAATCAGTTCTACTTCTCACCTTGAATGTTCACATTTTTGTTTAGTCATGCTTTGCTGTTAAGCATTGTTTTTTCACTTGCTGTTAGAAACACGTATCTGGGATGTATTATCTGTTACTCTCTTTGTTTCATAATATTAGTCCGACGAGCATACCAGAGAGACATTATTTAAGTAATATTTAATAAAATTGAATTGTGTTTGTTCCTATTAGATAAATTAGCACTATATGCATCTAACAGAAGCAAGTATGATCTAATTTCATCAATTATTACTTAAATTTTATGCCTTCTAGGGATGCGCATCCATGGGCGGAGTCAAGGGGGTACTTGGTATATACCGACACTCCTAAAATTTTTGCAAATTGTCTATATACTCTTCCTTGCTATTCTTTTCAATTTAATTTAGATTTTATTGTAATTTAATGATGCTTGTGGGAAATAGATACAAATTATATTCTATGCCCTTCATTTAGATTTTTTAGACAGCCTAACACTTATTTTTCTCTGCCTATATAGCACCATGTGAATATCTTGAAATTGCATTATTTTATTTTTGATTACAAGAAAGACACACACGCATACACACCACCACACACACATGCGAGTGCGCTTTCTTAGCGCATGTATAGAAAGAGGTAGATTAGAATAGATCCCCGACCTCACAAAATTCCTATTGAAGCGTCAGATTTAAACCACGGTAGGTTTGATTCATACACACAATCTATCATGCCACCAAGAGATGGTTCACGTGCTTTATTTTATTTTGCTATTAGGAACTTATTTAGTTTCTAACTAAAAAAATCAAGTGTCTGATACTCTATTTGTTTGAGTCATCGCAAGCATCACTATGAGTGCAATGATTCAAAACTAATATTGGGTGTCTTATATGAGTTATTTTACTAACAAATTTTGAAGCCATATGCGACTTTAATGTCACATCAATACTGTCATACTAAGTATAGATATACTAAAAATTATACATGTTTTTTGAGTGGTAGGGTATACGAACTGCTATGCGGGTTATATAGTGTACTAATAAAAATTTATTTGTATTTGCTATCATTGTCACACCATAAATTAAGTTTATTTTCACAACTAAGTGTGTAAAGTAGCTAATTAATTGGGAAGAAAATCCAACTAATTAATAACGTTAAAGTATCACATGAATACAATATTCACTGTGCATGGTTTGCCAAACACTAATATTTTATTACTCCATCCATTCCTTTTTAAGTGACTTTTTTTTATTTTTCATAGTCTATGAGAGGTGACTTTGACCGTTATTATTTGTAACTTTGTCTTATTATATACTAATAAAATTATAAATTAATTTTAACAGCAAATATAATGATATAATTTTATGTAGTTAATCTTAATAGTTTTAAAAATATTAGAGGTCAAACTTTGACGACATAGATTCTGGAACGGAACGTCACTTAAAAAGAACTGAGTGAGTTGTCAGCAATCACTTAATTTATGTTTGTGCATCAATAGTGTACTGCAACATAAATTTTCTAGCTCCGGTACTGTGCGCGTCGAACTAATGCTGTAAAACGGAGGTAGTAGTACGGATGCAAATGGATGGCATACAGACGGATAATATCTCTATCATTTTTATTTTTATGTTTTTCTCAGATGTGAATACGAATACGGATACCTCGGATACGAATACAAATAGGAATAATATCGAATACAGATATGGAGCGAATACGAATCGAAACGAATACGGTCATGAATATTTATCGGAACATGAAAAATCCCTTAAACTATACATTCGAAATCAATGAAGACACATAAATAGTTTATCTTGTCAAAACATTCATGAAATCTAAACAAGCATAAGTATTTTTATCCACAATAGTCATACCGTTGTACAGATTTTAAATCTTCAAGTGGCAGTTAATTTTTTCTAAAGTCCTAAATAATTCTTAATGGATTTCTACCATTTACATATGACTAATAAATTAATTAAGTATTTAAATTTGCATCAAAATGATTGAAATGGGAGTACATCAATTTAATCGGTACAAATTTTAATCCACCGACAATATTAAATTTATTCTTTAATAAGCATAAATATTTGCTAGTGGTGTTTGTAATTTAATATGACTAAAGAACCTAATGCCTAATGGTAACAGAGGCTTATGGCTTGGTTGGGCTAGTGGGCTGGTGGCAGGAGAGATGAGAGAGGCTAACTTGGGCTAGGCAATGTTGGGCGGAAATCCCAAATATCTGTTTTCGTATTATTCGGATAATCCGTATTCGTATCCGTTTTCGCCGGATATCGGGCCTCATCGTATTCGTATCAGTATCCGACAAAAAAATCCGTATTCGTATCCGATTCGAGAATTATCCGAAGAAAATCCGATCCGACACAATCTGTATCCGTTTTCATCCGGATCGGTTGGAAACTATCTAATCCGTTTTCACCCCTAGGTAGTAGATGGTATAATATTATTTAAATAATTAATTTTTTTTATTTTGAATTACAATATTTCACCTGTTTTTGTTTTGTTTGCATTTTTTTACCATATGTCACCCAATGGTTTGGCGATTTGGGCTAGTCATCCAACCGTTGGGCGCCACCTGGCTACATCGCCAAATCGTTGGATGACTGGTCCTTGTCACCCAATGGCTGGCAACATTACCCTAGTCGCCCAACGGTTGGGCGACAAGCTCCTAGTCGCCCAACCGTTCGGCGACTAGGGGTATAACCCCTCGAGCGCGTGGCCAGTCGAGTGCAGGCACTCTTATTTCGCATTTTGGCCGAGAGAGAGGAAGGGGAGAAGAGAAAATAGAGGAGAGGAGAAGAGGAGAAGAAGAGAGGAGAGGAGGGAGAAGGGGAGGAGGAGGAGGAGAGGAAGGGGAAGAGAAGAGGAGACATCTACGCATCGACGATGGTGACGATTAGAACAGCAAGCATCGATTTAAAATAGTACGCGACAATTTAAGATTACGCGTAGTGATTAAAATTTTACGCGATGATTTAAATAGCATTTGAGTTATAAAAATCCACAAATGACTAAAATAAAATTCAGGGATCTCACAGGGATACCTTAGTATAAATTATTTAATTATTATTTAAGATTTACTTTCTATTATATCTGTAAGTAAATCGTCATGCATGTACTAATTACGGGAAAAGAATCAGTACCAAGAGGGAAGAATTTAGTCAAGTGACCTTGAGACCTAAAATTATGTAGAGAGGTAGATAAATTAAGCGTGTACTAGGAATGATTTGAAGAATTTTTGGAGCTACGATATTAATAATTAAACAGTAATTGTGTTGTAATTGCTAACTTCAAATTGATTTGCAGATATAACTCGTGACCTTGGTGGTTCGGATTGGCCTTTCCACTTCTGGACCAACACATTGATGCGCAGCAGCACGCAAGCCGTTGTGTCCCGCATCCTGAGGGCGGGGACAAGGCAACCCAATTGGAGGTCATCCATACGCGGGCACCTCGATGGATTTGGAGACTGGACCCACGCTAGAGAGACATATTTTTCTAGAAATTATGGCACATTTTTTCACGATATTTCCACTACGTACTGACTTCTTCGTGCTTTGCAAGTTAAGCGATGCCAGCTTTCTATCTCTTGCACGGATGGTGGAAGCTACTGACGAGGACGACGCTCCGGTCGAGGAGGCCGGGGAGGTCAAGGCCGGCCTAGAGTGGTCATGACGGTTCCCGTTCGATTGGTCATTACTAACAGCTCTGCTGGATCGGTGGCAGCTCGAGATACACACCTTCCACCTCCCATTCGAGGAGATGGCCCCACTCGCAGACATCGCGATGTCGCTCGATCGCTTATCGCAGAGAGGTCGCCTCCCGGAGGATGCGCCTAGCAAATGGCACACCGACCTGTTGGGCAGGTTTGATGGGGTTCTTCCAGCCAAGGCCGCACTAGTGTACCGCATCTTCCTGGCACGACAGAAGCATGGCCCACCCATGCGGTGGCTTTCACAGCTTCGCGTATGTATGCTATCTATTTTTCCTATTTAGCGATGTACTATCTGCGCCATATGATGGGCTTACTAATTTTTTGTTTGTAACCCGGACGCCAACAAGTACCAGGTGTCGTGGCACCTCGAGGCGCATTTGCTGCGGATCGTCGGGTGGCATGCTTACCAACAACCACGGTGACTCCGTTGACGCCCGCCTCGTGCAGTATGCGAGGGCCATCACCGACGGAGAGGAGGTGCACGTCATCTGGGGATCAGCCGCACTTGCTACGACATACTGGCCACGTGCTTACCCTCGGGCATCGCCACCACCGCCATCGAGCTAGGCCAGAGGGTTAGCATGGGCACGTGCCTGCACACCGACGCTGTTGTTATCTGTGGACCCCTACCTAGCATCGGCAAGGTAGCACACATTGTTTGGTCAGGGTGGGTACAGCAGGTACGACAGTTGGCTATACACTATGGTCCACGTCGAAGGTACGTTTCGTCTCTTAAGATTTTTTAATGTCGATATATTGCAGGAATAAACAATACATGTTTTGCAAGTACGATGCACTGAGGAGTTCACCTATCCCCCACGAGGATCTCCTGGGGACGTGGGGAAGTCACCCACGTCGCCCAGGAGATCCTCGTGGAGGACCCAACGAGGTCCTTTCTGGTTGTAGCTTATCAATGCCTCGGTTCCCACGCAACCACAAGTGGAGTCAACCCTCGAGGCGTTGGGAGCATGGGTCAATAGGCCTCCTGACCGCCTCACCTTGTAGGGGCATCGACATCCCGTGCTGAGGAAGTCCAAACGGGGCCGTACGAGTGGCCACCAACCGGTGGTGGGACGTGGCGCGGCAGAGGAGGTGCATGTGGTGTAACCGGTGGTGAGTAGTGGGTCTTCTTTCTGCTATGTGTACTTTTTTGGTTGTGTACGTATTTTGCTTTATCTTCCTCCGTGTATGAATTCTTTATTGCATAATATCACTTACCTTCCTTCTACCCCAATCGTCCTCACAAAATTCTTCAAAAATTTATTGCACTAAAATAACGTATGACGATTGCAAAATGTTATTACGAGTCTAATAGATTTTGTACCATTCATAATCTATGAAACCACAAATAGATCAATCGACATTGTCTACCATTTTATTTAAAAAATAACTTACAAACAAGATTTGTTAAATATATTACCTACAAAAATTATTATTTACTTCCCCACAATTATTTTCATCAGATTAATACAATAGTTATATTATTATTATATTTTAAATTGTCCAACCGTTGGACGACTTGGACTAGTCGCTCAATCACGTCGGGCGACTAGAGTCTTGTTACCCAACCGTTAGGTGACAGGGAGTAGTCGTCGAACGGTTGGGCAATTTGGCCAGGTGTCGCTCAATGGTTAGACGACTAGCTTAAGTCGTCCAACCGTTAGATGACGTGTGGTCAAAAATACAAAAAATATGTATAATATTGTAATTTAGAATAAAAAATTAATTATTTTAAAAAAATCGTAGATGGTAAGCTGCGTCGTCTGGAATCTATGCAGCCTATGCGTGAAAGATGAAATGACTGATTAATAGCAGAAACGAGCAAGAAAAGCCCTGTAACAACGTGGAGATGTTGTGGCGCAATTCAATATGCCTTGCACGTCAGTTCACAACCGGATATCGCAGAAGTAAACCACTTTTCAGGGTGCAAGTTTCTGCCCTTCCAACCGCCCAAGTGCCTTCCAAAAAAGGAAGAAAGAGAGAGAAAATGGGGGAAAAGCAAAGCACAAGAGCAGAAATGCAGCAAATGCTAGACCATTCTTAATTTACCTTGTTGGCATTTGGCAAGCAGCCCTATCTTACAGTTTTTATTTTTATCCTAATAATTAGTTGCGAGTAGTTCCGGCCATATTTGACTGGTTTGAGTGATCCATGGTGTCACATTTGATATTTTCAAGCTGTTGCATCGTCTAGGTGATGTGATGGAAAATCCGTGTCAACGGCGTGATCAACTTGCTTCTTCCCTAGTCTATGGCGACTAAGGAGCGGCAGCGGCGGTGTCCCCAGGAGCTTCTGCCATGCGAGTACCCGTTGCAACCTCCGACGCGCAGATCCGACACCACTTTGTCTTCACCAGCCCACACTGTCCACCTATCTCTCTCACTTGTGAAGGAGTCGAGCGAAGCCGCGCCGTGGCCACCCGCTCCGTCGTGACCTTCGAACTCAAGACGTCAGTCCGAGTGAGCTAATGTCAAAACCGTCCACGACACATCGTATTTCACCACCACCTACCTCATGTCCCAAAATTAGTTTGAGTTTCGTGTCCACGGAGGCTCGTAATCTAAATTCTTCTTCCCCGGTGCCATCGAGCTTATCTGCCATGGTTCGTCGCGAATGTTAAGACTTCATCTGTTTCCTTCGTACACAAGCATAAACTCCTTCCATATCTTTTGACATGCAAAGTTTTGCCTCTCACCCACCATAGCATCGTAACCTCCATAACCTGACCACCGCCGCTGCCCATCTCAATCGCCAGCCTAGCACAACGCATCTCACCCTAAAGCACCAAAACCATAAGGTTCCTCACGTCATAGGCATTCCATTTCTTCCTCACCCGTGTCTCATGAGCACCCTGTCGCCGGCACCGCGCCTAGCCCACCGCCATCTGTAGCTCCCCTCGCTCTCTCTCTCTCTCTCTCTCTCTCTCTCTCTCTCTCTCTCTCAGAAGTGCAACTGAGGAAGGAGATAGGGCCTGACTCGTGGACCCCAAGGGACTATGTGTAGTTACTCAATTTTATTTCCTTTTGCTGATTAGGATGGCTCTGGATGCCACCTAAGCCAGTATAAGTGATGTGACCGTTAACAAGATAAAACTACTAAGCTGAACGGATTCAAAGGTGTACGGGTAAAAATTATAATGTTTCAGAGTTGGAGATTGAAATTTGAACTCAGAATATAGTTCATGATTGCAAATAGACCTTTTTTTTTAATAAATTAGACCAACTGCAACTGACCTTACTTAGCAGACTAAACAAATATACTGAACCACACGTATTAACAGTGTGCATGTAAAAGTACGGTATAGATCAAAGTGACTGCTCATAGATCATGTTAGTATCAAAAGAATAGTACCGGACCGGTCCATTCTGTCGGACCGTGCCCGGTGACAAAGGGGTGAATATGAGTCACTAAAAATTTTCTCAAAGTATTTTAAAAAGATTTTCTCTCTAATATATATGAGAATTCACAAAAATTAGTTCAAAACACACAACAGAAACCAACACAAAAAGATAAAGCCAACACAGGCTGCCGGAAAGACTTTTGGATTATCCAACTCGGATGATCCGGGTCAACGAAATCAGATCCAGGTGCTTGCGCAGACGTGGCTTTCTTTTGCAGTTTTATTTTTTTTGCTGTTTTGAGTGGCGGTGAATCCGGATCGGTTACGCGTGACTAATCCGCTTTGATACGAGTTATGGAGAACGTGCAGCGCCTTGATCACGCGTCCGATTTTTCTATAAATCCGAGTCGCGCCTCCATACGGCATAAGCGAAAATCAATCTAGGTTTTGCCTCTCTATTGTGCTGCGCCGTCCCGTAGTCTACTCCGCCCCGTCCGCGGCGTGCACCGCGTTCGGGAGAGCAAGTCGCGAACCGCCGCCAAGTCCCGCACCGGAGAGGGCGAATAAGATTTTGGGAAGCGCTCGCGCGCGATCGCTGCTGTAGCTCGCTCGCCTTCCTCGCCGTTCGGCTTCGGCGAGTCGTCATCGACTTCGTGTCATCCACGCCGTGCCTGCAGCATCAACATCGATAAACCAATCAAAACAGAATCGTCGGTACGTAACAGTCATGTTCTCCGTATTAGATCTATTCATGTATAGTTTCCTGGTTTACATGTCTAGATCTTTTATACCTGTGATGGTTCTGTTATTTTACGTGCATGATGTCATGATTCATTTATGGAATAAATTGAACCTACATGTGCTTATATTTTCAACAATCCAAAAACCTTATTGTAGGCACTGTGGTTTTACTATGGCTGGATTTGCCGATGCACTGAGGCCGGATAAATTCTCCGGTGTGCACTTTAAGAGATGGCAGATCAAGGTCACTCTGTGGCTTACTGCTATGAATGTATTCTGGGTTAGTAATGGCAAGCCTGAAGGTGTTCTTGATGCTGAAAAGCAGAAAGAATTCGAGACTGCCACTACTCTCTTTGTTGGATGCATTCTTAGTGTTCTTGCTGACCGTCTGTGCGAGGTGTATATGCACATGACAGACGCGAAGGAGTTATGGGATGCACTGAATTCCAAATACGGTGCTACTGATGTCAGCAATGACATGTATGTCATGGAGCAATTTCATGACTACAAGATGGTTGACAACCGTTCTGTAGTAGATCAAGCTCATGAGATACAGGCCATTGCCAAGGAACTCGAACTCCTGAAGTGTGCCTTACCCGACAAGTTTATGGCTGGATGTATTATTGTGAAATTACCTTCTTCATGGAGGAATTTCGAACAAAGACTCAAACACAAGAGACAAGAGTACTCTGTTGAGAGTCGATTGGGTCTCTTGAAATTGAGGAGAAAGCTCGGAAAAGGACGCCGTGTCTAAGGGTGATGGAGGGCGCCTAGTGCCAATGTGGTACAGAAACCCTCAAGCAAGAACAAAGGAAAATTTGTCAAAGCCCAACAGACAACCAATTTCAAGAAGAAGAAGAAGAACAACAATCAGGATGATAGAACTTGCTTTGTGTGCGGTGAAGTTGGTCACATGGCCAAGAAGTGCCCACTACGCAAAGGAAAGAAGGCACCTGTAGGACAGACTTCTAAGTCCGTTAACGTGACCATTGGCAAGACCGAGATGAGACGGGTATGGTAATTTACCTCATCGTTTTTCGCTTAGTCAATCTACCAATTGGTGGATTGATACAGAGCTAATGTACATGTGTGTGCTGATATTTCGTTGTTTTCTTCTTATCAGTCGCTCGGGATTCCTCCGTCCTAATGGGGAATGGGTCACATGCTCTGTTCATGGTGTTGGCACATGAGATCTGAAGTTTACTGGGAAAGATCGTGCGGTGAAGAACGTGCAGCATGTCCCTTCTATAAACAAGAATCTCGTTAGTGGCTCCCGTTTATGTAGAGACGGGTTTAAGTTGGTGTTTGAGTCTAATAAAGTAGTCGTGTCTAAGCATGAATATTTTATTGGTAAAGGCTATGAGTGCGGAGGCTTGTTCCGCTTTTCCTTTCAGATTTCTGCAATAAGTCCAGTGAACCATATTTGTGGCAAGTGTGGATGATGAGGCCAACGCTTGGCACTCACGTCTATGTCATATTAATTTTGGCTTAATGTCTCGGCTTTCCAGATGAATTTAATTCCAAATGTTTCCATCAACAAAGGTTCTAAATGCCATAGTTGTGTGCAATCAAAGCAACCTCGTAAGCCTCACAAGGCCGCCGAGGAGAGAAACTTGGCACCACTAGAACTCCTGCATTCAGATCTTTCTGAGATGAATGGCGTGTTGACAAAGGGTGAAAAACGATATTTCATGGCATTGATTGATGATGCAATTAGGTTCTGTTATGTGTATTTATTGAAAACGAAAGATGAGGCTTTAGACTATTTTAAAATCTATAAGGCAGAAGTTGAAAATCAATTAAACAGAAAGATAAAAAGACTTAGGTCAGATCGTGGTGGAGAGTATTTCTCAAACGAATTTGACTTATTGTGTGAGAAACATGGCATTATACATGAGAGGACGCCTCCTTATTCTCCCGAGTCAAATGGGATTGCCGAAAGGAAAAACCACACGTTGACTGACTTGGTGAATGCCATGTTAGACACTGCGGGCTTACCTAAGGCATGGTGGGGGGAGGCTCTGCTAACCTCTAATCATGTATTAAATAGAGTTCCTAACAGAAATAAGGACAAAACACCATACGAGGTATGGATTGGGAGAAAACCATCACTTTCTTACTTGTGTACATGGGGGTGCTTGGCGAAAGTCAATGTGCCAATAACTAAGAAACGCAAGCTTGGACCCAAAACTGTGGACTGTGTCTTTCTGGGATATGCTAATCATAGCATTGCATATAGATTTTTGATAGTTAAAACTGAGGTACCTGACATGCACGTTGGTACAATTATGGAGTCTCGAGATGCAACGTTCTTTGAGAATATCTTTCCTATGAAAGATACACATAACACTACTAGTCAATCTTCTGAAATAATTCCCAGTTCAATCACACCACCTGAATCTTTTGAACATACACATGAACTTGTCAATGAGGAGGATGACAATGAAGCTCCTAGAAGGAGCAAGAGACAAAGGATAACCAAATCCTTTGGTGATGATTTCACTGTACCTTGTGGATGACACTCCCAAATCTATTTCGAAGCATACGCATCCCCTGATGCAGACTACTGGAAGGAGGTTGTCCATAGTGAAATGGATTCCATTATCGCTAATGGAACCTGGGAGTTGACAGACAGACCTTATGGGTGCAAACCTGTAGGGTGCAAGTGGGTGTTCAAAAAGAAACTTAGGCCTGATGGTACTATTGAAAAATACAAGGCTCGGCTTGTTGCCAAGGGCTATACTCAGAAGAAGGCGAAGATTTCTTTGACACTTACTCACCGTTGCTAGACTCGACCACAATTCGAGTACTACTCGCTTTGGTCGCCTCACATGGTCTTCTCGTTCATCAAATGGACGTTAAGACAGCTTTTCTCAATGGAGAGCTGGATGAGGAAATCTACATGAAACAGCCTGATGGATTTGTAGTAGAAGGTCAAGAAGGCAAGGTGTTAAAACTGTTGAAATCTTTGTATGGTCTGAAACAAGCCCCTAAGCAGTGGCATGAGAAGTTCGATAGAACACTGACATCTGCAGGCTTTGCTGTCAATGAGGTAGATAAATGTGTATACTATCGCTATGGTGGGGGTGAGGGAGTTATTCTATGCTTGTATGTGGATGACATCTTGATTTTTGGGACAAACATCAATGTGATAAATGAGGTCAAATTATTCTTGTCTCAAAATTTTGATATGAAAGATCTGGGAGTGGCTGATGTTATTCTAAACATTAAATTGGTTAGAGGTGAGGATGGTATTACACTATTGCAATCTCATTATGTGGAGAAGGTCTTGAGCCGTTTTGGCTATTCTGAAAGTAAGCCTTCTCCAACACCTTATGATCCTAGCGTGTTACTTCGTAAGAATAAGAAAATTGTTAGGAATCAGTTGGAATACTCTCAGATAATTGGCTCACTTATGTATCTAGCTAGTGCAACAAGGCCAGACATCTCCTTTGCTGTGAGCAAGTTGAGCCGGTTTACATCTAACCTAGGAGATGATCACTGGAAGGCGCTTGAACGAGTATTGCGCTATCTGAAAGGTACCTCGAACTTTGGACTTCACTATACTGGGTACCCGTCAGTGCTGGAGGGTTATAGTGATTCCAACTGGATCTCGGATGCTGATGAGATCAAAGCAACTAGTGGATATGTTTTCACTATTGGTGGTGGTGCTGTTTCATGGAGGTCTTGCAAACAGACCATTTTGACGAGGTCAACCATGGAAGCAGAGCTTGCGGCACTAGACACCGCCATCGTTGAGGCGAATGGCTACGGATCTATTGATGGATCGCCTACGCGGAAAAGCGATGCGCTATTCTTATGAATCGTGATAATCAAACCGTTATCGCTAAGGTGAACAGCTTCTAAGGATAATATGAAATCGTCTAGGCATGTCAAGAGACGATTGAAGTCTGTCAGAAAATGAGAAACTCGGAGTTATAACCTTGGATTACATCCAAACAAATAGAAACTCGCAGATCCTTTACAAAGGGACTATCACGAATGTGATAGATAGTGCATCGAAGGAGATGGGTATGAGACCCATGTGAGTTATCTATGGTAGTAACTCAACCTATGTGATCGGAGATCCCGTGAATTAGGATATGGGAAAAACAAGCCATTAGTTAACTGGAGGAGAGTAATTTCAACCTCTCTATGTGAAGATGCAATACTCTCGAAACGCAAGGCAAGTTGGTTAAGGTCTTAATGTGTTCCTTTGGCTTTCAAAAGCGAAGACGTTATCTGCGAACGTTCTTAAAAGAACACACCTATATGAGCCCGATCATTAGTCGCAGCTCTATGGAGATCTTGGGAAAATCTCCTACTAAGCTCATGAAGAGACCAAGGAGTATGACTTATACGCCCAATCGAGGGTAGCCTATCGCGCCTAGTATCGCTTAAGTCTTTAAGTGAAGCTTGCTTGCACCAAACTTGCAATTCAAGACGTAGTCCATTGTTCAAGTTGTGAGTAAGTGTAGCTTGGAGTTCTAGGTGGATGTTCAACCTTAATCGGTCTCCATCAAACACCGATATATAAACAAGACATTGGAATTCAGGCAAATCTCTGGGACTTTGAGATCGGTGGGGATTGTTGAATTATATGTGGGCCAAGCCCATACAATAAGGATAATTCCTAAATTAAATCTCAAAGGCCCACTCATGCAAAGGAGGTTGCATGTGAACTTTAGTTCCACATTGCTAGTTCTAGGAGAGGAAGACCACCTTAAAAGGAATGGTGCACTCCTAGCCACTTGAGGCATGTGTGGGAGAGAACTAGAGGATCACACGCGCGCGCCGCTCGCCTCGCCGCCGGGCGGGCGGGCGGGCGCGGCGACGGCGCCGCGTGAATGGTCCGCCAAAATCAGATCCAGTGCTTGCGCAGACGCGCTTCCTTTTCTAGTTTTATTTTTTGCTGTTTTGAGTGGCGGTGAATCCGGATCGGTTACGCGTGACTAATCCGTTTCGGTTACGAGTTATGGAGAATGTGCAGACGTCTTGATCACGCGTCCTGACTCTTCTATAAATACCGAGTCGCCGCCTCCATACAAAGATAAGCGAAAATTAATCTAGGGTTTTGCCTCCTCCATTGTGTTGCGCCGTCCCACGTAGTCTACTCCGCCCCGTCCGCCGCGTGCACCGCTGCTCGGGAGAGCAGGTCTCCGAACCGCCGCCTTCAAAGTCTTGCACCGAGAGGGCGAATAAGGTTTTGGAAGCGCTCTGCGATCGCTTGCTATAGCTCGCTCGCCTTCCTCGCTCGCTCAGCTTCGCGAGTCGTCATCGACTTCGTGTCATCCACGCCGTGCCTGCAGCATCAACATCAGTAAACCAATCAGAACAAAATCGTCGGTACGTAACAGTCATGTTCTCCGTATTAGATCTATTCATGTATAGTTTCCTGGTTTACATGTCTAGATCTTTTATACCTGTGATGTTTCGTTATTTTGCGTGCATGATGTCATGATTCATTTATGGAATAAATTGAACCTACATGTGCTTATATTTTCAACAAAAGCAAGATAAAAACCTAAGGAATCTAAAGCACAGAAGAATCTAGAAAGACCTAAGTTGAGACCTTTTTTACTTCTCAACCCAAGTTGCACTAAAATTGAGCCAAAAACCACATTTACCACTTGCTCATGGGTTAATGATGATCAAAATGATATTGGATCAACTCCTACACGTCTTAGCAAACCCAAGAACAACAAAACCCAAGCAAAAACTCCATGAGCAAATATATGCCAAGAATCACCCTAAGCAACACAAGAACCGAGAAACTCCATGAACTTGCTATGGAAAGTGGCTAGTTGGATAGAATTTAATCTATGAGCTATCTCTATTATTTATATGTTTTTAGCACATAGCAAGATCAAAAAGAGAGAAAATCCAAACAAATCTAACACAAGACAAGACAAAAGCTCAAAAAACACAAGAACAAGCATTGAAGGCTAAAAATACCTCTGCGAGGGGGTTCCTGACCTACAGTCCAAGAAACTTAACCGATGGTTTATCAGAGATGCTCTTATGGCTCAAGAACGACAAAGTATCAAATTTTAACGTTTTACCCGTTGTCTTTCTCACTTCTGCTACATTTCACACTTCATGTACACTGAGATGATGTTTTGGTTGTACTAGCGACTTTGGGACATATATACTTGCTATGGTAGCGACTTTGGGACGTATATACTTGCTATGGCACTATGTTGTATCATATCAGCAAGAAGTTGAGACGTAATAATGTAATACTTATTCCAGGCAATGAAGGAAGAAATAATGTTATTTTCAAATGATGTTGGTTAATTTGATTCGCTGTAATTGCATAAGTAGTTGATTGAGGCGTACACTGCATTGAAAACCAGGTAATTTCTAATTTGAGGAGAAATGCACCCAACAGTTGATTAATATTTGAGAGGTATATGCAGCAGATCTTTAGGCGCACTCCATGCTTTAATACATTCCGTTCCGAATACAAGTCCCTATTGAAATTGTAAAATGCCAAATCACATTTTATGATCAAAATGTTGAGCCAAAGAAGCTTAGAACAACGTGTGTAGCAGAGCAATTCAAGCAACATGCAGCCACTTAATAAATACAAGTGATGAATAATCCATGTACAATTACAGAATGGGATACTCAACTGAGTTCTCCATGGTGATTACATGTAGCAGACAGCTCCTTTGGAAGAGTTCTGCTCGGTCAAATGATCAATTGAAAACGTCCAAATCCAGAAGGTCAGGCCAATTCTTGCAGCAATTTCTCCAGCGCATCAGAAACAAGAGGAATGCGGAGGCAATCTTGGCCATCAGAGTGTTTTCTGATCTTCACCAGATCATGATCGTTAAACTCCGTCAGGTGGGAGTTCAATGCCAGTTGACAGCTTACAAGAAAGCGTTCACGACATTTGTTGTATAAGCTACAGACAGGCATACCTGACAAACAAGGCAAAATGAGGTTTAGTTTGCAAAACATGGGAAATTGAAAGCGTTTAGTATTTTGGAGAAATCATGCAATGAATTGATTAATGAATTAAGGGTTACATATATAGACATCTTCCTTATATATCTGAGCAACTGGTTTATAGAAACAATACCCGGGAGATAAGAAAGGAAGAGAGCTGAAAAGATACGCATGATCCGTGTCACGTAACGACCAGGCAAGTCGACCCTACGACCGATTTACTGTAGTTATGACCGGTTCATTGTACACCTTCCGTGGTCGATGGTTGTATGAAGATATCTAACACTCCCCGCAGTCGAAACGACAAAAAAACGAACGTTCAGACTAGATTGAACTCGATGAAGATGGACGTGGGCTGACCTTTGGTGAAGATATCCGCGTACTGCGATGACGTTGGGACATGAAGAATACGCACATCACCGAGAGCAACACACTCCCGAATGAAATACAGGTCAATCTCTATATGTTTGGTACACTAATGCTGAACCGGGTTGGTGGAGAGGTAGACCGCGCTGACATTGCCACAGTAAACTAAGGTGGCACAACGATGTGGACTATGTAGCTCCATGAACAATTGGCGCAACCAGCAGGCTTTAGCGATGCCGTTTGCCAAGGCGCAGTACTTGGCCTCCACACTTGACCAGGAGATGGATTGCTCCTGCTTTGACGATTAAGAGACGAGGTTATCACCGAGGAAGACGCCGTAGCTCAAGGTGGATTTGTGTATGTCGGGACAGCCCGCCCAATCAGCATCGGAGTATATAACTAGTTCGGCAGGTGAAGTGCGGTGAATGAATAGACTATGCTCAAGAGTCCCCAAAGGTCCTGTAGGATGCGCTTCATCAAAGCAAGATGTGGCTCACGTGGATCATGCATGTAAAGACACACCTGTTGCACAACGTAGGTAATATCAGGGCGAGTGAAAGTCAAGTATTGTAAAGCGTCGGTAAGACTGCGATAGTGAGTCGGATCATCAACTGGAGCGTCTTCGCCAGAGAGCTTGGAGTGCGTGTCAACAAGCATGTTGCAAGGCTTGCAGGCAGAAATCCCAGCGTGCTCTAGGAAGTCTAAAATATACTGGCGTTGGGAAAGAAAGAGAGCACCTTCCTAACGGTGGACTGACATCCCCCAAAAATGGTGAAGTTGACCGAGATCCTTCATGGGAAATTCTTGTTGGAGAGCTGAGATCGTCTGGCGAAGAAGACCATAAGAGGAGGCAGTCAAGACTATGTCATTCACAAAGAGCAGTAAGTACACTGTGTCAACACCCCGGTGGAACACAAAGAGTGATGTGTCTGACTTGGCCTCCACAAAGCCAAGGGATAGGAGATGTGAGGGGAAGTGATTGTACCATGCACGAGGAGCTTGCTTCAAGCTATAGAGAGATTTGTTGAGCTGACAAACATGATCAGGTCAAGTAGGGTCAACAAATCCAAAGGACTGCACACAATAGATTGTCTCAGATAGAGTACCATGTAGAAAGGCATTCTTGATGTCAAGCTGATGAATTGGCTAGTCTCGAGATAGTGCCAATGTGAGCACAGTACAGATTGTAGCAGACTTAACCACGGGACTGAAGGTCTCATCAAAATCAAATGCTAGGGTGCTGTGTGAAACCATGAAGAACCCAACGAGCCTTGTACCGATCAAGAGAACCATCTAAGTGAAATTTGTGCCAAACAATTCATTTTTTTGGTCACCACATTAACTCTAGGTGGATGCAGAATGAGGTCCTAGGTGTTATTGTCTTGAAGAGTGTTGTATTCCTCAGTCATAGCGTGGTGCCAATTAGGATCAGCCAAGACATCCCAGTGTGTTTTAGGCACAGGGGAGAGCACTATGGCCTGAAGATTGAGCCGTTGAACTAGAAGATGATATCATAACTTTCTGCGTGTAACCATGGGATGATCATTGGTTGTCAGTGTAATAGGGATGGCTATCGGTGGGCGGGAGATAGCGCTAGCTTCACTGGCATCAACCTAAGGCGTGGAGCCATCAGGGGCAGCAGGGTTGGCGGAGTCACCCGTAGTGGCAAATTAGAGCACGGGTGCCGAGGGCGACACACAACCAGCACCAAGTGAGTTGGCGGTCATTGTGCCGGGAGGAGCTAGCGAACCGGCTGAGCGCGACCATAGCGTAGTGTGGTGGAGTAGGCTGACGGGGCCTGGCACCACTGGGGTAGACATGGGGCATCAACGCCACTAGGCGAGGGTCAGCCGGCAATGGCCAGTGAGGGCTGGCCGACACTTGGGGGAATCCATCGATACCTGGTCCTGCAACAACTTGTGATCCAATTGGCAAAGGTGAAGTGCCACAATCGGATAAAAAATCAAGGTTAGAGGGAGACGCAGGAGAAGCTTCGGCAAAGGGGAAGGAGGACTCATCAAAAGAGACATGGCGAGAGATGATGATTCTGTTAGACAAAAGATCAAGACACTGGTAACCTGTGTGGTCGGATCGATAGCCAAGGAAGACACACAAGGTGGAATGCGGTGAAAGCTTCGTTGGGGTTGTGGAGGTTAGGTTGGGGTAGCACTTGCATCCGAAGATGCGAATATGTGAGTAGGAGGGGAAAAACCATAGAGGGCAAACAAGGGCATAGAAAAATTAAGAGTTTTGGTAGGGGTGGTGATTAAGGAGATAGGTGGCAGCGTGGAGGGCTTCCACCCAAAAAGTGGGAGGGAGGCTAGCCTAAAACATGAGCGAACGCATGATGTCATTAGTGGTGTGAATGATACATTTAGCTCTCCCATTTTGCTGAGAAGTATAGGGACACAATATGCAGAGTGCAATGCCGTGGGTGTGGAAGAAAGTGCGAGTGGTGGAATTGTCGAACTCATGACCGTTGTCACATTGGACATCCTTTATGGTAGCGTTGTCATCAAGAATAACAAGATAATATTTGCAACTGGACAAATCGTCGACAGGAGAGGTCTAAAGATTACAATGTATTAAATAAAAAATATGACTAGCCCAAGAGGAGGAAGTGCTGAATAGCAAACGCACATGGCACCCAAGCTAACACGCATGACAGAGGGGTTCGGACGTAGTTTTATTATATGGAAAAACACGAGAACTGGCGAGCTTAGACAAAGATTCATGACCAAGGTGCCCAAGACGATAGTGCCACAACATGGAGGAGGAGGTGGTGGCAAGAGCATGGGGGCTGGTGGAGGACTGGTAAAATGGATATGTCTCCGTAACTATTGCACCTGGCGATCACACTCTTGGTACAAAGATCCTTCACAGAAAAGTCATAGGGATAAACTCAACAGAACAATTATTATCAATTGTGAACTGATGAGCGAAAATAAGATTTTTGATTATCTATGGAGTTACAAGAACATGACACAAAGAGAGGGGGTATGGGTGGTGGGAATGACAACGAGTGGTGGAGGTAACAGCAAGATTGACCCATTACCGACAATGATGCCGAAGGAGTAGACATGGAGGGGGGGGGTGAAAAGTAGAGAGAGTACCGATGTCTGAAGTCATGTGTGAAGACGCACTCGAATCCATATACAACTCGGTAATGGAGGGAGGTGGTGTAAGCATCATTGTACTAAAAGCATTGGCGAGGTGCTGTTGGTCTTAGGAGCCGACACCGGACATGGGGGCCATGGTGCCGGCTAGGGCGGCTACGGAGGGCCGCCAACACCGTTGATATTTCCGGAGGGGCCGCACACCAACTAGACACCGGGATGGCGGGAGGAGTGTAACGATGAGAGCATGGGGCATGGGTGTGACAAAGTGGAGTTGGCGCGTTGGGCTGGGGACCGAGGAGACATCAGTGCGGTATGGCCACACCTAAACGGTCTCAATCCATGGGTTAAAAAAGGAGGGCCACCCCATCTGCCCTGCTTGGCTAGCCGCATGGCCGCCTCTGCCAGTGCCGGTGATGGGTGCCCCGCTGGTCCCGCCGGAGCCGCCGTTGCCGCAGGTGCCCTTGTTACAGTGGCGGTTGTGATTATTGTTCTTCCCATAGTTGCTGTCACCAACCCTGCTTGGGCTCGGAGAGTGAGAGCCCTGCTATCCAGCAATGAGGAAAACAGAGGGCAGCGCAGCTGGTCTGGAGTTCTTGGTGATATCTTCGAGGAGAAGATGCGAGCGAGTCCACGAATGTAGGAAATGGCCATTGCATCTTGAGAATTGGCACCATATGAGTGAACTTCTCGTTGAGGCCGCGAAAGACGGACAACATGAGTGTCTGGTTGGAGATAGGTTCACCGAGATTGCCAAGACTATCTGCCATACTCTTGAACAAACTTGTGGAATTCCTTCTCCATGTACAGAGCATGGGTCTCATTGTTGCCAAGGAATTGCAGCTCGAGGTTCGTCCACACGATGCGGGCAGTAGTGGTGGGGGATATGACGATCTCTAAGAGGTCCACAGCAATGGTGCCATAAAGTCAAGACAAGACCACGCAGTCCATGCATACCCAATCAGCCCGATCGGGAAGGGGGCATCGCCGGAGAGGACATGGTCTGCCAAGACGTACTTGCCAAGCATGACGAAGGAAGAGGCCCGTCACTTGCCATAGTTAGTAGAGGTGAAGTCGAGGGTGATCGGGATGAGGGCCTTGATGTTGAGGACGCCAATAGCTTGGGTGTGAAGGGTAGTGATGGCGTAGTTTGGTTGGTTGGCGATGTCATGGGCGAGGTTAGCAGCCAAGGCTTAATGGCGTTCGGCAGCGATCGTGGCGAGTGCCTCCTAGCATGCGCGATCGATGGCAGCCACGACGATAGCCTGAACCCAATGGTCCTTAGCGACAGCAGCTTCGGTCTTAGCCACATGGGTGGCCAAAGCAGCCCGCTAGCCTAAGCCACCGGTCGGTAGAGAGGTCGGTGGAGCTGGCCATAGGAGAGAGGATAGATCGACCGGAAGATGGAGGCCGATGGCTAGGGTTGTGAAATGTGCGGTCGCAGGAGCGATCGCGTCGATACTATGAAAGCGTGTAATATTTTGGAAAAAATCATTCAATGAATTGATTAATGAATCAAAGGTTACATATATCAGCCTCTTCCTTCTATATCTAAATAACCGATTTATAGAAACAATACCCGTGAGATAAGGAAGGAAGAGACCTATAAAGATACACGTGATCCGTGATAGGTAACGACCATGGCAAGTCGATCACGCCAGGTCGATAATGGCGAAAAAGACCACGGTAGGTCGACCTTACGATCGGTTCACTATATAGCCACCGTGGTCGATGGTCGTATGCAGATATCTAACAGAAATCTTACATGAAAATAAGTCTACAACGAACTTGCCTTCCTCTTTTTCATTTACCAACTGATATTCAGCAAGGACTATAAAAACACTTTGTGCATTCCGTATCAAACTTTACAGAACAACAAGTGCAGTTTTCGTGGTTTGGGCATGACCGCCACTAGCAAGTATCAATGGGTATAACACATCTTCGACTTCGGAAGGTGCAAATGTTGGGACATGGTAAACAGCTCCACTTGGACTGTGTGTGCACCATCTTCTTGTCCCATACTACAATAATTGTCCCATACTACAATAATTGCCGGTTTAGGATACCTTAAACAATGAAGGCATTAGGGAAGGATGAAGCTAAAGGTGCCAGGAACTTACATAAAGGTGCATTAACATTATTATCTACTGATGCGACAATACGGACTTGTGGGCAGCAAGAAACTTGTGCTAGGCACGGCTGTGATTCAGCATCACGCAAGGCAGGTCCATCATTATTGTGAATAAGAAGGCACACGTAATCATCTCCGTCATCAGATGTCTAATTGTTTAGAAATGAGATGATATCATCCATCGATTGGGAGGCAAAAGGTTGCGGTAATTGGGGCCTTGTTCCTGACTGGCGTTTTCGCTTAAGTTTTGCTTGCTCCCAAAATACTTCAGCTATATATTGTTGCTATAACCTGAAAAGGCAATAGATTAAGACAGAAATAACAAGCACTTTTAAGAGCCTTTGCAAACGTGGGAGACTAGAGAGAGAGATTGATGGACACAGCTCAAGACACAATTGGTGCCACCGTTCTATGTATATGCCTGACAATCAATAGCCGGGAAAGTGTACAAAGAATAGAAGGTGAATAAGAGTGTTTCTATACAACTCCTATACACGAAAAATAGAAGATACAATGCTATATTTGACACCCTACTGATCGAATCGTGAGGTTCCCGAACTCAAAGACTGGACCGAAAATCCTCAAAGAGCTTAACCGGCAATCCTTCGTCATGATGTCCACGAACTGGTGAGATGAGGGCACATGTAAAATGTGGACCTGACCAAGAGCCACCTTTTCGCGAACAAAGTGGATGTCGATCTCGATATGCTTTGTGCATTTGTGCTGAACGAGGTTGACCGAGAGGTAGACGGCACTAACATTGTCACAGAAGACCACCATGGCGAAGGAGAGGGGAGAGTGAAGCTCCCTGAGAAGTTGGCGGAGCCAACAACACTCGGTGACGGCGCGATATTCAGCCTCCGCACTGGAGCGGGATACCGTGGCCTGGCACTTGGAGGACCAAGATACCAGGTTGTCACCGTAGCAGATGCAATAGCCTGAAGTAGAACGCCGGGAATCTGGACAACCCGCCCAGTCTGCATCGGTGTAGGCCGTGAGTGAAGATGACGAGGAGGCCTATAGGGACAAGCCGAGATCCACGGATCCCTTGACATAACGCAAAATGCATTTAATCAGGGCCATGTGGACGTCGTGTGGTGCATGCATGTGAAATCACACCTGCTGGACGGCGTAGGCGAGGTCAGGCCGGGTGAGAGTGAGATACTGCAGGGCCCCGGCAAGACTGCGATATTCGGTGGCCTCAGCAGCACACAGGGGGACACCGTCAGAAGCAGAGAGCTTGGACTTGGTGTCGACTGGAGTCACCGTCAAGTGACACTCAACCATGCCAGCCCGTTGGAGAAGATCAATGGCGTACTAGCGCTGGGAGAGGTGAAGCCCTGTTGGGGTGCGCTTGATGGAAATGCCGAGGAAGTAATGAAGATCACCCAAGTCAGTCATGGAGAACTCGTCGTGAAACCGAGAAGACAACTGTTGGAGAAGATGGGTCGAGGCCGCTGTCAAGATGATGTCGTCGACGTAGAGAAGAAGGTAGGCGACATCATCTCCGTTGTGGTAGATGAATAGCGACGTATCCGAAGTCAATGAAGTGAAGCCGATGGAGCGCGCATAGGTGGCAAAGCGGTGATACCACGCGCGCGGAGCCTGCTTGAGGCCATAGAGCGACTTGTGAAGACGGCAGACATGGTTAGGACGGTTGGGGTCAACAAAGCCGGAAGGTTGTTGGCAGTAGACCGTCTCGTGGAGGGTGCCATGGAGGAAGGTGTTCTTCACGTCGAGTTGGTGAATGGGCCAAGACTTGGAAATGGCGATGCTGAGGACAACACGGATGGTGGCCGGCTTGACAACGGACTAAATGCCTCATCATAGTCGATGCCGGGTTGCCGAGTAGCCGTGAACCACCCAATGAGCTTTGTGACGGGCGAGGTAGCCATCCGCATGAAAGTTGTGTTTGAAGACCCATTTGCCGGAGACGATGTTTGCGGCGGAGGGACGGGCATAAGAGTCCACGTCCGTTGTGGACGAGCATCGTACTCCTCACACATGGCGGCGAGCCACTGGGATCTGAAGAGTCGTGGCGGTATGTCTTTGGAAGAGGCGAGACGTGGTACAAGTAGCAGACAAGTTAAGGCAATTAATGGGCTTGAAGATGCCAGCCTTCGCTCGGGTCGTCATGGGATGCGACGGACGTGGTGGAGCAGCAGCGATTGCTGGTGGGGGCGCGAAGGGAGAAGTTGAGACGCTCGGTCCAACAAGTGCGCCGGGCTCTGTGGGTCCAGCGGGCGCACCAGGCTCCGTGAGGGCCACTGGTCTAGCAATGCCGGCCGCTAGCACCGGCCCAGCTGAAGGTGGGCCAGCAGCTTGGTGAAGAGGGGACGGGCCTGGTGGCGAGCTCGGCCCATCGGTCGATGTAGATGGTGCTGGCAGAGAGGACAGTCCTGGCCGGAAGCTGCCTTCAGAAGGAGCCAGCCCAACTGGGGAGGCACAGTCCCGAGCAGGCCTAGATGATCCAGGCCGGGTGGAGAATGCTGCAACCCGAACGGTGTGAGACGATCCTGGTACCGCAGCGTGGTGAAATGGTGGTACGCCGTCGTCGGCGTAAGAAAATCTAGCTCAGAGGAATCTGAAACTGCTGCAGCTGCAAAAGGAAACACTGTTTCGTAAAAAACAACGTGTCGAGATGTGATGACTCGATTTGTGGAGCGATCGAGACAGTGATGACCGTTTTGAGAGCTAGGGTACCCAAGAAAGATGCAGGTGGTAGAGCGAACGGCGAGCTTATGTGGAGAAGTAGCCGAAAGGTTGGGTAACATACGAACCAAGACACGAAGGTGGGATAGGTCGTGGTGTCCCAAAGAGTTTTTCATAGGGTGTAAGAAATCCTATAGGTTGGGAAGGTCGTCAGTTGAGTAAGTAGGTGGCTACAGAAAGGGCCTCAACCCAGTAGGAACTAGGCATAGAAGCTTGGAGCAAGAGACATCTAATAACATCATTGGTTGTACGAATAGAACATTCGGCCTTGCCATTTCGTTGGGAAGTGTATGGACAGGAGGTGCGAAGAAGGATACCGTGGGTGGTAAAAAGAGAGAGGACGGCAGAGTTGATGAACTCACGACCATTGTCGGTCTGGAAGCACTTGAGAGGAAGATTGAATTGTGTGTGTACATAGGGGACAAAAGTCTGGAAAATGGACAACACATCAGATTTATGACGAAGAGGAAATGTCCAAAAAAGTGCGAGTAATCATCGACAATAATAAGATAATAACAGAATCCGAGTTGCTCAAAATGGGAGAAGTCCATAAATCACGCAGTAGTAACTGAAAAGGAGCAGTGGTAACACTATGTGAACGAGCAAAAGGAAGCCTAACATGTTTGCCCAAACGACATGTATGACAATGAGAGACATGCGAATTATTCGGAGGGATAATAAGATGTTTCAGAATGAAGAAAAGTGTCTCGCCAGGTGTCCTAAGCAGAGATGCCAAATTTCGGGAGGTGGTGGCCGAGAGAAGGGCGTGCGGACGACGGAAGGTGGCGGTGGCTGGAATGGTGTAAAGGTCGCCATCACTATTGAAGCATAGAATCACGGTCCCCGAGTGTAGATCCTTAATAGAGAAACCAAAGCGGTCAAACTCAATGGAACAATAATTGCCACAAGTAAACTTGTGAACAGATAAAAGATTCTGAACGAGGGACGGGACAACAAGAACATTGTTGATGGCATAGGTAAAAGGAATAGGAGGAGTAGCAAGGGAAGTTCGACCGATGCGAGTGACGGGGATGGAGGAGCCATTCCCAACAGTAACAAAGATAGGAAGTGTGGGAGTCTGGGAAGAAAGGAGTATACCATCGGACAAGACCATGTGTGAGGTGGTGCCGGAGTCCATTACCCAACCACCCGGCTGGTGTCCCTGCATGGACAAATTGTTCATGGCAGTAACCAACCCAGACTGATCCCAGCTAGGCTGGCTGGACAACTCCACAAGAGGATGAGCAGCAGTAAAAGCCTGATGAGGTGCTGACTGGAAATTGGGCCGTGGCCCAAGCAGGCTTGGTCCACCAGCCGGCCTCCAAGGAACACCCTATGGCTGTTGTACAGCCCATGGACCGAACATCCACGGTCTAGGAGCGGGAGCAGCAGCAGATTTTTGTCCTCCGTTGCGGTTATCGGCCCGCCTCCGCTTGCGGTCACCCGTGCCGCCATGCTCGCTCCTGCGCCGTTGTTGCCCTTTCCGAGGAGTCGCGCCGTTCCTTGCCTTCTTTCCCCTTCCCTTGTTGCCGAGCCGCGAGGGTTGGGAGAGAAGGTCCGACAGACCGTGGTCAAGAAGGCGCGTGAAGAGTAATCGTGTCGCCGCTGGCATTGTTGGTGCCGGATGCCGCATCTTCACCGGAGGAGGGACGAGCGGGCCCGCGAGGTTGGGAATGGTACTTGAAGAGGAAGAAGCTCCGCTTGTGTCGCGAATCGGAATCGAGGCCCGGATCAGATTAAGCACCAAGGTGCAATCGACATCGTTCGCCGAGGTCCCGCAGGGAGTCGGCAAGGTTCTTCAAGTGGCAACAATACTCCGTCACCGTCATATCTCCTTGGTTGAGGCTGCGAAATTCTGTCTCCAGGAAGATGATCTTTGTTTCCCGATTGTCCCTGAAAATTGTCTCGGTGGCGAGCCAGAGTTCGTGAGCCGACTGATTGGGCTCCATGACGATGTCGAGCACCTCGGCGGAGATGGAGCAGTAGAGGGCTATGAGCACCGCGAAGTCATCTTGAGCCCAGGCGCCGGTGCCGTCGGCGGGGGTAGGCTCGAGCACGTGCTGTAGAAGACCGAACTTGCCAAGAAATGCGATGAAAAAGGTACGCCACTTGGTATAGTTGGGGGTCTTCAGGTCGAGGATGACGAGAACGTGCGTCTTGACGCTTGCGATGCTGAGTGCAGAAGAGGTCGAGGCAGGGATGCTAGATTCGCTAGGCGCACCCGGCGTGCCAGGCGCAACAAGCGCCGGGGCGGCTGCAGTGACCGTGGTCACCAGGGGCAACGATACCACGGGAAGAGAGATCCCTGGTGCCTGAGACGCCTTCGGGATGGCAGCTGCCTGAGCGGCTTGAGCATCAGCCAAGGCAGCGAAGAGTGCATCCTGATCACCAGCGGTAGCGGCAGCCAGGGCAGCTGCGAGGGCTACAGCAAGGTCACTGGAGGCACCAGTAAGATTGCTGGAGGCGTCAGAGATCTCCATTGGGAAGGAGCAGCGGAAGAAAGGGAGAAGACAAGCAGATCAATTCTGCTCTGATACCATGCGAACGTGGGAGACTAGAGAGAGATTGATGGACACAGCTCAAGACATAATTGGTGCCGGCCGGTTCTATGTATATGCCAGACAATCAATAGTCGGGAAAGTGTACAAAAGAATAGAAGGAGAATAAGAGTGTTTCTATACAACTCCTATACACCAAAAATAGAAGATACAATGCTATCTTTGACAACCTTGATGTAGAAATCTATTTTCATCCACAAGATAATAGCATGAAATTCAAATGCACATGCATTTACTTAAGGTGTTGAATTTGACAACATTTGCATCCAAACCAAAGTAGCCCGGAACGCATACTCCCAGTGCCCCTACAACTCTATAAGTACGAGTTTTAAAGGGAGTGACTATTGCATATGCGATTTTTTTCCTTCATCTTCAGTCACTTTTCTATACTACAACTTTAGGTGACTAAGAGTGTAAATTCAGTAAGGGGTGAATTAGTACACTGTAATTTTAGGCGACTGAGAGTACAACTTCAGGTGACTGAAAGATAAAAAATTTTAGTCGATTGTGCAATATCAAAACCATTTTTCATAATAGTTCAAAGGGGTTCAATATGCGAAATTCTGAGATGTTTGGGTCCTTTGGGACCAAGGCATCATATTAGACATCTGGCCGCCAAAGTTGGATCGACAAGTAAGGACAAGAAGTGAGCACTACTACTAAGTACCGAGGAGAAGGGTGAGAAGAATTGGAGATCGGGGAAAAAGGAGAAGAGGACTCGATGGAGCGGGGTGTGGAGAGGGATGTAATAACCCGCCTATTAGTGTGAAGCTTGTGTGGCCTATGTGAAGTGGTAGTGGAATTAGTCTTATATTATTTGTCTAATGTGAGTTATAGTAGCATATAATACATGTTGGGTTTAAACGTAGTATATTTGGGTTAATGTAAGTGTAAGTGGTGTGCTATACATGCGTGGGCCTACCCTACGGTGGGTTGGGCTTTGAACGGATTTTGGGCAATTATGTTACGATGGTATCGAGCATCAACATTCACTACTAGGCGGCTTGCCCTTTTCCTTCTCGGGTTGGGACGTTACGGTTATGACCCCATATCTAACTCATGAGTACTCAAGAAAGTATACCCTTTCCTTCCTTTGATAGCGACCTCACAATCATACTTAAGTAGGCGAATTCTCCAAGGAATCTCAGAGGACGATTCCCAAGCTATATAGGTATCGAATCCATTAAGAGCTATTGCTCAACCTCCCATACTGAAGGGCACTACATCTAATGGGACCCATTAGATGTGCTCTCTCATCCCATATAGTTTGTTGTCCTAGAGCCTAGTTCATGAGATCTCCGATCTACTAGGATAGGTTACCACCAATGTGAATCTTCACATGGGTATGAGTCCTATTTCCTTTGACGCTGCAAGGATGGCCTTCTGTGCCAATCCGTTGGTGAAAGGATCTGCCAAGTTCCTTTTAGACTGCATATATTTCACAGAAATAATACCTATCTCTCTAGCATGCCTTATCAACTTAAATCGCCTCTTTATATGTTTTGAGGACTTCATATTGTCCTTCCTACTCTTTGGCTTAATCAGAATGATTTGGTTATCGCAGTGGGTTAATATAGTTGGAATTGGTTTTTTCAGTACAGGTAGGTTAGAAAGGAGTTTTCTAATCTATTCTGCCTCTACAGCCGCTAAATCAAGTGCTACCAACTCAGCCTCTATGGTGGACCATGTAAGGATAAGACTTCCACGAAACAACCCCACCTGTTAGAGTAAACACATATCACTCATAGCCTTCATATCATCTGGGTCACTGATCTAGTTAGAATCACTAAATACTTTCAAGACTGCCAGATGGCCAGAATAGTGTATTCCCAAGTTTCTGGTCCTCTTTAGGTATCTAAGTACTATCTCTAGTGTAATCCAATTATCATCTCCTGGATTGATCGTATAATGACTCAATCTGCTTATAGCATATGAGATGTTCGGCCTTGTTGTACTAGTTAGATACATTAAGAATCTAATTATCTGAGAATATTTAAACTAGTTTTTTCATGTCTAGTGTATTTATGTAGCTTAACATTTAGATCATAGGGTGTAACCACGCGCCTTACACCATGAACCCAAATATGGTTAAGACTTTGTCTACATAACAGATTAAGAAAGAATAATCCCAGTCTCACCCTTTATTAGCTTGATGTTTAAGATAACATCACTTTACCTAGATCTTTCATATTAAAATTCTGATATAGAAAAGACTTCATTCTATTGATTACATCTAGGTTGGTCTCAAAAGCAATATGTCATCTACATATAGATAACGAATGACACCGACGCCCCACTAAATCGATAGTAGACATATTTATCACTTTATTTACACAAAAGCCACCAAAGTCATAGTACTATCAAATTTCTCATGCTATTGCTTGGGAGCTTACTTAAGACCATACAAGGATTTAACCAATCGACATATTTTTTCTTACTCTTCAATCACAAAGCCATCAAAGTTGTTCCATATAAATTTTCTCATCCAATTCTCTATTTAGGAAAGCGGTTTTTACATCCATTTGATGTATGTGGAGTTTATATATGGCAGCTAGTGCTAGAAGCACTTGAATTATGGGTAAATAAGCTACAGGAAAGTATGTATCAAAATAGTTTTCACCTTATTTCTGTGTGAAACCTTTAGCCACTAAACAGGCCTTGTACTTTTCTATAGCAATCACAAATCTACGATTTCTTTTAAGGAACAATTTGCATCCCACTGGCTTGAATCTAGATGGAAGATTTGTAATCTCTCATGTTTCGTTAGCTATGACAGAATCCATCTCGCTACGGACTACCTCCTTCCAGTAATCCACATCCGGAGATACGTATGCTTCTAAAAGGTTTCGTGGTTTATCATCCATGACATAGGTGACATAGTCATCGCCAAGAGACTGTTCAGTTCTCTACCTCTTACTCCACCTCACTCCAATTCAGAAGCGATGTTTTTCCACACTAGAAAGACTAGAGTGTTCATCTGAAGCATTATGGTCAATGACTTCATTTGGTCTCATAGGAAACATGTGTTCAAAGAATATCGCATCATGAGATTCCATCACTATATTTGTAGCAATGTCACTCACATCGGATTTGACTACTAAAAATCAGTAAGCCATGCAATTTTTAGCATACCTTAGAAAGACACAATCAACAGTCTTGGGACCAAACTTTCTTTTCTTTAGTAATGGCACATGCACCTTTGCAAACCATCCCCACGTTCGAAGAAATGATAAGTTATTTTTCTCTGCTTCCATTCTTCATAGATTGTTTCTCTCTCGATTGCAGGCGTAACCCTATTCAGGACATAATTAGCAATGAGAATAGCTTCATCCCACCAATAGTCTGACATGCCTGAACTTTGTGGCATGGTGTTAACCAAGTGAGTTTGATTCTTTCTTTTGTCTATTCCATTCAATTGAGGTGAGTATATTGAAGTAATTTCATGAATTATTCCACTTTCTTCACAAAATAGAGAGAACTCATTTGAGACGTATTCACCGCCTTGGTACGACCTTAACCATTTGATTTTCTTTTCTCGTTGATTTTCCACTTCGGCTTTAAAGATTTTAAAGTATTCTAGTGCTTCATCTTTCGACATAAGTAAATATAGCAATACTTAGTCGCATCATCTATGAGAGTTAGAAAATAACATTTGCTACCTTTTGTTAATATTCCATTCATCTCACAAAGATCAGAATGGATTATCTTAAGTCGAGAGGTGTTTCGCCCTTCAACACTATGAAAATGTTTTTGGGGTTGCTTAGTTTGCACACACATTTCACACATTGAACTCTTTTCATAATTATAGCTTATAATTAAACTCATTTTGCTTAACTGCATAATGGCTTTAAAGCTAATATGATATAAATGAGAATGCCAAACATCATGAATTTTATTGCAATAAAAACATTAAAAATATTTATATTATTAAAATTAATCAAGAATAGATAAACAGAACATACCTCTACTATCATAGCCATTGCCTATGAAATTACCAAATTTAGTCAACACTACCTTATTAGACTCAAACATAAGCTTTATTCCTTGCCTACATAGCAATGACCCGCTCAATAGATTATGATTCATGGCGTGCATGTACAAGACGTATTTAAAGACGAGTGTTTTGTCGGAGGTGAGCTTCAACCAAACCTGTTCAATCCCACGCACTATCACAAAGCTCTGCTCCCACTAGGACGGATCCACCACCTTCACCCTAAAATGAAGAGAAACAAGATTGATCAAAGACTCTAGTAGCACTGTATGAATTCACCAATCAATTGATGGACTTGCCATAAATGCCTGATGTGCATACCTTTCTAAACTGAGCTAGCTAATGCAACATTCACTTCAGCCTTATAGCCCTTGTGCTAATCGGGAGAAGGACTCCTGCCTATATGATAGTGGCAATGGTTGGCCTTATGACTAGCCGCACTACAAACAAAGCAGATATCTCCTCCTCCCTTCTTCATTTTCTTGCCTTTGAGCTTGTTTTGAGGCTAATTCTTGACCTTTGTTTCCCACTACTGCAACATTCTTGACCTCCACTTAATGAGCTTGGACTTTAGCCTTTCTTGTACCATCACCGCTCTTGCACACTCTTTGACATTAATAGCATCTAACAACTCATTGAGAGTTAAGTGCTCCTTTATATGTCAGTGAGCGGTCACAAAGTCACGCCACGAAGGCAGTAACATAGCCAGGATGACATTTACTTGAAACTTCTCTGGTAGGATGCAGTCGTACTAACTTAAGTCATGTACAAGGAGTTGTAGCTCATAGAGCTGCTCCATCACTGGTCGTCCCTCAACCATCTTATAGTTCAAGCAATTAGTAGTTATGAAGGACTCATTCCCATTATCCCCTTCAGAATATTTCTCATCAAGTTCGTCCCAGAGTTGCTTGGTATCTTTGAAGTTAACATATACATCGAACAGCCGGTTGGATAAGATGGTTACAAAACGAGCTAAGACTGAATTGTTCGCATCATCTCATCGTATCATTTCAGGGATTTCCAATGGGAACATTGGAGGATGTGAGATGACCCAAAAAAATTTGAGGTCAGTCAGCCATAGCTTAGTTTTAGCCTGCTAACATTTAAAGTTGGCACCATCAAACACTTTTGGCTTAACGACATCAGACGAGAAAGTCATTACTTTAATGCTTGGTTTTCTATATTGTTGTAATGTTCGCAGTTTTAGCAACTTTTTAGAATTAATTCCAGCATAATTTATGATAATCAAAGCATATTTCCAGCAGCATGTAAATGACAATATTGACATATAAACATGTAAATCTCCCATGTCATTCAAGCAGGACAATATACTCAAAACGTAGAGCATGAGTAAAAGGAAAACCAGCATAGTGCTCAAGTTAAGAATTGACTGATGCTCTCAAATGTAGTTACTCAAGAAATATTCTCGGCCTTCTCAATACTATTGTCTATACTCTTAACAAATTTGATAAAAATCAGACCTAGAAGTTGAGCTCTAAATAATGCTTTACTAAACTCACAATATACTTTCAACCACAATATATTTTAATTTACTTTAGTTAGCAAAGTGAATCATCAATACGTAAATGATCACAAAATAGCAGATAGTTAGCCACCAACTTGATCATTACATAGTGAAAAGAGATTACAGAATTCAAGTCCGGCTATAAAGCCTTATGGCCAACAGAAGTGCAGTTAAATAAATACTAAATTGCTAAACATCACAGAACATGTTAATTCAATTTAGCTAAGCACAACTGAAAGTAATCAGCTCGAGAGTTAAAGGGTAGATGACAGTAGTAAGCAATGCACTTAGAGCTCAAATCTAAAATAGATTATCAAATCAATTTTAGTATTAGATCATCATCCTCATTGAGCATTAAAATCCAGTCCCACAACATTTCTTTGCATTTTCTTCTAGTAGAGATATCAAATTAATTACTCACAATATGTGACTTTAACCAGAGCTGAATTGAAGCAAAGAGATGAACAATGTGATACTCACAAAGCTGATGGCAGTCAATGCCACCGAGAAGAAACCGACAAGGCACGCCAAAAGGCGTTGTCCCAGAAAACTGATTGCCTCATTGTGCCGTGAATCTAAGACAAGGTTGACGGAGATATAATGCCAATCTTCGCAAATTGGGACACACCGAAGAACGCAGCCGAGGTACAGGAGTATGTCACACAAGATCAACCGAGATGCTCTGACCAAGAGCACTGTAGAACACCAAGCAACAAGCTCCAAATTCCTCTTCCTCAACTTGATCCAGAACTGATCAGATTCAATCTTCAAGGGCAAAAATCTCCAAATCCCTCACTGCCAGCCCTTAAAGAGAGATGGTGTAAGGAATTGCACGGGAAATGCCAAAGAGGACAAATCTGGACCACATTGCCATGTGCGCCGGTGAAGAACACGGTGAAGCCGCAATACCAAAGCTCAAGGCAAGATCCAACCGAGAGGAGGAAGAGATCAAGGATTAGGGGGACTCACTAACTTTTTCAGCGCAACAAAGAAGAGAGGGAGGCTGGCTTAAAGGGAGAGGTGATGAGGCGACTGGCAGGCTGCAGCCAACGGCTTGTCATCGCAAGACCCAGCCGCCCCAAGAGTCGGCCAAGGCCGAAGGCCATCCATGCGCAATCTCCAGTCTTATCTCTTCCCATGTCCCACCGACGGTGGGACCCAACTCTCCTTTTTTCATTTTTTAAAATTGGAAAATTACCACAATGCCCTCAAAAGTCCAATAGGAGTGTGTGGGACAGGGACATAAGCATATGGCTTATGACACTTGTGGGCCTAGAGTGGACACATGACAATGCATATGCGCTGGCACTGGTGCACGAACGCACCAAGGGGTGATTCTGAGCATTTGTCGTGTATGCGGTGTGCTGCCGAGGATGTCAACCCTTGAATGTAATACTCTGGCCTGTTAGTGTGAAGGCTCATGTGGCCCATGTGGAGTGGTAGTGGAATTAGTCCCACAGATGTCAACTCTTATGGGGGGTGAATGCAATACTCCACCTATTAGTGTGAAGGCGCATATGGACCATTTGGAGAGGTGGTGGAATTAGTCTCACATGGCTTGCTTAATATGAGTTGTAGTAGCATATAATGTCTATTGGGTCTAAACATAGCATTTCCAAGTTAACGAGTGGAATATGAGGCTAGGGTTGGGACTATTTAGGTGGTTGATGAAATATGCGTTGGAGAATTGTGCTCCAAAGGAGTTAATTCAAGATTTAATTCAGGAATTCAGCAAAGGAGTTAATTCTCTTCTTCGAAAGAATGATACATATGTACTGGCAAAACCTGAAATAAAAAGGAAGGCAAAAACACAATCACAAGTACACCTCTTCCTTTCAGGCTCTGTACACAAAAGATAAGAATGCGATTTACACGAAACAAATCAATATACATTGAGATCATGATATGCAACAAATCAATATACATTGAGATCATGATATGCATGTGCATGTTGAGGGAATATTTCACTTTCCGATGTGCATCTGTTCTCTTCTTCTCATAAGATTGAAGATTTGCGAGTTTATCACGACAAGCGGCTTCTGGGTTCGACGTGATTACTACAACTCTGGTAAAGAAGAACCAGCAATACTAGTAGTAGTATCACCGCGCCCATTGGAACCAGAAACAGTGTGTGGTCGTGACGGCGACCACCTCCTCCTCCTCCTCGGCAAGCACCGCGACGGCCGACGCGATCGGTGGAACCATCCTCGGACGACGAGCGCCATTGCCCTCGGTGTAGAGCTTCAGCAGTTTGCCAGTCCGGCGAGGAGTTGTACATCGACCCGGCAAGAAATTCACCACCGATCGGTAGTTGTTGCCGCCGCCGTCGTTACCGCTCGCCTCTCCGCGCGCCGTCCAGCGCCTCTGCTCCACTCAGAGCGCCCACCGGCGGCGAGGTGGTGACGTCTATGGAGGACTCGTGAGCTGGCCTTGACCACGCACGCGCCGAGCTGCCGCTGCAGCCGTGCTTCCGCGTCTCGCCTCGTGGACGAGCCGCATGGCCACCGCACCGCCTCCCGGTCGACCGCCTGCTCCTCCACCGCCGCTGGTACTCGCCGCCCGCCTGGCGAACCTTCCGCCCTCCGCTCCGCGCGCAGCGCCTCGAGCTCCCTTCTCGGGCTTGAGGGTCGCGACGAGCCGCCCACCGTCGGCCGGTCCTCGCCGGACATGCCCTCGCGCTGCAGCTCGGGCATCTCGTCGAGTTCTTGGACATGGTCCGTAGTCCTCTGGGAGCGCGACGATGGGGCGAGCTCAAGAGGGAGACGAGGGGCCATCGCCGCCGCCATTGCCGCTGTCGATGCTGCTGGTTCTTGCGACATTGCTGCGGTCGTCGGTGTTGTAAATAATCTTGTTTAGAAGTCGTACACAAGTTTTGGAAGTAATCGAATCCAAAACGAGTAAGAAATCAGAAGTCTAAAACCGAGCCCTAGATGAAGTCGTAAATCAGAGTCAAAGTCATATAAGACTCGAGTCGGAGTAGGTGTTGAGAACCCGTGTTAAAGTAGGACAACCGGTATAAAAAGAGGCCGACACCATGTATTCGTTGTACCAAGCAATTGAGAAAATACCAAAAGAGGGAAACACACAAAGCATTGTTTTGTCGTGTGATTGTGCAAGGCGTGGTCGGAAGGACTCACGATCACCGCAAGCGTGATCGGGAGGAGTTACGACCACGGCAAAAGTTCCGAGGAAGGCTACGACCACGGTGAAGGTGGTCGTAAGGAGTCAAAGGTGGTCGAACGAGCTACGACTACACCGAAGGCGTAACGTGGTGAAGCGACTCACCACGCTGAAGGAAGTGAACGTGGTCGCACGGGTGTTCGACCACGGTGAACAATGATCGCCAAAGATCACCGCGTGATCGTGAAGGCTTTGATCACGGTATCTTGAGCGGTGAAGGAAGGCGCGCAGCGATATCGAGGAGCGGTCGTAAATTGCTACAAGAAATTTACGACCACGTTGGCGCGATCGGAGGGAATTGAGGCGATCGGGCTGGTCGTAAGCATCCGTGTAAGATCGTACTCAATTCTATCTGGTCGTAACGACTCTAACCGGTCGTGAAAGGTCCCGGGAGGTCGTAAGACCTTTACAACAGCTTGGTATCGAGCCGTGGTTAAACATGGTGACACGGCGGCGTAGCGTGTCGCCGCAGCATGCCGATCCTCAATTCGGACAACTATCCGTCCGGGCGATGAAGATGAAGGTCAACATGATCGCGCAAGGCGTGCGGTGCGGTCGAACCAAAGGAGAAGGACAAGGTCCTCGATGATCGCCTCGACAAGATGGCGATGGCAGCGATCTATCAAGTCGCGCCCGACTCAATGATGCGCAACTAGTCGGCAAGGAGACGGCGAAGGAAGTCCGGACTACTCGCGAACTATGCATGAAGGAGTAGATCGAGTGAAGGAAGTTCGACTTCAAACCTTAAGAAGTGAGTTTGAAGCCATGAAGATGGGAAGAGTCGCATCGTGGAAGAGTTCTGCAGTCGATTCAACGAAGTCGTGAACGAGATCAAATCTCTCGCGACGACTTAAAAGATGAGGTGGCAGTGAAGAAGTATTTGAGAGTGCTACAGAGAAGTTTCTTCCGGTCGTGACCACGCTATGTATTCGCAAGACCTCTCAAGATGAAGATAGAGGAGGTAACCGAGCGCCAAAGCACACGAGCAGCTCCTAAAGAGTTATCAAGAAGACAACGGTCGGCAAGTACGCTCGTAAAAGAAGATGCAAAAGACCGAGGAGACTCGTCATCGAGGGGTGGTCGTGGTCGTGGCACATCGACTGGCCGCGGAGCTTCTCATGGACGAGGTCGAGGCTACGATCGAGAGGTCGTGAACGGCGGTCGAGGAGGTGGTCGTGGAGGCGCGACCATCATACCGACAAGTCCGATATCCAAAGCTACACGTGCGAAGTATGGGCACTACGCTGCTCAATGTCGAAGCCACATCCAGCGCCATAAGCGCAAGAAGTATGATCACTATGCTGCGAATTGTCGGGGCAAGAAAAAGGTAGAGGAAGCAAACTTGGCACAAACTACAGAGCATAAAGAGCCAACACTCATCGTTGTCACTGCGACCGTAGACGAACCGACAATGGTTCTCTTGAATGAGGAAAGAGTCTTTCCAAGTCTGTTGGAGCAGGAGAGCGCACTCAAGAGCGGACGGCAGATCGGTATCTCGACAACGGAGCCAAGAACCACATGACGGGCACGCACTCGATGTTTTACGAATTAAATAAGAGTGTGCTCGGAAAAGTACAGTTCGGAGATGGCTCTACTGCTCGATAAAAGGGAGAGGCACAACTCGATGCAATGCAAAGATGGAAGATTTAAGAAAGCTCTCGGATGTATATTACATACCGAGTCTTGAGCAATATCATAAGTCTTGGACAATTGACCAAGAAGGTTGTCGGATCGAGCTCAAAGGCAACCATCCAAGGTGTTCGACCACGTGAGCATCTATCGATGAAGGTGCAACGGACCGTGAACCGCTTGTACAAAATCAAGATCAAACATGCAAGCGTATGTTTGAAGACCACAATTGAAGATCTGCGCTGTTGTGGCATGAGAGATTTGGTCATATAAATTTCCAAAGTCTCGAGCAATGGCAGAGAAAGAGATGGTGGTCGGATTACCAAAATCGACCACCCAGAGCAAGTCTGCGAAGGTCGCTCGTGGCGAAACAAACTCGTGAGCGCTTCCCACGCAGAGCGGTTTAGAGCTTCACAACCACTCGAGCCGGTTCACGCCGACTTGTGTGGACCGATCACACCCGCACCGACGCTGAAACCAAGATTCATCTTTGGTCGTGGACGACTACTCCGAGCCATGTGGGTGTACATGCGTAAGAGCAAGGATGAGGCAAAGTCGAATTTTCAGAAGTTTATTAATCTTGCCGAAACGAAGTCGACAAGAGGGTAAAAGCAATGTCCGATCGAGGAGGAGAATTTCTCGCAAAAGAGTTTGACTCAATTTGTGAAGAGAAGGGCATTGCAAGATTCTTCACGGCTCCATACTCGCCTCAACAAAATGGAGTTGTAGAAAGAAGAAACCGAACCGTGGTCGAAACCGCACGGTCTTCAAGAGTCGATACCGCCTGGAGTTTTTGGGCAGAAGCCGTAAGACATGCGGTCTATTTGCTAAATCGTGCGACCACACGGTCGTTGGATGGAGTTACTCCATACGAGTTGTGGTCGGGAGAAACCGAACGTCGATCACTTGAAAGTCTTCGGCTGTTTGGCACATGTGAGATCATCGACTTATCTGAGGAAGCTAGACGATCGGAGCAAAAGGATGATCTACCTCGGCTCGGAATCAGGTACCAAGGCATATAGGTGCTATAATCCAAGAAGCAAGCCGAGAAAGTCTTGAAGCTGAACAAAGCTCTCTACGGACTTAAGCAAGCACCACGAGCATGGAATTTGAAGCTTGACAAAAGTCTAACGGCACTCGGGTTCAGAAGAAGCAACTCTGAACATGCGGTATACTCAAGGGGAGATATGAAGAACAGACTAATCGTGGGCGTTTACGTGGACGACTTGGTCATTACTGGATAAAGTTCTCGGAGATGAGGAGAAAGATCGGCATGATTGAAGTCGAGAAACAAGATTAGGGAGAGAATGTTGTAAATAATCTTGTTTAGAAGTCGTACACAAGTTTTGGAAGTAATCGAATCCAAAACGAGTAAGAAATCAGAAGTCTAAAACCGAGCCCTAGATGAAGTCGTAACCGAGTCAAAGTCATATAAGACTCGGAGTCGGAGTAGGTGTTGAGAACCCGTGTTAAAGTAGGACAACCGGGTATAAAAAGAGGCTGAGAGCCATGTATTCGTTGTACCAAGCAATTGAGAAAATACCAAAAAGAGGGAAACACACAAAGCATTGTTTTGTCGTGTGATTGTGCAAGGCGTGGTCGGAAGGACTCACGATCACCGCAAGCGTGATCGGGAGGAGTTATGACCACGGCAAAAGTTCCAGCGAGGAAGGCTACGACCACGGTGAAGGTGGTCGTAAGGAGTCAAAGGTGGTCGTAATGAGCTACGACTACACCGAAGGCGTAACGCGGTGGTGAGCGACCCGACCACGTTGAAGGAAGTGAACGTGGTCGACGTGTTCGACCACGGTGAATGCTGATCGCCAAGATCACTGCGTGATCGTGAGAAGGCTTTGATCACGGTATCTTGAGCGGTGAAGGAAGGCAGCGGCAGCGATATCGAGGAGCGATCGTAAATTGCTACGATAAATTTACGACCACGCTGAAAAAGCGATCGGAGGGAATTGAGGCGATCGGAATGGTCGTAAGCATCCGTAAGATCGCACTCAATTCTATCTGTCGTAACGACTCTAACCGGTCGTGAAAGGTCCCGGGAGGTCGTAAGACCTTTACAATCGGCGCACGAGTCCGCTCGTCCTCGTCGCGGTGGTCCCGCCGCAGATCTCGCTCGATGGAGACGACACGGTGAGCCTCCGGACTGCGACATGTTAGTCAATTGTCACCGGTAGTCTTCTTAATGACAAGTGAATAGTGAACCCCATTAGTTACTCATTTTCTTCTCACCACAGAGATTAGTAGAAATACTTGTAAAACTCGCTAAAACGTGTTAAAGAGTGACATGGACCTTTTCGACTTATCACGTCAAACAGGCCTTTCATATGTGACTACAAATCTCTAATCTACTCCCCGGTTTCAAACTACAAGTCGCCATTTCGAAGAAGAAAAATACAAACAAAGTCTGAGCGGGGAGAAAGGGTGCGGGGGTGGAGGTTAGAGAGAGAAAAATTGCCGGAACAAATAATTCCGATTAAGATATTACAGACTAATTGACAACTCCGCTAGCTTACTAGCCCCTGCTAGGACCTAGGTCTTAGCCTCATCCTTCACTTCTGCAATCAATTGGCCTGATGAGGTCGTAGTGGATTGAAAAATTCGGGCGTTGCACTCCTTCCATATCTACCAAGTGACAAGTATTATGAGTGGCTGTTGCTTTTCGCGGTGCTCTAGCGGCGAGGATGAGCGACTTCCACCAGTCACATATCGAGGAGAAGGAGCACCAAGTGGCCAAATTGATGGAATCGCAAGCAGCCCATTGTGCCACTGAACTCATACCGTTCTCAAGTAGCGGCACTCTGCCAAAATGTGGATGGCCGACTCTGGCAGCTATGAACAGAGGGGGTAGGGTTCAGCCACCCTCGTCTGGCCAAACAATATGCCATCCATAGCCTGTTCGGGATGATGAGCCAGGCAAAAATTTTACATTTCTGGAATGCTCAAGTCTTTCAAACCAAGTAGTTCATAGTGCTTTTAACCGCTCTTAGAAACTGCGCCTTGTAGACGAGGTTGTAGTGTATATTCCGTTGGAGGTGAGTTTCCAAGTGACTGTGTCCTCCAGACCTTCGATTAGGTTAATGGTGGAGATGTGTCCCCAAATAGCAATCAACTCATTTATGTGTTGACGAGTTATGTCAATTGCCCAACCAAGGTCATGCAGCCATATGTTCCCTGCTAGTGGGCTCATATTTTGCGGTTCATTCTTCTGGATGTCATAAAGACAATAGGCGCGATGTCACATAATCTATTTCCTCCCACCCAAGTAGAAGTCCAGAACCCTACCTTGTCTCAATTTCCAATCTCCACGATGGTATCCGCTGCAAAAAGCATCTGATCTTGCTGATCACAAGGGGTTTCCATTCCTTGCCAAGGTTTGGCTTGTGCACCCCATTCTTGCTAGAGCCATCGAAGTCTGAGTGCCCTGGCGAAGCGGTCAAGATATAGGAGTCTGAGTCCCCCAAGGTTTGTCAGTCTACAAACAGTATCCCAATTGACCTTACATTTTACCCCCATTAGCTGATCTGAGCTGACCCAAAGGAAGCGTCTCATTCGCTTATTGAGGGTTGTAATTATGCTCTTTGGCATCTTGATGGCCATGATGAGATAGGTTGACTGTGGTGTGAGCACGGATTTGATGAGGGTCATTCTACACGCAAGTGTCAGCAATTTTGCATGCCATCCTGCCAAGCATGTTGCGTATTTGTTATCGAGTTTTTGGAAGTCCGCCCAGTGAAGCCTTTTGATTGCAAGTGGTAAGCCAAGATAGTTGAAGAGGAAGGTTGCTTACTGGGCCGATAGGTCATGCAAAACCTCGCGCAGGTTGATGCCCTCGCACCTGATTGGCACCACTTGACTTTTTTGCAAGTTGGTTTGTAGTCCTGTTGTTTCACCAAATTTGTTTAGGATCCAGACAAATGTACACATGTCATCTCTTTGTGGCGTGAGGAAGACGATGTCATCATCTGCATAGAGGGATGTTCTAAGGACAGCTGCACTTCCTACCAAAGGGTGCAATAGTTGTAGTTCTGTTGTGATGTTGAGGATCCTTTGCAATGGGTCTATCGCTATGATGAAGAGGAATGGAGATAATGGATCTCCCTATCGTAGGCCTTTGTGGTGTTGTATCTTGTCCCTTGGCACCCCATTGAGGAGTACCATGAAGCTAGCAATGGAAATAAGGCAAGAGACCCAATCTCTCTAACAGGGCGGAAACCCTTTCTTTTCCAAAAGGGTCAGGAGGTAGTCCCACTGGACTGAGTCAAAGGCCTTTGCAATATCCAGTTTGAGTAGGAGAATCGGAGTAGTGTTTCTATGGTACCTTCTTACCGGATTACGTACATATAGGAAATTGTCCTGGATGCATCTCCCTTTGATAAAGGCGCTCTGGCTTAGGGAGACTAATTTGTTCATGAAAGGTGCCAAGCGTAGTGCCAAGATTTTGGCTACGATTTTGGAAACGCTGTAAATGAGGCTGATAGGTCTAAACTCCCCTGTAGAATGAGTCCCATCTTTCTTCGACAGTAACAAAAGATTTGTGGTGTTTGTGTAAGAGAAGGTCGTTGTTCTCAAGGTGAAGAAAGCTCGAAGGGCAGCCATGAAGTCATCTTTTATGATGTCTCAGCATGCGCAGTAGAAGGTTTTGTTGAACCCATTGATGCCTGGTGCTTTGTCCAGTGGTAGCTCCAGAATCGCCGCATGCACTTCGTGTTCAGTGAACATGGCATGCAGATCCAATCATGGTAACTGGAAGGTGTCCTAGTCGAAGGTGGTGACAGCCAGGGAGTTCTGCCCCAAGTTCCGGTGAAAGTGAAAAGATAAGATGTTTGCTCGGTCCTCATGTGAGACGGCCCACCTCGATCGTTTCTCGGCGTTGGATGAAGTTCTTCCTCCTACGGCCGCTTATCCCGATGTGAAAAATTTTGTGTTCGCATCCCCTCTTTGAGCCGCTTGATTCAGATGCCCGATTCTTTTGGGACCTTTCAACCACAACACACCCCATTACCCTTGTCTTGAGGCGCGCCGTAGCTAACTCTCCTCCGCCAATAGTGGCCTCTTGTCTGTGCAATGTCAAGGCGTAGGATGATCACTTGGGCCATGTGAAGCCATAGTTTTAGTCTCGGAAATAGCTCGTTGCTCTGTGTTTTAAGCCTTTTGGCTGTGTTCATCAATTTGTTGTGTAGTCTCCGTATTAGATCTAGAGCTAGGGTTGGTTCTCCCGGGCATGCCGGACTACATGGAGGAACCGAGGTAGTCGGGTCCGTAAGTTTTCAAAACAAAAGCTTTTCAGCGGTCGTGGCCTAGCTGTAGTAGATAGTAGGGGTAGTGGTTCGAGACCAATTGGACAAGGCAAGTAAATTGTGATCACAAAGGTGGTGTCCCACATGTTATTGCAAAAGAATCAGTCGAGTTTGACGAGGGTTGGATTGTCCCTTTCATTGCTCTAAGTGTATTTGCAGTTCTGTAAGTGAACCTCCTTCAGCTCATAGTTATTTAGGGTATTTCGAAACTGTGCCATGAGTTGTTTGTTCAAGTTTCGGTTATTTTTGTCACTTGTCTTATATATGAGATTGAAATCTCTTAGTAGAAGCCAAGGGGTGCCATTTGACGGCTGTGCATCACGAAGTTCCTGTAAGAACCTTCCCTTGTCCCTATTTGTGGTGGGACCATATACCATTGTCATTACAAAGTTTGTGGAACATTCTTCAATGACATGATGGTGAGCCTAGGTCCTGTCATTACCCAGTCTAGCTCCAATCGTTTGTTTTACGGCATGGCACAGCCTTTCGTGTCATGGCACTGCTTGGTGCGGAAGGCCGTGAGTTAGTAGCTCCTTCAGACGGTTATGGAGCAGGCAGGAGGCGCTCCTCCAGGAGATGTCGTCGTTGCCACGCAGCATCCTTGGGGAGTGCGGTCGGCGCGCACAAGCGGTGTGGTAGGCGTGCTTTGCCTGGAGGCGGCTCTGGGTTCCTCTTGGGCGCGGCCAGCCGGCCATGCACCACTGTGCGGTCTGGCCGCTTCAATCGTGCACACCCAAAAGCGCGGCCAGCCGGAAGCAGTGGCACGAGAGGCATCCACACGCATGCGCATCAGCGCATAGGCGACAACCAGGCGCAGTGGGATAACATGAGCATTTAAAGGCAGCAGGAAGGATAGAGCAAATGATGGCAGCAGAAAATAGTGGTTCGTAGTTGACAAATATGGACCAGCTTTATCATTCACGACTTATTACGACAATTTGCAATGATTGAATTAGGCAGTGCTAAATTGGCTTCAGTTCCTTAGATCTTACTCCCTCAGTTGCTAAATTGCAATTTGCAAATGGAAAGTGGAAATCCATTGAAAAGCATTCCCAAATCCCAACCTTCCAACTTGCGAGAATGACCTCTCTAAATAATACATCACCGAATCATTCTGCACCAGGATGATGTGTAAAACCCTATCAGTTGGAGAGCTCCTACCAAAAACATTGCTAAAGTTCAACTAGTAAGGTTGCACCAACCTAAGAGATGCAAATGCCTTCCTACAAGGTGATAAACCAACCGTAGGGAAAAAGCTTTCGGTCTACTTGATTGGAAACACCAACAACTCGATCGGATGATACTTCCCAGGCCAATTCCTGGTAGATGCGCGTGACACGATCGTTCGTCGATTGGTAACTGATACTACTAGATTCAAGCAATTCGTTGAGAGATCGTTGGTACCAGCAGAAGAGAAGAAGCAATTGATAGGTTTGGTTACCTCTGAGTTTGTCTGAATCACCCGCCTCTGGCCCATCGTTCCTCTCCTGCCGACATGATCAGAAGCAGAGCACGTCTGCTGCCGCTCTGGTTTTGGATGCGCCGAGGCGGCGACGGCCGCGACGTGGGCGTCGCAGAGGAGGCGTCGGAAGGCGTCGTGTTCTTGGCTGGAGGCGGCGGCAGCAGAGGAAGAGGAATTGGGCGAGCAGAGGAGGCGGTGGACGCGGGCACAGAGGAGGCAGGGCGGACCGAGGCGGAGCCACGTCGCCGCGGCGGCGATGAGGCAGAAGGCGGCGCCGTTGGCGAGCAGCAGCGACGCCAGCGCCCACTGCAGCGCTGCGCGCGCCACCACGGCCAAGAATTCGCGCACCATGGCCGGCGACGGCAAATTTTACCGCCACAGCCTACCTAGCTACCGCCTCACTCAACGGTAAGAAAAACGAATTCAGAGAAAGAAAGAAAACATGGGGAAAATTTCGGGATTAATTCAGATAACAGAAGAGATGCGGATGGATCGGAGTCAGAAAAAGAGAGGAAAGGATCAAGGAGGAGGAATTTGGGTTAGGTGGAGGGCGTCAGTTTGAGGTGAAGAAAAGTGTCAACTTTGCAAATGGAGCGCCACTATATTATTAGGCCAATCTCTTTCGAAAAGGAGATGGAGGGTCTACTGACTCTCATCAAAGCAAACAATTTTTCCTCTATTTTTTTTCTTTTTGGAAAATGCTATTCAGCGGGCGCCCGCCTGCAATCCCAGGCGGCTTGTGGGCATGGCAGATCTAGGAAAAGAATTTATCGGGGTCATTTGTAGAAGCTTATTTTTATATTGTTGGGGGAGCGGTCTCTAAGTCGAGTCAACTCACCAAGACAAATACACATTACGTGTGTAATTACATGGTAAGTCTATTAAGGCTATACCAAACAAAGAACATGTTTGCCTTTGATATTAGAGATTCCGAGGGGTATTTGTGCAAATAACCTCTCATAGCTATAAATATGACCTCTAAAGCACCATGAGGAGAGAACATTCTTGATATATGAAGTAGACTTGAGTTGAGATTGATTATCAACTACACTCTATACCACACCCCTCTCTCGAGTTTTAGGCCCCGACCAACCCTACGACGTCTCCCGAAGCCCCTGAATCCACTGTTTGGTATATAACCACAATAATTGGCGTCGTCCGTGGGAAGTGGTATAAAAGCTACGAGCTAAAACAAAGGTGCTTGGGCAAGATGGCACCGAAGATGAGGGTGACCTTGGTCCCCAAGTGAAAAAGGAGCACCACGGTTGAGATCAACGACGCGAGAGTAAAGGAGCTAGTGGTCGAGGCCCTCGCCCCGTGAGTCGCGGCATTGGGGTGGCCACACATGGGGCTATGACGGGTAACGAAGACAGCTCCCCAGCAGCGGCGTGGGCTATAGAGCAAGCGGCATCGCGAACGGAGGACTCGCCATCAACGCGACGACCTCCGTCGGCCTTGACACCCTCGCTGCCACCGCGCAGCGAGCAAGAGGTGCCCTGGTCCCTACGCTGGGCCCGAGAATGGTGGCATGGAGGTAATTTGCAGAACGTTGTAGTAGGAGCTGGTGAACTTGCGGAGGGCCATACGCGAGATGCAGGAGGCCCAAAATCGGCGGACCTTTGTCACCGTCACAACGGAGGCGGTCGTGGAAAGGACAGATAGTTGGGATACCATTGTCGGTGCCCACAGCGCCCTCCCAACAGGTGGACCCTAAGTCCCCCCTCAGCACGGGCTTATAGTAGTGCAACTGGCCGGAGGACTTCAAAATACCCATGGTGGAGCTTTACAAGGGTGACACTGATCCCCATGAATTTTTACGTGTCTATGAGATGGTCATCGAACTCACGGGAGGAGATGACTCGATGAAGGCAAAAGGGCTACCGCTTGCTCTGCAAGGGTCACGCCAGGGGTGGATCTGGGCCTCAGGCTAGGTAGGCTATAGCCCGAGGCCCAGAAAAATTAGTAGTGCAAAAAATTTTTATATAGGCCAAAAAATTTAGTTTATAGTGGGCCAACCCGAGGCTTAGTAGCCCAGCCTGAGGCTCTCCTAGTGGCCCAGCCCAAGCGCAAAAACATTGAGGTGTTCAACAGGTCAACCCAACTCATTTGCCGAAAACACACACCGCCTCGTTCGCCCAAACGCCCAGCTCATTCTCAAGTTTGCTTCGGCCTTCGGCTGCTCGGCTGTCCCAACTAATTTGCTAAGTGCTAACCCTAGCTACTACTTGTTCCTCAGCCATCAGACGTGGGTGGCTCGGTGCCGCCTCCCTCTAGGCAGCGCTTGCTTCCGACCTCCAAGCCGCTGCCTCCCTCTCCGGCACCCGGCGACACCTGAGCGGTGAGCGCTGATTTTAGACTCACTTCACTGATTAGTGATTACCTTGTCTTGGTTAACAGATCACTTCAGAGTTGTAGTGTTGCGGTACCTGCTTTGTTTTTCTACTTATTACCTTGTCTTGGTTAACAGATCATGACCATTTCTCATTTTGTCAAATGTTGGCACTGCTTTGTTCGCTGAACGACTTCATGTTCACGTGTTATTGTTTTCCGGGAGATTGGATCATATACCCTCTCTTTAGTTGGGAAATTGAGGATTTACCTCCACATCTCAATGACACGTGGGGTCATCATAAGTCACCGACACGTGGGTCGGGAGGGTAAATTCTCAATTTCCATCTAAATGGAGGGTATATGAACAATTTTTTCTTCTTTGGGCATGCTTTCTGTTTAATCATTCAGAGTATGCCCAGCCTATCCATTTCCTTGTCGTTACAACTAACAAAGGACTGAAGCCTGAAGGAGTAAAGTAAACTGACAAAGGACGGAAGCCTACGCACATTTGTCGGCCACCGCCCTCGCGCTCTCGACACCATAGTCCCGACTCCCGATGCCTGTGCAGCTGTGCTCCCAACGCCGCGGTCCCTCACCTAGCCTCATTGCCTGCACTCCTGACGGCCGATGTTGTGGTCCCAACGCCATCGAGCCCCACCTCATGCTCTTGCCGTCTCACGCATGCTCCCCGAGGCCTCGATGGCCAAACCGATGTCTCGCAGGCCGCATCCTGGTCCAGCCGTCCACAATGACGAGTTGACGACGACTGATGAGACCATGAGGCTGACTGGCCGAGCCACTGAGCTAAGGCAATAATCATCCTCTTCGTCTAATCTGAAATTCTGAGCTAGTAGGAAACTAGGAATTATCTTTTATGTTTGAATCTATTATCTTTGATAGTTTGCTACTTTGCATGATATTTAGTAATTAGTAGGAATTATCTTTTATGTTTCGAATTAGTAGGAATGATCAGATAAAATGATGAATGATGTATGTTCCATGTTTATATTTGCTATTTAGGAACTAACTATTAAGGTTTAAGGATACAAATTATAAAATGAATAGGGGCAAGACATTCTTTATGGTTTGATATGATTTCTTTATTATGATTTGTGTTGAAGACTTGAACTCTTGAAGTATTGAGCATTAAGCAAAATTTTTATATAAATGATGCATTTGTGACATATTTTTTGTTATATCATAATATAGTTCTAGACTTCTAGTATGATAGATTGTTGGTTGAAATTAGCCCGGGGCGTGATCCAATCCTGGATCCGCCACTGTGTCATGCTGTCCTGTTTCTTCACAATCGCTCCTAGCTCTGTTTACGTGTGGGAGCAAGTCCATAACCTCACACAACAACTTCCAAGACAACTACATGGAGCAGTCACGATCAAGACTTCACGGTAAAATAGGCTCTAGGGTAGAATCTATGAGAGTACTTCAAGCGCTTCATGAAGGTCTGATGCTAGGTGAAAGATGTCAACGAGATGACAATCATCAATGCCGCCATCCGCGTCCTTCAAAAGGGGCTGCTTGCAGAATACAACGCCTGGAAGCCCATAAAAATGGTCACCAAGCTATTCAACAAAAATGAAAGAATACACAAGAGCAGTGGAGGATGCGATGAGGCATGAGGCTGACATCATGGGGCCTACCCTGAGGTCAAGCCCATCCCCACGACCCTAAAGGAGGGTTCCAACCGCAAGCAATGAAAGGGGCACAGGGCAAGTACATGCTTGGCATCCAAGGGGGCAACACCTGGAGGCCATAGCCATGGCAGAGGCAAGGGTTGTGGTCACGAGAGGGGTTGAGGTCATGGGAATGAGTGTCGATAGGGGCGTGGTGCGAAGTGCATGGCAAGGGGGAAAACAAAATGCTTGAATGGCCCACCATCATGGCCCTCTGCGAAAGCATGACTAGGGATCACTCCCAAGATATGAGGATGCTGGTGGTGGCATATGTACAACACCCCTAGAGGTACTGCTTATCCAACCCCCACTGAGCATGTTGTGGAATACAAGCCTTGACATCGAACCTCGTCGAGTTATCAACACGATCATGGGGAGGGGGTGGGGGGAGGTGGTCATCACTCGAGTTTCCTTCTGAGCAACAATGGAGGCATCGAATACATCACATCACTGCATACTCGACATAGGTTCTCCCCGTGTGGGCTCGAGCCGACATCACCTTGATAGTGAAGGATGCATTGAGGGTGGACTTCCCTCACCAAGACCCACTGGTTATCAAGGCCAGCATCACGTGCTATAGAGTGAGATGAGTCCTAGAGGATGGGGGTAGCTCTGTAGACCTCCTGTTTGTTAGTGCCTTCAACCAAATGGGCATCCCACGATTCAGGTTCCAACCGCCTGGGGTCCAACTATAAGGCTTCGGCGGGAGCCCGGTTAGGGCCCTAGGCTAGTGGCGCTAAAAGTAGCCTTCAGTCGGGGTGAGGAATGTAGAATGGAGGTGATCAACTTCGACATTATGGACCTTCCATACTTGTACAACGCCACATTGGGAAGGGCTACCCTTAATGTGTTTGGGGTGGTCCCACACCACAATTACCTGTGAATGAAGCTTTTGAGCCCCAAGGGGATCGTCATGGTAATCGGTGACCAGAACCTCGCACGACAAATTGAAGTGGGCATGCGGAGCCCAATCCAGAAGGTTCACATAGTAAGCAAAGGGCGTGCCCCTCCCTTAGCATCACCCCTCCCTCAGCACTAGGATGGATGCCGAAATTGAGGCTAGACGGCGAGGTGAAAAGCGTACCACTCAACAACAACTACTTATCCAAAGAAGTCTCGGTGAGGGCGGTTTAGCCCTAGAGGTAGAGCAAAGCTCTTTGGAGGTCCATTGGAAGAACACGGATGTCTTAGCATGGTATCCCACCGACATTACGGAGTCGATTGGTCCATCATCAAGCACAAGCCGGCGGCAGCCCCGAGACGAAGCAAATCTAGCAAAGAATGAAAAGAATGTCCCCGGATAGGTAGGACACCACCAAGGTGAAGGTGGCCAAGATGATCACCTCGGCATATTCCGCAACTGGTCCACTCGAGTGGCTCACCAACTGGTGTTGGTCAAGAAGATAAATAGGAGCTAACACATGTGCATCGACTTCACCACCTCTCAACAAGGCATGCTCCAAAGATAATTATCCGCTATCACGTATTGATCAACCGTGGATACCACGATCGGATGTGAGATGATGAGCTTCCTTGATGCATATTTTGGATATCATCGATCTTCATGTCCCAAGAAGATGAGGACAAAACTAGCTTCATAGTCCCTAGTGGGATGTATTGCTTTGTCGAGGATGCCCTTTACCAGGCTTGTCACTTTGGTCCTTGCGTCTCAGCTAGGTCGGAAAGTCAAAGTCTTTGTGGATGATGTATTTGTCAAAAGCAGGCATGTGGCTTCACACATAGCAAACCTCCAGGAAACCTTCGACAATCTCCACCAGGCCGGCATAAAACTCAACCTAGAGAAGTGCGTCTTTGGAGTCCAGGCAGGCAAGTTACTCGGCTTCCTGGTGTCTGACAGGGCATCAAGGCTAACCCTGACAAAATTGTTGCCATACGGCGCGCAACCTTGCCAAGACTTAAAGGAATACCTCACCAACCTTCCCAAGCTCACATGCCCAGCACTAGAGGCTCCACTCCTACTATATTTGGCAATGACACCACACACCGTCAATGTGGTGTTGGTGCTGGATGAGGGGCGCACTAACGCTCGATGTACTGTCTCTAAGGCCCTGTAGGGAGCGAAGACTTGATACGCTGAACTGGAGAAACTGGCCTACGCTACGCTAATGGCTTTATGCAAGCTGGGGCACTATTTCATAACACACAAGATCACTATGCCCTCATCTCTCCCTAGAGGAGTTGTTGCAGAACAAGGAGTCCACAGGTCGCATCGGTAAATGGGTGGTCACACTGGTGCCTTCCCATCACTTACATCACTCACACCACAATAAAATCATAGAACCTAGTAGACTTCATTGTGGAATGGACCCCACATGCCAGCCAAGCAATCATGTGGCCTCAGAGTTGGTGTGGGACCTGCAAATCGATGGTGCGTGGTGTGCTGCTAGCACAGGGGTTGGGCTTGTGGTCATCATCACAACCCCCAAAGGTTGAAAGCTAGCATATGTAGCGTGCCTTGAGTTCCTAACCACCAACAACATGGTGGAGTATGAGGCCCTGTTGTTCGGCCTCCACAAAGTTAAGGCACTCAGAGCCAGAAGGGTGCTCGTTCACACCGACTCTCAGTTAATCATGGCGCACATTAACAAATCATATCATTCAAAGACCCTGACCTCGCTAAATACTTGGCCATGGTCAGGGTGATAGAGTGACATTTTTTAGGCATCACCGTCAAGTCAGTTCCGAGAGCTGACAATACGAACACGGAAGCCCTAGCAAAAACAGCTAGCTAAGGGTGCGAGCCCCCCTCCGACGTGTTCTTTGAAGTCTTCACATCCGTTGTCACTCCGCAGGAGCATGCAAACCCCTCAAGATCTTACACATCAACTAGGAAGATGATTAGTGGTAGCCCATCATCGCCTTCCTCTAGGGGATTGAGCAACCAGATGACTCACAATAGCTCTGGAGACTCGCACACCGAGCAAGGACCTTCAACATGGTGAATGGGGTGCTTTACAAATGAAATGTGTGTGCCTGGCTCTGATGGTGTCTATCATGCTATGAAGGCCAATAGCTCCTTGTAGAGATTCATCATGATCTATGCAATTCGCATGTGGTCCCGCGTGCCCTGGTAGGGAAGGCCTTTCGTCAGGGCTTCTACAGGCCCATGACTACCTCAGATGCACATGAATTGGTCAAATAATGCCAAGGGTTTTAGTTGGTAGGGAGGTTCACCAACGCCCTGCTGACCCTCCAGCCAATGCCACTGGTGTGGCTACTGGCACACTGGATCTTGACCTCATATGGTCCCTCACTAGACTCATATTACAAGAAACCCCACGACTCGCACTACCCAAACGACTCTCTCCACCAACCAACATACTCGGTTTAGTAGACATGACTAGTTACATGCAGACTAACTGCTACCTGGTCAGGTCTACAAACATACACAGACCTTCTTCGAGTGCCACTTCGAGTTCTTTGACAAGTCCTGCTCCGTGTCCTTCGACGACCACAGTTTACGACCATGCCTTACGACCATGGCTACTTAACCACGGTGCTTCCACCGCTTCACCAACCATGGCTTGTCGACCACACGACCATGACTTCACTTCGACCGCTTCACCGACCACGGCTTGTCAACCGCATCCCCGATCACATAAGTCTTCGAGCACCGACCGTCACTATAGCTCCACGAGTACCGACCATCGACTACGGAGTACTCAAACACATCAAGCACTCGATTACGACCAAGCAGTACTCGAACACACGAGTACTCGAACATACGAGTACTCGAACATACGAGTACTCAACTACGACTATAGTACTTTAATGCAGGAGTACTTGACTACGACCACGTGACTTTCGAACACACGAGTACACGACTACAACCTTAGTACTTGAACACACCGAGTACGTCTTAAAACAAGATTAGTACCAATATCAGACCACCTGAAACCTGATAGCATAATATAAATTTTGCCAAATTTTGCAAAATCAAAATCTAACTTCCCAAATGAGCCAATTATTCAGCACCCACCTCACATAGTCCTTCACTCTGCTTTCTTCAGTCAATGGCTTCATATATAGCTAGTAGCTACTATGTCGCACATTTAGAGACACATGCAAACTCAACTTATGTGCGCTTCAGCATCTTCCTCCATGCTCTGCAACTCTGCAGTGTCATCCTGCTTCCGGTAGCCACCACATTCTATACGTCTTGGTGGTTTATCTGCTTCGTCGACGACTTCTTCTCGCCAATCTACATCTATCTCGGCATAGATGTCTTTGGTAACAACCGTTTGCGCAAACCATTCATGTATACAAGTTAGCTACAAGGCCAAAAGCTCTTGATGGTTTCAGTTCCTTTGCAATTGGTCATTTTCTTATCAAGTAGGTCTGGGGTTTGCCACCTCGATCACCTTCATCTTCCTCGTCGGCATGTTCATGTCGTCGTGGTTGGGAGCCTCTCTCCTTGGCCTTGGTGAGTTATTCATCAAGAAGATGCCGCTCGTGCGCCATATCTTATATCTACTCTGCTTCCAAGCAGATCAGCGCCAGGATATCGCCAGGTATAAACTCACTCTCAACAAAATTGCATAAACCAATATGTAGTTTGATCGATCGAGTTTTGCAAATTTAAACTCGTTGTGGATGATACATTTCTAGATGTATAATTGTCATAAATTTCTAGAGTCAGTACACACATTGTTCAACTATGGAGAAGCTACTGAGTGTTGATCATTTCAGACCAGAGCTCACGGGCTTTCAAGGAGGTGGTGATCATACGCCACCCCAGGATAGGCGAGTACGCGCTGGGCTTCATCACGTCCACGCTGACGCTGCACGACGCGAACGGCGACCAGGAGCTCGCCTGCGTCTACGTGCCGACCAACCACCTCTACCTCGGCGACATCTTCCTCATGAGCCGGGCCGACGTGATCACGCCGGACCTGTCTGTCCGGGAGGCCATCGGTAAGGACTAATGTCAAGTTCTTCCTGTGTTTTCATTTGAGCAAATGGAAATATGATGTTGGCGTACAACGGTTTGATTTGATTTGATTGGGTGTTTCATACAGAGATCGTTCTTTCCGGCGGCATGTCGGTGCCGCAGATCCTATCGGCGATGGAGGGGGTCGTCGTCCTCGGCGACCATGGTCGAGCAGTGAAGGGTCCTTTGACAACAGAGTTACAAGCAGCAGAGGAACCTATCTGTTCTTGCCTTCACAGCTTCACACTCTCATTTCAGATTGTGTATGTTTAGATGGTAGACTGGAGATGAAAGGATTTCCAGATTTGACAAGAGGTGTCGATTCTTCAAGTTGGCAAGTTTTCATGTGTAAATTTCTTTCTGCGAGAGTTTTTATGCCGGCAGTGAAACAGCATAAAACTTGCACACTGAAACTCCGGGCAGAAGCAAATGGGAAAAAGAAAGAAATTCATGCGTGTTACAAAATTCAGCAATGTTTTGCATCAGCAAATTGTTGGTGTGCCATTTCCTTTACTTCAGTTGTCAACTGGATCAATACAAGCCTCAATCAAGCAAGGCATACGCGCACGATTTATTCAATTATCAGAATTGATTTTTTATTGTTCGTGTTGCCTACGCTCCCAGACAAATCTAAATTACTAGACAGCACGCCCATAAACTCTCAACAATGGTCTTCCCTTGCTTGCCTTGGATAATAGCATTTCGATCACCTGGCAAGGTTGCAGATGCACACAATTGACTATATCAACTAATAGCAAATACATTCATCGCAATGGATTTCAACCGTCCAAGCTGCTGTCGGACATCAGGCTTGCTGAATACCACTCGGCCAGCTCAAGTTCTTAACAGGCTCAAGAATTGCTTCAACTTCATGCAAAAGTTCTTCATCTATGCCTGAAGTCGACAATTCCATTGCAGCAGCCACATTCTCCTCTACCTTGAATCAGGGAAACACAAGGCATTATATGAATAATCACTTCATTGGTATTCTAAGCTGATGTTCCAATAAGCAAACTGGATAATACTCGATGATACGTGACAGAAAATTCATTCAATGGGATGGTGGAAATTTCACTGTCATTTCTTTTGTAAGTGTGGAGCGAAACAGTAATTAGGTGAACAGACCAAAGGGAGGAGAGTGCTATCTTTGAGCTAACTTTTAGTTTCACATCATTAAGGCCCCAAAACCCTGTTGGTAATAAACATTCCATTTTGCATGTAGACACATGCCAAAACAAACCACTCGGCACCATACCTTGATGCACATGGAACGAGACAGGACAAAGGCATGTTGATAATTTCTGGTGACCAATCATAATAGAGAAGAAATTATCCAACAAGTTACAATCAAAAGGGGATGCTCCTGATATTTGACCAAAGTCTATTTTTGTTAACATTGTTGTTAAACTAACATGTTTTAAATATGAAATCAACAAAAGGTACAAACAATGGCAATATGTTTCATCCTGTGGTAATACATTAGATTTGTATCATTTTAATTTCGGAACTAACATGCATCAGATTCCACTTTTTTTTTCTCTCTAACAAGCACACAAATTTCTTAACTTTCTAGCAGATATGAGAATGGACTTGGCATTCCAGCTATTATTCCAACTCAACAAATTCACTACTGTTTAATAAAACATTAAATAATCTAAAAAATTAGGCATTGTTTACTGTGAAAAATACAGGTCCCAATCAACATGTGTCTCATGTATGTTCATTATTCATAGTTCCAAATACCATTAAAAAAATAAACAGAACCTTCTAGGTAGAATTGAGCTAATTCATAATTATAAACTAAAACTGTTCTATTCAATATATATTATCTGTTATTTGTTACGTATATATGTATCTGGTCTGGCCCAACATATATCTGGCCCAATAGGATTAGGGTTGTATTGTACGTATACAAACTGCTGGTCACATTGAAGTGATGCATGTGAATCGATATACTGCTAACATGGTATCGAGCTTCCAGGTTCTCTCCGCCGCTTCCTCTCGGTGAGGCATCTGCTCGCAGGACCTCATCGCCGCAGCTTTGGCCTCCTCGTCTGGTGCCTTCTTCGCCAGTGACGGCACTCTTGCCATCCTCTGTTTTCTTCCCCTGCACCATCCGCCGCCAGTGTTGCTTTCTTCTTAGCTTTGCTTTGCCACCGCCATCCTCTATTCTTTGCTTTGCCGCCTACCCCGCTGTCTGCGTCTCCGTCGAGCTCCACCTCACCCCGGAGCACCTGCTCCCGGCTGCCTATGATGACTGCCTCGCCACCCTCTGTGTTGCTTGCCACTGCTTGGGCATCTCTTTTCACATCATGGCTATTTTTGATCCATTCTTTTGTAGTGGTGCTCTTTTGGCCTCTGATATTAAACTTAATGGTCAGAACTATCATATGAGCCTAATACCTATCAGGAGGTAGCTAGTATTTCTGAGTGTCATTTGGTCATGTCTGAAGAGCTTGCAGCTTTGGAGCATACTGACACTTGGGATCTTGTTTCATTACTTGCACATGCTGTTCCTATCACATGTGCGTGGGTATACAAGGTTAAGACAAAAATCCGATGGTTCAATGGAACGCTAAAAAGCTCATCTTGTGGCTCGTTACTTTCAGCAGGCACATGAACGTGATTATGATGAGACTTTTGCTCCTATGGCTGACATGACCACAATTTGTACTCTAATTGTTGTGGCTGATGTTTGTTCCTAGACTCTCACTCAAATGGATGTAAAGAATGCTATTTTACATGGTGATTTACATGAAGAGGTTTACATACATCCACCACTAGGAGTTGATGCTCCTATAGGACATGTTTGTCGTCTCCGACGTGCTCTCTATGGATTTAAGCAAGCACCTCGCTCCTAGTTTGAGCAGTTCAGCTCAGTAATTCATGTTGTGGGTTTCTCTCCTAGTGATCATGATCCTACCTTATTTGTTCATACATCTCAGCATGGCCACACTCTACTTTTGCTTTATGTGAATGACATGCTAATCACTGGAGATGACATAAAGTATGTTGCTTTTGTCAAGCAACGTCTTGCTGAGCAGTTTATGATGTCTGATCTGTGACCTCTTAGCTATTTCCTGGGGATTGAGGTCAATTGCACAGATGATGGTTACTATCTCTCACAGCATAGATACATTCAGGATCTCATTGCTCGCTCAGGATTAACTGATACATGGACTGTTGTTACTCCTATGGAGCTTCATCTCCAACTTTGTCCCACTGATGCCATATTACTTGATGATCCTTCTCGCTATCGTCATATTGTCAGTAGTCTTGTTTATCTTATAGTCACAAGACCGGATATCGCTCATGTTGTTCATGTGCTAAGTCAGTTTGTCAGTGCTCCCACTTCAACTCACTATGGTCATTTGCTTCGCATTTTGCGTTACTTGAGAGGGATTGCTTATCGTGAGTCTTCTATGCATGGTCAAGTCAGCTTCAACTTCACACTTACTCTGACTCGACCTGGGCAAGTGATCCAATTGATCGTTGATCTATCACTAGTTATGACATCTTTCTTGGGATATCTCTGATAGGATGGAAGTCCAAAAAACATATTGTAATGTCACACTCTAATGTTGAGGCTGAGCTACAGGCTCTTGCTTCTACTGCATCGAATCATTTGGCTTTGTTGGCTATTAGTTGATCTTGGTGTACCATGTGATGCTCCTACACCTCTTCTTTGTGACAACACTATCGCCATACAAATTGCTAATAATCTAGTGAAGCATGAGTTGACTAAATATATTGGTGTAGATGCACCGCTTACAGTATCACCGCTAGCAGTCGACTATTGCTCTTCAATATGTACCTTCTGAGCTCGCATTGAAGTGATGCTTGTGAATCGATATACTACTAACATTATTATTGATATGGTCGGTGGTTGGGTACAGGTCCGAAAACTAGGGATAGGGCACTTGCCCTTATCTAACCACCAGGAGAGCTCTTCCCTGATGAGGTAGAGAGACTCTCAGGTTTATTTGGAGAATCTGTATTTATTCCTTGCTTGATTATGAATAGTTCAGCTCCCCTCTTTATATAGATGAGGTTAGCCCCTAACAATATGGAAACTAACACAATCTAATGCAACCAATCAACTAAAAATAATATCATATTCATACTATTTAAATATTAAGATATCAATTCATAATATAAAGATATGCATCTATCTATTCCTAATGTAAAGATATCCATCTAATTATTCATAATACGAAGATACGCACACAACTATTCCTAATAAGGTTGCTGCAGTGCGTGCGGGCACTGTTCACATGAACAGTATGTGCGGCTACTGTTCATGTGAATAGTGCACATAGTACTGTTTGTCTGTTTGATGCAGCGTCTTGCCGAATCATAAGCCATAACAGTTATCCTATGAGGACAATAGTATTTTCTCCGTTAATTAAAAATAAAGATTAAAATTCTTTCCTTAGGCATCCACACGATGATTAGATTGAGCCAAATATACCCTTTTTCACTAGGAGTCAACAAGTGATTAATCAGGTTTAGGCATGTGCAGGCATGTAAATGGGATTTCCTACCCAAATAGATCAAGCACTGGTGGCTCAGAAGTTTGATAAAGGGTCTGTTCTTTGCAGCTTTTAAAAGTAGCTTTTGACTTTTGCTACAGTACCTAACTTTCAAACGGAGTATTTTCTCAAAACGGGATCTATAAGTTAATTATAGTATACGTTAAAAACTCAACATCTGTACTAGCCAAAATCACAAGCAAGTATCTCTCTCCGTAATCTCTGTCGCGAACATCCCAAAATTCAAAAATTTCAGCCAAAAACTATAAACCACAGGTATAAGCCAAAAAAAGAACAGGCCCAAAATGATAATATTCTACTAGTCAAGCCAAGTGCATAAACGGCACAAATCCAATAAAGAATGAGGCAAATTGTATACCTGTTTTGGAGAGTTCATTCCAACAAGAACTGTAGAAATTTCGCTATTCATCAAGCTGTACTGCATAGCTAGCTTCGTAATGTTTTTCCCCTTCTTTTTACAGTGATCTGCTGCTGCCCTGCATGCCAACTGATAATAGGCTGTATTATATTTGTGAATTGATATATTGATTGAGACATTGGTATAAGCCGTAAACAAAAAGAAATTTTTTTAGCAGGCTAATATGATACTTTTGATATAGAAGTGAGAAGCAAGAAGAGGCGAACTTTTGTTGTCTGACCCAACGCATTTCTCAATTTGCAAATTGATCGAGAGTGCAGTAAAAGTAATAGATATCTTCAAGGGCTTTGAGTTGAGAAATGTGTTGGGAATTGTTTAGTTCTTTTTTGTTAATATGGATTAAGTGATTAAAATATATTGTTTGGTATAATAGTTTCGTGTAGGTAGTAATGTGCATGATTGTCATGGTCAAATCAAATGCATTGTTCAGCTCAATATTACTAATGTAGCAAGCATTACACAGATATGTTGTTGTTTCTTTGGGTAAAATGAATGATGAGTTGATAACATGTCCAACTTTCTGAAAATTTTGCTGTCGGGTGATAAGGGTGGCCTCAGGTTCAGGAATTTCTGAACTGGTAAGAAAAAATGCTGGATGGAAATGCAGTGTCCAATTAGCAGGCAAGAAGGTGGTGCAATTTGACTGAAGGAGTACCATGGTTATACTGTTGCTTGCACAAGTGTACTAAAAGTGGTTAGAGAAGCTGTGAGAAGGGAAATAGACAATACAAAGGTAAAAAAGAAAGCAGCAAAGGACCATCAATGGAGGAAAGACGGCTGCCAAAGAACACATTGCAGCACATTACAATGGAATGGAAAATTTGCGAATTGACTACAGCAAATGGAGTAGTCATACAGGGCATCAATGGAGGAGCACAAGCTAAAGGGGTGTTCAAATCGGCTGAAACTTATGGCTTTTAGCTAGAGCTTTTGGCTAAAATGGAATAGTAACGACAGGAAGAAATAGCTTTTGAAGCAACATTTAGAAAATGGCTTTTGGAAGATGCGGATGCGGAGGAGGCGACGGAGGCTGGCTGGCGGCTTCCAAAAGCCAAAGTGTTGAAATCGGCTTTTGGTTTCTTCAAGCAGAAGTCGATTTGAACATGCCAACAAAGGGCATATATGGATTGTTTCAATGTGCCACCCCTCATTTCAGCCATTTGTCAGATCATGGGCTCCTTTCTTTTCCACTTATAGCTTGTGGATTATGGTTTATACTACAGTAATTAGTTTTCAAACGGTAAATTTTTTAGGACGGGATCAACATAAAGATTGTAGTAAAAAATGTACTGAGCTCAGTTGGGCCAGCCAAAACACGTGCGACTATTTTTCTTTACGTACTATCTCTCGGGAACAGCCAAGATTCAAAATTTAAGGCATGACATAAGTCATATCCCAAAAAACCCACCCATGCTCCCATCCAAGGATCGAAAAACCGGAACCAAGGCAAATCCGGCGCGGGCGTATCGATAACCGGCCGGTAGGTGAAAACGGTCGGGTTAATCCCGACCGATCCGCACCGAATCCGATTGGTACCGAATCCGACTAGTACCGAATCCGGAGAAAAATATGGGTTAGGATATGGTAACGACAATATCCGTCCGAATCCGATACATCTTCAAGTTTGATTTCAGGTTAGTGCTACTATTTGACGTTTCATTTTCTTTTGCAATGGTAAAATAAAATCTTCCACATCAGCTATTAAATAGTAACATCAAGTCGGTCGTCCTACTCCATTTATCGCCTTTGTATGCATTCCTTACAAACAAGTAAGGGTGCAAACGAAATGGGTTAATCCCGATCGATCCGACACAGAATCCGATTGGTATCGAATCCGATTGGTACCGAATCCGGAGAAAAAATATGGGTTAGGATATGGTAACAGCAATATCCGTCCGAATCCGACCCGTTTTCACCTCTACCGGCCGGTTACTGGAAATCCCGGATAAAATTTGCCAAATTAATTTTTGGGCGGGCGGAGGGACCAGAACCGATCGATTCTGGAAAAAACGTGAAAAACCGGAAAAACCGGTGGAATGAAGTATGAAGACTAAAAAATATTTAATGAAGTTGAGTAATAGAAATATTAAATGAAAAGTATTTAATGAAGTATGAAGACCTCAAGTTGTACATAAAAATTGGTCCTTACTATCTTGAGTCTTGAGTGCTGACCATGTGGTGAAGCCCTCTCTTCGTAGTGTCGTGTTACATATGAAATAATAAAAACACAAGTTAATAGTAATGAATGCTAACTTGAGTAGTATACTAAAAAGTGAAAACACTAATGGAGGATCAATTCGTACCAATACATTGTTGAGAAACGCGAATGTTGTGCAATGTACTCATTGTTATCAATGAGGATAAGCCCTCCAGAATGGGCCGGGTGGGCTTTATATTGATCCCAAGTGTATGTGGGATGGGCATGTTGTACCCAATGATTATAAATTTGTTGGTAGTATACAGGTTCCGCCCACTGGTAAACAATTCTTGCATTGGGAGGATAAGAGATGTCCGAGGACGAATGAGAATCATCAACAGAAGATAGTAAATTGACATCTCGACGCTCATAAGTCGGCAAAGAGTATGAGCTACCATATGATGCGTAGGAAGAAGAGTCTTGTGGTTGAGGATGATCTCGTTGGCGGTCCTTAGCCTTTGTGTAGGTCTTTTGATTATTCTTATTCGTGACAACCATGGTCTTCATCCTAGGTAGCATGTGTGAGTTTCCTCACAGATGAATTCCAATGGTTGAGATGTGTCTTCTTGGCCTTGTACCCCATCGTGAGATTGATGGATAAGTCTCTGTGTTGTACATGGTGTTTTTTTTTTTTTTTTGCTTTTGCTGCCCTTCAAGGACAGCATCTAGGATAGCATCAAGGACAGCATCTAGGACAGCATCTTAGACTAGCATCTTTTGACTAGCATCTAGGACAGCATCTTAGACTAGCATCTTTTGACTAGCATCTAGGACAGCATCTTAGACTAGCATCTTAGCATATGCTTGGCTGGTTAACAGCCTATATATTTGTATCCCCAACCCCTCAGGTTGGTATGGCATTGTGTGAGAAATAAACAAGAAAATTGCCCCATTCCCAAGTGTCATCCTCTCGATGAGAGTGAGGATCTTGCTATCACCAAGAGCAAGAATCCAGCGAGTAACAAGTGGTATCAGAGCCTTGCTATCCTGTAGCCTGAGCATCTCCTGCTCAATTCCTTCTCCAGTCTCGCTTCCAGCCTCGCAGCAGCCCCAACCAGCGATAGCGGCGGCTCGGCTACCTCTCCTCCTCCTCTCTGTTGACGAGCGGCGGCATCGATCGAGGCTCCTCTCCACGCCGCAGATCCCGGTGGCGTGCCATGTCCGCAGAGCGATCTCGCGCTTCGGCCGCCTCGAGCACGCTGGCGGCGGCAGTGAAGCCGAACTTCGGCGTGGCGAGAACGCGAGCGGCGGCGGCAGCGCGCCGCGGCGAAAAAGCGTCAAGGCCGGCGATGGCGGGCCGCGGCGAGCGGAGGCGGAAGCGGCGGCGGCGGCGGATGCGGCGCGTGCGCGGCAGCGGAGATCGAGGTTCAGCGCGGCAGCAGCAGCTCGCCTCTGATGATGCGGACGCCACGACGCGACGGACGCCACCGGAGAGGAGGCGCCGCAAGCGGCGGCGCGATGGCGGCGCGCGCACGCACGCGTGGTGGCGGCCAGCGAGCGCAGGGACGCGGCGGCGCTCTGGAGGAGGCGCGCACGGCGGCGCGCGTCGGGTCGACGGAGAGCACGGCCTTCACAGCGGCGCGCTTCTCCCCGTCGCGTGCGTGGTCACCACGAGTACCGTGTCGTCGTCGAGGACGCCGGCCCGGCGGCGGTGGCCTACCCTCACCAAGACCAACCACGTTGGAGTGGGTCATGTGATGAGGGTAAAGCTCAGTGCGGCATATGTTGGATGCGATCCGAGACGGCGACGCCGACTACGACCGGGATCGGCGCGCGCTACCGATGCTCATCGCCGCGCCCCGCCCGAGATGCGCTTCGCACCAACAAGCGGTCGCCAAAGAGGCTTGGGACGCCATCGCCGCAAAGACGCATCGGCAGCCGGCCGCGCCCGCAAGTCTACATTGCGCACTACGCAAGGAGTGGGAGAACGGCCTTCAAGCGGTGAGGACGTTGATGATTTTGCTCTCGTCTCAACAGCATTGCGTAAGATGGTGCAATTCGGCGACGACACCTACGGCGAGAGAGAGCGTGGAAAAGCTCTTCCGCCGCGTCCCAGAAGTACAAGCGGATGGCTCGCTCGATCGAGTCTCTGCCGACCTTCCACGATGACGATCGAGGCGTTAGGTCGCCTCAAGGTCGTTGGCGGCGATGAGCCACGCCTCGGGACCGTCACCATTGGCGGAAGCTCCTCACTTGGGAGCGGTGGGTTGCCGGCCAAGGTGACAGGGAAGAAGGGAGCCTTCTTCCACGACGGCGGCCGCAGCGTGGCAAGCCGCGCAAAGACGCCAGGCGGGGCGAGGACGTGCCGAGGGTGATGACCATGGAGGCGCCATGCGGCGCCGTGGCAAGCAAAGCGCACGAGACGACTCTTGCCACAACTGCGGCAAGCCCGGTCATTGGGCCAAGGATTATCGGCGCCCACGACGCGCCGAGCCCACGTCGCGCAGCGCAGGAGGAGCGGCCGGCCATGCTCATTGCTCGTCGAGCATCAACCTACCTCAGCGGCCGCCGCGGCGGCTCCTCCACCTCGACGAGCCAAAGCACACGCCTCTCCTCGATGCGATTCGAGAACGACAAGACCGGACGGGTGGTGTCGACACCGCGCCACCCACCACATGACCGGCGGCGGAGTTCTTCTCCGAGCTCGACTTCAGCGTCGAGGCACCGTCAAGTTTGGCGACGCCCCGCCATGGAGATCAAGGCGTCGGCTCTGTCGTCTTCGTCGCCAAGATCGGCGAGCACCGGCCGCCACCTGTGTCTACTACATCCCGCGTTGAGAACTCCATCATCGCCTTGGGACGGTGGATGAGAACGGATCGCGCGTGGAGATCGAGCACGGTCTTTGCGCGATTCAGGATCATCGCCGCGGCTCCTCGTCAAGGTCAACAGGAGCAACCGCCTCGCCCTTCACGCGCAGTGGCGCAACCTCTTTGTCTTGCGGCCACCGCGACGACGGCGCTTGAGATGGCACGAGTGCTGGGCACCTCAACTTTGAGGCCCCGAGGCTCGGCGGCAAGAAGGAGATGGCGCGGGGCTTGCCGCGACGTCGACCACGTGGAGCGCTTCGCGACACCGCGTCCTCACCAAGGCTGCGGCGGCTCCTCCTCGCCAAAGAGCTTCCGCGCCAGGAGAAGCTGGAGCTCGTACACGGTGACCTCTGGGGCCCCGTGACACCGCTACACACGAGGCGCGCTACTTCCTCCTCCTCGTCGACGACGTGTCCCGCTACATGCGGGCTGTCCCGCTCGACGTCAAAGCGCCGCGGGCGACGCCATCAAGCGCCTTCAGGCGCTGCGGGCGAGCGCGCCGCAATCTTGGTCCTACGCACGGACAACGGCGGTGAGTTCACGGCGGCCGAGTTCGCGGCGTCTTCGCGCGACGCGGATCCATCGTCACTTCTCCGCGCCGCACACACCGCAGCAGTAACGGCGTCGTCGGCGCCGCAACCAGACGGTGGTGGCCACGCGCGCGCTCTCCTCAGCGAGAGGGATGCCGCATTCTCATCGGGGTGAGGCGGTGATGATCGCCGCCCACTTGCTCAACCGCTTCTCACCAAGGCCCTCGGCGGCAAGACGCCATACGAGGCCTAGCACGGCGCAAGTTCGCGGTGAGCCACCTCCGTGTCTTGGTGCGGCGCCGTCGCTGGGAGCTCAACCACGCCGGCAAGCTCGACGACCGAGCACGCCGGTCTTCATCGGCTACACGCGGGCGCCAAGGCCTATCGCGTCCTCGACCTGCGACACGGCGTGCGCATCACGCGTGACGTCGTGTTCGACGGCGGCGGTGGCCGACGGGGCAAGATGGTGGATGACGGCTCGACTCGGCGACCACCGATTTCGCGCCGACCACGCCCACTTCGAGGAGGCGGGGAGCGCGGCTCGCCTTCACCGAGCTCGCCTACCCCACCACTTTGTTCGCCACCACCTCCGGCGAGTCGCCACCATCGCCACCACCAGCTCGGCAAGCTCACAGAGCTCGGCGAGTCCACCGCCAAGACCGCCGCCACGCCGCTTCTCCTACACCGGTGCCTACTCGCCCGGTGCTCGGACCGGCAGCCGCGCCACGACGAGTAGCGCGCGGTGGAGTTCGCCACTCCGTCCAACGACGAGATCGCATCGACGCTACCACGGCGGCGAGCCTGCGCTACCGTCATCGTGGGCGACCTCCTCGGCGGCGGCCATGGTCCTGGAATCAGCGCGGCGCGACCGAGCGGGAGCCGCACTCGCACAGACGACGGCGAGCCTCGTTCGCGCCAGAGGCGGAGAGACGCGGCATGGCGTGCGCGATGCAGAGGAGATGGACGCCGTCGAGCGAAACAAGACGTGGGGCGGCCGATCTTCCACCGCCACCACGCCATCTCTCTCAAGTGGGTCTTCAAGCTCAAGAAAGACGAGGCCGAGAGGTGATCAAGCACAAGCGCGCGTCATGGCACGTGGCTTCGTCCGGCGAGAGGAGTCGACTTCGACGATGCCTTCGCGCTGTTGCGCGGATGGAGTCCGTGCGTCTCTGCCTCGCGGCCAGGGGTCGTGCGTCCATCACATGGACGTCAAGTCCTTTCCTCAACGGCGACTTGAAGGAGGAGGTCACGCCGCACACCACGGGATTCATCATCCCGCAAGGAGAGCAAGGTTCTCCACCGCGCAAGGCCCTCTGCGACTTGCGGCAGTAACCGCGAGCTTGGAACGCCAAGCTGGACTCCACCCCTCAAGCAAATGGGATTCGGCAGAAGCGCCATGAGGCCGCGGTCTACCGGCGGGGCAAGGGAGGCAATGCGCTGGCGATGGCGCGTCACGTCGGCGACCTTGTGATCACCGGTACCAGGAGGAGGAGATCGAGGCATTCAAGGCGGAGATGAAGGCCACCTTCCGGATGAGCGACCTCGGGCCTCTCCTACCTCGGGATCGAGGTCCACCAAGACGACTCCAGTATCTCTCTCGCGATCGCCACGCCAAGCGCATAGTGGGTGGCGGCCTCACCGACCGCAACCCACCACACTCCTGGAGGAGAGGTGGCCGAGTCGTGAGAGTGCGGAGGAGGTGGACGCGACGCAGCGATCGACGCGCATTGTGGGCGCCTTCGCTACCTTGTCCACACGCGACCGGACTTGGCGTTCGCCGTCGGCTATGTCACCGGTTCATGCAATGACCGACGACGAGCACCAGCAGCCGTGAAAAGGATCCTCCGCTACGTCGCGGCACCACCCGACTCGACTTGCACCACCCAAGGTGCCGAAGACGCGCACTTCATCGCATGCGACAACGGCGACCACGCCGGCGACATCGACACGAGCAAGAGCACCGGATGTCAGATTTCCTCGGCAAGTGTCCGATCACCGGCGATCGGTCAACGTGAAAGCGGTGGCTTTGTCTAGTCGCAAGGCGAGTACATTTCAGCCACTACCGCTTCTACTCGAGCTCGTGGTCGCTCGGCCGCTGGCGATCTCCTTGGCGAGACGCGGAGGCGGTGGAGCTCGGGGTGGGCAACAAGTCCGCCTTGGCCTAGCGAAGAACCTGTCTTCCATGAGCGCACAAGCACATCCGGTGAAGTATCACTTCATCGAAGCGCCTTGATGAAGGAAGTGTCCGCCAACTACATCAACACCCAAGACCACCTCGCGACCTCGACCAAGTCCCTTGGGCGGATCAAGTTCCGAGAGCTTCGCGCGAGGATCGGGATGGCTCGATTCCTCACAGGAGACACACAAGACTTAGGGAGAGTGATGGATAAGTCTCGTGTTGTACATGGTGTTTTTGCTTTTGTTTGCCCTTCAAGGACAAAGATCTAGGATAGCATCAAGGACGATCTTAGACTAGCATCTTTTGACTAGCATCTAGGACAAGATCTTAGACTAGCATCTTTTGACTAGCATCTAGGACAAAGATCTTAGACTAGCATCTTAGCATATGCTTGGCTGGTTAACAGCCTATATATTTGTATCCCCAACCCCTCAGGTTGGTATGGCATTGTGTGAGAAATAAACAAGAAAATTGCCCCATTCCCAAGTGTCATCCTCTCGATGAGAGTGAGGATCTTGCTATCACCAAGAGCAAGAATCCAGCGAGTAACAGAGATGTCCCACCATCAGCACCATCATCAGATGACGAAGAGGAACTATCGTCAGACTCTTGGTACTCCACTGCATCATATGTTTGAGTTTCTGTCTCTTCATCACTTCCCACAATATCCTCATCAATGTCTTTCTTCTTACCAACCACTTGTTTCTTTGTTTGTGTAAGTGAGGCAAAGTGTCGAGCCAATTTTTCAGTTGGTTGGCTACAAGCTTTTCTTTTTGTAACATGAGACTTGCCAATAGTTTTCTTAGTCCATTGCTTCAACGGTTGGTCATCAAGTGCCTTGTCAAGTTCATTCTCAGATATGGCATTAACTTCAATTATAGATGGCATATGAGGGTTCACCTTCCTCATCTAGCAGAGGCTCTGAGTGGCCCATGGAGCTGTCAAGCCACTCATGGATTGGGTTTGCGCTGTCATACATGGTGGCATTAATGAGATCTCCAAAAGGATCTACATCCCTATCTTCATTTTTAATCTCATGCTCTTGCAATCGTAGCCTTAGATTGTAGTGGACATATACAAGTTTATGCAATTTCTTGTATCCAAGACGGTTCCTCAATTGGGTATGCACTAAAGCAAATATGCTCCAATTACGTTCACATCCACTTGAGAAAACACATTTTAAGACAATCCACAAGGTATATTTTTGTAGTGTTTCTGTCTCCGCTCCAAACGTCATCCACCATGCAGCTGCAAGTCACATGAAAAATTGTTGAACACTGATGGTTGATTTTGATGTATTTCGAATATATGTTGAACATACTTGCACACATATGACTAGTAGCAAGGTAAGCCTTATTTGAAGCAAATAGACCTCGTCGGTTACGATAACATTCCATCTCGACTAGAGCTTGCACTGCATCCTCGGGTGTGTCGGCTATTCTTTGAATTGCTTTTGTCAGTGCACTGATGAGGGCTGCATTCTTCCCCAAATCATATAGTCTGTGGCTTTGCGGGTTAAGCAACGATGCTGTTCAAACATACATAATCTATTAAATCAAATATAACAAATATGCAACAGAATGTGTTATGGTTTACGAAAGTATGTACTTGTCTGGAACGATGTAGGTGTGTTGCTTCAACATTGCAATTCTTCTATTAACTAGCTCCATAATACGATTATAGGTAGGCTCATCTTCTTTTAACACGTCATTAAGTTTAAATTGAAGTTCATGTGTTTTTGCAACCAGTCCTGCCACTGTATTCCTGCCTCACAAGTATACAATGGTGGTCTAGTATGGATTAAGTTTAACCTACACAAAGGCTAAGGACCGCCAACGAGATCATCCTCAACCACAAGACTCTTCTTCCTACGCATCATATGGTAGCTCATACTCTTTGCCGACTTATGAGCGTCGAGATGTCAACTTACTATCTTCTGCTGATGATTCTCATTCATCCTCGGACATCTCTTATCCTCCCAATGCAAGGATTGTTTACCAATGGGCGGAACCTGCATACTACCAACAAATTTATAATCATTGGGTACAACATGTCCATCCCACATATACTTGGAATCAATATAAAGCCCACCTGGCTCATTCTGGAGGGCTTGTTCTCATTGATAACAATGAGTACATTGCACAACATTCGTGTTTCTCAACAATGTATTGGTACGAATTGATCCTTCATTAGTGTTTTCACTTTTTAGTATACTACTCAAGTTAGCATTCATTACTATTAACTTGTGTTTTTATTATTTCATATGTAACACGACACTCTGACGAGAGGCTTCACCACATGGTCAACACTCAACACTCAAGATAGTAAGGACCAATTTTTATGTACAACTTGAAGTCTTCATACTTCATTAAATACTTTTCATTTAATATTTCCATTACTCAACTTCATTAAATACTTCATTAAATTTTTTCGTCTTCATATTTCATTCCATCGTTTTTTGGTGAATCGAGGTTCACGGCCTCCTCCTCCCGCCAAAAAATTCATTTAGCAAATTTTATCCGGTTTGTATCCGGATTTCCGAATCGAAGCGTGTAACCGGCCTACTTCGGTACCGCCCGTGCCGGGATTTGCCACGGTTCGATTTTTCGATCCTTGCTCCGTGTACCCAATTCATCGACCTGGTATGATTTGTGGTATATGGTACACCTTTGCGTGGAATTTGGAAGGAAAAGTGGTGTCTGCGTATCATGACCACATCGTGACCCGACATCCGCATTCGGTAACTATGCATCGTCCCTCCTCACCGCACCCCAAAAATTCCCTCAACTCGGATGAAGCAGGCTCCAGCAAACGAAAATGGCGCTATGGAGTGAGTGACCTTTGGACAAAAGTAGCGATTATACTTACGAGTTTCATGAACTTTGATCTTTCGACATGGACAACGTAGGACAGTACAACAACAACAGCTGAGGGAATAAAGTTCTTTTCTATCTCTGGCAGCAGGAATCAAGTCAATCAACTTATCAATTCACCTATGCCTCCTGTGTAACTTTACTCTTTGGACATCATCTTTGGCTCAGCAATTCAGTATAAAACAGTAGAAGGAAAAAGGCAGGAATGGGTACTCAGGTCATGGTAAAAAAAATGATGAAAAATATTTTGCTAGTTACTATTTACTCTTAACCTTTCGCAAATCAAATTCACAGTGGCACAAGGCACATCTTTGAAGTTAATTACATCAACATGAAAACACCGATGATGTAAACAGTTTGTTCACTGAAATTTCAACTTGAAATAAAATTTTTGGGCAGTATTTAATTTCCATTTTCCAGGCTCCTCCCAGTGTTTATAGTTACCAGCAGTAGCTTGATTTTTAACTTCCTACTTTCTAATTAACATCTCATTAGATTAAGCTGTCAAAACAAACTACTTGATAATTGTTTACCTCTGCTATGTTTGCAACTGCCCAACAGAAATGAGCTACCAAAATCTTGATGATTGATAGTTGAGTTCATGATGTTTTAGTCATATTTCATATTAAATCTACTAATTTCCTTGACTCTCGCCCATTTTCCTTCTTGGAAACCCCTAACCACAACCGGCTCCACTGCGTACAACTGCATATTTTGGCAACATTGGTGTATCTTTGATTCTTTGGCACCTTTAGTGACATGGAAAAAAATGATTCTACCAGTATCCTATGTCTGTTTATCTTCCTAAAACATGTAGTCTGTGAGACTGAAGAAATAGTTTGCCCTGCAATCATCAGGTGCAAAACAAACACAAATCACATTACAATAATACCTTCAGTTCTTCTGATGCAGGGTGCCACTCTGGAGGCCCATTATCTGTGAGAAGCCCCATCGCAAGCGGTGAAGCACTGATCACCCCAACGGCTTTGCTCTTCAAGTAAGGAGCAAATCCACCAGTGCAGTATCATTGATCCCGTAGTGGCAGTAAGACAGAATCACATCCACCGAGCTCAGCGGCACACGGTCGAGAACGTAGGTAAAGATGCTCAACGGCAGCCCGGTTATCCCGATGAACCGCGCCTTCCCACTCTCCTTGATCTTCTGGAGCGCCGGAATCGTCTCGTTCACAATCTGCAAACCCAACCAACTAGACAGAGTTACGGAGCCTTGGCTTAAAGCAACGAGGGAGAAATTCAATTCGTCGAGCAGGTGGTGGGCGCGGAACGGACCTGGTCGAGGTTGGTGAACTCAATGTCGTGGCAGTGGAGGATGTCGACGTAGTCGAGGCCGAGGCGCGCGAGGCTCTCGTCGACGCTGCGCGTGACGCGGGCGGCGCTGAAGTCGAACCCCTCCTTGTAGCGGCCGCACTTGGTGGCGACCACGACGCGGTCGCGCGGGACGCCCGCGAAGCGGAGGCAGTCGCCGAGCACCGACTCCGAAACCGTGCCGCCGTAGTACCTGCGAGAAGGGCGCCGGCTCAGATCTCGCCTCCCCCGCGGCGGAAAGGAAGAGGGAGTGGTGTGTGGTGGTTACGGGGATGTGTCGAAGAAGTTGACGCCGAGGTCGAGGGCGCGGCGGACGGCGGCGCGGGCGACGTCGCGGGGGACGTCGCCGAAGACGTGGCCGAGCGGCGAGGCGCCGAAGCCGATGGGGCTGACGCGGAGGCCCGTGCCGCCGAGCTCGCGGAGCTCCATAGCTTGGCCGCTTGCTGCTGTGTGTGTCGGGCGGAGGGCCGAGCACGTCGTGTCCTTGTCGAGTGCGTCAGTATCGCAAATTGGCAGGGAATCTGACGCTACGCGAGACGATGAGTGGATATAATGATGGTCACGTGGATTCAGCGTCCGGCGTCGGCAAACACTCGTCAGTAGGGTAGGGGAATCATTCTCGGTTACAATAAACATAACATCTGCCTCCCAGAGCAAGGCTAAGAGCAAGTACAATAATAGTTTTATAGCCAAACTAGTCAGTATTTTTGCTGATATGGAGAGAGAGAGAGGAGAGAGATAAGAGTTTGGCTCTCATGCAAGCAACAAGTTGGATGCAGAGCCTATACTGATGGTGGACATAGATAATAAATGTATGTGAGGAGGAATAGGAAAGAGAATGTGAGACATGGTACCACATAATAATAAAAAAAACCTTTTGTAGACAAATTATTGTATAACTTGGCTCTTATAACTTGCCTTATAGCTAAACACTTGGCTCTATTATTGGACTTGCTCTAATAATACAGCTTTTCACCGGCTATATAGACACTTACACCCACTTATCAACCCATTTATACAGATGGTTTACTGACTAGTGAAGGTCAGATGACCCACCCTTTCTCTCACAAAGTTTCTTGGTTTTGTGCTTCAGTGGTACATAAACTTAGAGCAAGTACAACAATGGTCTTATAGCCAAGCTAGTCAAGATTTTTGCCGATGTGGAGGAGAGAAGAGAGGAGAGCTTGGCTCTCATGCAGCAACAACAATTTGCACACGGGAGGCTATGCGATGGTGGGTCCAGGATAATAAATGTATGTGAGGAGGAGTAGGAAGAGAATGTGAGACATGGTACCACATAATAATAAAAAAATCTTTTGTAGACAAATAGAAGACAGATTATTGTATAACTTGGCTCTTATAACTTGACTTATAATCAAATACTTGACTCTATTATTGGACTTGCTCTTATAGCTCACCTCTCTTCTCTCTCCTCCTCTCTCTCTCCTCCACCTCAGCATACAACCTACTAACAGCCTCTTATTATACTTGCTGAGGCTTATTAACTAGGTGTTTCTCTTTTTTTTTTCTCCTTCAAAGCATTAAATGCTTTATTTGCTTTGCCATCTATATATAACGCATTTTATTTGGTTTTTTTTCACGAAGTCAGAAATTGATCGGAGATCGATTTCTTCCTTCTACATTCACTTTGAAAGCATTCGGTTGTTTGGTCGAACAGAAGTTATCCATTTTGCTTGTACCAATTAGAGCAATTATGAATGAACATCACTCATTTTATATCCTATTCCGCTTTTATTCTCGGAGTCATAGTCGAAAACAAATAATATTAGATACACATTTCTTCCAATCAAATTGGCTCCAAATATCGTTGGTCAATCGAATGAAAATTATCCATCTATTTGCATCCTTGGTACGAAGGATAGAGCAAGGAAAAGCATGTACTCCGTATATCTATCTTTGGCTTTGGATGGGTTCTTTTCGGCTGTGGCTTATGGTTTTTTATCCTAATGTGAGCGTTCGTATAATCGAACCGAACGCCGATAAGAAAACACTAACCCGATAAGCCAATTTTAAACAGTGATAAAGAAATTGTCCTATTTGTTTGTTCAAAAAAGTTATAAATCATAAGATGAAAAGAATTATGCCTTTTAGTAAACATTAAAGGCGTTATTTTGCTTCGCTATATATAAATAGAGAGGACGGAGATAGAGCATGGCACCTAGTATACTCCCCTATTATGCGGGGAATGCCCACAGCATCCTCGTTCGCCGCGTGGCGGCGAATTCGTGCGGTCGGAGACCGTTTTGCGAAAAAGTCCTGCGTTTTCGAAATTACGTAAAGATCCTTGATCCTCGCGAAAAGGTCCCTGCCAGTTTTTAAAACACTTTTTTTTTAAAACACCCCTCCACTTCACCGAACTTTTGTATACTTTGCAGGATAGCGCCCCGCGGTTTTCTAAATTACGTACGGGTCCTCGTTTAGTTATGTACAGGTCCTCAATTTTTTACGAAAAAGACCTTTTACTTTTTTGTAAATACGCATGTGCCCTCGATTTTTTTAAAAAAACTTCTCACGAATTATCGTCTCTTTTACTTCGGTACACACGGTGGCTGGCGCAGCGTGGCGCCGCGCCTATGAGGCTAGTTCTTTGGAGACCAGGAACGAATGTTACATGGCGAATAGCATGAATGACGTACGGCTGCGCGCTGCTTATTTTCACGCTTTTGCTCAGAAACATTGTCGCAGAGGATTGTAAGTATCTACTAACGAAATCAAGCTCCTATTTCCTTTCGAGGTTAAATAAGTAATCGCGTTGATTTTCAATCCAAAACCGGTTCCGGTCACTAAATAAAAGTTGGTCCGCCGTTGCAACGACATATGAAAGTTACTTTGTTGCATTACGTGATTTGAGCATTATTATGGAGTTTACAAATGGACTAGTCCAATTCACACGTGAGTTTAATATGTATTCTACCCGTCGTGTATAGAATGCTAGTCATGTGCCCGACGCACCGAAAACCTATGCGCAATGCGTACTATCCATGTCCGAACACACAATCTCGAATATTCAAGTCATTTATCGAAGTATACAAATTGCCCACACTTTTTTCTAACTCGAACTTCAAATTATTTCTAATTTTGCATTGCAAAGGTCCTCATGTTACAAAGTATAGATGAGTGCACATGTGTCGCAATGGACATCGGATAAACAAAACCGCATGTTTAAAAAATACAGAATACGATATATACTTGCTATAGCTGAGTGGCCTTGCGTTGCAAAATTTGCTACATCCGGTCAGTTGAAAGTTTTTCTCATAATATAGTATATTTTAGATAAGTGGCGAACCTAGAACCAAATTTTAGGAGTGGCTAGTGGAACATGACTAACCAAATATAAACACACGAAACATAAATGAATTATCTTTTGCAATCTAAAATCGTACATAATTAGAACAAGGACATAGTAAAAATGCAAAATATAATGAAGATTGTGCCTTGATAATAGCCGTATGCCTCCTAAAACCCATAAATATATGTAAGTAGCCATCTGCATGTGAATTAGCAAAATTAGTGATAAATCAGAAATTGATATTATCAATAGTTATAAAGATTGAAAGAGGTATACAACATACCTCTAGTTAGGATTGAGTAGTAGGAGAAGTACAAGGCAATAGCATTCTACGAGATTTCATGTTTTAAAAGCGTTTTTTTAATTCTATCATTATCAAGACTTCTAAAAATATCTCTCAGTATAGCATATCATCAAGTCACTAAACCACTCATCTGCTACTCTATTACATAAATCTGTCTTGATAATATTTGTTACCAAAAAGACTCTCTCAACCGATGCCGATGCCATTGGAAGGATCAATATTAGCTCGATGAGGCGATAGACCAATAGGAAAGTTCTATTTTTTCCTGTTTGAACCATCTTTTGAGTTAGCTTTACAATATCACTATATCAATGGAATTATACACTTCTCCTGATATTGGGAACAAAGATTTGAAGCTGATATCTTAACAACAAACGATCGACCACGTCAAAATCATCGACATAAATCTCAACCAATCGAACAAGCTTATTTACATCAAAATTTGGAGAAAGAGTCTCTTAGATCAAGACAAGATATGCATACCAATAAATCTGAAGAAACTTCATTGAACCGATGGTTCATCTCGATGTAATGGCATCAATAGCAGCAATAAAAATCTCAACGGGATAATAGTGAAGGTAAGTCACCGTATGCTTTCTACGTGCAAACATACATATAAGCTGAGTGAATTCTTCCATATTTGGCACATTAATCTCATTTGCTTCACAAAAACTTTTCACTTCTGGAATAATGACTCCCACCCATTATCTCTCATGTCCTATAAGCGCACTTTCATATCTATAAACAAATCTATAGTTTCAACAATATCTTGATCCTTTCTTTGTAAAGCAAGTGCTAACTCACTTGTAATACTTATCAAGTCTATCAATAAATGCAAGATAAAAACAAATTCAAAGCTTTCCATTTTCTGTATCAAACCTAATGCTCCATCATGAATTGATGGTTGACATGCATCTTTACGCACAATCTCTAGTACTTGTAACACTGCCTCCCACATTTGGTAAATATACAGTAAGGTTTTTAAATGAGAGCCCTATCTAGTAATTGAAGGTCTAGGTGGACTCATTTCTTGATGCATCCCTCTGCCAGTGACAGTCTTACATGCTCTAGCTTCTCCAACAAGATATCTTGATACTTTGAAAGCAATGCATCTTTTCTCTTACAACATGCAATCACAGTGGTTACTATCATAAGAACATAGTTGAAGAAATCATCAATTGCTCTACTACAACTAGCAATAGTCACACCACTAATTGTAACGATGGGCAAAGCAATGGGCATAGAAAACATACGGATTCTCATTCAAATCTGTCTTTGTAAGTCATTAAATTCTCCTCTCATATTTGAAGCTCTATCATAACCCTATCCTCGTAGCCTAGAAATTGGTAATTGGTGATCTCCAAGCAAAGCAAACAATGCTTCCTTCAATGTAGTAGATGTATAATTTATCACATGCTTAATACCAAGAAATCTTTCAATAACTTTCCCTTGATCATTCACAAACCTACATGCCAAATATTTTGTTTAGTTAAAACACAACAACATTATTATATGAATAAATAGTACAATGTAGAAATATGAAACAAACGACCTACCTCACAATCACGGCTATTTGCTCCCTTATTGATATATCTCGTGACTCATCAATAAGTACGGAGAAATTCCTATCTCCAATCTCCTGCAAAAATCACCTTCATGACCTCTTGCGCACAAGGTTTCGCAAAATCCTTTTGAATTTTTAGAAAAATCATCATACAATGTAAGTGGGCTTGATCGAATGCTTTCTTCACTTCCTCATTCTTATCTTTGTAGCACTCAACTAATTCTCTAAAATTCCCCTTATTGATGGAAGTTGAAGATTCATCGTGTCCTTGAAAAGCTTCACCTTGCATTAGGAGAAATCTTGCGCAATCTAAAGAAGCAGTCAAACGAATTTTATATGCAATTTCCAACTCTCGCCCATGATCAGAAAGTCTTTTAGTCACACTTGCTCTTTGATTTCTAAAATCCTCGTAATCCCCCCTTGCAATGTTGTGATAACTACTAGGACCACCAACATATTTATCAAATTTTTCTAAAGCATTCTTCTAGTTAGAATACCCTGTTGTTATAAATACATCACTACCAATTTTTTTTAGGTTCCAGGTTTCTTGAAAAGAAAATAATAGAAGCAAAAGACCACATCATTTTCTACACTATATTCCAACCAATCATATTTATTGTACCAACATTGTTAAAATGCCCTTAAACAATCATTCTGTATTTTGTGAGGAAAATTATGGCCTTGAGTTGGATTGGACTTCTAAACAAATACGCCCTCCTCACTTGATCTCTAATTTTATTGTCATACTCACTAATAGATATGCGATTCACCAAATCAGTGATGATTTCATCGGGACTAAAATCCACCCGAGCTTTCTTTACTTGACTCTCATTAGTACGAGGAGTACTACTTGTATTGCTTAAAAAATATTTGTGCAATATTCATTTCTGCATTTCTTGCAACTCTACAAATTGATAAATGACAATATATAAAACTACATTACCAAATAAAATTAGCAATCATCATTGCGCAAATTAAAAACTATATTTGTGCTTTAAATTTATACCTTATGGCTTTACAATCGGTAGTCCACACTTGACACCTAGTCTTGTGGTCCACAGCAATTCAGTGAGTGAATACAATTATACAAGTACTAAGTCCAAAGCAACTCAACGCTGGCTTAAGTCTTAAAGACAGCTGACGACAGATGACCCAATCTCAGATCTCCCATCTTCGAGAAAGTGGAGCCGTGGAGACCAAGACTCGGGTAGCGGCCTGGCGGGTCGCACTCAGTGGGCGGCGGCGTCTTGGGCCATCAAGCACTCGACAATCGACGACATCTCAGGCCGTCAGGCGCTCGGCAGGCGGCGGTGTGTAACATCTTAAAAATTTGAATTTGGAAAATGTGCAGCCTTTAAAATATTTTGAAATGTATCTTCTCGATGTTTGGATTCTAACGAATTTCCTTTGAATTTTGGTTGAGGTTCCAATAATTGGAGAAAATCATGGAAAATAAAACTAATAGAAAATCATGAAGGAAATGTGAAAATAATAGAACTTTAAAAATTAAAATCAAATTTGAAAAAGATGATCCATCAATTAGGGTAAGAGAATAGAAAAAGGGGAAGAGTATAATTTGAAGCAAAATTTGAAATTTCACGTTGGGTTTAGTAATCATAATAGTAATAATAATAATAATAAAGTAATAACAAATAAAAAGGGTGAATAAATGTGCATACATAAACATATACCATAATAAATAAATAGATATAAGTAAATGAGTAAACAAATAAATAAATATATCAAAATAGATATGCATACACATGTGAATATATAAATATACATATAAATAAATTAAAAAAAATACTCAGCCTGGCTGAGCTGGCCCAAGCCGGCCCGTTTTCTTCTCCCTTCCCCCTCCATTCGCTCCGTTATCTTCTGAGATTCTGCTTTGTCTCCGAGTGGGGTTTGTTCTCGTCTTCAAGCAGGTTACTATTCCAGTTTATAAGTAGATCTCTGTTTCTGTTGTCAACTAATACTCTGTTCCTTACATGTTTGGGACTTTTATTCCCGAGGCTATTTATACCCTTTGTAAGTCTCATGGTATGTAGCATGTACAACACAAATTATCTACATATGTAATACACAAAGAGCATTCTATAATCCCCCAATATAGTGATTTTATTGATTGTACGTCTGTGATTTTTTTGGTAAAGGTTTTCTATGTTAAATCTTTATCTCGTACTTCTGATTATTCTTCATTGTTTTTCATATATTGTCATGTGTTTTATAACATATCATAAGGCCCAATTACTACATAATGTCATATGCTGCTACATACTGTTATAGCTTAATGCATAGCACCTAAGTCAGCCTTTTATTTGTACTCCGGTGGGGATCGAGCATAGGGAGATAAATGGATCATCTTTGAGAAATTATTGAGTTAACTAGTTCACTGAAAAACTTAAACTTATAAGGAAAAGTAGGCAATTCACTTATACTTCAACACTCCTTCTCACGTGTATGTTCTTTCAGGTCTAAAATGTGGAATAAAAGTGAGCTGTAATTATTTTTATTTAATTACACTAGCTAGGTCTTGAACTCAGGACCTCTTGACTCTGATACATATTGAGTTGCATGCACCAACCAGTTCACTCAAAAACTTAAGCTTATAAGAAAAGATAGACAATTCACTTATACTTTAATATAAATAGCACAAAAAATTTCAAATCTAAACAAAGGAGTCTGTCTAGAAAACTTTCAGTACACAAAGAGTCGAGATTAGGTGGGCTGAATGGGCCAGGTTGGGTGTGCAAAACCATGCACGGTCCAGTATCGACCCAATTACTAGTACAAATGTTTCTGCTGTTCGCAACTAATAGTTGACTTGTCAGCAATACAATGGATAAAAAGGCTATGATCCCTCTCCGTGATTAGAGTTTTGAATGTGTGCACGAATTGCAACTTTGCAAGATATGCCAATCTTTAGATGTTCTTTTTAAAGAAAAGTCTATATTTTAACCCTTAGCTATGGCCTAAGTTTGTTTTTAACCTTCAATTATAAAACCATCTGAAATAGGTCTTGAACTATCAAAACCAGGCCACTTGACCCCTTCGACCGAAGCTAGAGTGGTTTTGCCTGATGTGGTGTTGACGTGTTCACTTTCCGCTGACATGTATCCAGGTTTGCAATATCATTGAAGCGAGTCCAAGCTGTCATACAAAAAGAGAGGGGGGGGCATGGTGTTCCTCCCCTGATTCAAGTGAAACAGGGGAGGCAACCATGGCTTGGCTTGGTCGAGCTCGACGTCGACGATGACACCCACGGTGGTGACCAGTAGGCACTAAAATGGATCCCCGTGAGCTAGATGACCCTATGCAGGGCGACGGTGAACCTATCGGTGGACTACGGTGGCTGCGTGGCTGCGCATGGCGACGGTGGCAATCTAGCCCACAACAGTTGTGAGAAACTCATTAGTGTGATGAGAAACATGACAGCAATGTTTCAGGCACGGCGAAGCGTTGTTAGACTTGGGGAAGAAGGGGGTGGTGATGGTGCTCAGCCACAATCCTATGAGTTCTAGCATCACCTCATGTTCCAGAAGTAGAAGAACTCATTACACGGATTGATTTAGACCAAAAGGCTTTGTAGCTCCACCACAACATGCGCATTTGTCCTCGCCTCCAACGGCTATTGACGGCCTCACTCAGAGCACCTCGCGTCGAGTAAGTAGTGCCATTAGAATCTTCTTGGGGATTAGATGCTCATGTGCAGGTCGTTTATTTGGATTAGCCGCCGGTTAGCCAAGGCCATTGCGGGCTAGATCGTCACTGTCGTAGTCCACCCTTGGCTTTGCCATCACCGCACATAGGGTCGTCTAGCTCATGGAGCTGAGCTCGACCGAGCCAAGCAATGGTTGCCTCCCCTATTTCACCTAAATAACAGGAGGAACACCGTGCCCCTCTCTATGTGTATGACAGTTGGGTCCTGCTTTAATGTGATAGAGCTTGTGGAGGTGATCCCGTGTGTGTGATGAGTAATTGACATCTGTTTTAGGAAAGTCGAGTTTTGGTTTGTGTGGTTTGGACCATGTCGTCGCACGGTGCAATCAGCTTCGGTCGAACCTTGTCGAACTAGGTCGAACGTGCTTAAGTCGTTTATTTTTCGTTTCGATCGGTTTGGGCTTTGAGTATGTCTTCTGATGTTAATGTATGGATACAATATTTCGAGCGGTGCTATGTGATTTGTTTATTGTCTGTAGCTACAGGACGTCGAGGTGGAGTCGTGGCGAGGCACGAGATGACCGGACTAGACGCAGGTGGTGCCGAGGTCAAAGCGGTCGAGGTGTGTCGAAGACGACGAGGACTCGAGGTGGCTACGTGGCTTGGAGGGCAAGGAATGAGGAAGCTTCCTGGAAGGTGCACGAGGGGCGTTTTGGTGAATACGCAAAGCTACACTAAAGGAAGTGGATTGTGGATAAAGCACTAGAGTTGGTGGAGGCTTAATGGGCAAAGCATGGTGCAAACCCATTAGTAGGAGGCTATAAAGGAGGCTTGTTTCTGCATGTTGTATCACTTGTGAGAAGAGAAATGGCTTGAGAGAGAGGTTGTTAGGGTTTTAGAGTTTGTTTTGGCTTTGCCTCTCTTGCTTGTATTGTTTCTTCTTGATTTGTAACTGCGTATGGGGTAGTCTTGAGTGCGTGTTCCTGTTTGGGTGGTGGCTGTAAGAAAGATCATGTGTAATCATTCATCTCTCTGCCTCAATATGAGAAATCATGTTTTGAGATGAACTGGGTATTTAGTTACTCTCTATGATCTCTTGTTGAGTTTTGAGTTTGCTCCTGTTTCCTGTTTTGGGTTGTTTTTTTTGCAGCATGCTACTTCATTGGCTCATGAATCAAACCAATCATTAATCAGAGTAGGACAGCAGCTCTTTGATCCTTCCTTTCTTTTTGTTCGGCTGCTATTTTTTTTAATGTGTGCTCTTCTCGGTGAAGCTTTGCCTTCATTTTGTGCTTGCTGTCCATTCTCACGTGTGTGCTGTTTTAGATGGCTGCAGCTTCGTTTTTCAGTGTGTATTAGCTGTTTGGGTTGGTGTTCGGTATGTAATCTAAAAAAGGGCAGCAATAATTAATCTTTCCTTCAGAATGTTGTCGGCAAGGATCTTCACTTTTGTTGCTTGCTGTGATCGCAAAAATCTTGGGTTCATTCAGCGGTGCTTTATTTTAAAGCACTTCGGCATCTGGTTGTTCTCAGCTTTTGATTTCTGCAAAGAGACAGGGTTTTTGTTCTGTAATAGGACTTATTTCTCAGCTTCTTTTCGGTCAGAGCAAAGATCCCTGTTGTTATCTATTTTGTTTGGGACTGCATATTTTTTGTTTCTCAAAATCGTTGGCCGAACATCCTTTGATGGCTTCTCTGTTAGGCGAGTAAAGTAATTCCCTCTCATTCCAAATGTGCATTTTCGGCTAGCTGTCCACTGAAGTTTCTTTAGTCCTTGTCGAGTGTTTTTATCCAAGCTTTGTTCTCTCCTCAGTTGAATTTGGAGCTCTTTCTCAAATAGAAATTGCACCTTTTGTCTTGGTCTCGGGTGAGGATTTATTCTGAGTCTTTTTGCTCTAATTTCAGCTTTTGGTCAGCGTTGCAGTGTTGTTTGCTGTTCTTTGCCATTTCATTTCGGTGCTAAGTCTTTTGTTAATTGGTTTCCTTCTTGTTTCTCCAGTGAGCTTATGAACCATTTCTCTTCCGAGTCTCTCATAGCTATCAGAGAGAATAGTGGTTAGTGAATACTTTTGGGAATTTTTAAAGACGACATTCGCCCCCCCTCTGTCGCCGAATTCGATCCAACATAATGATATTGCATATATACCTTGATCCATGTTAGCAGAAAGTGGACACGTCGACGCTGTAAGATCGAGGTGGCCGACTAGAGGGGGTGAATAGGCAGTCTAAAAATTTTCTTTAATTAATACTAACAATTCAAGACCTATTCAATTTGCCTAAACCAAGAATATAATGCGGAAGCTAATATCAAATTGGTTTAGCACAAATAGCTCCTAGAACAATACATTCGCCTAAGTGCACCAACAATTCTAACCTAGGTCAATATTTGCAATTCTAGATATACAAGCAATCAAAATAATGCTAAGTAAATAAATTTCTTCAATGTAAAAAGAGCACAAGAAAACAAATCACAAATGACACATTCTCTTTTTACCGTGGTGTTCGGAGACTTGCTGGTTTCCCCTAGTCCACGTTGAGGTAAGCCCGAACAAATCGAACCGGCTCCACGAATTAAGTCTTCCACCTCAAATCCACTAGTGGTAACTCTTTCCCGCTCCGGGTAGGTGAGCTCCAACCTTCACACACGCCGGGCCTTCTCACAAGCTTCTTTGAGAAGATCACCGGGCACGACGCCTCCCACTCCGTCTAGGAGTCGGCAAACTCCAAGAGTAACAAGTCAAGTCTCTCACTTGACTCTCACCACATGCAACGAATGCACAAGCTCAATCCGGACACAAAGTCCTCCTCTAGATGCAACACATGCACTCTAGATCACCTCTCCTCTCTCACAAAGTGCAACACATGCACAATTGAGTGGAGAGCCTCACACTAGCTCAAAAGAGTGAAATGGAGTCCCAAAAACCTTACCCCAACCGGCCACAATGGAGTATTTATAACCCACATCTCAAAACTAGCCGTTGGAGTCAAAAACAGGATTCTGCGGTACTACCGCCGTTATAGGTGCGGTACTCCCGCTCCCCATCATAACGGCTAGAAAAATAGCCGTTACTCAGCCATTTGCGGTACTACTGCAGTTATAAAATGCGGTACTACCGCTCCAGCACTGAAACACTCGAAAAACGGTCATAACTTTTGACTCCGATGTCGGAATTAAGTGATCTTGGACTCTATGGAAAGCTTATTCAAAGAGCTACATAACCCATCTATTTGCATGATCTCAAACACATTAGATCAATACAGAAATCAAAAGAGATCCAAAAGAGTCACTCACATGGTCTAAGTCCAAAGGAAATAGCAATAAACAATCTTAGACCATGCCAAGGAATAATACATGATCTTCAACTTTTGCAAAACATATTTGCAAACTTAGATCATGTCACAAGGAGTAGGTACATGGACTTCAACCTTTTGCAAAACACATTTGCAAAGTATAGTCACATATTATAAGGATTTGCCACATGGGCTTCAACCATTTGCAAAACACATTCGCAAATGCAAGCCTCATGCCACGATGAGCTAGGGCAAGTGAGGTTGAGCTATCAACACATGATGAGACTCAACCTACTAGACATGACCCCTCTTAATAGTACGGCAATCTATACTAGCAATCCGGTCTTCCAACCAAACACCAAGACCGGTAAAAAACTAGGAACACATCCTTAGCCCTAGCTAGTCATACCTTTGCCTTGGGTCATCATCTCGATATGCATCAACTCATGATGCATCCTTTTCATCAACTCCATCAACACATGATGGTCTTCCTTGACTTGATCAACACATGATCATCACCATGCATCAACTCATGATGCGCCTTTTTTCTTCGATGGCCTTCAACACATAAAACCATCTTCTTCTTGATCTTGACTTGATGATTTTCAACACACGAAGTCATCCCAAGTCATCTTCATTTGTGGAACCTAACCTATTCATCTAACTCATGGAAACCGTTAGTCCACAAAATAATTGTCATCAATTACCAAACTTCACCATTAACACAAAATAGAGGGACTAGATTCAACAATCTTCCCTTTTTGGTAATTCATGACAATCTCAACAAATAATGAGATAATAAATTGAATATAAAATCATTTTAATTCAAAGTGCGGTACTACCGCCGTTATAAACTTCGGTACTACTGTTCTGCGGTAGTTCCGCAAAGTCGGCGCGGTAGTTTCGCTTGAGCCGGAACCGAACTTGGCGCTCTCTGAAAAAAAGGCTCCGCTCTACCTCCGGAGCTTCCGGACTCCGGAAGTACCGCTCTATACTGTGGTACTACCGCAACATGCGGTAGTTCCGGCGTTCAAATCGCCGGTACTTCCGATCCCGCGAAAACTCAAATGCATCCGGAGGGTGCTCTCTGGAAAAAAGGCTCCGCTCGCTATCCGGAGCTTCCGGTCGCCGGTAGTACCGATTCTGGGCGCGGAACTTCCGCTCTACGGTTGTTCCGACGTTGAAATCAGCGGTACTACCGCTCTTCCAGACAGAGCACAGATTTGGCTTTTAAAACAAATTTTTAATGAATGCATGCTCCTAGTTTGATCCCAATATATGTATAAAAGGAAACATAGATCAATACTAATGAAACTCCAAAACATAGAGAGTGCTCCCCCTAAATGTGTGCATACAAGTCTATATGAAGAAAAGCATATGCACATATTCATTTGAACTATTTGAGGAGTTCAATCTATATTTTGGATCTAAGGAATGCATTAGCATATGAGAAAGTGATTTTGAATGCATCCATCTTTGATTTCACCTTTTCATCCAAATGAGACTAAGCTATAATATACTTTGAACAAACATATTAGTCTCATATATACATTTGTCATTATCACCAAAACAATATAAAAGTATTTGTCATTAACATCAAAATCTCATAATGGCATTTGTCATTAACACCAAAACCAACTTAAACAGAGTTTGATCTTTCAGACGCCACATTTGACAAAACCTCCTTGGCTTCTATCAATGGGGGGCAAGTGATCTGGTGTTGACAGTTTAGGGACTCCTTTTAAATGGTTTTACAGTCGAGCTTGAAAGGTCTATAGTTGAGGTTGAAAAGTGAACCGTTTTCTTTTTTATTACTGATTTGGATAGGGCCGTGTGACTTGGTCCGTTGACTTGGAAGGTGACACTTCAGTCCAGTCCGTGTAGCTGCTAGAGTTTGATTCGTTAACCAAGGGCGTCACACTTTTATACTGGGGTCGTTGTACATTTGGTTTGTTTGCTTGATCCAGTCGCTCCTTCATTTTGAGTACGAAAACAAAAATAAAGATGCATTTGTGCAGTCGTGCTGACTGCTGAGGTGTGTTTGAACATACATGCATAATCCGCTGAATTAAAAAACCTACTGATCTTGAGATCATAATTTGCACTCTACTCCAAACTCGCTGTAAGTTCTACGCTTCTTATTAGCCAGTCAAAAAACGGATGCTGTGCTTGTTATACTAGAATATCACTGGTTAAATTCGTCGACGTACAAGAAGTCCCAATCAGACCGTACAATCAACACTCCCTTCAAAAATGCAGCGTAGAGGCCTTTTTTCGTCGCTCACATGCCCTTCTTTCTACAGATAATAAGGTTGGCCTTGAGTCATGGGAGTTGTGTGCAAAGACACAGACATGCATGCTTTGACGAAGCGATACATGCGACAAGAGTAGTACAAAGCAAGTCAAAACTGAGCTAGCCAGCTAGCTTTTATGGGTGATGGTGAGTGCAGTGCAGTGCAGACACCAAACCTGTAAACAACGAGATGGTTACGTGCGAACCTCCTCTGTAGTGGAGCACTGGAGCTATGGGTGTCCGCAATTTACCCATCATCAGATTTAAGGTCTCACTTATTTCGATTTGAATTTTTAATTTTGATTTATTTTTATTTTTAAATTCTGTTTTTCTAATTTTTTAGTTTTGAGTTTTCTTACTGGTTCTTTTCTTTCGTATTCATTTATATTGTTTATGATGAGCGAATTTGTTTTTCTATTTTTAAATTTTTAAAATTTAGTTACTATAAATAAGTCATCATCGTTATAATGTAATTTGATCGATTCTGATACAATTTCAGTTATAAACCAACTTATTTCAAATTAACTGAAATGACACCTAAATCTTGATATCCACCTATTATATACAGTATTTTAATAGTAATTTTATAGGATTATAGATTTATCTTTGATCTTTGTCTATCTATGGTAAATAACATACTTATATATGTATACGTGTATGATGGATGTATATACGTGTGTTTCCCTTGTAACGCAGAAAAAGCAAGCTGGGAAACGTCGGTGTCTACCCGTCCCCATCCATCTACCGGGGAGTTCGGAGAAAGGAGGACAGGATAGAGAGGGCGACGAATAAACAAGGCGTCCTCTAGCCGGATGCCCATGGCGCGTGGAGTCGTCAAAAGTGCCGACGTGCGTTTGCCGATCGAGTATATGCATCACGCTGCCGCCATGCTTACATGCTTGCTGTGGGCTTGTCCTCAGCCTAGTAGTTCCTCGATTTCACTTTGACCGTATAGTTACATCAGGCTACAAACCATTTGTCAAAATTGTGCCTCAAAGATTATGAAAGGTAAAAGAGTATGCAAGTGTGCGATTCTTCAACTATCTTATCAACAAATTGTTCTTGTGATTTGCTCGCAAAAAAAAAAAGTTCTTGCGGTTTGCTCAGATATTATGGCGATATCAAGTGCTATAATAATTGGTCTCAAGTGTTGTACTTTCGGTTGAATGGAGAGGAGCAACAGAAAGATAAGGCACTGTGCTTCACTACCATCTAATGACATTAATGGTTTGTTCCTGCTTATTATGGCACCTGCAAAGGTACTGCATAACCAATCAGATATATATATATATATATATATATATATATATATATATATATATATATATATATATATATATATATATATATATATAGAAAATTACGTAATGCACCATGGTGCCTAGGCACCAACATCCGATACACGTGTATGATTGATAATTTTTGAGTTTGGGTATAAAAATGTTTTATACCCTTGATATATTTATGGTAAGTTAGTTTTGAACTCAGTTCAAACTAGTTTGAACTACTTTTGAGTTCAATGCAACTCACAGTGAGTATATACCATAAAAATAGTTCAAACTAATTAAACTGAAGTTGAATTTAAATTTTTCGAGTTTGATATCTCAAATATACTTTTTATGGGTATATGAAGATACCCACATCAAACGTTATAATCTCAAGCAAATCAACGGGTATTCATATTGGTGCCTAGGCACCATGGTGCATGAAACACTCGTCCTATATATATATATATATATATATATATATATATATATATATATATATATATATATATATATATATATATATATATATATATATATATATATATATATATATATAAAAATATCTTTTACTCCCAGGTGTAATTACACCCACCTCTAATATACCACCTAAATAAACTTGAAATACTCCTTTATCATTTTAGGTATACTCATATACTAATTATAAGATATTCTAATGTGAACCACATGAAAAAATTGCAAGGGAGTCCATAGTTTTTAGCGTATTTTATAAATACCTTTATATACGTACATAAAAAGGAGTATGTTGAAAACAATGTACATACCACCTCTGAAAAATTGTTCATACCACCTATATAGTCTTAAATACTCATATACTACATGTACATACTTCTCGTTCTGCGAGATACTCCCTACGTTGTGAGATACGACATAGGTGTAATTACACCCGGAGTAGAAAAGAGACTTCATATATATATATATATATATATATATATATATATATATATATATATATATATATATATATATATATATATATATATATATATACCTGCAAAGGTATCTTGACAATTCTTGATGGTATCTTGGTATCTTTGACAATTCTGAGCCCGACTTTGAAGTAGCAATAGCGAGGCTGACGTCGAAAGAGCTAATATTGTTAAGTCACTTCTCAGTGCTAAAATGCTAACCTTGTTGGGTTGTAAGATTATCGTAAGAATACATCATTTTGTTGGCTTTGGGAAGGGTTTTTTTCCACTCGGAGAACTTTGGAAAGCTTGTTGTCACGACTTCATTTCTAAGCCCGATGAATTTTCCTGCAACTGTCCAGAATAGGGGTGGCAACGAGCCGACGCTCGTGAAAGCTTGGTGGAATGGAGACTCGGTTCGACTCGGCTTAGTTAGGATATCATGCTTTTTTGTGAGCTCGGTTCGGCTCGTGGTGCGGCTTGAGCCAGCTCGCGAGGGCTCGCGAGCCAACAATGCAAACCAACAGAGTCGACAGCCACCGAGCCACCGAGGGGAACCGTCAGCAACCAGCCAAACCCTAACCCCTTCTCACAATCAGCCAACCAACAGTATACCCCAGAGATTCATCCCACATTCATCCAAGCATAGCCAATGCCCAACAATCAATCATATCGGGCCAATCTAAAGTATAGCCCAGAGGTAGTGAGAAGAGAGGAGGCTTACCGACGAGGACGGCGACTGCGTGCTACCGTCGGCCGAGGCGCCGAGTCACCTCGCTAGCTGCCACCGGGTACTCCCCCGGCATACGGGTGGCGGCTAGCCGGCAGTGGCCAGTCGAGGCAACCCGCCTCCCAAGTCCCAACCCAACACCTCGGGCAAAACCAAACAAAATTAGCAAGCCAAAATCGGTAGATCGGGGTAGGATTTGGAGAAAAGCACCAGATCGGCCGGATCTGGCCATGGCTCACCGGGCGGCACCGAGTGGCAAGGCGGGAGCGACCGGGCCGTGGCTCACCAGGCGGCGCCAAAAGGCAAGGAGGCGCAGGAGGGGGAAGCTGCACCGGTGCGACGCGGCGGCGTGAAGTGAGAAGCCAGGGCAGAGGAGCTGAGACCGAGCCACCTAGGGGAGGCATGGAGCCAGGGATGGAGGACCCGAGGCGCGACGTCGACGCCGCCGAGGGCAAAGAGTCGGGAGGGGCGCGTCCGCGCGTGCGGCGTGAGTGGAGAGAGGGAAACCGAGAGGGAGAGCCGAGTGAGTGGGCCAATGGGGACTGGGGAAGGTGAGGACTGAGGAGGCATAGGCAGACGGTTCGGCAGGGGAGGAAGAAGCTGAGGGCCTGAGGCCGTGAGAGGCGTCGGGCCGTCGGTGGAAGGAGTTGGGCCTATTTGGGCCGAGCCAACCGAGCCGCTCGCGAGCTGGCTCGGGCTCGGCTCGTTTAGACCCTAAGCTTTTTTGCTGGCTCGGTTCGTTTCATCCACGAGTCGAGCCAAGCTTTCACGAGCTCGAGCCGAGCCCGAGCTGGCTCATAGCCCGAGCTTTTTTGCCAGCCCTAGTCCAGAACGATCAATTGCGGAGCGACAAAGAAAGCGTACATCATGCTCGTGCTTTAAACGTAAATGGTAAATTTTTACTACAAGAGAGTACAACCTAGCAGTCGAGTTTTACATTATTAAGGGCATTCAAACCCAAGATTTATACCACACAAATGATCTTCTCAATAAATTTTTAACTTTTGATTTATTTTTATTATTTTTAAATTCTGTTTTTTTTTCTAATTTTTTGGTTTTTGAGTTTTTTACTGGTTCTTTTTCTTTCGTATTCATTTATATTGCTTATGATGAGCGAATCTGTTTTTCTATTTTTAAATTTTTTAAATTTAGTTACTCTAAATAAGTCATCATCAGTTACAATGTAATTTCAGTCAGCTACAGTATAATTTTAGCTATAAACCAGCTTATTTCAGTCCAACTGAGCGATACCTAAATCTTGATATCCACCTATTATATACAGTATTTTAATAGTAATTTTATAGGATTATAGATTTATCTTTGATCTTTGTCTATCTATGGTAAATAACATACTTATATATGTATACGTGTATGATGGATGTATATACGTGTGTTTCCCTTGTAACGCAGAAAAAACAAGCTGGGAAACGTCGGTGCCTACCCGTTCCCATCCATCTACCGGGGAGTTCGGAGAAAGAAGGACAGGATAGAGAGGGCGACGAATAAACAAGGCGTCCTCTAGCCGGATGCCCATGGCGCGTGGAATCGTCAAAAGTGCCGACGTGCGTTCGCCGATCGACCGCCATGCTTACATGCTTGCTGTGGGCTTGTCCTCAGCCTTGTAGTTCCTCGATTTCACTTTGACCGTATAGTTACATCAGGCTACAAACCATTTGTCAAAATTGTGCCTCAAAGATTATGAAAGGTAAAAGAGTATGCAAGTGTGCGATTCTTCAACTGTCTTACCAACAAATTGTTCTTGTGATTTGCTCGCTGTTAGAATAGTCCCATATGGATTGTGGGAGAGGAGCAAACACAACTTATAAGTGTGAGGGAGCCCCCACCCATGGGACTAGTCTTTTGGGGGGAGAAGGCCCAATACCACTTATAAGGTTGTTGCTCCGTTGCTCCGTGGGCTTAGTTGTGTTCAGCCCATTTAGACCTGTGGCCCAGAATGTAACAAGTGGTATCAGAGCCCAGGTGTCTAACATCTCCTTGGACCTCAGGGTTGCAGAAGTGTCCAATCCATGTGTGAGGGGGAGATTGTTAGAATAGTCCCATATGGATTGTGGGAGAGAAGCAAACACAACTTATAAGTGTGAGGGAGCCCCCACCCATGGGACTAGTCTTTTGGGGGGAGAAGGCCCAATACCACTTATAAGGTTGTTGCTCCGTTGCTCCGTGGGCTTAGTTGTGTTCAGCCCATTTAGACCTGTGGCCCAGAATGTAACACTCGCCAAAAAAAAAAGTTCTTGCGGTTTGCTCAGATATTATGGAGATATCAAGTGCTATAATAATTGGTCTCAAGTGTTGTACTTTCGTTTGAATGGCGAGGAGCAACAGAAAGATAAGGCACTGTGCTTCACTACCATCTAATGACATTAAGGTTTGTTCCCTGCTTATTATGGTACCGTGCTCCTCTGCCTTTTACGTGCAAAGGTACTGCATAACCAATCAACCGTTTTATATGAGGGATTCCTAAGGAGGCCATTAGTTAGATTATGATCGAAATTTAATAGCTATCAAATCATGCATGATCCCCTGACCTGCAGGACAGGGGCATAACAGTTTTGTTACCAGTTTCCTGCTTGAGTGGTGCTCCAAGAATTCCAAGGTACTGTCCTTTCAATGACTTGTAATTTTCGAGCTCTTCATTATTTATTTTTTGATTACGACAAGGGATATTTTCCTTTCAAGATCTTTTTAACTTATTATTTATAACTTTCATCAAATAAATAAATAGGACGGTTTCTTCATTACCATTTCAAGGTGACTTATCAAAATATCTTTTTTAAAGCAGCTTATCAGTTTATCAGCATTCATTCGATCACACAAGTGTTTGCGCTAAGATTAAAAATTATAAGCTGTAGTTATAAATTATAAGTCGCAGCTGAAAAAATCCCACAGACGGTGATTCTGGTATGCACGCTTGCAATTATGCATATTGGTTTATTCAATGCCCGATTTCATCCGCAGATCCCTGAAAGGGAGAGATAAACACTACAGATGGTATCTTTGACAATTCTAGATGGTATCTTTGACAACTGTGAGCCCGACTTTGAAGTAGCAAGTAGAAAGCCTGACGTCGAAAGAGCTAGTTAAGTCACTTCTCAGTGCTAAAATGCTACATTGTTGGGTTGTAAGATTATCGTAAGAATACATCATTTTTGTTGGCTTTGGGAAGGGTTTTTTCTCTCGGATAGTTTTGGAAAGCTTGTTGTCACGACTCCATTTCTCAGCCCGATGAATTTCCCTTCAACTGTCCAGAAAGATCAATTGCGAAGCGACAAACAAAGTGTACATTAAACATGCTCATGCTTTAAACGTAAATGCTAAACTTTTACTACAAGAGAGTACAGCCTAGCAGCTGAGTTTTACATTATTAAGGACATTCAAACCCAAGATTTATACAACACAAACGATCTTCTGAATAAACCACAGACACGCTTAAGCGTAGATGAGACCTAAAACTAGCAGTTGTCACCTTCTAGGGAGTCATCAAAATCTCTTTCAAAAGATTCCCCGGTGTCTTTCTACATTTCTTCTGGTAATGATTAAGCAAATATAAGTATAACCGTACTTAACAAGTCACATGAGAATATCTACTTAACTATTTGTCAGGATTTCAATAGATCATGTTATGGGGGTTCTATTATTACGGTATAAATACATGTTTGTTTTCAAAGATCTTTATACTTGAAATACAAAGAAATATTCTATTAAGAGAAAGGGGAGTCAACCATTTCGTTTATCATCTTAAAATAATTCAAATCTTACTTATGCCTTGTTGGATTCACCCATTAAACACAACTCTATTGACCAAAAGCATGTCGTATTCGAATAATATATGTTATACTCTCTAGAGTTGCCCAATTTTACCCACAAGATAGCACAAACTCACAATATCATACATTACACACACAACATGATAGCGTGCAACTGAGTTGAGATAACAAGGTCGTTCACTGTTCTTCTCATTCTAGCTTCTACCCGGTAGGCTTGGGACCATTCAACCTTTATCGACAATCCACTAGCCAGTGCGAAAATCACAACCCGATGTTGAGTGGACCTACCGTTGTGAATAATGGCAAGTGGTATAACTAGCCCAACTTCTATATCACCCCTTTCTCATAATTAAGTGAGACCTATGTCATTTACTTAGCATAAAGGTCTAATCCTTACTAGTCACAAACTAGGCTGTAATTCACATACCACGTGCATTACAACACAATGCCACCATAAAAATACTAAAGCCTCAGTCATAAGGTGAGGTCATGGGCTGCAACCATTTAGTGGCTATTCACTAAGTAGTCTCAATCCTCACCTTTCATTTCAAAGTCTACCAAGACAAAGCCAAATAATTTTATTAGTATAAGAAAATCATTTTTGTTGTCCAATCTGATTACTAGCTATTTATATGGTGATTAATTACAATTAGAGGCTATGCCAAATTGTCAAGGTGCATATGGCCTTTAAGAACATGACTGGTTCTTTTGGTTGTAGGATCTAACTATCCATCATATTATTCCAAACTATTATTTTATATAAATAAAAGTACATAGTAACATAAATGAAAATAAGATATACATGTAATATGGGATCAATATGATCAAATACATGTGACTTGTCTTCCTACTCATAGTCTTCGACCGTGCCTACTTCTTCTTCTGGTCCGCTCAATGAACTGATGCTATCGCAAAGAAAAAATCAAATAAGTCCGGCACAAAAAGAGCTAGGAATAAAATAAAAGAGAAAATCTAAAAAGATTAAACATAAGAAGATTTGGGTGGTTAGAGTCTAAGCAAGCTTGGATGTGTCGAACAGAGTTGAAAATGGGTTAGACGGGCTCGACACAATCGAAATGAGTATAAATAAGCTTAATGGGTTTTTGGTGAATAGTAATGGATCGAGTGAATCTGCATCGAGTTGGAACTATTCCTAGAGGGTCGGTTTGGCGAACAATACATGTTTGTGCTAAAATGAACGGGATGTTTAGTGTTGGCCTATTGATATATAGTATTAGGCTAGGTTGTAAATAGTACTGGTTGGCCAAGTTGGCGACGAGGCCAAGAGAAGGTATGGGCAGCTTTATCGCCCACTTTGGTGGCCTAAAGAGCTTGGAGCCTAGCTCGCTCCAGAGTGAGTTGGAGATCGTTCTCATGGCCATCGAGACAGAGGAAATGGTGGTGGCGTTGAATTTAGTGTCAGCAACAATGGATGGCGGTGGGTGATGGTGCGGTGAGTGACTATGGAATATGAGCAACCTATTTTGGGCACATGCACAGTGGTGGCAGCTTGGAGATGGCTAGCAACGCGGAGCTTGGTCAAAACAGAGCATGGCACAATGAGGCGGCGGTGAGGTTTTAATCGAATTGGCGGTGGCTCGAGTATCTTGTAGATAAGAGGAGCTCATGGTGGTGACAACTTAGCTCTTGGTGGCTCAAGAGATCCGGCAACGGAGATGTTGGCGGTGGAGTGGTGGTGCATGGCAAGATAAGGATAGTGAGGCTTGGCGGGAAGCTAGGGATAGCTTTGTGGTGTTAAGAAGATGCTAAGGGTGCAACTAATTGGATTAGAGAAGAGACAAATGATGAAGACTTGCATTTTAGGCTCACAAATGAGGAATTGGGCATTGACGATTGCTGCACGGTGTGATCGGAGATGAGAAAGGAAGAGCTATGGTTGTTGTGGGGTGGTTTAGAAAGTGGATAAGGAATTTCCATGCTTGGCTTTATAAACGGCGAAGGCGGTGGCGCTAGGAGCAGTGTGGTAGCGTACTCGGCACGTGGACGGTGGCATGGATAGATGAGCGGACTTCATGCCATATACATAACTAACTCCTGGTTAGGTGAAAATCAAAGGGGACTATGAAAAGCATATGCACATTTTTTGAAACCTACAATCACTTTATATATGTTAGTATCTTAATTAAGGCAAATGTCGTAGTAGTTTCTAAAAACTTATTTTCCACTGTGAAATTTTGGTTGAAATATTTGTGACTTTTGTTTGCTCCGCATGGTAATTCAATTTAATTAGTAGGATAAACATTCTGCTTATCTTGTCCAACTTCACACATGATTTTCATTATTTGACCTATATATAGTACATACAAAAAAGTCAACAAACATCCAAATTAGGAGAATTCATGAGAACCAAACCTCCTACTTTTTCCAGACCTAAGGAACCCCTAGGCACCGACGACTGGATCCACATGATTGAGAAGAAGCTAGAGAGTGCACAATGCACCGCCCACAAGAAGGTGCTTTTTCATAAGCCATCAACTATAAGGACCCGCTGAAGACTGGTGGGATAACTTCAAACCCACCCATATTGTTTGATTCTAGAGCTTTGCATTCATTTATTTTCAAGAATTTCATTAAGAGGCACCACATGCCCATCTTTCTGCTCAAAACCCCATTGATAATTTAGTCACTCAAAGATGATATGAAAGCTCATCTAGTCATTCCCTAGACCAGAATCCAGATTAAGGGAGTATAATTACTAGCTAGCCTAATAATTGGATTCCCAGCTCTGGATGTGATCTTAGGTATGGATTGGTTATCCCAACACCAAGGTTGTGCCCTCAGACTAGTGACCCTAGTAAACGCCCAAGGAATTCCAGCAAAAGTCCCAGCCAACCCTTCGCCTCAGAAAACCATAGTAGTGAATAGCATGAAGTGCGTTGGATTAGAAGAAGTATCTGTTGTAAGGGATTACCCAGATATCTTTCCCGAAGACTTAACTAGCATGCTACCAGACAAAGATGTAGAGTTTGTCATAGAATTGGCATCTAGCACCACACCTATATCCAAAAGGTCAGTATCACATGCCCACTAATGAGTTATAAGGGCTAAAGAAACAGATACATAAGTTTCAAGATAAAAGATTTGTGAGACCAAGGTCGTCTCTATGGAGATCCCCAGTGCTATTTATCAAGAAGGACAATATCATGAGAATATGTGTGGATTATCATGTCCTTAATGAGGTCACCATAAAAAATAAGTATCCTCTCCACAGTATAGATGATCTATTTGATCAACTCAAGGGAGCCTGTGTTTTCCAATATTGATCTATATCAGGATACCATCAGCTAAAATTTTGACCAAAAATAGCATTCTCAATTAGATATGGATTATATGAGTTTACCGTCATGTCATTTGGACTGACAAATGCCCTAGCATATTTCATGAACTTGATGAACAAAATATTCATGGAATACCTAGACAAGTTCGTGGTCATTTTCATCGATGACATCCTCATTTATTCCAAGGTTGAGGAAGGACATAAAGAACACCTTAGACTCATTTTGGAGAAACTCAAGAAGCATAAGCTTTATGCCAAATTTAGCAAGTGTGAACTTGAGCTAAAAGAAGTCACTTTCCTAAGACATGTTATGTCTATAGGAGGAGTGTGAATTTTTGTTTGAATGTGTGATTGAATGTGGATGATTTTGTGTGTACTTCAATGCTTCGGATGTCCCCGTTGCTGACGAACAAGATCCCACCTTAGCCATATTTAATAAAGGCAAGTCCTTGTATTTGATCATATTAACATGGATTACCCCTAGAAATAGAAAAATATTTTTTGAAAAATGATGGAGACTTGGATGAGTAGTTGATTAGAGACCAGTGTAGGGGATTTCACATATTGGATTGGCCGTGTAAGGGATTGCACGTGTTATTTTTGGATGGGCCATGCAAGGTATGCACGCGTCTTTTCTTGAATAGCTGTGCATGGTATGCACTAGCTCCAAGTTTGTGGTTGGTCTCGCTTGAGTTATTTAAGGACCGATTTCTTGTGCTTCTCTTTTCTATACCCAAATTGTGAAACCACAAGTCTAGTTATAGGACAGACATGGCTAACTAATTTATCTAGTTTCAGTGTGGACTCCTATACAATTGTGGTTATGTTGGGACTGGCCAGTGTGTAGGAGGATCGAAGAGGCCGACTAGAGGGGGGGGTGAATAGGTGGTCTTAAAAATTCTCTTTCAATTAATTTTCTTTTCTATTTGGCTAAACCAAGTATATAATGTGGAAGATTAACTCAAATTGGTTTAGCACAAATAATGGCTAAATAAATTAAGTTCACCTATGTGCACCAACAATTCTAAGGCTATGTCAAGATTTGCAATCCTAGGAAGACAAGCAATCAATTTAATTTTATGAATGTAAATTGCTTGAATGTAAATTGAGCACAAGAGTACAAATGGCAATTGACACAGTTGCTTTTTACCATGGCGTTCGGAGACTTGCTAGTCTCCCCTAGTCCACATTGAGGTAAGCCCAAACGAATTAGACCGGCTCCACGAATTAAGCCTTCCACCTCAAATCCACTAGTGGTAGCTCTTTCCCGCTCTGGGTAGGTGAGCTCCAACCTTCATACTTCGCTGGGTCTTCTCACAACCTTCTTTGAGAAGATCACCATGCACGACACCTCCAACACCGTCTAGGAGTTGACAACTTCCAAGAGTAATAAATCAAGCTCCTCGCTTGACACTCACCACGTGCAATGAGTGTACAAGCTCAAGTGGATACTTAATTTATCTCTAGATGCAACACATGCAAACTAGAGCCTTCCTACTTGCTCACAAGGTACAACACATGCATAATTGAAAGAAGGACCTCACACTTGCTCAAGGAAGTGAAATAGAGTACCAAAAGTCTTACTCCAATCGACCACAAGGGGGTATATGTAACCACACCACAAAAACTAGCCATTAGAAGCAAAAAAAACTAGCCATCGGAAGCAAAGCACTTGAGAAAACAGGATTTTTGGAAGTACCATAGTTATATTTTTGGTACTTCTGCTCCCCTTTGCAATGGTCAGAAAACTAGTTGTTACAGTCAAAATCGGTAGTTCTGCAGTTCATTTTTTAGTACTTTCGATCATTGGAAGTACCGCTCACACATGAGGAAGTTTTGCTCTCATGGGGAGGAGAAGTCTACCACATAGGTGTCTCTCTGGAAAAAACGTACCACTACATAAGCTAATCGTTTTGCATATCGTAAGTACCGCTCCACAAAGACGGTAGTACCGCCATCGCTTGAACCGCTCACACAGAGCCGATCGATCCACTCTAATCTCTGGCCACGGTGGTCTCCGACCACATTGTCATGTTCAACTACACAGGTCTCCGACTACATTGGTTTCTGACCATATTGTCTAGTTCAACACACAGGTCTCTAACTATGCTGGTCTCTGACCACACTAGTATCTGACCACGTTGTCCGGTTCGACCACATAGATCTCCAACTACGCTAGTCTCCCACCACGCTGGTCTCCAACCACATTGTCCAGTTCGATCACACATGTCTTCGACTATGCTAGTCTCCGACCATGTTGGCTTTGACCACTCAGGTCTCTGACCATGCGACCATGTCGATCTTCGACCACATCAATCTTCGATTACGGATCTCCAACTACCACGTTGATCTTCAACGCGTTGTATCAATCACATTAGTTCGACTACATTGGTTTCAACCACACGTGTCTCGACCATGTCGGTTTCGACCACATTGGTTCAACCACGCTGGTTTCGATCACACAAATCTTGACCACATCGGTTTCATCCACGCTGGTTTCGATCACACGATCTCGACCACGCCAATTTCGACTAGGCTGGTTTCGATCACACGATCTTGACCATGTCGATTCCGACCATGCCGGTTTCGATCACATAGATCTTCGACCATGTCGATTTCAATCACACTAGTTTTGATCACATAGATCATGACCACGCTGGCTCTCGATCACATTGATCTTCGACCACACAAGTCTTTGACCACATTGGCTCAACCACTCTGATCTTCGACCACACAGGTCTTTGACCACCTTAGTTCAACAACACTAGTCTCAACCACGTTGGTCCTCGACCACACAGGTCTTTTGACCACCAACAATTGTGGTAGTTCTGTGATTGCAATGTCGGTAGTTTTGACTATTCTGAGAAGTGCATATACTTCAGTGGATTTTGCAAAACACATTTGCAATCTATAGTATGATGCACACAAGAATCAAACATAATTTCCAACAAGTTGTAAAATACATTTGAACACTTTTGGAATCATGACACAAAGATTAAATATGAGCTTCAACCATTTGCAAATATAAGCCTCATACTACAAGAAGTAGGAAACATGGACTTCAAACACTTGAAAAACACATTTGCAATTTATAGTCCTATATTACAAGGATTCAACACATGAGCTACAACTATGTGCAAAACACATTCGCAAATATAGGCATCATGCTACGGAGAGCTAGAGCAAGTGAGGTTAAGCTATCAACACATGATGAGACTCAAGCTACTAGACAATACCTCTCTTAATAGTACGGCAACCTATACTAACAATCCGGTCTTCCAACCAAATACTAAGACCGCTAAAAGACTAGAAACACATTCTTAGCCCTAACTAGTCATATCTTTGCCTTCAAGATCCTCTTGAAGCTTGATGACACACATCTTCACTTCAAGATCAGGTCATTGTCTTGATATGCATCAACATATGATGCACCATTTACATGACTTGATGATCAACTTATGACCATCTCCTCTTGGGTATGCACCAGCTCATGATGCATCCTTTACTTAACTTGATGATCTTCAACACAGGAAATCATCCTCATTTGTGAAAACTAACCTATTTATCCAAATCATGAAAAATATTAGTTACAAACCAATTATCATTAATTACCAAACTTCACCATTAACTCATAATGGAGGGACTAGATTCTACAATATTCCCTTGTTGGTAATTCATTGCAATCTCAACAAATAATGAGATAAAAATAGAATTTCGAGTATACAACATGTACACAACAGTTGTATACTCTAAGATAAGCTTATTAAGCAAAGCTTACTCGTCCGGTTGTTATTTAATCATCCAACCATTAACATATAATGAAGGAATTAGATGGCAACCCGATTATGAGTATATATAAACTACACAAGCTATATATACTCAAGGGATATATTTATGTGGAAAGATGAACATGGATGAATACTAATGAAATCTCAAAACATAGAGTAAAGCCCCCCTAAATGTGTGCATACAATAATGTATAGTGAACACATATGCACATATTCAAGTTAGATTATTTGGTAAAGTTCAATCTATATTTTGGATCTAAAGAATGCAATAAGATATAAAAAAGGTGATGTCGAATGCAACATCTTACGGTTTTTACATTTTTATCCAAATAAGACTAAGTAATATCATAATCAATAAACAAGTTAGTCTTACAAATAGATTTGTCATTATCACCAAACCCAATTTAACGGAGCTTGAACTTACAATCTCCCCCTTTTTGGTGATGAATGGTAAATCCATTAACAATAATAGCATTTGGATGAAAAGGAACATATGATAGGAAGTTAAGCTAGGAGAAACCATGAGCATAAAAAATTCCCTTTTTTTTTTTGCCAATTTTAACAATTTCACACTTTTATACATTCTCCCCTTTGGGCTATTCTCCTTCTCATATTTATGCATTTATTTTAACAATTGCTATTCTCCTCATTTTTGGTATTTTATTATTTTATCAATGCTATTATACATAATTCTCCCTTTTGGTATTGATCACCAAAAGTAAGAGGGTTAAGCTAAGGTGGAGATTTTCCAACATATGGAGCTTGATACCAATTGATTTAACTTAGTTTTGGTCATAATGAGTATGAAAATAGATACATATGATCAATTTGAAACTTGAGGTAACTAAAGAAAAAGATATTTGAAACAATTCAAATAACCTTACTCTTTATCGCTCCTTCAAGGCTTATCATTCCAATTGAAGTTTCAGTTTGGAGTTCTCCTCCTTTTAGCATTTAAACCACACTCCAATTGAAGTTTCAGATTTTCAGATTTTGACATTCCAATTAGGCTTCAAAAGCTAGCTAAAAAACTGACTCATAAAAGTCTAATAAATCTGAGAAAATTTGTCAGTATAGATCAACAATAGATGGTCAAAAGTCATTATTATGCCTTCCTCGGATTATGAGCATGCTTAAAGATGCAATAATCATAAATCTGCTTAAAATCATGCACACTTCTGAATTTTCAGCATGAACACAAAAAGAAGCAAAAGGGAATGAAACACATTCATTCACAGAATCCATAAAATATTTTTAAGCAAACAGGTAAAATAGTTTTTCCAATATTAATACTTTAACTCTTTTGTTTTCGTAAGCCCAAAATACTATATAAGTTTTTCACAAAAAAAACTCCCTTACAGAAAGGGTCCACTTGGCATTTCTTTTTCTTCTCCTTTGACACACAAAGGATTTTCCTCTATATTTATTTTTCCTCTCTTTTCACATCTCTTTCTTTAGATTTTCTCTCATTATGTCATTTAGCACCAACAATTAAAGATACTAATTGTAAACTTTTGTCCATAATAGGTATCACTGGTAAGCCTTTTGTCTATACTAGGTTTCTTTTAATCTTTTATGGTTCTTTTATCTTTTCCATGAAAGGCATATACCACTTTGACATTTATACCACTTATGATGACATTAGATACCATTTGTGAAAAATACCACTTGTAATCATAAATGATACCAAGTATAATTAATTTCAATTGTAGAAACTTGACACCACTCATGAGCTTAGATGATATCAAGTATGATTAAATCTATTTGTAAAGACTTGATACCACTTTGAGAGCATACATGACAACAAGTGTGATTGATTCCATTTGTAAAACTAGATGTCACTTGTATGATTAACTTGTATCCTACAAGATCAAACTTGGCACTTCATCTTCTATGATTTTCACTTGATGATACTTGTAGGGAATATCACTTGTTGGAAGATACCACTTGAGAGAAGAGGATGATACCATTTAGGAGAGATATACCACTTGTAAGAATAGATACCACTTGAAAAAGAGGAAAGATGATATCACTTATAAAGACAAGGATAAAACTCATGCTGAGGTCAAGATGATCAAAAGTTTACTACTCTTAGAGATAATACCATTTTATGATAAAGAGTATCACAAAAGGTTCAAAATAGCATATGGAGTTAAGAGATTACTTGAGGGTAGCTAGCAAGGATTAAAAGGATCAACTTGACTTAGAGGAGCAGAGAGAATGGCTAAGAGAACTGGAATCAACAAAATTTTGGATCGGATCAACCATTTTACAGAAAAGTCAGAAGTACCATAGTTTCACTGCCGGTAGTTCCGGAAAGCGAAAGTACACAGAATGACTACCGGCAGTTCTGATTTTTCTGGAAGCATGCTAAAAGCTGGATTTTAGAGAAGAGAGAGGTTATAATGTTGTACTTTTCTCCAAAGCTTTTCACAAAAAAACATAAACCACTTGCTCCAAAGATGAACATGGATTAATACTAATGAAATCTCAAAACATAAAGTGAACTCCCCCTAAATATGTGCATACAATAATATATAGTGAACACATATCCACATATTCAAGTTAGACGATTTGGTGAAGTTCAATCTATATTTTGGATCCAAGAAATGCATTAAGATATAAGAAAGGTGATGTCGAATGCATACCGCTTATGATTTTTATATTTTCATATAAATGAGACTAAGTAATATCATAATCAATAAACAAGTTAGTCTCACAAATAGATTTATCATTATCACCAAAACCAACTTAAAGGAGGTTAAACTTACACAGTGATGATCACTGCCCATGTGGAACGTGAAGGGCGAGTGACTCTCTAGCAATGATGGTCCTCTAGCGTTGAGGGATTATACTTTCGGAGTGGTGAAAAACATCTAAACTAAGCATTGTAAAGTCTTTGTTATGATTTTCTTAGTCACACACCTACGGAAGCGTATAGTGGCTAACATTATGAGTTAATCATATCTTGTAGGTAAAGTTGTACAATCTCTGTAGAGTGTTAAAAATCTATTCGAATAGTTGTGCCCCCAGATATGGGCAAGGTGTAGAAAAGTCACACTTGCATAGTTTTCACAAAATGGTTACTAGTGATTATGGATATGGTAATCTGGCTTGGACATGGAACTCGTTTATTGATCTTGGAAATCTGGTATCTCGGTATGGACTTTTGTTAATCATGGGATGGACATGGATTACGGAAGTAAATGGATCTCTCCCTCGTGATAAACTTGGGCTTCAATTGAACATTTGGCTTTAGTTAAAAATGGTTAGGTCATAGGTTTGAAAACTAATTATATTATGATATTTGATAAGATGGTTTTATACTAAAAGAAACATAAGACATTCTTTTAGTTAAGCCCTGCATATAGAGATATATAGTTGCATTCTGATATAGGGATTTGCCAACTAATTTTGTATTCATTGTTGCTTAATACATGGTTTTAGATGACAGAAGTGATGGTCTGGTGTATGGGTTTACTCATGCCTCTAGCTATGACATGGAAGATGAAGGCTAGGACTAGGTTTAGCCCCAGTTAATTGCCTGTAGCAAGATATTGAGCCTTTTGATTTACGTACTATTCAACTGCTTTACTATAAACAATGTTTTTTGGCCGGTGGGCCTGCTATACAAACCTTGGTCATAAGATCTATTTACGCCTGCCTATTTAATATAAAGTACTCATTTTATTTATTCATATGTATAGAGGTGGATGTTATTGTATATACTAGCTACTGATCCAGAGACTAGTTTGGAATACATAAAAAAGTTCAAATTGTCAAATCCGAGTCCCCACAAAGGATCCCTGGCAAGACTAAAAACCCATGGGATCACTCTTATCATGCAAGGCACGTAACATGAACTATGATCAGCTAACCCTAATCGTATCTTGAAGCCTTCATTCTCTCTCAATATTCTATATATTCCGCAATTGTTGGAGCGGGCAACTGTCATTGCTAAAACTAGTCGTATCTATGCTTAGAACGTGAGGTTATGTTAGTCCTTGCTTATCCTGAGCTGCCATGCACTGCTAAACAATTCTACTCACTCATCACTCGAGCTGATAATACTTTTGAGAAACTCCACAGCCACCCTGGAATTGGTGCGGGTCAAACATTATAGGCTTAACCGTCATATTGGTTACATAAAATTAGTAAAATTAGGAAGAAAATATCCGGATGATATTTATCAATACCTAAATTGGTATTATTAAATTCGTCATGAAATACACTAGCTTTTGTAGCATGTACATTGAAATTAGTATTTCTTCACTTACACTCTTTAACTAGTTGTACATTGAAATAAATTGATTTCAAATAAATTTTGACTGTGTTTCGGCTCAACTTAGCTCGGCTCATTAGTTTGATGCTAAAATTACTTCTAAACTACAAATAAGGAGATACAAAATCAAACTGTTCCGAAGAAAGCTCGATAAAACTGAGACTTGGCTCGTGATTTCCACCCTTGCGTGAGAGGCCATGTCGATGTACTCCAAAAACGACTCGTGTTTTAGATTCAGAGGGAGAAATATTAGCCCACACTCCATCCTTAGCTGCCATGAGTTCCACTCGATGCTGCCATGAGTTCCACTCGATGCTCAGCCGCGATGAATAATCTACGAGGTCGCTAGTGATTAATTAACACAAGAAGTCTGAAAATGGCACTAGCAGCGAATCAAATATCCCCAACGAGGCCAAAAATCCACTACTACCAGCTAAACATCAACTTGTACACTTTGGCATATTTTTCCAACCTCGTGGTTGTCATATCATCATAGTAGCTGTCTGTCCATCGCGTGCATTAATTGCATTGCATGAACACTACTCCTCCTATAAGAGCAACTCCAACAGTTTGGCATTTTTATTTCCCATATATTGTTGTTTGCCAACTCCCAAAATAATATAGGGAGAAAAAAAGAAGCCCATCTCCAATAGTTTGCCATAATTCACTTGCCAAAAGGATTGCCGGCACATGCTATGTGCCGCGATGACAATTCAAGGCACATATATTTGCCCCTGTATTCAAGGATTGCCGGCACATGCTATGTGCCGCGATGACAATTCAAGGCACATATATATATGCCCTGTATTCAAGGATTGCCGGCACATGATTTATGCCATGATACTTTTTAGTGGCACATAGTTAATCTTTTTCGCAGCTAATAATATGTCCCTGGGAGCCGGCGATGATGATCGCTGGTAGCCGACCGCGGGAAAGGACTGGAGATCGAGTCGCCTGAGGGAAGAAGGACGCGGCGCGTCTTCCATGCGTCGCGCGCGCGGGAAGAGAAGGAGTCGGCGCGAGCCTGCGCGCACGGGAAGAGAAGGGCGGCGCGGCTTCCAGGCTTCGCACGCGCGGGAAGAAGAGGCGGCGCGGCTTCCCAACCCCGATGCGCGATACTTCTCGACGCGGATATTTGCGCGCTCAGGAGGGATATTTGGCAAGTTGGGAAAGATGGGGAAGGAGGATGTCAAACTGTTGGAGAGGGTTTTATCTCGTTTTGCCAAAAATTAAAGGATGGGGAAGCCAGATGCCAAACTGTTGGAGTTGCTCTAACCAGTACACACGTCCCTATAAGTACCTATCTCACACCAGGTGTTGTATCAATCTCCACTGCTACACAAAGAGAGGGGGAGGGGGACGATCGAAGAGAGATGGCCGGCGGGGAGGGGGCGGCGGCGGCGACGATGTGCACGCCGGCGTTCGTGGCGCGGGTGGTGCGGAGCCGGTGGTTCGTGGTGTTCGCGTCGATGGTGGTGATGGCGGCGTCGGGGTCGACGTACATCTTCGCGCTCTACTCCAAGGAGCTCCGGTCGACGCTGGGTTACAACCAGCAGACGCTCAACACGTTGAGCTTCTTCAAGGATCTCGGCACCAACGTCGGCGTGGTGTCCGGGCTGGTGCAGCAGGTGACGCCGACGTGGGCCGTGCTGCTCATCGGCGCCGGGATGAACCTGGCGGGCTACCTCATGATCTACCTCGCACTCACGGCGCGCACGGCGGCGCCGCCGGTGTGGCTCATGTGCGTCTACATCTGCGTCGGCGCCAACGCGCTCACCTTCTCCAACACCGGCGCGCTAGTCTCCTGCGTCAAGAACTTCCCGGAGAGCCGCGGCATCGTCATCGGCCTTCTCAAGTGCTTCGTGGGGCTAAGCGGCGCCATCTACACGCAGCTCTATCTCGCCATCTACGGTGACGACGCAAAGTCGCTCGTCCTCCTCATCGCCTGGCTCCCCGCCGCCGTCTACATATTCTTCGTGCACACCATCCGCGTCATGCCCTACCGTCGACGGCGCGACGGCGAGGAGCCCGACAGCAAGCCCTTCTTCTGCTTCCTCTACATATCCATCGCGCTCGCCTCCTACCTGCTCGTCATGATCGTCGTGCAGAAGCAGGTGCCCAAATTCTCCCACGCCGCGTACGTCGTCGGAGCCACCGCGCTCCTCCTCATCCTCTTCCTCCCCCTCGGCGTGGTCATCAAGGAGGAGTACAAGGCAGTGTCCCAGCTCGAGCAGTCGCTGCAGCAGCCGCCGGCCATTGCCGTGGAAGAACCGACAAGCGCGAAAGCCGACGACGAGCCGTCGTCGTCGCAGTCATGCGGATTGGGCGGCTGCCTGACCAACATGTTCAGGCCGCCGGCGTTGGGGGAGGACTACTCCATCATGCAGGCGCTGGTGAGCGTGGAGATGCTCGTGCTGTTCGTGCTGTCGGTGTTCGGCATCGGCGGCACGCTGACGGCGATCGACAACATGGCGCAGATCGGGCAGTCGCTGGGGTACCCGGCGAAGAGCATCAACACCTTCGTCTCCCTCATCAGCATCTGGAACTACGCCGGCCGCGTCGGTGCCGGCTACCTCTCGGAGTTCTTTGTCGCCCGGTACAGGTTCCCGCGGCCGCTGGCGCTGACGGCCGTGCTCCTCCTCTCCTGCGTCGGCCACCTCCTTATCGCCTTCGGCGTGCCGCAGTCGCTCTACGCCGCGTCGGTGATCCTCGGCTTCTGCTTCGGTGCGCAGTGGCCGCTGCTCTTCGCCATCATCTCCGAGTTGTTCGGGCTCAAATACTACTCCACGCTCTTCAACTTCGGCTCCGCCGCGAGCCCTCTCGGCGCTTACGTGCTCAACGTGCGCGTCGCCGGGCGCTTGTACGACGCCCAGGCGGCGAGGCAGCACGGCGGGATGGCCGTTGCCGGGGACAAGATCTGCAAGGGGTGCAGTGCTTCAAGCACGCGTTCCTAATCATCACGGCGGTGACGTTCGCCGGCGTGCTCGTGTCGCTGGTGCTGGTGTGGAGGACGAGGTGCTTCTACAAGGGGACATCTACGCCAAGTTCAAGGTAGCGCCAACGGCGGCGGACGGGAGCAACGCCGGCGCCGAGATGGTGGAGGGACACCGGAGGACAAGGACAAGAAAGACGGGGTTAATGAGGAGTTTAACAGATGACTAGCATGTAATTTTCTTTGACTAGTAAGCTGCACATGCCTTGCAACGGAGTATCAAAGGTGATATATATATATATATATATATATATATATAGGAAAATTACATAAGCACCATGGTGCCTAGCACCAACATCCAATACACGTGTATGATTGATAATTTTTTGAGTTTGGGTATGAAAATGTTTTATACCCTTGATATATTTATGGTATTTTGAACTATACTTTTGAGTTCAATGCATATATATATAGTTCATAATTATTGAATTTATTTTTATTTGACATCTCATATATATATATATATATATATTGATATATATATATATATATATATATATATATATATATATATATATATATATATATATATATATATATATATATATATATATATATATCAAAACGTGATCTAAAACTATATCATAAACATCAATTTTATTGTACACACATGTAGCAAAACATATATGTATAAACATATCCACATTTAGTAGTAAATGGCCAAACATTAGTATATTGCATTGTTATACTCAAGCTAATTCTTGGTTGTCATTTCATTTTTCTTAAGAAAATTGCTTTATTTATGCTACCGTAAGTTTTAGTAACTGTGGTAGTGGCTCTAAAAAATTGTGTCTTGATTAACCAAAATGTTGCTCAACAACTTTAACAATTGACTGACAACTTTAGAAAAGTAAAACACTCTTATTGGAATATGTAAATTTTCCTTTCAATATTTTGCTATCACCAAAAGGGCTCTTCAACAACTGACAACCATTCACTCCCATGTAGTGGGGTTTTTTTTTGGGTGTGTATAGATATCACCCGGATATTTTCTTCCCAACAATCATCCAAATTTCGGACCGTTGGATTAGAGATCCAACGGTCTCTTTTTTTTGGAGGGGGGGGGGGAATTTTTTTGGAGGGTGGGGAGAATTTGTGGCCCTTGGATATCTAATCCAACAGTTACAAATCTGGATGATAGTTAGAAAGAAAACATCCGGATGATGTTTATCAATACCTTTTTTTTTGCCCACATCAGTTTGTAAGTACACATTCAGTAATTTTAACATCTAACTGGCAGGTCTAGAAAAGTATATCACTCTAATTTGAATGTAAAGAAAAAACCAATGTCATTACTTTCCTATCACAAAAGGCTCTTCGATGATTAAAATTTGATGCTACTACATCACCGACATACACCTATGCGTCAGAGTCAATAGTTGGTTCATTTCTTATTGTCATATCTACTCAATGCCGGTAGTGTAATGTTGTAATATCACTACTCACTTGTGTTTGTCTATCTACATTACTTGAATTCTTATTAAAATCAGTTAGCCTCATAGTATAGTACCACTCATATCATGATGTGCAAACAGGCTCAAACAAATATGCACCATGTAATGTGATGGTGAAAAAACCAACAAGCATTAGTAACATTTGCCAACACAACAAATAAGATTGCGTAAAAGCTAGAAATCAAGCATAGTGAGAAAACCATAATGTAGCTAGAAAATTAGAGTGGAGAGCAAAATATTTACCTGGTCATTTTTCGTGGTTGAGTTGGAGAAGTGGAAGAAAGAGTTGAAGAAGAAATGGAAGAAGTGTTGCTCCATATATACTGTTGTAGGAGAAAATCATGGTGTTCGCATAACTCGTCCTTTGCTTCCAACTGCCATGGTCAAAGTTGGGCAGTTGGATCGCCAACTGGCCCATGGAGCTTGTCCAGTTCTGCGAATTCGGCTCCTAGATCTGGAGGTGGCGCAGATGTGATGGGATGAGCTACGAGCAGGTGATGCATGAGGATTTGAGCTCCCCTGTGTTGGGCCCTGCTCCAGCGAGTTTGACTCCCGTAGCTCTACCTCTAACCCCATCTCCTTGTCCTCACAATCCAGATTTGAGCCCTGGTTGGAGAGGCAGCGGCCTCGCGTGTGGTGGCGATGTGGGGAAAGGCCCCCTCACTGTTGGCCTTGATTGCCGCCCCAAAATGGTTCAGATTGGAGCATCGTCATCCTTGAGTGTGTCAGCGCTGCGGTCAAAGCGGCATCATCTTCGAGTGCGCCAATGGTGATGTGGAGCGTGGGGAAGGGCACCCTCACCGTCAGCCCCGATTACAGTGGTGGCGACGTGAGTTGAGGTGGTGGCCCCCACAATCTGGATCTTATCCCCAGTCGGAACAACAACGACCTTGAGTGCAGCGGCGGCCGTTGTGTTATGAGGTGTAGGGAAGGAGAAAGGTGGGGAAGGGCGCCCTCGACGTCGGCCTTGATTTTGGCGGCATCATCGTGAGGCGAGTCCGCGGTATGAGTTGTGAGGCGGGTGGCGGAGTGAGGGGTTGCTGTGTGTGGGTTTGGGTTGTGTATGGATCAAGTCGATTGATTGAACTAGGTGAACCGGTTTTCTAAAGAGTTGGTTGATTAGTTTTTTTGGAAGCCATTTTTTTAGTGTGCTTTGTGCTCGTGAAGGGGAGGACGACAGACAAATTTCTTCTTCATATTAGTAGAGATTTAAGCAATGTTTAGAGTCGGCGAATCTTACTGTTTGTGGATGTTTCTGGTGTACAATGTCATATGGTTTCGATGGTAAAGATAGTTTTTCTCTCTCTCCTGATTGTGTGACTTCACATGGGATTAATTTCGTACCAGGACTCCAATCACCTATGTTCTCAAACGAACTAACGAGCAGAGGTCCTGGATAAAACGAATTGCTGGTCGTCACCTATGTTCTGAAACAAACTGACGAGCAGAGGTCCTGAATAAAACGAATTGCTGATCAACGGCCGTCTCGGAGCGGATTACCGTTATAGTGGTTTCAAATTCATATTCAAATTCAAATTACGTTGTTTGCGGTAGCACCTGAGATCAGGTGCTTGGTATGGTCAGGCATGTGACTGCTAATTAATCAGTCTGCTCTTGGAGGACCTTTTGTTCTCATTTCATATTGCAATGGTTTCAGCTTCACTCCTTTCGTATGTCAATAAAGATGTCTCTCAAGTACCAATGTCCTCAAAGATCTAGGGTTAATGGTATCCATCACCTATTCTTCATTCACATTCAATATTCAGAAACTGCAGAAGTTTTGGGCATTTGAACAGACCTGCACGCTCCTTCCACCTCAGAATTCTGATATCTGAAGTGGTCACTTCCGTCTTCTCTTCTGGTGTTCCTCGACGGAAGCATGCCGCAACACCAAGCAGATCTTTTATGTGCAACTTGCGAGGCCACAGATTATGATCATGGTAGAGTTGCGAACCGCAGAGCGTAATCTTCTGTACCCTAATTAGCCAAAATTTAGTCAGGCCGCACATTTGGTCACGAGGCAAAATTGGGTAACCATCAACAGTACCCTGAACAAACTCAGACCTCAAAATAAACAAACCAAATATCAGATTGAGGGTTATGGCAGTGGTTCCTGAGTTCACAGCAAACCTACCCAATAGAGCAAGATGCAAACTGAACTTAAGGAATAACAGAGAGACAGCTAAATGCAAAATTTTCCAAGCTATTTAACTGCAGCCATGGGGTTAGAAGCTTGAACCCAAAAGTATTACCTTTAGCAATGCCTCACCAGAAAAGGTCATCCCAGTCTGCAGGTTTTCAACTTCCCATTAGAGCAGGACAAATCGCTAGCTGAGCAAAAAGCGACTAATGACGCAAAAAAAGTCACCATGCTTAATTGGTGTGCTTTTTAAGAATAAATGTCATATGCAGAACCAATTTGTTAACTGAATACATCAAATACAATCTCCCATACTAAATAAGAGATTCTGACTGCCATGACTAACAGCAACATACTATTTGGCAAAGAAGGACACACAGAACAGTTAAAAATCGATAATCCAACATTGTGTGTTTCCTATGCATGTTTTGACCTCAAATATTTAGATACAAGAATTCATTTACTAACCTTTAATGAATTCCATCTCAACCACAGACGTCATTTCAGGGAACCATAGTACGTCTTATTGTGTCTCTAAAATTGAAAGTAGAATTGTTCATTCACATTTCATCATGCATGGTCAGAATCAGTACAACCCTAGTACAACATTCTCATGCAAGACGACGATTATAAGCATTCTTTTTAAGACCAATCAAATTATGCACATCAGAGATCATGCTTCCAGAACAAATAACCACATGCCGTATCTTATTCACAGAAACGAACAGGAATAAGTGCACTTTACAAATGACAGCAAGGCAAGAACATGCAGCCTTAAGATTCAAACCCGTGGATGACTGCTATTTACAAAGGCATAAAAATCCAAAATACACTGATGACCATTTAACGATGATTTTTTGATCTTCAGCAGAATGTCTGCCGTGTCTAATATTGGATACTACCAGTTCTCTTTGACAATCTTTGACTTCTCAAATATGAACTTCCCTTCCTTGTACTTCTGCGTCTCCTCGTATGCTCTCTCATACTTCCAACCCAACACTTCACGGCAATCATTGCAGTAGATATCAGCGACTGTGTGTAACCCAGTCATAAGTTGCCTATCCTCCTTCGCCCCCACAACTACATTCATGGCATGAGAGAACAGAAAGGCACGGCCATTCCTCCCCTAAAATAACCAAAACAACAAACCAGAGAAGGCATCATCCTCCAAGCAGAAGGCCCAAATGATACATTGATTATAAGGAAGTTCAGCTTCTGTACTTGGGGTTACCAGTTCTGATTGTACTTTTAGCACAGTGACGCTATAGCCTATAGCAATGGATATTTCAACAAATAAGATATTTACTTTTTAATGTGTAATCAATTCATTAAGTTTCAATACCACTGATATGTTGAATGAGTAGTTAACTTTGCGGTTTAGAAGCCCAAGCATGCCGACCAAAAATGCTTGCTAAACCGTAAATCTATACCAAAATCACCTCATCTGAATGGAGTGCCATTATTTATGCTATCACAAGACCATGTCTATGGCTATACAAACTGTGTGACACATCAAACTCTGCTAAACACTTTTACCACCTAAATTGAACCAATAATCAGAAAGATTACTACATCTAGGTTTCCCCATCTATTAACACTACTGTTAAAAGTATCCTACTTTTTTGCGAGGATTAAAAGTATCCTACTTGATCATCATTAGGAACACATCCATCAGGCTCACAACAACTCGCACAAGCAAATCTAACAAGCGCGTGTACTATCCAAAATTCGATCGATTGTTTGAACGAACAAGTGTCCCAAGGTAGCTAGGTAGGTACTCATCTCCCGATAAATAACAAACGACACAAGGAGAAGGAAAGGCTCATGTGCACTCGACCTGAAAGGCCTTGGAGATGATGTCGTCGTGGAGGCAGACGTGATTCCGGCAGTTGCAGCAGCTGTACACGCGCGGCCCCACCAGCTCCGCCATGGAAAACGCCCTTGGTGCCTTACCCAAACAAATCCTGCAAAGGATCGAACAGAAATCAAGAAAGACCAATTCACTTCACTTACGCATCGTTCAGCGCCAGTACCGTAATCTATTAAAACTTCAGAGTTGAAGTCGCATCAAGAACGAAAGAAACAGGTCCAAGAACCCTTGGCTCCTGAGTCGGAAAAAGAAGGGGAAGCGGAAATTGAGAGATTGGTAATCAAGCACGGCGGCGATGGAATCAGACCACTCACCGATCGGGAGCGGCCGCGCGTGGGGCGTGGAGACTGGAGAGCGGCCGAAGAGGGGGCGGGGATTAGAGTCGAGACGCCACTGGGGCTGGGGGTGACAGAGAACGGATGAGAAGACCGTGAAAGGGACGATAGGCGGTTTAGGTGAGATGCTGAGAGGTTGGAGAGGGAGGCCAAGAGGCAAAGCAAGATTCTGCGTGAATTAATGAAGGGAAAATCGAGGATATGTGACTTGTAAGATGCCGTTCAGAGGAAATATCATTAGGTTTTTTTTAATGACATTACTTCTACTATCGACGTTCATTAAAGATTTTATTATGGAGCTCGTATCTTGGTTTTCAGAATTTAAAAATATATATTATAAATAGTCTTAGATAAATCCTAATAGAATTAGAAGAAACTATATAAAACCACGAAGAGTGATTACGAAGAATCCAAACAATTAAACAATCAAAAACAAAGTAAAGAAACGAGGGCAATGATTTGAGGGTGCTTTTTCTAAGACGGTTGTGAAAGAGTGATAATCTCTTGCACTCGTTTGAGGTTGTGCTATAGTAATTTGCGATCTGCTTCGTCAAATCTTTTTCTCTCTTATCGTAGTTGATTTAACGTCGTTATTTTCATTCTCTCTATGAGATCCATCTCCTTCGTTCTTCTTTATATCATGCGCGCTAATGTTGTATCTCATAAATTCTGATCCTATCCTAGAGCTGTTGCGTGTAAGGTGTATTAGAGTGTAACTAGTGATATCAGAGCCAAACAGATTAATCTAACTTGTGATAAGGCCAATAAAGTGTTATGTGACACAAAATCAAGATCAATATCGATGATGTAGAATCAAGTAGAGAAATTTGATGGCGGAGAAAATTCCAGCGTGTAACAAAATATGGTGAAGGATGTACTTGTTCAGCAAGAGTTAATCAATGCTCATCAAGGGGACAAATTGGAAAAGACGTCCGATAAAGACCGGAAGGTGGTGGAGTGGAAGAATAGCACTACAATCCGTCTATGCGTCTCCGATGAGGTAAAGTATTAGGTGATCAAAGAGAATTCGCGGAAGAAATTATGGGAGGACTTAAAAGAATTGTATATGGTAAAGTCATTGATAAACTAATGAGTGTTGAAGTGATAATTGCACATGTTACACATAAAGGAATGTACACGGTTTGTTGGCCATTTCAATATCTTTAACAAGCTTATCATACAACTGCCTAGTGTGGATGAGAATATTGAGGAGAACGACAAGGTCGTCATACTGATATCATCTCTACCACCATCATAGAAGCAATTAGTGATGAATATTCTCATCAAAAAAACTACTCTCAATTTCAATAAGGTAGTTGTATATCTATTAGAGACGGAGTCCATGAAAAAGTCATCAAAATCTTCATTCTCAGATGATCGAGCATTAGCTATAGTAGGTGTTGCAGACAGAATCAAAAGTCATAGGAACAAGAAGGACAAGAGTAAGGGCACATGTTCATGCTATCTATGTGATGAGAAAGGTCACATGATAAAAAACTGTCCGAATTTAAAGTAAATGGAGGGTTTATGCCCAATGATGGTAGTAAAGAATGATTCAAACGTACTAGCCATCAGTCAATTTGGTACTTTTCATGGATATATATTATATTCAGGTTGTCAGTTTCATATATATTCAATGAGGGGAATATTTAACGAATGATCTCTATGCCTAACGTATGGAATTGTTTACTTAGTGGATTTTAAGAAGTATATAATTACTGATATGAGAACAATTACATTAGAAATGTATGATGGAGCATATGGCACATTAACTGATGTTCAGTATGTTCTTGGTTTAAAGAAAATATAATATTTGTGAGGTCGCTTGAACTCGAAGGTTATGAGGTACCACTTCATGTGAAGTTATGCGAGTTACTTGTAAAGGGCAGATACTCATGAAAAGTCTAATAAAAATCCTGGCCAGGAGAAGAAAACCGTGTCATCAATGGTTAGTACTCAGATCTTATTTGCAGTTATATATGGAACCGCAAAGATGGTTGCAAAATTTAGCAGACGCAAAGGTGAAGGTACGAGCTGTTGGAAGAAGAAAGGCGTGGTGGACAACTGAAAGACCATGTGGAGGTCATCCCATGTGTGTGATGAGTAATTGACATCGGTTTAGGAAAGTTGAGTTTGATTTGGTTAGTTCGGTCCTTGACGTTGCGTGGTGCAATCGGGCTCGGTCAGACTTGGTCAAACCTGGTCAAAATGGTTAGGATGCATATTATGTCGACTTGTCAGGTTTGGGCTATTTCATTAATGCATTTATGCTTACATGTATCGAGCGGTGCTATTTGATGTGTTTCTTTTCTGTGTTGACTGCAGGACGTCGAGACTGAGTCGTGGCAAGACACGAGGTGACCGGACTAGACACGGGCGGTGTCGAGGTCAAAACAGTCAGATGTGTCGAAGATGGCGGAGATTCGATGTGGTTGCGAGTCGTGGACGACAAGGAGCGCGGAAGCGTCCCGGAAGGTGCAAGAGGGGCGAATTGGTAATTTCGCGAGGCTGCACAAGCGGGAGCGGGTTCCGTTGGATTAAGCGGGCGTAACGGGGTGGAGACCCGTTAGCCAAAGGCTATAAATAGGAGGGAGTGGCTGCATGCCCCCTCATGGCTTTAGGAGAGAGTTAGAGTTTGCTAGAGTCAAAAGAAGCTTTGAGAGTTTGTTTTGGTTTTAGGCTTTAGTTGGTGAGGCTTTAGTAGTGGAGAGTTGTTGGAGAGGGCAGAGGCTTTGTCTCCATCGTAGCATCTCCTCCCTGTGTGTGTTCTTCCAAGAACCATGTAGAGTGTGGGTTTTCTTGATCTTGGAGAGGGAGAGGATGAGTTGAGAGTCTTGTAATCATTTCTCTTGTTCTAATGTCCATGCGTATCGGGGCTCCTCTGTAATCCTTTTTTGTTTTGGAATGAAAATCTGAAGTTCATCTCTAGTGCCTCCCTGTTTTCCTTCGATGCTTCTCTGGCTTGATTTTTTATTTTCTTGTTTTTGGCTTGATTCTTTCTGAGGAGTGGCAAAATGGGTTGCTCAGTGATGGGAATAGGCTTCAAGATCATTTGATTGGTTTTTCCCAAGAGCAAATTGATTTTAATCTCAGATTCTCTCCATCAGCCTCCTCTGTTCTTGTTTTGCCTTTCTAGGGTTTTGGTGCAAATCTCGTTTCCCTCTTTGAGATGGCTTGAAATTTAGTACCTAGAGTCCAGAGGCTATCTGTTAGCTACTCCCAAAGTTTCATGGCCAAGGGATCAAAGAGGAGATGACAATTCGAAGTTTTCAGTTGTGGCTCTCTATAGTGCTAAGTTTCTAGGGTTTTGATGTTTTTCGTGTTTCCCTTCATGAGATGGCATGAAACCTGGTATCTAGAGGCCTGAGGCTATTAAGTAGATATCCTCAAAGTTTCACGGCCAAAGGATCAAAGGTTGAGGAGTAATTTTAGTTTTGGTCCTGTCTTGCAAAAATTTCAGATTTTTGTCATTTTTTGAAGTTCTTGCATTTTGGTTGAAATCCAGGGTTTCTGAAGGTTCTAGGGTTATTTGGAACATGTTCTTGGTCTTTAAGCCTGAGGAGAAAAGAACCATTCCTCTAATTTCCTTGGATTTGGCAAATTTCTGAAACTCCCTGTTTTCAGCCTTCCCTCGGCCTGTCTCTATCCCTGTCTGAACCGTCGGGCGGTCAGACCGGTCGGCCCCACCGGTCGATCGGTATATACTTATGCGTCGACCGCATATAGCCGGCGGTCTAACCGGCGGCACAAGACCGGTCAGACCGACCTGGCAATTGCGGTCTGACCGCCCCTGGCTGCCATGATGGGTGTGATTTTTTAGGCTTCCCTTTAGTACTCTTTTCTCTGTTGGTTTGTGTTGTTGGTCTTCTCCTCTGTGTTTTGGAGGTTCCAGAAAGTATAGGTTATCTCTTTCATAGATTTTCATAGCTAGTGAAGGAGGGATTCGAGTGAGTACTTTTTGGGGACAAGTTTTTAAGAGTCGACATTCACCCCCCTCTGTCGCCAACATCGATCCAACAACAACCATGTTCTACCAGTGAGCAAATGGAGCTTAGAGGCAGTACAAACGTATGGCATGGAAGACTGTAGGAACATGAGGTGTGATTAATCAAACTAAACAAATGGATACTGATACACATATTGTGGTGATATGCATGAGCCCCTATGGACTATGGTGGGGCACTCCCAAAGGTGGATGAAAACAAGAAAAAAGAAAAATGGTGGAATCGACTTGGAGGAGCATAGTAATTTCAATGGATAGGAGTCAAAGTGAAGATTATTAGGTATGATGATACATATCTTAATCTTTTAGGATTTAAAAATGTGTGCTATAAAAAGTCCCAAATAGATCTTAATAGGCTTGGAATTCCTTTTTTTTAGAGTAGGATTTCTATTTTACTTTGGAGAAGGGTTAAGGAGACTATATAAAACTATGAAGGGTGGTCATAGAGAATCTAAACAACCAAGCAATAAAGCAAAGAGGTCATTCATCGAAGGTAGACGTGCATGAAAGGATTAGATGTTAGATTATTATTTAGCACTAGATTTTTGTATAGGACAAGGATCCGAAGATCCTAATAGATTCGAAAGGGTTGTGAGAGAGCAACAATCCCTTATTCTCTTTTGATATTGTGTTTAAGGAATTTTTTGTTGGTTTTACCAAATATTTTCTCTCTTGTCGTGGTTGCTTAAACGTTATTATTTTAGTTTTCTCTATGAGATTTATTTTCTTTGTTCTTAATACTATGTATGCTCATGGCATATCTCAGAAACTCTGATCTGATTTAGAAACTATCGTGTATAAAAAGAATTTCAGAGTGTAACATATTTATAAACCATGTATCAGAGTGTAACAGATTTACAAACTAGTCATAATTTCCAAATGGTTTTCTCTCTTAATGTAAGCGTTACTGCCATCTTTTTTAGAAAAATGTGCCACATAAACTTGTCTTTTCATGATTGCAAGTGTTTTTGCGAAACAATGCATACGAATTTGACAAAGTCAACAATGTTCAAATTTGTGTTATTCCGCACAACGAGATCATGCTAGTACTAGCGAGGGCGAGCAATCCTGCGGCCAATGCTAGTTTCATACAAAGAAAAGCTCACAATTCGCTCGTGTGACTCTGCCATACGTATAGGAGTAGGACTGACGGTGAAGTTCATGCTCATACCAAAAACTCTCAGGTGGAACCGGTGGTCGTACGGATGCCGTCGCTGCCGGTTTGCAGAACCCGAAGGATCAGGCCGCGGCACGTAGGCTGCTAGAGGCAACTTCGCCGGGAGGCTCGGCAATGGCGCGTCAAATCGCAGCACACTGACGGCCTGCCTGATGGTCGGCCTCAAGCTGCGATCAGGGTGCGCGCACCAGAGGCCGACGACCATCACGCGCTCCATCTCCTTCCTGATCGTCGAATCCTCCATTCAGCCGTGTGTCCGCTGCGTCGAGAGCTCTCCCTTCGCCGTACAAATCCCATACCCGTTGTACCAGGTGAATGGTGCTCCCATCGTTCAGCGTCACCACCTGGCGCCCGCTGCATGCTATCTCAAGGAGCACAACGCCGGAGCTGCAGACGTCGGGCTGACTCGACGGCCATGCACTCTGGATCCATGCAACCCGTTGTACCCGTGTCCAGCATTACGTTGCTTGGTTTGATGTCTCGGTGCATGACGCACTGGCCGTTCTTTCGATGGAGATGCTATAGAATCATGATGACAATTGAAAGAGAGCAAATAATTATAATTCGTCACTACTACAGAAAGCCTCATAGGAGACGTCTCATCACAGACGGTTTTGTGAAACCGTCTCTGATGAACACTATTACAGACGGTTGTAATTAGGAGGCCGTCTGTGGTATTTGTGGCGGGAAAATGGATTATCACAGGCGGTTATTATTTAAGTATCACAGACGGTCCGTATTAAAAACCGCTCGTGATAATCCCAAATTATCACGCACGGTTTTAATAAAAACCGCTCAGTGATAAGTTAGTTATCACGCACGGTTTATTATTAAAAACCGTCAGGATATTCATGACGGTTTTAGTTAAAAACCGCTCGTGATAATGGCTAAGGCATTTATTGCGCTGCTCATCGCATCTGTCTTCATTTCGATCCACGATCTAGTGGTTGCTTTACTCTTTCGCCTCGAGGCAAGCTTGGCGATTTCAGCCACTTAATTTGGTGGGAGGAGGCAGATATTGAGCTTTGAAGCTACTTATATTTTCCGGTTGCTCTAGATATGGTTAGTAATGAATTTCATTTTTTCTTTGCATGCACTACAAATTTGCTCTAGATTTGGTTAGTAATGAATTTCATGCTCTAGATATAAGTAATTGGTGAGTGTTATTAATTGAAGATAGTTTGCAATAATAGTTGTTGTGTTTATAATATGAATTGAGCTAGCAAATTAATAAGCCTCAATATAATACATGTGGCGATATATATGTAGTAATAATTAGTTAATTTAATTTGTAATACTAAGTTGTTATATATGTACGTAACGTAGGACCAAGCCGGATGTATGCCGCTAGCCGTGTGAGTGAAGAGTACATTAATGGCGTGTCTGATTTTACAAGAGCCGCGAGGAGGATATGTTGAATAAGGGTGGAATATATGTACCGTCCATGCAATCGATCATGAGAATTTAAAGATGTTTAAGAACCGAGGGCAAATTGAAGCGCACTTGATTCGGAGGGTTTCAAAAGGGTTATACGTGTTGGACCATCATGGCGAAGTCAACGATCATATGCCGCGGATGATATTGCCGTGAAGTTAATGAAATGCCGCGGATGACATCACCGGTGAAGTGAATGAAATGTCGCGGACGACATCGCCGATGAAGTGAATGATATGTCACGGATGATGTCGATTGTTGTGCGACCAGATAGGTTGCACGACAACAACTGGATCAGATGCTTCGCGATGTAGAAGAGAACTATGATGAGAGAGTATGTTAAATTCGGGGCTTGATGGAGGACTCGGAGAAACCTTTGTTCACGTGCTGCGTCAAAGTACACGCGTTGTCGGCCGTGCTTGAACTGTTGAAATTGAAGGCAAGCAACGGTTGGTCCGACAAGAGTTTCACAAGATCTTTGCTAGGTCTTTTAGCCGACATGCTTCCGGAGGGAAATGAGTTGCCTAAAACCACGATAAAGCCAAGAAGGTTCTTTGTCCATTGGGAATGGAAATAGAAAGAATGCATGCATGTCCGAACGATCGTATCCTCTACCGTAAAGAGTATGCAGACATGCATGTATGTCCGTGTGCAACGCATCCCGATACAAACGTAACAATCAATCGATGACGGCGAGGAACAGAGGCGAAGAAAGGACCGCCTGCTAAGGTGGCATGGTATTTTCCTATAATTCCCGCTTGAAAATATTTTTGCAAATCCAAAGGAGGCAAAATCATGCGTTGGCACTCGGAGGAGCGGAAGAAGGATGGAATGCTAAGACACCTTGCGGATTCTCGCCGGTGGAGAAACATCGATAGGAGTTTTGCAAACTTCGGTGCAGAACCAAGGAATATTAGGTTTGGACTGAGTACAGATGGAATGAATCCTTTCAGTAGCATGAGCAGCAGACATAGCACATGGCCCGTGACTCTTTGCATGTATAACCTTCCTCCTTGGTTGTGTATGAAGCGAAAGTATATCTTGTTGTCGATACTTATCCAAGGGCCGAAGCAACCTGGGAATGATATCGATGTGTACCTATCACCATTGATCTATTTGTGATGCAGTATTAATCTTGTCTAGACATGTATTTTTGTGAGCTCAAATCTTTAATAATCAGATTATTGATGATGAGTGTCGATATTAGCATGAGATGGCCAAGATTTTCAATCTTGCGCAACTCTGTACTGAGAGCAAATCTAAAACAATTAATTTGTGTAATGCTGGATTTAATTGTTTATTTGCTTAGAAGACAGATTGTCATGTTATTTCAGCATGTTGGTGTTTATATTCATTGAATATTTACATGGTTATGAATGGCAAGATAGAATTATATGTTTACATGCAATTTATGTCATTCATGTTATGTTGGAAATATAAATTGAATTTAGTTGGAATTAAATATGGAACTAAGATAGGCACATTACCTCCTCTCTCTGTCCACATCACCCCCTCCCTTCTCCCCTCCCCTCTACTCCTCTCCTCTCTTCATATCATTGAGCATCATGTTTCCTCATCCTGTCCTAATAGACGCACAAATTGAGCAACATGTCTTCCACTCATTCTTCACCATCTTCGCCGGAGGAGTCCGCTCCAAAAGCAAAACGCCAAGGAAGAGGGCTATCGAAGAAGCCTGAGGGCCGATTTATCATCACACAGGTCAATGTATCTGGGGTGCCTCTCATTCCTAAGAAAACAGTAAGCGCATGGAGAAGAATGATCGGCATAGTTGCACGAGAACGAATTGAGATCACATTCAATTCGTGGAAGGACGTGCCTCCGACTCGGAAAAGCGAGAGCGGATCTCAAGTATCTCTATCAAATTCTTGCCGAGTGATTTACATCACAATATGCAAAACGGTGTCTTCGTAGTCACCTTTGATGATTTATTCGATCTTTACACGCTCAACACTCTGGACGTCTCTCTCATGCGATGCTGGACGCTGTAAGTGTGTACAATCACAGTCTCAGTTCATGTCATACCGATAAATTTCGTATAATTTGTTGATTTCTTGTGTATATATGTAGCCACATGCTGAGTAAAGCTAGGGCATCCAAAGCATCGGTTGGTTTATTGGACCCACACATGGTCGCCAAGTATACCATCGACGAGGATAGACCCTTCGTCCAGAGGTACATTGCACTGGATCTGGATTACCGCTGACCGATGAATACGTACTTATGCCCTACAACCAGAGCTATCATTGGATTTTAATAGTGATTGTACCAAAATGGAACATGGTATATTACCTTGATTCCCTAAGTAAGAATAAAATGGACTTCACACTTATCAGCCAAGTAATCGATGCGTAAGTACATTTTCTCCATACATACCTATATTGTACTCTTTCTTTCCTTCCGAATGACTAAGGTTAATCTTTTCGAATCACGTAGGGCGCTCGAGATGTACGCTATGAAGGAGGTGACTCCAAGCCAGGGGCCAAAGGCCTGACACATGCTCGAGATTTTAAAGTATTCACTATTACACATTAATTAATCCTATGCAACAGTTTGTAGTAATTAATGCCTCTTGAATTGACACATTCTATTTTTTGCAGTGCCACCAACAAATACGGGCAACACATGTGGCTACTACGTTTGCCACCATATGGAACTACTCCTCGATTCCTCGAGGATTACCAATCCCAAGGTTTGTCAATCTTCCCATAATTACTTCATACTTATCATGTTATATATACGCACATTGATATTCCTATCGACAGTCGCATTTATCCCATCATCCGCATTGAAACAACTGACCTTGCCCGAATCGATCGAGTTAGCGTACTTTTTGCGACTCAAGTTATAAAGCCGTAAGGACGGTTCCATCACGCACCATGAGTTTTTATTGCTCTTATCACTCCAGTTTGTAATTGTATATTTCTAAATGGATATTTTATTTCATTTCAATTATTTGCTTTGTGAAATGGATGTTTTATGTTTGTCAAATGAGTGAGATGTGAAGTGCATGTTTTATGTTTGTGAAATGCATTGAGATGTGAATTGATGTTTTATGTATGTGAAATGATTTCCCATGTGAATTGTATGTATATATCGCTTGTTTGAGAGGGCATGGCTAGCATTTCCGAGGCTAGCCATTTAAACAGAAATAGATTTAGGGTAGAAATCAATATCACGACGGTTTTAAGTAAAAACCGCTTCGATATATCAATATCACAGACGGTTTGGAATCAAAATCGTCATGCGATGTATCAATATCACGACGGTTTGGAATAAAACCGCTCGTGATATCGATACATCGCAGACGGTTTTGATTCCAAACCGCTCGTGATATGTACACCACAGACGGTTCAAAACCGCTCGTGATAACCTTCGACTATCACTGACCCATAAATTCAGACGGTTCATATAACCGTCTGTGATGACGTTTTTCAACCGTCTGTGATGATTTCTGTAGTAGTGCGTAGAGATAGCTTTTTTAAAAAAAATTCTACTGTCTTCTGTTTTTTTAACCTTTTAATCACCGAGAAAACAAAAACAAAAAGAAATAACAAAAAGAAAGAAAACTTTTATCCGTGAAAAACTGATTAGACTGATTAGCCTTAATGATGCTGCGTCTGATCGCCGCAATGATGAACTCTAATCATGCATTCATGTGCCGTGAACACCTAAAAGGGCCAACGCATGCAATCATCGAGAGATAAAAAAGCCGAATCAATGCATCAGTAGCAGCAGCAGCATACCTTATCAATACAAATCAAAGCCCATCTAAACTCTTAGCTAGGAGTACAATTAGATCAGATTTAGACGGATATTATCTATCATATCCTAATTCATATTTTCTCTGGATTCGGTATCGTATACGGTCAGCCCGGATACGAATACGAATTCGGAATATACGGATTTTCGGAAACAGTAACGTCGGGGCGGATACTTGACGGATTCGAATCGGACAACGGATAATATAGACGGATAGCACTCGCATACAAAACGATACATTCAACATAAGTTTCTAGCATAATACAAGTTCAACATAAGTGGTAAATTGATTCTTGACATCATGATTAGTTTCGGCTAAACCTTAAACCACAAAACAGACTATAGCGCACCATAAGTTGAATCAACAATGTGCAAAAAAAATGGTCCACGTCAATTTTGCTACAACTTGCTTCCGAATAGAAGTGCAGCAGCAAAGTGAGGCTTTGAGAATAATTTCATCCAGGAAGTTCAGCAGCAAAGTTGTCCTGAGCATCAGCGTTCGTGTTAAATTCCTACATGACAAAGAAGCAAATATGAGTGACAGGGATTGGAAGTTTCAACTGCCAGCCAGATGTTTGAAGAGACTGTCAAACCAACGCAAAATGTAGTTTAAATGGTCCCTAGCAGCAGGTAACACTTGTCCATGCTTAGAGAACAAATATAGAGTTCTGATTGAAGAGGTTTTCGGAGGGCTGATGTAACAAACACTACTGCAAATGCTGGTTCTTAGACTCTTTGAAAGAAATTAAATAAAAGGCATGTTCGTTCATTTCCCACTCCTCACTTAAAAAAACAGAGCTGCATAAGGACCTAGCATCATGGACTTTGAGAAGCTTACATCTTTATCAAAACTAACCCCTAATAAATTTGCAAACTGAAAACCACATGGAAGTACCTAGTGCTTTTGACAACAACACACATGAAAATCACAACAAGCTTGTGATCCCACCTACCTAAGTACACCCAACGCATGTTATGGTCTCACTAAAGTTGTATTCCTTTGTGCAAGCATAAGTTCCCAAAAAAACCACATTATATCGTTCAGTTGAACTCCCCCCCCCATTTTTGTTTTTTTGGAAACTAACTTGCAACACTATTAGTAGTATTAGTTCAGGGCACCTTTCATAGTCCTATCGATGGGAATGGGATGAGATCAACTGAGATGGATCTTGAAGAAGAAGAAAGATCTGGTTGGGTTGGATTATTCTCAACAAAGAAAAGACCAGAGTGGGCAAAACAAAGAACGATCGAAGCAAGCCAGGCCTTCCTTACCAGCAAAAGAAGGAAGCAATCCAAGTCTAGATCTAAGTATCTATTATCTAACACATCGCGGCGGGGTGACTTACTGACTTACATTGGGGAATGCTTCAGGAATTAGGAGCGGTGACTGGTGGAGAAGAAGAGGGAGGCAGCAGCGGTGGATCCAAGCAGCTCCCAATGATGCGGTGGAACCAACACGAGCTCACGCGGTGTGGCGCCTAGTGGTGGTCTCTGCCACATAGGCCTTAGCCTCTGCAGTCCGGCGAAGGGACTAGCGGTGCGGTGCCTTGCAGTAGTTTCTCTAGTATTTTCTGGAATTTGGAGTGACAGCGGTGTCTGGTTAGGTCATCTCTTGGTGGAGGCGTGGAGCATGGAGGTGTGGGCTTGTGGGCTGGCTAGTGCAAGTGTTGAAGTGTGGCGGTGTGCTGACTACTACAGACCGGCCTACTAGGCTACTTTGGATACCCGAGTGGATATTACCGAATTTACTGGCTATTGAAGTAATTCGGTCGGGTTTTGTATTGATCCGCCTACAAATATCCGGCTACCATACCGAATCCAGTCGGATACTAAACCGGCTTACCGAATTCAGTACCAGGTTTGTCAGAAATAACCCGACCCGTTTGCACCCATACTCTTAGCCAGACACAAACAAAAGACCAATCATGAAGACTGGGCAAGTGTCACATCCAACAACTAGCAGCCACCATGCAATACATCAAAACCATTAGAAAAGACCTCACAGCTCATGCATGCAAGCACCACACCAATCAGAGATAGCTAACACAAATTGTTCACAAAACTGTCCACAACCCTACAGATCTCATCTCTACTACTTAAAAGGAGTTGGTGGTGGTTCACCACCACCTCTAGATGGTTCATCTGCCTTTTCCACTCTTAAAATAAAAGTACTGACAACAGGGCCCATCTTTCCACCTCTAGTCCCTCTCCGAATCCCCTCGCTCATGCCCTCCCCTCCCGATTTTATCGTGTGCTCCCTGTCCTCCTCCACCTCCAAAGCTGAAGCAAAGTAGAGAAGCCAATCTCACCCACCACCATGTCTGCCATGGGGAGGCCTAGGGCAACCTACATTGCCGCCGCTGCCAAGTCCAAATGGGCCAACCCTAAGCCCAACGCTCCTTCCTCTCCCCGCTTGTGCCGGTGGCCACCGCTACCCGTAAGTGTGCCAACAGCGGCTCCTCCCCATCTTCATTGACCTCCCCCATCAACCTCAGATTAGTCTCCTCCCTTAGCTCCTCCGCTTGCCCAAAACCCACGCCCAAGTCCAAGTCATCCAAGCACACGGCCAGGGCCAAGCTGGCCGTGCATTCGCCACTCACCAGCCCCCGCCCTACCACCCTCTCCCCGCCATTGCTGCAGCCCCCGCCCCTACTGATTCCACTTTAGTCCCTAGCGTCGGGGACCTCAGGAGCACCACCACCTCACAGATGGAGGCACTCAAGCACCGCCTCGATGTGCTCCACTCTCGCGCCCACACCAACCTCGATGCCTCTCTCTCCCACACCTCCAACACTTCAAGATGACATTGTAGCCTCACCTTCCCTCCCGTTCGCATCTCACTTCGCTAGGGTTCCCCCTCTTGCTCTTAGGCGTGGTTTGCTTCGCTCCTACGTTACTCTTGGTTCATGCTACATAGAGCTCTGTTGTGTGACATGACATGCGATCACGTGCTTGACGTTTTTCTTTTGTTGGCTTAAAATGGGAGGAAAAGATTTATTTGTATTTTAGGAAAGAACCATAAAGATTCAATAGGATGATATGATAAGTCTATAACTCTATATGTGCAGAGATAGTGGAGAAAGATTATGTTTGTTGAATCAAGGAAAAGAGTTGTGCTTGTTCAATACACACTTAACATAGTTGCATAAATCTATTTAGATGTAGCAAAGATGATTCCCATATGCATACAAAATTCCAATTTCTTTTTCATAGCAGTAGTTGCATTGTACATTTGTACTTCTGACTTCTGAATCAAAATACTTCATGCCCTGATGCCTTTTTGAGAAGGTTTCTTTTCAGCCTCACCTTCTTTCTCTTATTTGAAGAGAACCTGCTATCTTGTTCAGATGAAATATGATTGCTACTGTATTGCTTCTAATGAGTAATGACCATGATTTTTCTTGTATTCTTAGATTCTGATGGTGCATTTTGTCATTTGACATTCAACCACTTATTTATGCAGTCATTGTGAAAGCCTATCTTGTGAGGGAAGCTTGAAAGTAAGAAGTCAAACTAGAAAATTTTCAAAGGTATTGAAGTTCACTGTTAATTGTTAAATAGGTAAGTGTGATAAAGTGATAATATCCCTTGTATTATTTGATTCTTGTATGACTGAAATAGTAAAATGATCATGTACATTCTACTATTCCAGTGAGCAGAGCATTGATCCAGTGAGCACACTGAGTGAGCAGAGCACTAAGGGACCAAACCTTTTTGAACACATGGTAAGCACAGGGAAGATTGTTTTTACACTATATAGAATTAGGCAATTAGCATATCTTCTTATTTATTGACTTGTGACACATCTGATTGGTCATATACTCATATGTTCCCTATAGGTTAGTGCACTCTCAAGAATTGCACAAGGATCTCAAAGTGCTGATACTAACACCGTTGCATCATCTAGGCTCGTCTCTTCAGGTTACTATTATTCATATTACTTAAATTTCCTTAACCTTTCTTATGTGATGTTAAATGGACTCCCATCTTGTAAAATTCCTAAAATTTTCTAAAATTTTATTGTCAGGTTAGAATAGAAATCTTATAGTACCCACTACCCTATTTAATACCCATCTTATCCGGCAAAACATGGCTAAAAATAGTACCATGGCATTGGAGAATTTCAGGTAAAGCTTCATCCTCCACCCGTTATCTTACACTTCCATTCTTCTCGTGTTTCAATACACTTCAATGTTTAAATACATATATACTTGTCGCATAGGTATATCCTTGTTTTTGCAATATATCATATCGCAGTATCACCGTACCCGTATCACGTATCAGGGCATCCTAGATAGTAACATGCTTTCACTGTAGAGTTTATGATTGCTATATCTTGACAAAGTGGTAAGATATTGAGGTTAGATATCTTTCTTATTGAAAATTGAGGAACTGCAAGATCTTGCAACATTGAACTTCTCTAAACTTGTAAGATTAACCTTTCTGTAAGCATTTTCTTTACAATTGTTCACTTTTTTATCAGTTTAATGTGACATCTGTTTCTATAATATTGCTACCTTACTGGCACCGGGACTGGAGCTTTAATAATATCACAGGCCAAGTTCCTCAATCCATCCTAAATTTGAACATGCTTGGCTTCTTGTAGGGAATTCTTTCTGGATATCATTCTTCCTGTATACAATGGCCTCATAAGGTTGATATTTGTGTTATCTAGAATTGCATGAAAGCTACATTGGGGCTTGGTGGTGCCTGGATTGTGTTATCTAGAAGCGAATTGAATGTGATAGTAGAGATGGTTTGACAACTCAATGATGATGATGGTTTTGGATTATTTTGAGCTTTTAACTTAAGTAATTTTAGTCAATTTTCTAATCCGTAGCAACGCAAGGACATGCAGCTAGTATTTTTTATTCGCTGCACACCGAGTCTCCCTCTAGAACTCTTGGTCATGTGTCCTTTTTATAATGCGTCCAGCAGCTAATCACCTCAACCCCCTCGGAAATGGCGTCGCAATCCATACCAATACAGCCACCGCAATCCATACCAATACAATAGCCGCAATACTTTTCTAGGGACCCGAAAACCTTGCGTAACGTGTGGTTTTCACTTCTGTCTTCACTTCCATCACATGTCGTAGTATTCGGATTGCACCTCCATAGCTTCAATATGTATCATCTGTGTTTGATCTCCATGCGCCCCAACTCGAGCACGACCGTCTCTTCCAGCATCCTTGACCCTCTGGACCATAACTTTGCACCAAACCATCTCCCGGTCCTCGCCATAGACCACGATCGCTTCCGAGTTATCTTCCACATGCAAAATCCAAATTAAAATTTTTCCCAACACAAGTTCTTCTTAACTTGACCGACATGAATCTACACACGTCACATGCCTCAAATAACATCAATATGCACTATTATCAATTATTTATCATCATAAATATTCTAGTCCAAGCCATATGATCTAACAGATATAGAGGCGAAGAACCTACACCCAGAACTATCTCGTACCTGGCATATCAAAGTGCAGGTCGATCTCTTTAGAATTTGGAAAAGAAAGGACACGGCCGATATGTAGAGTAATTTGGATGGAGGAATGAGAATATGAGATTGTCATCATATATAGTGCCCATAGAAAAACTAGAAAGGCAACCATTCTAAAAAGATCAAGGAATGGCCTCATGATATATGGACCAACTCATCCTGGCTAGAATGGGACCATTTTGAATTAGTACGTATATGCAACTAGGCATATACAGGTGCGTACCTAACCGGCCTTGTCAGCTGGTTCTCCGGGTTGTAAATGTTAAGAAACCTGGGCCTGGGCCAGCAGTCCAGGGTCCATGGTGGACACCTTATTGTAGTCTATAAATAGGAACCTATACCCCCTTATTATGTACACATGAATGAAAGCAATAAAGAAAGACCAGAAGTTCTCTCTATCTCTCTGTGTGTTCAATCTATTATTCTGTGATTCTGTGATTGATTCGTTCTTGTTCTAAACAGAGGAATCGCTCGGACTGGTCGCCACGGTTTCTCAACAGTAAATACGAGTGTCAAGGCTGCCGCTGGGCATCATCAGCTCGTAGACAAGCAAGAGGCATCATCGCCGCCATGATACCGGCCGATGAGCTGCACGAGGCTCCTATACCAGAGCCGCCTAATGATCCTGACCTCGAATACAAAGGGTGTGTTTGGTTTGTACTCAGTAGGAACTAGGAACTAAAGGAGGCCAAGCCAAATTTTAGCCTCCGTTTGATTCAAAACCAAATTTTGGTAAAATTCTGTTCAGATTGACTCACTAGTTTGTTTTTAGAGACAATCTTTAGCCAAAATGTGGGCAGCTAATAGTTTGTTCGGTTGGGTTGAAAAATAGTGGCTTATGGGTGAAATTGCATTGTAACTAGCTGAAATTACACTGAATTGAAGGTGGCTTATTTGGCGTAATTAAATTTAAAAATTTTTAAAAATAGAAAAAATATGTTAGCTCATCACGGACAACGCAAATGAATACGAAAAAAACGGCAAAAATGCTTAAAAAGCAAAAGGTCAGAAAAAGCTGAAATTTATAAATAGTGAAAAATAAATCAAAAGTCAGAAGTTCAAATCGAAATGAATGGGACGTTAATGACCAAATTTTGGACAGACGAAACTTTCGTAAAACTTGTGGGGTAAAATTTGTTATCACATCAAACAAATCAAACAGACCCAAACTTCTTCCAGCCCTGTCGACGACTTTTGGACGCACATGTATGTTCAAGTCTTGCCAGAACCCGCGGTACACCTACACCTACACGGCACGGACCCGGAACCTCCTTCACCTAGTTTCTTGTCGTCGTCGAAGTTCTCGGTGGCAGCGACGAGCCTCGTCATAGGAAAGTCGTCTGGGTGTCTCTTAACGAGTTCGACCGCCTCCACGGCCGGCTTACCACGGGAAGAGGTTGCCTGTTGGCCCAGGTTCCTGATGATTCGCTCACGAGCTCAATCTACTGGACACACGCACAGGGCTAAGTTATCACCTATGATACACGGACACGGATACGCCGACACGATACGACACGACACCGACACGGGAATTCGCCGTTTTTCCAAAAATACCGATATACGGCGATATATTTATATATATAAATTAAATAATAATATATATATATATATATATATATATATATATATATATATATATATATATATATATATGTGTGTGTGTGTGTGTGTGTGTGTGTGTATTATTTTCTATGTTTCCACATGCTTATTGTAAACTTGTAATTTGTAAAGTGTAATTTCCTCTCTAGCACTAGAATTAGCGGCTTCCATTTTTCTAGAATGATGAAACAAGCAATCAAGCACAAGTTTGCTAAATGCCTAAATATATATTGCTGGCTTTCTGCAGTCTGCATCTCAACCCTAAATGCTAAAACAGAGAAGCGGGGAGATAATAACTCGGTGGAGCGGGGATGCTGGCGGCGCGCGAGGGAAAGTCGGTGGTGCGCGGGAGAAAGCCGATGGGCGGCGGCACATGGGAGAAAGCCGACGGGCGGCGGCGAGTGCGGAGGCGCGGCGCGGGCGGAGCCGCGGGACCGGTGGCGGCGAGATGCGGGAGCCGGCGGGACCGGGTGGCGGCGCGAGCGGCCAATGCGAAGAAGCGGAGAAGCGTGAGCGTACGAGCGCGATGGGAATGAGGTGCTCGATATCCGAGGCGGGAGGTTAGGGTTAGGGCAACGCCCGTGCGTGCGTTATGGGCCGGCGGCCGGCCGTGTCCTGGGCCAATCCTGGGCCGGCTGTGTCCATGCCGTGTCCGACTCGTATATTTAGTGTGTCCGACACGTGTCGAGAATTTTAATAATTAAAATTAATTCTTAAATCGGCCGATACGTCACCGACACGTGTCCAAGACGTGTCTGTGTCGTATCCGTGTCCGACACGTGTCGGACACGGATACGACGGTTTTGAGGCGTGTCCGTGCTACATAGGTTATCACAGGAAAAACGAGAGGGGTTTTGACGCACAACTCAGCTTGCGTCTTTTATGTTGTTCTTCCATTTATTCCATCCGAAAGCGTGTGTGTATATATATATACACACACACAAGTAAGATGCCCGTACATTGCAACGGAAATAAATATTTTATACCAAATAAATCTTATACTGTATGAAGCATATAAAGCTAAAGCTTTCGAAATGGGGCAATTCATGAAGCTTTTATGATATTTGCAGAGAAAGTGTACATTGAAGCTTTTTAAATGTATAAGCATATAAAGTGCCCATGCGATGCTATGAAATAAAATATCACAAATTCATAGACATTTCTTAGAGTAATTTATAAATACCAAAATAGTTTGTTATTATTGCAGCTAGCATATGGAATGAATACACAATAACCCTTTTGTTCATTTGAAAGCTGAAAAGCTAGTGATCACAATTCTAGGTCAAACCAAATGCTCTTGATTTAATAGTTATTTTTCAGTGAATAGAACAATAACATGGAAGATACAAATGCTAAATTTACTTTGTTATTTTGTTTCTCTGAAAGCAATATCTTACACGGTTCAATTCAAGAAACTACAATGTTTACAAGGTTCAACTCAACTAAATTGTCAAACCCTGAATATCACAATGTGCAAAGGTATGTCTTTCAAATTGCTCAATTGGTTATCCAGTTCATACACACTATCACCAATTCATGGTGTTTCGACTGCAAATGAGTTGTATTGAAATCAGAACATCTCTGTGCTCGGAGTGTGATGAAACCAAACCGGAGCTTTCACTCTCCCCTGGGCTCCTATCTGATGACTTGCACCTCTAGAGCCAACTCCGGCCATCCATCTCACAGTCAACATACTATTGAAAGCATCACCAATTTTTGTTCCCTTGGTTTATTAGCCACCATCCAAAGTAGGGTTCAGATATCAACACTGAAACAGAAAGCAATGGAGAGAAATCTCCTCAATACACGCTACATTGTGGATTACCAGAGTAAGCTGAACACCAGGCAATAAAACTAATCTCTAGATCAAGAACAACAAAATTCTCAGGATGTGATTACCAGGATCTTTACAAAGTAACTCGCTTACCAAAGCAAAATATGCTTACTGCAAAACAAAGAAATATCCACGCAAGTAAACCAGATTGCAGCACAATCAAAACCCTGGAACAGTTTTAACCTTTACGGATGGAGGCCATGGAACAATTTTAACATTTACAAATGGACATAAAAATTTGGAGCTGATTTTAGCATAAGTAAACATATAAATTTTCCAGTAATCAATGAGTAATTCGATTTTGGATAGACTTGATTATTTCTATTATACAATAAATGTTCTATAAGTAGAAGAAAAACAAGTAACACTCCTGATCTTTAGTTCACACAAGACACACTCAGGTGAAGCAACACTTGCATATTTAGATCTAGCTCCACGACATAGATCAGGAATTCCACCTTTTACCCTCAAGTCCTACAAAACATAATTTGATGATAAGCTGGTAGAGTTGTTGGTTAAATATCAATGATATATCAAACAGTTAAGGTTAAGGTTAGATGTAATACTCTATTCTTGTGCTCTATAGAAATCATGACAGAGAGCTGCAAACCTTCAGTATGTATGCATGCTTCACTACAAATGCTTAAAAGGGCATGATTAGAGTGAAGAGCTTGGTACTAAACTGTTCAACAGAAGCAATGATACATAGGTGGCTGATAAAAAAATATTGTCTTTTTGTCAATATGCATGCTTCACAAAAAAATGTTTAAATTGGTCTACAGATGCAATGATACACAAGTGGCTAATAATAATCTTATATTCACAAAAGGAATCATGCACTGGATTCAAAAAAATAGTTCAGATGAAAAAGACATGAAAGAAAGAAAAGACCAATGAGATTCACAATATCTTGCCTCAGGACAAAACATCAATAAGAACGGCTTTGTCATCATTTTTCAATAGCTCCAATGTTAACTCGAGTGAAAAGTCTCCATAATAGCCACCATATGCGAAGAGCCAGTAAGATATCCTACAACATAGCCAATTTTGGAAGGAGCTTTGAAAAGAATACACAACAAGATTGTCGGATATAAAAATAAAAGAAAATTCTCCTTTACCCTATTGTCGTTGAACCTCCAAGCAGAACTGCCAATTGATTAATAGGATTGCTTGGATCCAAACCAACATTCTTTTCAACACCTTCAACGATTACATATACCTGAATCATCTTGAGTATCGAAGAAAGTCTCAGGCTCACCAGGAGGGGATGCATCTATATTTCCTTGGGAAGTGACTGAGGCCTTTTGTTGGGTCACGTCAAGTGCAGTATCCCTCTTCCCATCCAACTAGTCCAAATGATTGAAGATATCTAGCACTTTAACGAACTCTTCAATACCATGTCCTTGTTTCTCTTGATAACTAACAGGCTCTGTTGTCACATGTGAAGTAGCCGCATCCATATCAGAAAAGATAACCTAGCATCAACAGAAGTTGCATGTAAAAATTCATGCATAAACAGAAATAGGCTAGTTTGCCACTTGATATAAACACTTGCCTCGGCTCGAAAATCTTTAGGGAATTGGTCTTTTGCATTCCATGATATGTCTATTTGATCACGGTTAAGCATCAAGATGTTTGACCTGATGAAAGCCGTGTTGAACATAATCCGGAATACCATCTCCTCAAGATCCAGATCCTCATACAAATTGATACACTCTAGGACAACATCACCTTGGACATGACATTGAAGGTTTATTTTCACCAGTTCATCTGCCTAAGTTCAGAGATGGTCAGTATTTTTTTTGGTGAAGATTAGTCCGAAAAATCAATATTACAAAAATTTTAAAATATTAAAAAATATAGATTTCAAAAGATTATCGACGAAAGCCTATTAATGCGACTATGCAGTAGCTTTAACAATTAGAATACTGAAGACAACAGATGACGCACAGATCCACTTCAAAAGAACCATAATACATGACCAGAAAAGAGACAATTACCTGTGAGTAAAAACGGACAAGGTTACTATTATTTGGAGTTGAAAAAAGAACTTTAGGAGTCTGATCAGAGGGCATGAGTGGATCTGGGCCATATATCCTGAATATTGGACAGAAACCACCTCGACCATGAAAATTTGGAACCATCCTCAAAATCACACAATCCAATGTCAGGGCACTATCAGCTGGAGGCCACTCAAGCATGACATTCCTCATCGAAATATAGTGCAAGTATCTCATTTGAGAAGGCATGGCATTCAGAGGAGAAAACATCTCCAAGAGCTCCAAAGATGATTGTTTGTAGAGCATATCTAGCGTTTTCTGCTCATCCGAATAATGCCCCTGGTATATTAAATGAGCAGCTAACATGAAAGCCAGAATAAGCCAGCATCCTTGTTCACAGTGCATTATCAGTAAGTTATGCTGACCCAAAGAGAGCCAGCTTTCACTGGACTTCAAGATGCAGTGGACCATTTCCATGGTGAGAAGTGGACACCCCCCTCACAGTGGCCTGGATAGTCCAAAACAGTCATACCATACTCAGATAAAATGTGGTAGATATGGCTTTCTTCCTTTCGAGTCCCAAAATTCGAGATCATGAATGACAGAATGAGTGATCATGAAAATTTTCTAGAAGATGTGCTGCAATGCCTCTGATGTGTGCTTCAAAGTGGTCATCTTCTAGCACTTTCATGGAGAAGCAATGATATAAAACTGAAACAAATAAAAGCTATATGTATCAAGCACATGCCAATCCTCAGCTCTGTATTGAATTCTTCATATAACTATTTAACTAATGAACAGAAAATAAAGCATTTTTTGGAAGGTAACAGAAAGTGAAACAACTTACCTCATTTAAATTGTAATAAGCAAATAAATATGTTTTGACCACCCAACACTATAACTCTTGATCCCGGAAATTCTCTGATTTTTCTTTTTACATCATCTTGTTCTATGCTCGCCACAACAATTTAGCATTTCAACAATGCTTACACTTAGCAACCAATACCATATCAATCAAACTGAAACCTCTTTCTTTTACTAAACTGCTAGGACAAAAAGGATTTTTCTATCGCATGCAATTGAAGGCACGGCAATGCAAAGGAAAGAACTCCATTACCGTATATATGTTGACTATGGTGAGGAGCAGGCCGTCGGGCGGCTTCTTAAAGAAGAACTTCCGGAATAGCGACATGGCTCAGCCAAATCAATAACTCCAATATCTAGACCAACTTTTGTCAGCAAGAACTCCAATAGCTGCTGGACTCCAATAATGGATTTTGGGTCGCCAACTTGCAATATGACTGAAGCCTGAAGCAGACGCTATATCGAGAATTCCACCTTCAAGAACTGCTCAGCCTTGCGGGTTTGGGGCGCTAAGTGCAGCAATATAGCCGAAGATTGCAGGAAAACAAATCAAGAACTACTCCGGCTCCGAGAAATCTTCTTTCGGAGAACTCCGGATTAGAGATTTTGGGATCAAAGAGCACGAAGAAAATAGAGGTTTGTTTTAGTAGATTTAGGTGGCAGTTTTGAAAATGGGAGAGAGAAGGACTCGAGTTGGTCGAGGAGGAGAAGGAAGCAGGTAGACGATAAGCATGGCCGCACATGTCAACGCCGGCGTCACCCTCCTTGACTCCTGCAACACCATCGCCACTTGCCTCGATCGGCTCCACCACCGCCTCCTCTCCCACTTCGTGCTCCACCTCCTTTCTTTGTCCTCAGCTTCCCCCGTTCCCGTCGATAATCTATCGCGTGTGTGCTGCGCTCGTCGACCGTGAAGACACGATGTGGTGTCTCCTCCCCCTCCGCTCCCTTCCCTCCACTTTGATCAACCCCGTGGCCGCCTCTCCGCTGTGGCGCGCGCCCTCCTCGCCGTGGACGCTGTCTCCTCCCTCGCAGCGGTAGCCGCGGCCGCAGTCCTTGGCAACGGCGCCCTCGAGGCCACCTTCCCGCTGGTCTCTGGTGACTTTCCGTGGCCGGAAGCCTTCAACAAGATCTCCATCCAGCACTCCGACCATGCCAGCAACACCGGCGAGGTGGAGGCCGTCAATGAGGCGGTCGGCAAGCTCACATTGGTTCTTAACAGCGAAGGCGACGTTGACGAGGTGGGGGCAGATAGGTAGAGGAGGCGGCGGGCAGATGTGGTGGGAGAGGAACTCCTCTGGGGGCGCGGCGGCTGGCGTGGGGAAGGGATGGGAGTTGGTTTTCTAGCCGGTTTTCGATGGATGTGCGACGTGGGGCTGGGCCGCGCGCGTACGAAGCGAGGAAGGAGTTAAGGCGTGGAAGTGGAGGAGAGATGCGCTGCGCGTGTGTACAGGACTTTTGATCTTTGATCCAACGGCTGAAAAAAAAAAGGTGAACGAACCGACGACCACCAACTTATATTTTTATCCTCTCTATCTCTATCTCTATCTCTACCCCTATAATCCACCAGTTAAAATTATCCTACATCCACCCAAGAATTACCTGCTCCACAGTGATAACCTTAACTACGTTCACACCACAATATGCACCCATAATTACACCATCCTAAAAACGTCCGCACCAGATTAACTCTCCTCCATTCTCTCTCTTTACTCAACCATATCCGACGATCATCCTTCAATGGATCTGCAGTACCCCTCCCACGTCCGTAACGCTCCCAGCTTGCATGCATGCAGGTCGATCGTCCCCGCCTCCCCCGCCGCGCGCCTCCTCCGAAGGCCCCGCCTCCCGAACGCCACCGCCTCCCCGAAGGCCGCGCCTCCGCCTCCTCGAAGGCCCCGCCTCCCGAACGCCGCCGCCTCTCCTCCGAAGGCCCCGCCTCCGACTCCCGGCCGCCGCCTCCCGACTCCCAAGGCCGCGCCTCGCCGAATCAACTCCCCGCCGCCCCCCGAAGGCCCGCCGCCGCGCCCCGAAGGCCGCGCCTCCGCCAAGCTTGTAAATCTGTAGCGTAACATCACCATGATGCACAATTTCCTTTCTCCTCTTGTTCACTCTTATTGTGTAGCATGATCGTGACACAACCATTCATGTGTTGCCTTCTCTGATTGAATAGCAATTTTGTTCAACTTTCCACCACTCACTTACGGGATCTGATCAGAACATTGTCTTGGAAAAGCTTATGCATAATATGTCTTGTATGAGAATCCATCCATGTCAATAGTTTTTATCTCTATATATTAGTTTATCTTTTCATATTTGACATGCATCTTCTCACATCTGTCATGTTTATCAAAAAAAATTCACATTGTGTGTTTATATGTTGTTTGGTGATCATGTTTAATGCCTTATGATGATAGTAAATCATCAGTTCTGTGTTACTTTGATATAATGTCAAAGACAATAAGCGGTGCTAATTTGAGAGAAGGGTCAAATGTCTGTACTAATTCCAGAGCAATGTGTGTTAGTTTTTTTTATCCTTGGAAGTTTATTGTTGTTTTCAACACCTTCTTAAGAAATTTTAGTTTTTATTATCCTTGGAAGTGTATTGTTGTTTTCAACACCTTAAGAAATTTTATTGCAAACAATAGGCAGGATGGTCTCTTACTTGTTTAGTCTTGGTATATCTAATATCAAGGACAACAGCTGTTGATCTGTTTTTTTCCTACGACACAAAGGAGGATTTGATTTAGATATGACATATATTACAGAGAACATAATTGCTATGCATTTTCCTGCTGATGATTTGAGCTCAGCACTTTTTGTATATTTTGAGGTCAGTGCACCAACAAGACTTCAAAATTTACTGACAATTTGCTTCTTTTAATTTGTCTCTAGAAAAAAAAACAAGTTGATACTTCAATTGCAGGGCTTCTACCGCAACCACATGCAGGAAGTCATCAGGTTCTTTGAAATGCACTACAAGGTAGCTTTCACTCTCTATTGAGATTCTTAACATATATGCTACATGGACAACACATTTAGGGTTTTTGGTAGTGACTTACAGATTTGTTGGTTCTTGTTTGCCTGTTAATGCATCCATATGGTCCGTGGTACATTGACCACACTTCATTGACTTGATAATATGAGTAGGGGTTACCGTTCTTGAGGAAAAATGAGTTATCGTAACTGTAAAATAGGAGTGATAATATGATTGAATCTGCTAACCAATAGCAACTAACGAACATTGTTCAAGACTAAGTAATCCAGCATGTATAGACCAAACATACCTAACAGTCAGATCGAATCGCATATATGACATGCAAAAAATCAAATCTTAGTATCCGGTTCACAAATTGTTTGATGCGATCGATTTGGAATAAATGGATGTAGGAACACAAATAATGCAATAAAACCCTTTTTACGTGAGGAGGCATTAATCAAACACCGAGCTCATGTAGAACTCAATAAAGGGAACAAGAATGCCAAGTGAGTAACATGGCCTTTTGACTGTGGACAAGCTGGAACTAGAACGGAGGACAAAGACAAAAGAAATAAAACAGATGCATCGCAGTTTGTCTAACAGGTAACGGTGAGGGGACGTAGTAGATGACGTTAGGCAATGGGAAGCAATCGCAAAGGGTAACGGAAAGTCGGCTCCCGTCTGGGATTTTTACCGGCCAGGTTGCCTCAGAACTTAGGAGAAGAATATTGTTTCTTATTGCTTACCTTTTGTTCTGAGATGCATAGGTCAGTGCTGCTTGTTCTTTGTTTATGCCCCTCTTCTCTTCTCTGTAGATTTGAGCTGCTTGTTATACACCAAACAATATGTTGCAACTTTCAAGGAGTAGTCAGTAAGAAGATGAAGAAGGCCTCCGCCGCCGCCGCCTCCAAGTCATCGGCGGTCGACGAGAGGAGGGCCAGCACGCGCTCGTCGGCTCGCAAGATCTGAGCTTGGAGTTGGTGGTGCTCTTGGCTTCTTCTTGCTTATGGTTTGATTGTTTGCTGATGTGGATGTTATGAAACTCCAGTAGATGTCAGTAAGAAAGATTACTAGGTGTTGGATTGATAGCAATACAACTGCAGATTTTGGAATTGGTTTAGGGGCAATATAGATTGTGCTTATTTTGTTATAGCTTGTGCTTAATATGTTGAATCACCTTCTCTAATGAAATCCAGAGCTTTTTTGTTTGCTTGGGTGCTCGTTCCTAGGGTATTGTTAATGAGTTATAATCACCATATTTTTTACTGAAATGTAGTTCTTTTGAATTGTTATGTGCATTGCTCTTAATTTGATTGGTAATGCGGATGTTGTGAGACTAGGTGTCAGTAAGAATCCCAAGCTTTTATGTTGGCTTGGCTACACATTTCTTGGGTACTACTATGGTACAAGGGATCTACTAGACTGATCTCACCTAAATTTGTTCTGAATTTGACGCTGGGAGTATATCTGGGTGCAGCATAATTGCTGCAATTTCTTCTGCTTCATGTCCTGTTGTACAGTTTGATGTTCTTCACATAATTATGTTCCCCAGTGGCCTAAGATTTCTTGGTTTCTTGGCAAGTGCCGACATGCTTTTCGAATTGAAAATTGGATGCTGGCTTGCATCTTAGCCATAAGTAAGTAGGATCTGTTTCCGATGAATGTATGCACAATGTGTTATCTACTTCGAGAGGAACTACCGCCTGATGAAATTTGCAACCCGGACATCCGAGTTTTATGTTTGGTTTGTATGTGCTCATATATATTAATTTGAATAGTGTTACTTGTTTATATATTAATTTGAATAGTGTTACTTGTTTCAATTATATGCTATCAAATAGTATTAGAAAAATAGATGCGATAGTTGGGAGCACGGTTCAAAATCCCGGCGGTTACCGTTTTTACATTTGGACATTTTATTTTAGTTTCACATATTCCTCCTTGGGCTTCCAGAGTGGTAACAAAGGTCAGGATAATGGTTCCATGCTTGCGGGTTTGCACTTCACAGACAAAATAAATAAAGTGAGATGGTTTTCTGTCAAATCTAATCCAAGGAAATATTTGAGCTAGATGTGTTTAAATGTCCTGTGAGGAATTTCTATGGCATGAGTTATCATGATCTTGATTATCAAGTATTTCTTAATTAAAAAGATTTGTTTGTTGTGGAATCCTTCAGGTGCATATGATATGGTAGACTGCAGTCATAACTCTCCCATCTGATGCTTTAATACGATTTTTTACTTTATTACTGCTTGATGTATAAGTAACCTTTTGAGCGCGTGAAGAATGACTCTTGCTATGAAGATTATTGTGCTATGGTTTCCTACGGACCCAAATCCAATACAGGAATTGAATTTAAAGTGTTTTTTACTCTGTTGGATATAGCAAAGCAAGGTCATGATTGCATTCTCATCTAAATATGATAATTTAAAACTGTTGCGATTTTAAACATTGGTGATTGCATTCTCCCCCGAAGGCCGCCGCCTCCCAATCGACTCCCGGCCGCCGCCTCCCCCGCCTCCCGAAGGCCGCGCCTCCGCGAATCGACTCGGCCGCCGCCCGGCGACTCCCGGCCGCCGCCTCCCCCGAGGTTTGCGATTTTGAAATCCCCAAACCTACTGGTTGACAAGAATTGGGTTGTGAAGGTAACACACAAGTTCCATTATAGCAATGACATTCTGTGTATTGTTTTCATGGCAAGCTACATAATTCTTGCAATTAGGTTTGCGATTTTGGTTTATCAAGGATGAAGAACAATACCTTCCTGTCATCAAGATCAACAGCTGGAACAGTAAGCTTGCATGATTTCCACAATTTTAGCATAACTTTTATGTGAGCAGTGCTTCTGTACTCTTCTGAAAAGAAAATTGCATAAACGGCGGGCTGCGGTCCACCATGGTTCAGTCCTGGAACTTGCGGAGGACCGTCGAGGCAGTGTTGCGGAGCATCAGGATCGTCATATTCACGTCCAAGCTCAACTTGCTGTTGCCGTTCGGGCCTGCGGCGATCGTTCTGCATTTCGCTACTAGGAGGCATGTAAGTGTTGTTCCAATTGTGGAGCTGTTGGTTTATAGACCATTAGTTGTAGGCTGCATGGTTTCACTTCAAAATAACACGTATAAAAGAAACTAGAGTACCCAATTGAGGAAAGCTAATGGTTGGACTCACTGCTCTTCAATAACATGTAGCTGGTTCAGTAGTTTTGGTTATGCTACAAAGTTTCATCATTTACAGACCTTTGTTTGTTCAGTTCAGTTAGATGGTAGGTTTATGTTTTGGATGATGAAATGCTGAAATGCTTTGTTTGTTAGTCAATGCTGAAATGCTTTCTACCTTATCAAAATTGCAGGGATTGGTTTTCCTTTTCAGCATGCTAGGAATAGCACCGTTAGCTGAGCGTTTGGGTTATGCAACTGAGTGAGTTTTTAAACTCTCTATTTAGTTTCCTGACCTTATTAAAATTTGACGCCAATTATTGTTCTACAGGCAGCTAGCTATATACACTGGTCCAACAGGTATGCACTTTTATCTTTATGGTTTGTAACCTATTAGAAAATGAAGTCCTTCAATCAACAAATAATAGTTTCTTTTTCTCACAATTGCAGTTGCAGGCCTTCTGAATGCTACATTTGGAAATGCAACTGAGATGATAATAGCAATATATGCCCTGAAAAATGGAATGATCCGAGTAGTTCAGCAATCACTATTGGGTTCTATATTATCAAATATGCTGTTATGGGTTGTGCTTTCTTTGCTGGCGGTATAGTTCATCGCAACAAAGACCAAGTCTTCAGTAAGGTGATGTTTGTGCGATTGGTTTTGTGTTTTTCCATGGAAAGTCTCTGATAGTGAAATTAAAATTTTATTTTCAACAGGCAACTGCAGTTGTTAACTCAGGTTTACTGCTGATGGCTGTCATGGGACTGATGTTTCCTGCTGTCCTTCATTTCACACATTCAGAAGTGCGGCAAGGAGCATCTGAGGTTGCTCTTTCAAGGTTCAGCAGTTGTATTATGCTTGTGGCATATGCTAGCTATCTTTATTTTCAACTAAGTGGACGGAGCAATGTTTACAGTCTCATTGGCAGCGTAAGTGTGGTACCGGAATTATCTTTCTTTCTTGTTGGAGACAAGGACAATAACTCTGATCCTATAATATCTATTGTGGATCTGTCCCTGTTAATTCAATCATAACACACACTCTGTTGGTGCTTTCAATTGGAATGCCATGTGATGAACTAAATCTCTCTGATAAAGAACTATTTGCATTGCTTAAAAGTAAAATAGGTGCAATCCATGCTTTTCCATTTGCTCAATGTTTCACTATATGCTATCATTACTTCAGGAAGAAGTGCCTAATGAGGATGACACAGAGGAAGATGATGACACAGAGATTGGCGTGTGGGAGGCCATTACATGGCTCGCAGTGTTAACTTTATGGGTGTCTGCCCTTTCTGAATACCTGGTTAATGCCATTGAGGTATTCCTTTTCTCCCCTAATAGAACAAGACAGACCAACTGATGACTTAAGCAATTCCATTTTGTTGATAGTGGGTCACTCTCAGTGTCAGAGAAAATGTTCATCTTAAATTTGGAAGTGGTTTTTTGGATATATGATGATTGATGCTTGCCACATTCACATGGAAAATTTCATGAACAGTGGATATATAACTAATAACTACCTTGTAGGACAGACTGAACTACACATGACATGGTATCAATACATTGTTAGTCTTACAGGTCATCTGTAGACCTCTGCAAGAATGTAATTGGTCTTGTTTTGCTCTATTGCTGTCAGGGAGCATCTGATTCATTGAACCTACCGGTGGCTTTTATCAGTGTTATTTTGCTTCCTATTGTGGGCAATGCAGCTGAACATGCTAGCGCAATAATGTTTGCAATGAAAGATAAGCTTGTAAGTGTTTAGATATGCTTAGTTTTGGTTTTTGATCCGTTGGTTGTCTCCTAACTGTTCATGCATATGCTTGTCTCTGCCGCAGGACATAACGCTAGGTGTTGCAATCGGATCATCAACGCAGATATCAATGTTTGTGGTAATGACTTCGAACTTATTGTCCCATTAGGCCAGTCTCAGTGGGAGTTTCATCTGCATTTAATAGGCTGCCATATAGACATTTTTGATGATATGGCAACATTTTTAAGAAGAGAGAGAAGAAGTGAGTTTCATCTAGATGAAACTCTCTTGGCACGATTATCAACTCTATATGAGTCATGAAATTAAATGTCTATGAAACAATAGAATGAAACAATACATTGAGGATGGATGTTTCATCCATGTTTCATTTCATTTTACATGATGTGGCAGTCTTGGAAACAACGACATGAAACTCTCCACTGAGGATGGCCTTATGATCTCTGCATGCTCGTTAGCACTTGTTCAACTAAGTATGATGTTGGTCTGTGCCTTCTATAGATCAATTAATTCCACAGCATGGCAGTCAAAGCTGGAAATGGGAGTTTTTTTTGCCACATTACATTCAATCTTAATAGGAAAATAGTAACTATTGTCAATACACAGGCGATAAGTGATAGCAAATGGATTACCTCTCAAATATATCTCTCAGCGTCGTTTGGTTGGTGTCGCAGATGGATAGTCTTGTACAATCGTAGCTTTGATATTCCCGCCGCTTCTCATTTGGAAATCCGAGTTCAAATATTTTTGATAGTCGCTCTTGCTAAAACAACATACAAGTTTCAGTCAAGGTTTTTTGATAGATGGTTCGGGCGAGACATGACTTATTATTGCCTTGTTATGCATTATAATTGGTCTAGGCTTGTAATTTCATGACCTGAACTTGCTGGTGATATACATGAGTGTTTTCCAGATTATATACATGGTGATATACAATTGCGTGAAACTTAAACTATGAAAAAAATATCGTCATTTGGTTGTTTTCATGTGCATCCTTGAAATGCCGCCGTAGCGTTAGCACGGGCACTATACTAGTAATAGTAAAGATATATAAGACGCTAAAATGGGACACCGTACTGTCTGGGTACTAAGTCTCTCTGTATTTAGATTATTTTTAGATACGTGCAAGTGTAATATATCAGGCAAACCCGTTAATATTTATTAATTCGAAAAGACATCAATTTAGAAAGAAAGTCATTGGTTTAACATGCTAAATCAATTATGGATGGAAAGTCTTAATCATAGAACCTGGGCACCATGGTGCCCCTATTATATATATGTATGTATGTATATATATATATATATATATATATATATATATATATATATATATATATATATATATATATATATATATATATATATATATATATATATATATATATATATATATATATATATATATATATATATATATATATATATATATATATATATATATATATATATATATATATATATATATATATATATATATATATATATATATGGGAATGTATCTAGTGCTAACAGCCTTTTCAGTGCTAACATGCTAACACTTCTCCACAGCCATCCGATCTGCTCTGTACGGCCCAGATTTTTGTGGATGAAAACACCAACTCACTTATGCCTTTTCGCGCAAAACCCCCTATCGGTCCTGTTAATTTTTTTCCAACCCCCGCCGTCTGAACTTCTTCTCCGCGCGATCGGCTCACTGATACTCCAGTCTCCCGGGGGCGACGGGCGCCGCGCCGCGCGGCGGCTGCCCCGATTCCTCGCGCCCGCTCTCCGTCTCCGTCGCGTGGGACCGGCGCCCAGGGGATGCCGCAGATGCCTCCGCCGCCGAGCTCTCGGCGTCGCTCGCCACCGAATCTCGCGGGAGGCTCAAGGTGATGGCCTTCGTCGGGATCTTCACCGGGTTCGACTCCGTCGGGCAGCGCCGCGTACTGCGGCGGACGTGGCTCCCCGCGGATCGGCAAGGTCTCCTTCGGTTAGTCGTTGGTATCACAGCTTGCTAGTTCATGTTCACTTGTATTGCTCGAGATCTAGCTACAGTTGCAGTTTTCAACTATTGTTGACGTTGTTGGCTATCTATTGTTGCAAACTTATAATTGCTGATAAGAGTTGAGTAGGTAACTTCCGTTTCTCCATTTCTCTGATCTAGATGTGACTATGATTTACTCAAATCTTCCGCTGTTAGCCATTAATTCTAAGGCACTTGGTAGTCAGAAGGCAAATGCTTATCATTTACATAAGTGATTGCTGGTTAAATTATTGTTACACTAGCACTGATAATTCATTATTTTGTTGCTTGTGATAACTATAATGTGAATGATCTTGGGCAAACTATCCATCTATTTAATGCATAGGTACAGGAAATCTGTACATATGCAAACTAAAGTTGCCTACTAGTGAGAAACCAGCCTATGCTTGTTAGATGACCAAGCATTGACTATTTTGTTTTCGTTTCTCTCTATGTGTATCTTCGTTATCCAAAAGTTCCAATCATGCTTGATGATCATCACTATCTCTGGTTTTGATTTTGGTTCCATTTGGCAATGAAGTTGGCTAAGTGCCCTTACAGCTTTTGTCTTTTTGGTTCACTTCATTGCAGATTGGAGGAAGCTACTGGTCTTCCATTCAGATTTGTGATTGGGAAAAGCAATGACGAGTCTAAGATGGCAACTCTTGAAAGAGAGGTTGAAGAATATGATGATTTTGTGCTTTTAGAACTCGAGGAGTATAGCAGGCTTCCATACAAAACGTGAATAATAAAACTATTATCTTTTGACTATGTTATCTCTTTTCCAGGACACTGATTTGGTCTTATGTTTTAGGTTAGCTTTCTTTAAGGCTACCTATGCGCTGTTTGAATCTTGTAACAGTATTAGTACTCAGCATTTTACATACATCTGTATCGATATCCAATTCACCACCTTGCCAGATACCTTTTACTGTCAGTACACTTTAAACTACTACAACTACAACAGCCAAACTGAATATTTTCTGCCAGCATATGCTTTTATCCAAACACACATCAAATGGCATGGTTGAACATGGGTATTCTGAAATAATTTAAACTGCAGGTTTTAGAAATCAAAGATATGCCAGTTTGTTTGTTGCTTACTAACTGCAAATTCAAATATGCCAGTCTACAGCAGCAGAGCTGAGATCAGAGATATGCCAGTTTGTTGTTTCACTTGATTGATCAGGTTGTTTGTTACAGAAATGAATTTGCAATTGATCAGGTTGTTTGTTACAGATATGACAGTGGAGCTCTACAGCAGCAGAATTGATCACATATTACAGCATAAACAGTTGAACTACCAAAGCTGTGCTAAAACTCCATCAGAACTCAGATCTATCCGCCGTCAGTATGATGAACCAGACCTCAGCCGTCAGTGTGCATGCTTAAAGTTGATTTCCTCAAACCCTGCAGTTGATTTTCTCAGTAAGCTTTGCAAATAATAAGAAGAAAATTACACCTACAGAAACAGGCTTTTCTGATAAGGAATATTTTCATTTCTGGATCAAGTTTTGCATGGCACTGTATGTATTGCTTCTTAGAGTTAGAGATCCATTTAAAATTCCCCAAGGAAAAAGCATCATAAAAAAAGGAGCACATTATATCATATAACACTAAATGAAAGAACTAACCATTTCAACTTTGGATCAGTAAAAACAGGCCCCTTCTTCATGCATCCAATGTATGTTTGTGTATGTGAACGCTCCTTAGCCAAAAGCAAGGAAAGTCTATCTGCAGAATAGAAATTAGTTATGGAAGTGCCAGCCTTTCAGAAGGAAAAGGATGTTTGTGATATCTTGCATATTGTTACTTACTTGGCCTCAAGTAAATATCATCATCATTACCTGGCCTTTCAGAAGGAAAAGGATGTCAGACCTTGCCGATCCGCGGGGAGCCACGTCCGCCGCAGCGCGCGGCGCCGCCCGACGGAGTCGAACCCAGTGAAGATCACGACGAAGGCCATCACCTTGTGCCTCTCGGGAGATCCGGTGGCGAGCGACGCCGGGAGCTCGGCGGCGGAGGCGTCTGCGGCATCCCCGGGGCGCCGGTCCCACGCGACGGAGAGCGGGCGCGAGGAGTCGGGGCAGCGGCCGCGCGGCGCCCGTCGCCCCCGGGAGACTGGAGTATCAGTGAGCCGATCGCGCGGAGAAGAAGTTCAGACGGCGGGGGTTGGAAAAAATTAACGGGACTGGTAGGGGGTTTTTGCGCGAAAAGGCATAAGTGAGTTGGTGTTTCCACCCACAAGAATCTGGGCCGTACGGAGCAGATCGGATGGCTGTGGAGAAGTATTAGCATGTTAGCACTGAAAGGTGTTAGCACTAGATACGCTCCCATATATATATATATATATATATATATATATATATATATATATATATATATATATATATATATATATATATATATATATATATATATATATATATATATATATATATATATATATATATATATATACATACATATATATATACATACATATATACATACATATATATATACATACATATATACATACATATATATATACATACATATATACATACATATATATATACATACATACATACATATATATATACATATACATATATATATATATACATATATACCATATATACATACATATATATACATATATACCATATATACATACATATATATACATATATACCATATATACATACATATATATACATATATATACATATATATATATATATATATATATATATATATATATATATATATATATATATATATATATATATATATATATATATATATGTGTGTGTGTGTGTGTCTTTACTATTATAAAAATATGAGTTGGTGGTTGATCCATTCTCCCTCCTCTCTTCTCAGCCATCTGATTTGATCTGGATCATTTGTCTTTCTCTTCCTCTCTCTCAGGATGCAACTGCCCACCCCTTCACTTTCTCCATCTCCTCGCGCATTCTGGCCACTCTTCTATCTCTGTCGCCTACTATCCAATGTTTGATGTGTGAAGTTGGCCAGGCAGTAAGTTTTGTCTCACTATTTTTATAACTTCATTGCAATGCACGACTCTCTAACTAGTATGCGTGTGTATATAAGTGCATGATTACAACTGTTATGCGGCTCCAACTGATTAACAAACTTACTTAACTTGCTAATGCAAATGTACTGACATGACGTGTACACACAACTAACCAACTAACAAATCACACCTAAGTAGAGATAAGCTCTAAACAACTAGCTAATTAAGGCAACATGGACCCTATCGTCACACGTGCACTCACCAACTCCCTACTGGTAACACAACCACAACGTGTACACTCTACATGAAAACTCACTACTACAAAAAGGCTATACTGAACGGGTACATCACAGACAGTTTATACGGAACTGTCTGTGCTTAAACTATCACAGATGGTTAATACTACCAACCGTCTGCGATATTTTCACAGACGGTTATTAACACGAACCGTCAGTGATAATCAAGACAACACAGACGGTTCGTGTTAATAACCATCTGTGAACTTTCACAGACCGTTCTTAATACGAACCGCCTGTGATGTAATCGAGACATCACAGACGGTCTGTATTGATAACCATCTGTGAACTTTCACAGATGGTTATCAATACAGACCGTCTGTGATGTCTCGATTACATCACAGGCGGTTCTATTAAGAACCGTCTGTGACAATCACATGTCACCGATAATTGGCGTATGCCCAGGATTTCGATCTCACCCGTCCATTCTCTCCACATCGAATGGCAGGCACCAGTTTCTCCCACTGCTCGGCCCTTATTAATAACTCCCCATCTACCTTTCCACTGGTACTAGTCACGCGTGAGTTCATCCACTAGCTAGCTTCCTACATGCATCTCCCCTCCGCTGTGAGCTAGCGCCTCCGTTGTGGCACGGCGGCATTCTGGACAACACACTCTTGTCGTAAGTGTGTCTTGTTCAGAGTGACCGTCGTGCCACGAAGGGTTCGTTAGCTTGTTATCTTGTAATAAATCTAAATATGTTGTTGTGCTTGCCTCTGTATTTGCTTGTTCCTCCACAACGCTGACTACTGTCGTGAGCTAGCACCTCCGTTGTGGCACGGCGAGAGGCTAGACAACACACTTTTGATGTAAGTGTCGTAAGGATGTCTTGTTTAGCCTCAATGTTGTGCCACGAAGGGTTCGTTAGCTTGTTATCCTGTAATAAATCTGAATGTATTGTTGTGCTTGCGTCTGTATTTGCTTGTTTTCAAAGGCCATAGGTAACATTATTTAATTTCTTGAGGCTAGCCAAAAAACAGAAAAAAAATTTAGGTATAGAGTAACTATCACAGACGGTTTGTGGTATAAACCGTCTGTGGAGGACTATCATAGACGATTCTATATACAAACCATCTGTGATACGCACCAATCACAGACGATTGGTATTACAAACCGTCTGTGATATTATGGATATCACAGATGGTTTGTGTTAATAACCGTTTGTGATAATGTAGGACTATCATAGACGATTCTATATACGAACCGTCTGTCATATGCACCAATCACAGATGGTTTGTATTAATAACTATCTGTGATAATTCACAGACGGTTATTAACACGAACCGTCTATGATATATTAGTTTCACAGACCGTTTGTGGTTGGAACCGTCTGTGATATTCTGCACTATTAATTACTGGGCGTACTTGCTCGATGTCGACACAGATATGTCTTGATTGCATTGCATCAATGGAGCAAGGCGGCCGGCTTTAGGGAGTTCGGGGTGAAAACATATCGCCGTCTTCTTAGTGATCTGATCAGAGGTTAGTACTCAATTACTTTTAATAACTTATATGCATACATGTTTTTGTAATTGAAGGCCGGAGATGATAGCTAGGTTTTTGTTTAATTTAAATCTAGCTAGCTAGCTAGGTTTAGAAAGATAATGTTAGTTTACTCGATTTCAGAATGGGTAAGTACTAGCTAACATTCTTGCTTAACATTATTATGTCATGAATACATGGCTAGCTAGCTATGTAGTAGCAGTAATAATCATTTTTGACACCCATTTGTTACTTGTGTAGCGTGGATGGACCGAAGCTGGATGTACATTGAGAACCATGTGAGTGAAGAGTACATTAATGGCGTGTCTGCTTTTAGAAGAGCGGCCGAGTTGGATATGTTGAAGAAGGGGATGAAATATATGTATCCAGTGACACACTCCAATGTATCCGGTTCAAAGAACCTGGTACACTGGTTTGTGTCATTTGCTTCATAGAACTTTATTTAGGCCCATACCTCACTGTGTCCACACAGTCGTCCAAAATTTTTTTAATATATGCAACATAGACCTTCAAAGGGCATGAAGCAAGTGACATACTCCAGTGTATTCGGTTCAATGAACTTGATACACTGGTTTGTGTCATTTGCTTCATAGAACTTTGTTCAAGCCCATACCTCACTGCGTCCACACAGTCGTCCAAAATTTTTTAATATATGCCACATAGACCTTCAAAGGGTATGAAGCAAGTGACACACTCCAGTGTATCCGGTTCAATGAACTTGATACATTGGTTTGTGTCATTTGCTTCATAGAACTTTGTTTAGGCACATACCTCACTGCAGTTAGTTTTTTCTTAGAAGAGAGATAGCGTCCACACAGTCTTCGTCCTTGTCATCTGGGTCTCACACTCCCAAGATTGGGAAAACTAAGCGTGGCCGAGGAGTATCCAAAAGGCCAAAGGGCCGAATGACCATCACAGTGGTCTCTCCGGATGGGGTCCCTCTGCAACCAAAGAAAGCAGCGGCATCATTTCGAACTACCTGCAGGATAATTGGAAGGCAAAAGGTCCCCATCACCATAATAAGCTGGAAAGATTGGCAAAGGATCACAAAAATCAGCTATAGGAGGAAATTACAAATTTGTTCGAGATCCCAGCAGAAGTACAGGGATTCGTGCAACGGCAGGCGCTCCTCGCAATGGAAAAAGCATGGAAAAATTTTAAGAGCACTCTTGTGATGCAGTACGTGGCCAAGGATCTCACACCCTTCACGAGGTATTCTTTCGTGTCGTCGGAAACATGGGATGCCTTTGTGCAGATGAAGACAACGACCGAATTTGAACAACAAAGTGCGGCGCACAAGGCTCTCCAGTCACAAAACACTCACCCTCACAGACTCGGCATGCTGGGTACGCGGTAAAATCCCGCAGTGGAGGATGCAGGACGAGGTCGCAATCCGATCAGAGGCCTCCCCGCCATTTGCTGGGATCGCAAACGAGCGTGCTCGAAACTGATTAAGAGCGAGGTCATCAACCACATCTTCGGGTGTCTCTTTCAAAAACCCCGCAGATGAGGAAGTGTCCCAACGCCTGGTAAGATATGTTAAACTACATAGTTGTTAACACCTCTTGAACTCCATGTGTTCAAAAATAACATGATTAATTGTTTCTTGTAGCAATCATTGACCATCGAATCTTCTCGTGGCTCCTTCCAAGAATATAGGGAGAGATATTTACTATCACAGGCCTTGGGAAACAAGGAGCACCCTGGTCGCACACGAGGCTTGGAGGTTTATGTATCTTGAAGGCACGGATTTCCAGATTACTCCGATACATATAGGAGTAAGAAAAGATCCAAGGAGTATCGCAATGAACAAATAAAACAGGAGCTTCGTGCTCAACTTGAGGAACAACTATCTGCCTCACTTCAAGAGCAGACTGCCTCACTTCGAGGAGAGATAGATTCATTGAGGGAAGAACTGAGACAAGTCCGCAACCAATCACAACCCACCCCTACTACTGCGGTACCCAGTCCCCCTCAACGTCGTAGTAGCTGCGTGTCCACACCAATTACTGAACATAGCAACGCCCACTTACCTATCGATGACATTCAGGTAATGTACCTCTTTAGAATGTTACATAGATCTCTCTGGTGGATGTCTTAACTCATCTTGTATCGTTATGTAGGAGCCCATGCCTTGCATCCTCAGAGTCAGGCTTGTTGGCTTTATTCCCGTTGATGCTGGGTAGGGGATGGCGTATCCATTGCTGTTAGGGACGCTTGTGCACGGTGTACAAGTAGAGACCGGTTTCATAAAGGTTCAGGTGGACATGATTAATGATGTTTTTAAGACTGTCCGTCTTGAGAAGCCCCCAACGAAGAGATTAAGACATTAGGGGATGCCATCCACACATTCATTCAGTGGCCCAAGAGGGACATCGCCCTAGACCTGTCACATCAGCTCCAGTGGCTCCACCTCCAGCTCCGGTTCCAAAGCCTGTTGCATCAGCTCCCGCCGAGACGCCACCGAAAACATATCATAAGCGAGACTCTAAGGCTCATGCGAAGAAAATTAAGCCGCGTCCCGGGCCATGGAAGTTCATTCTAGGAGTGTCGTTGGTCCCCGAGTCACAATTACCTCGGTTTGGTTTGGTTTGCAATACATTGCATGCCTGGTACATGCAGAAGTCCAACATGAAGCCAAACCGGCAGAGTGCATTCACTCGGAGATATACGGAGGAGCATTTCCTCCACGACTCGGGCTACTTCGTCGTGACATTCGAAGACTTATTCTTACTATTCAATCTCAATGAACTTGACGCCTCACTTCTACGATGTTGGACACTATAAATGTACTGTACAATGAAGTTCTACATTCACGTTATACCGATAAATGTCATTACTCTTTTCTTATGTATAGATACATGATCCAACAAGTCCAGCGATCGTGACAACCGGTGGGTTTCGTCGACCCTCACTTGGTCTCCGAGCAATCTATCAACGAAAATGCATCCTTCGTACAAGGTTACATAACGAGGGGATTGATTGCTCACAACGACAAGGAGTACGCCATGTTACCCTTCAACCAAGGGTAAGTGCTTCACTAGTTGCCACGCATGTTTCATTTGTATTTTACATGCAGCATGAACTTAGGATTAATCACTATGGTGACACACATGACTAGACATCACTGGATCTTGATTGTGATTGTACCAAAGTGGAGCAAGGTAATATACCTTGATTCCTTACTCAGGAGCAACCACGACTTCAGTCGTGTGCAAGAAGTAATTAACAGGTAAACTCATTTCCTCCATACATAACTCTATTGTAATATTTCCTTCGTTTGCAACGGCCGAGGCTAACTTTTTTGAATCACATAGGTCGTTTACCGCTTATGTTGCCCTAGGAGGAAGACACAACAAATCCAGTGACATGCTACGACACAACACGCGATTTCCGGTACCTGCTACAACACAACAATCACATATCACACTTTGTTATAATGCCTCTAGAATTGACAATACCTATGTATATAATTCTATTTTTGCAGTGCCAGCAGCAGCTACAGGGCAACGTATGTGGATTCTACGTTGCCGCCATATGAAGGAAATCATGGATACTAAGATCAATGATCCAGAGGTTTGTCAGGCCCTTTCAATAATTATTATTTTCTGATTATATATATGTATATATATTTACACACACATGCTAATTAATGACTTAATATTGCTCCTAGCGACAGGGAGTGGACTTCGACGAAAGTACATATGATCTTGACAAACTCATCGAAAATCGTGGAAATCTCTCCGAATTCTTAGTAGTAGAGGTCATAAACAAGGCTAGAGAGTTTCACCCCGGCAATGGTGATAATTAGATGTTGAAACATTGGATTCAATTGTACAAATCAAACAATTCATTCAATTTAATTCATTTGTCATATCTATGTAACGATTTTCATTCTATATATGTATGTGATCTGCTGGCCATTTGTTACATTCATTTGTGTACCAAATTTTGTTGTAATTCACTGAGTTGCAATTAAGTTATTTGTTATTTATCTGTAATCTGCTTGCTTGCTTTCAGAGGGCATGGCTAGCATATCCTGAGGCTAGCCAAAAAACGGCAAATAAAATGGTTGTTGCAATTGCTATCACAGACTGTTCGTTGTTAAAACCCGTCGGTGATATATATATCACAGACGGTTTCAAAGACTGAGCCATCTGTGATATGAACGATATCACAGACGGCCTTTGTTATTAATCGTATGTGATATACACAATATCACAGATGGTTTTTATTCTGAACCGTCTGTGATATTGTGTACATCACAGACGGTCTTTGTTATTAACCGTCTGTGATAGTCGAGTATCACAGACAATTTTTTATTTGTGATACTCGACTATCACAGACGGCTTGGGAGCCGTCTGTGATAACCACCTATTATCACTGACACCTAAACACTGACGGTTTAGGAACCGTCTGTGATGATGGTTCTGAACCGTCTGTGATAGAACTGTCTGTAGCAGTGACTCTTTAAGTCAAGATTAATTTCCAACATTCTCCCTGTCAGGTCTCGTTCTAAACAACGATGACTTCTAAAACTAATTTTCAAAAGTCAAAAATCATTTGAAACGTGTTAGTTTCTTAACGCGGCTTTTTTTCTCTTTTCTCTTTTTTGTTTTTCCTTTGCATTATGCGTAGAGATATAACCGTGTTTTTCATTTTTTCTTTATTTTTCTTTAATTGAATATATCAGAAAAACTAATAGCCGCTACAATATAAATTCAGCTAAAAGCCAAAAACCACATCACTATGGAACATGACCTTAACCTTTGACTAGACATGCTCCTAGTTTAGACTCAATGCATGATCCGAACTACCAGCTATGCCTCCACATGAAGCGATAACTCAACTCAACTGGTACATGTCCAACGTCCATCTACATGCGAAGACCCCAGCTCGACTAACATGCAAAAAGAGGAAAAAAAATTAAGACGACACCTTGTTGCTTCAACATCAAAGCAGTGTTGGTTCATCTTCAGCATTTGCCACAATTAACTACGCCTTTGCTCTCTCCTTTTTTGGCTTATGGCATTCAGAAGTGAAGTGCTTGTAGCATGACAATTGTAGCAGCAAATCTTCACCTTGTTAAACTTGTGGTTCTTCTTGTCAGAGTTGTTAGCGCCCTCTTTCTTCTTGGCCCTAGACCCCTACTCGGCATATGTGAGTAGCATGTGCTCATCTTCCTCGTCACACCGCCGTCCCTTCATGCATTCCTTGTACGCCTTTAGACACCCAACCACCTCCACAAGTATCATCGTCTTGACATAACTAAATCGCTCAATGGTGGCGATGGTTTGCAGAAATTTGCTGGAGATAGCATGAAGAAACTTCTTTACGATGCTGCACTCCTCTATTTTGTCTCTGAGAACACAAATCTCGTTGACGATAGTGGTAAGCTTCATGGTGAAGTTGTTGATGGACTCCATCTCCTTCATGTACATCACGTCGAACTCACATTTGAGGGTATGTACTGGTGTCTCCTTGATGTGATCAACACCATGTACATCTTTTTCAGGGTGTCTCAAGCCTCCTTGGTTTTGACTAAGACCATCATCATGGCCTCAGGCATAGCTTGGAATATAGGGCCTGTTTGGGAGAGCTCCACCAGCTCCAGATCCACGAAAAACAGCTCCACTCTACGAAATTTTACCCAAACGCTCCAGCTCCGCGAAATCTAGATCCACCAAAATCCTGGATCTGAGGGCCAGATCCATGGATTTCATGGAGCTCCTCAAGGGGTGCTCCACCATGGAGTTGGGTGGTAATTACCCACCAATGCCACTGGTTACATACACCATCCCACCAAAAGTGGCTATTCCCACCAAAACCTCAATTTCGTGGATCTGGAGCTGCTGTACAAGCCAAACACTCCATGGTGGGATCCCAGATCCACAGTGGAGTTGCTGCTCCAGATCCATGTTTTCAATGGTGGAGCTCTCCCAAACAGGCCCATAGCGGAGCCATTTGCTCATGCGCTTGTCGACCAGCTCATTACCCTCCACCACCGCCCACACTCTTTGTGTGTATATGAATAACTTCATCTTCAATATAAAAAACCTATAATTACTCTCTGTGAGCATTACTTATTGGAGGGACACCGATCCCTCATTCGACGATGTCTTGAATGCTGTCATGTGATATTCGATATGATACACTATACTATGGCCTGTTGATGGTGAATACGTACGTGTCACACCGCCGTTCCGTGCATCAGCAGCCGCCTAATCCTTTAGCTCTGATACCATATGTTTGGCTCTGGCCCCCGATGATTCACTCACACGCTCAATCTGATGGACACGTGCACACGGCTCAAGTTATCATAAAAACAAGTGGATTTTGATGTATAACATAGCTTCTGCCGCCGCCTCCTCACCGCATCCGACCACCACCTCCTCTCCCATCTGCCCCCATACTCTCCATCCCCTCGTCGCCGCCCCCGTCCTAATGCCGACCGCGCCCCCTCCGTCCTCTTGGCGATAACGCCGCCGCTCCCGTCCTCTCGCCTTCCCCGCCAACGCCGCCGCCGCATACTCCGACGCAGCGGCCTCCCGGCCTCCTCTCCTTGCCATCCAGCCACCGTCGCTCCATTCGGACTCGAGATGCGGCGAGCCGGAGTCGCCGGCACCGACGCCCTCGAAGCTCCCATTCCGGACTCGCGAGATGGCGGCGGCGATGGTGGTTCCACGCGAGCCGGTTCGGCCGTGGGTCCCACCCGGCGGCGAGGAGCTTCGACTTTGCCTTCCCATTCCACATTAAAAATCGGGATTTAAAATATAGGGCGATAATTAAAGTCACAAAAATAGTCAAATAACAAATTATTCCGCTCTAAAATATGCAGCAAATTAATAAGTAATAAAGAGACTACTATAATGTTGCGCATTCTTCGGCGCGGTTGATGATGTCTTTGTCCTTAACTTGTAGGCGAACTCCGGTAACCAAACAATCATTCAAGTATTGATCCCCATCTTATTTCTCAATTTGTTCTTCACATAATTCATGGTGGTTCTTTCAACGCAGAGCACTACCGACGTCTAAGATGTTTCTTTGTTTCAACAAGCAATGGAAAGCGAAGACCTCACATTTCTAAACCTTTCATCGGCGTATCGCAAATTGAGTTGAGGAGGAAGATTGAGAAATCGGATAAAATCGGAATGAGCAGGAATCAATAGACTGAATGAAGCTATGCAAATAAGCGTGTTTATAGGCTGGTGCTAGTGGCTAGAATAGTGTCCGCCAATGGGGGGCCGGGCTGGGGTTCTCGATGGCGCCGAGGGGGACGCCGGTGTCGGTTATGCCGGCGACGGTGGTGAATTCTACGGAGTTGCCATATTTTGAGCTCTGAGAGGACCCCTCGTTCTGGATGGAGAACAATGTGCAGGTGTGAATTAGATCTACTGCTGATTGTGCTGCTGTTTTGTGAAATTTTTATTGTTTGGGAAATAGAAATATCATCATATGAATATGGGAAAAATGTAAGCATGAGTTTATAGTTTACGTATTGGTCTCAGATTACAGATTTGTGGGCAATGACTGACCATTCCAGAATTTCATCTTGCACACTAAATAGTAAATATCATCGTATCAAATGGGAAATGGGCTCTTGTGCTAATTTTATTCTAATTAGGTAGAATATCACAAGAAATGTTCCTCAGTTAAGGGTTATAGATGTTCCAGACATGAGTTGGTTGAGTTTTTTCCCTTTCATTTCTTTCCTTTTGCATCTATAACTGGGCCAGGATGTATTTGAGCTTTGAATTTTGAATCGATGCACATGTTGGAGAGTCAATTTCGCCATACACATCCTTTACATTTGTTCTTTATTTATTCTTCAGGTCGTTATCCATGTGCGCCCTCTAAATAATACCGAGAAAAACCTGACCCGTTATAATCGATGTTTGAAACAAGAAAGTGCACATAGTATCACATGGATTGGGCAGCCAGAAACCAGTTTTACATTCGACCATGTTGCTTGTGAAGCAGTGAATCAGGTCAGCTTTTGAACAATTTGATTCATGCTCTGATTCTAATTCTTGGATTCTAATTAACTGCTGAATTTAATTTTGCAGGAAGTGCTTTTCCGAGTTGCTGGTTTACCAATGGTTGAGAACTGTATGGCGGGATACAACAGCTGCATCTTTGCTTATGGGCAGGTATTTGTTATCAACTTCATTTTTGTTTTACCTGTTAGTCATGAAGAACTATTTTCATGCTCTTGAACTCTTTAATTGTTTGCAGACTGGAAGTGGAAGAGAAGCATTCTTAGTGGAATCAGTGTTTACGCAGTGCTGAGAACCATTCAATGATAGAGTGCAACATTAATTAGTTGTTGTAAGGGAAGTATTCTTATTGGAATCAGTGTGTACACAGTGCTGAGAACCATTCAATGATAGAGTGGGTGAATCGACATAATATAGATCTGAACTATGATTTTGGCGTAAAAAGGTTAATTAGTTTTGCTAATATTTACAATTGGATTCAGGTTTGCTTCTCTGATGCCCTTGGCATGTGATGGATTGAATGCATATATTTCATGGAGGTCCAATTGGTATGCATACTGATTGTGTCCTTTGTGGCTTGGAGAAAGACGATAGAAAATTGGGAGCTTTTAGTTTAGAAGCTACTTTTTGATGTTTGTTCTGTCACATATGGAGATTACTGATCTCAATTTGTCTTACAATGATTCCAAATGGATATTTCTTTTTCACAAGCCCTGATCCTTTTGTAAACTTGTCCTTGCATGAATATTATCATACAACAACTTTTCAAAGAACTGTTTGTTGTTTTATGACTTGGCTTAATGCAAGGATTATCACTCAAGTTACCTGTCTGATTGTGTTGAAGTATAAGTGAATTGCCCACTTTTCCTCATCAGCTTAAGCTTTTGGGTGAACTGGTTGGTGCATGAAACTCAATATGGTATCAGAGCCAAGAGGTCTCGAGTTCAAGACCAGACTGACGCAATTAAAAAAAATTAATTGCAGTCCACTTCTATTCCACGTATTAGACCTAAAGGAGCCTACACGTGAGGGGGAGTGTTGAAGTATAAGTGAATTGCCCACTTTTCCTCATCAGCTTAAGCTTTTGGGTGAACTGGTTGGTGCATGAAACTCAATAGATTGTATTACTGTTTTACATGATCTCACATTTCCTTTTGTCTGCAGCTTCACAAACTGTGAAGAAAATTATTGAGCTTAATCCATACATGCTTGGAACGATGGCTGGAGGCGCTGTTGATTGCCAATTTTGGCATAGGAACTTGGGGATCAAGGTTAGATTTCCACTTGCTTGTAGTTTTTTTTAACACATTGCTCCTTTTTGTCTTATAGGCAAATGATCCCACTATTGAACGTATTATCATCCCTCGAATTGCGCTAACAACCGCAGAATATTTGGCATATGAACGTGGGAAGCATGTACTCGTTATCTTCCATGTTATTATTGCTGCTCAAAGTTTTGACAATCAACTCGCACATGCTGCAGAATTCGTCAGCAGGACCCTCATGAGGATCTTGGTTTCATGCTTGCTTGCAATGAAGTGGATACATATTCAGTTGTATTTGCAAAACTTGTTACTAACGAAATAATGTGTTTAACAACAAAGACATGTGGTAGTGTTTTCAGTGGAGAGTATACTTAATTGCTTCTTACACATTAAAGTGTAATAAATTAACATTAATCTCTAGGAAAGATCACCTTCTTGATCTACTGACTAATGGGCTGTTTCTAAGGATTTAATGATCAACTTCCATCAATGGAGCTGAAGTTATTTTGCCGAGCTGTAGACTAGCTGTCAATGATTTGTCTAGCCTTCAAAGTTCGACGACACCAATAGGTATAACACTAGCAGCCAAGTGAGATTGTGCTCACTCTATGTAGAACAAAACTTCGTGTGGTCTCGCATGAAATGCATGGGCCATGGCTCGGATAGTCACCCATTTGGGAGAATGCTGTTCAGAGTTCTTGTTACTCAATAAAAGAAAAAATATTGAACACATTTCAGACATAGTAGTAACTTGATAATTTCTCTTTTTAGGCATAACTGGTAATTGTGCAAGCACAATGTATGTGGGACCAAACAAAATGATTTAGCTAGCAATGGCTTGCATTTCAGCATGTTTATTCACCAAAGCCCTGCTGAAGTTGTGCTTTAGTTTCACATTTCCAAGTTTTGTTGTATGTCCAACTATGTCAAACCATACCTCTGATAACCTATTTTGTTAGATGTCAGACAATACCTCTGATAACCTATATTGTTATACTTGCAGGGTTTGGTTGACATGAACAAAACCTCCTGAAATGGTATCTGGCAACATGACAGCAGGTAGGTTAAATATTCGAAATTTGTTTCTTGATGTACTACCTAATACCTAAACCCATCGATATAGACACACACACACACACACACACATATATATATATATATATATATATATACACACACATATATATATATATATATATATATATACATATATACACACATATACACATATATACATACACACACACACACACACACACACATATATATATATATATATATATATATATATATATATATATATATATATATATATATATATATATATATATATATATATATATATATATATATATATATATATATAACAAGTACTGCTCAAAATATTACTGTTTAGATTACTAACTGCTCAAAAAATATTACTGTTCAAAAGTAATTGCTGTTCAAATTACTATTCAGAATTTCTGTGAAAATATTAAAAGTAACTCTTATCAGGATCTTGCAGGTTGATGAAACCAACAAGACAGCTGTTAGTGCAGCAGTGTTGTGAAAAACCTACTCGGTACTCACCATATTTCTCGCTAAATTTGCTTCAGAAGTAGCAAATCTTTCTCTAAGCATTTCTAGTCATAATCATATGGGATAAATTTTTATTGTTACCTCAGACAGTTCCACCTGAAAGGAACACTTCTCTACGGCCTCTAAGTCCTCCACAGCCAGACTCGTCTCACAGGAGAATAGCTGAATAGTTTTCTTTCTCCTACAAGGTCCTTAACATAAAACCTCATCCCCATATAATCAAACTAAGACCAAGAGGTGTTCAAAGAAGAACTAATTCATTTCGACAAAGATAGCATACATATAGTTTTTCCTTTCGGAAATTATTGCAATTAAGACAAAGATAGAAAATATACCTTACAATGCAATATTACATTACTCTCTTGAATGGATATATTACAATAGAGTACTCATACTAAAAACTAAGAACTAGAGAATGCTGGTGGAGAGCTTTTGCTTGCTCTAGTGGCTTTGACACTCAATTTTCGATCCTGGGCTGCTGGCTGGCGTCCCTTTTATAGCCTCAAGAGGAGCTTCTTTCTTCCTTATTTAAATGAGTCTAGACTGATTAGGCTTCATTGGTCTAAGGAATTTTCTTTTCTGCATAGTTATGGTGCTTTCAATTCGAGTACATACATAATTGGTGTACATGTCCCTTTTAATTGGCATGGCGTGCATTCATTATTAGCGTGCGTGCTGCCTTACATAACCCGTGTTTGTCCTTGCGAATATTGCCTTGTCCTTGCATGACCCGTGTCGGTCCTTCGCAAATATTATTCTGGAATGTGCAAGGTCACATTGCATTATTGATTATATTTTGCCCTTCCCTTTTTAAGATTATTTCCGCAGCATATTGTTTATTTTAATTTTGTCCATGTCCAGCAATTTCCATGATGTCTTCATCTGATAAGGATATTTCAAAATTTCATCATATATTTTTTTATTTCTTTAAGCTTATTATTTATTTTTCCTTAATTTTTTTAAAATGTCTTCTTTTATATCAAATTTTCATTTTGAGAATATGACTTCAAATTTTTTTCTATCTTCCAGTCTATATATGAATCATTTAAGGTATTACCCCTTTTACTAAACATTCTTTATATGTGGGCTTTTTTAATATTTTCTTCTTCTTTTATATTTACTACAGGTGAAGATACTAGAGTTTTCATATTTCTAGCTTTTTTGTATTTTTAGATATAATCTTTGGTAGATGGTTCTATATAATAATTTATTCCCAATATTTTTCTGGCTTGAGTTAATGCTTCCTCCATATTTTCATACTTTTTCCAAGATATTCCTCCAGCTAATTTAGAATATATTCTTTGGGCTATTATTTCTTCAAATGGTATATATTTCTGGTGTTTTCCCTTCAAACAGCACATATAAGTGTTTTGGATTTATAAATTCGGGATTCTCTGATATGGGCATTGATTCATTCGTTATATGGAAATATTCGGCAAGACTACTTAATATGGACAACATATATCCTTTCTCTTCAAGTTTATTATTATATTGGTACCAGAAATTATCTAATATGCTTTTTTTTGTACTTCGTCAATGATAAACTGAAATATAACCTTTGTTCAAATATAACCTTTTCTTCTATGTTTTCACTAAGCTCTCGTTCTTCATTAAACATATAAAAGGAAAGAATAATAAACTACCTGACTTATTATCTTGTTTTTTGATTTTGTAGGAATGAAGAGGTGAATGAATTATAACGGAAGCGAATTCTTCAACTTTAGGGCAGATAATAAGCTGAAAATATTTCCACCAAATTCATATAAGTTCAAGCCAAAAGACCACATAATCATTGACGAAGTAGAAGAACGCATATTAGATAATTTCTGGCACCAATATAGCAATAAACGCGAAGAGAAAGGATATATGTTGTCCATATTAAATAGTCTTGCTGAATATTTCTATATGACGAATGAATCAATGCTCATATCAGAGAATCCCGAATTCATAGAGCCAAAACTCTTATATGTGGTGTTTGAAAGGAAAACATCATAAATATATATCATTCGAGGAAATAATAGCCCAAAGAATAGATTCTAAATTAGTTGGGGGAATATCCTAGAAAAAGTATGCAAATATGGAGGAAGCATTAACTCAATCCAGAAAAATATTAGGAATAAATTATTATATAGAACCATCTGTCAAATATTATATCCAAAAATACAAAAAAAAGTTAGAAATAAGAAAGCTCTAGTATCTTCACCTCTGATAAATACAAAACAAGAAGAAGAAATATTAAAGAAGCCTACATATAAAGAGTGTTTAGTAAAAGAGGTGGATCTTTTAGATGGTTCATATATAGACTGGAAGGTAGAAGAAAAATTTGAAACCATATCCCCAAAATGGAAATATGATATAAAAGAAGACATTTGAAACAATTAAGGAAAGAAATGAATGATAAGCTTGAGAAAATTAAAAAAATATATGGTGAAAATTTTGAAATATCCTTATCAGACGAAGACATCATGGATATTGCTGGATATGGACAAAATTTAAAAGAAAAAATACGCTGCAGAAATAATCTTAAAAAGTGAAGGGCAATAATGCAATTAATAATGCAATGTGACATTGCACATCCCAGAATAATATTTGCGAAGGACAGGCACGGGTCATGCAAGGACAAGGCAATATTCGCAAGGACAAGCACCGATTATGTAAACCAGTGCGCATGCCAATAATGAATGCACCCCACACCAATTAAAGGGGACATATACACCAGTTATGCATGTACTCGAATTGAAGGCATTATAGCTATGCAGAAAAGGAGATTCCTTAGGCCAGTGAAGCCTAAGCAGTCTAGCCTCATTTAAATAAGGAAGAATGAGGCTTCTCTGGAGGCTATAAAAATGACGCCAGCCAGCAGCCCAGGGCATCGAAAAATCAAGAGTCGAAGCCACTAGAGCAAGCGAAAGCTCTCCACCAGCATTCTCTCTAGTTCTTAGTGTGAGCACTCCGCTGTAATATATCTATTCAAGAGAGTGTTGTGATATTGCATTTTAAGGTATATTTTCTATCTTTGTCTTAATTGTTGGGGTTCCCGAAAGGAAAAATCATATGTAAACTATCTTTGTGGAAATGAAGTAGTTCTTCTTTGAACACCTCTTGGTCTTAGTTTGATTATATGGGACGGGATTTTATGTTAAGGACCTTGTAGGAGAAAACTCTTCAGCTATTCTCCTGTGAGCCGAGTCTGGCTGTGGAGAACTTAGAGGCCGTAGAGAAGTGTTCCCTTCGGGTGGAATTGCCTGGGGTGATGATAAAAATTTATCCCATATGATTATGACTAGGAATGCTTAGAGAAAGATTTGCTACTTCTGAAGCAAATTTAGCGAGAAATATGGTGAGTACCGAGTAGGATTTTCACAACACTGCTGCACTACTGGCTGTCTTATTGGTTTTCGCCAGCCTGCAAGATCCTGATAAGAGTTACTTTTAATATTTTCACAGAAATTCTGAATAGCAATTTAAACAGTATTTACTTTTGAACAATAATATTTTTGAGTAGTTAGTAATTTGATACACACACTACTTGCTTCTGGCATGCCATGCTTCCAATGAATCAGTCCAGCTCTATCAGCTGTCTCGGTGGGCTAGGGCCCAGGGGCAAGATTACTACTCCACATTCATTTTTTTAGTGTAGAACAAAATTGTCTAGGCTGAACATGCTTTTATGATGATGCACTCGTATGTTTCTTGGGCCGCATGTGCACTCGTATGTTTCTTGGGCCATATGACCAAGTTCCTTTGTGCAATGAAAAAGACAATAATGAAATTAATAAAAAAGCGTGACATTATTTGACAGGTATTTGGAGAAAAAGGATCCAGAGGCTCAGCAGTGACGAAGTGCAAAGCACTGCATTTACCATTTCAGAGGGGGTCTCTGAAGCCCTTCAACGTTGATATACTACCACAGAAATGATCATTACATACGGATCAGAACTGTCATTATAGACGGTTCAAGCAACCGTCTGACTTTATGGGTCAGTGATAATAGGAGTTATTCACATACGGTTTTTGAACCATCTGTGAAAACCGTATCACAGACAGTTCGGAACTAGAACCGTCTGTGATCGTCTGTTATCACAGACGGTTCTAGTTGTAATAGTCTGTTATCACAGATAGCTCTTGGTAAAAACCGTCTGTGATACTTTCCCATTATAAATTGTTCATAGATAGAACCGTCTATGAGGGCATCTCCAATGGTCTGAGTCAGCTAGCTATATGTATGTACATATCAGCATATATCCTATGTGGAGGAAAGAGAGTATGCAAAAAAAACCGAGCTAGCTCTTCCTTAGAGCAAGTCTTATAATCTGACCTTCACTGGTCAGTATGGATACTTCACACCCACTTATCGGGCTACTTATATAGTAGTTACAACCAAATGAAGGTCAGATGATCTACCCTTCCTCTCACAAAGTTTCTTGGTTCTTGTGCTTCAGCTGGCTGTAAGCTTACAGCCCACATCTCTTCTCTCTCCTCCTCTCTCTCCTCCACCTCAGCATACAGCCAGTTTACAGCCTCTTATAATACTTGCTCTTAAGCACTAGTCTATAACGCAAAACGAGGCAGCCTCTATAAATGATAGTCCTTTTCTATGTGTGCATGTAAGCATCAAATAGTTATCCTTATAGATAGTTCTTTAGAATGCTAGCTTTTAGTGTGTACTATATAAATGATGTGGAAGTCTTCTAGTTAGTTGCTAGTTAGAACCATTGGAGATGCCCTGATGTGCGAGTATCACAGACGGTTTTTGTGAGCATTTCTGTGATAATCCTTCATAAATGTTTATACCATAAAACCATATGTGATAATTCTTTCTGTACCTAAATTTTTTTCTTTTATTTTTGCTAGCCTCATGAAATGTTAGTTATGCCATTTGAAAATAAGCAAATACAACAGCAAACACAGCAAACATTTTATTTCCATTAAGATTACAATCCATAATTACAGTATCATAAGATAACGAGCATGTTACCCATGTAACATAAGAACATATCTTCTAATTTTACGAACCCAACTCTTAAATATGGCAAGAATATAGAAGAAGCAGAGATTCTAGCATGCAGTAGAAGCTTAATCGCTTCGACGAGACATCTATGCTGTTTCCGTGGTGCCTTGCTACCCGTAGACTTGCGTGTTGTCTACTTTGTAAGGGCCATCAGGGTCAGGCTAGAGAGATATTGAGCGACGGTAGGTAGGGAATGGGTTTGGGTGAGTATTTATAGAGGAGGGAGAGGCGGGAGTGGTAAAAGTTTTGGTGGAATGGGTGTCGGTACGGAGAGGTGGAGCTACGATTTTGTGGGGGATGGGTTGGTGGGTTCTATTAGTTGGGATTTGGTTGGGGAGGATTGACGGGCCTAGCAGTCGGTTCTATATACCAACCATTTGTGATACTTGCTCATTATAGACGGTTGGTAGCTAGAACTGTCTATGATGGGCGAATATCATAGACGGTTCTATATACCAACAGTCTGTGAATTATGATATAGAGCACAAAGACAATATATATATCGGTGCAATGTAAACAGTTAGCCTCAAAAGATAAAATATCAAAGTTTTATATAGTTTATATATGTTCATTTGAAAGGTTTTGACGAGATCTACAACTTTGCAGTTGAGGCATACTCCAAATTCCGAAGGGAAGATCAAAAATTTTGGGAAAAACATAAACCAAAAACTTGTAACGCAAATTCGAGGCTAAAAATGGCCGATTTTGGGGGTCTTAGAACGCGATAGGCACAAGCTAGTTATTTTCTTAATCGGGATCGTCGTTAGCTTTCTAACAAATATAAGAACATCGAAAATAGGCACTGATTTTTTGAAAGTTTGTGGCTATATGTAGGACTCTACCAATTTTCACTGGATTTGGTATAAATTTGGCACGTTTTTCAATTTTTGGGAAGGTAGACACTTTTTGAAAAGTTCTACATGATGGTTTTTAATTCGAACTATCTGTGATAATTCAGACGCCATAGACGGTTCTTGTTCTGTGAATTATCATAGACGATTCTTAATAAGAACCGTCTGTGATAATTATGTATCATAGACAGTTCTAGCCATCGCTAGTAATATAGACGGTCACGCTTGTAAAGCTGTTTGCGATAATTACAACATAAACGGTTCACTGGAACCGTCTGTGATGAGACATCTAGTATAGCTTTTTTTTAAGTAATACTATATCAATCCTATTTCAGAATCACACTTAATTTCTGATTGTTTTCAGTTGTCAGGGGGTATGATTTGCTGGTTGTAAACACGACACATGGTGTTTGAAAAATGATGATTCCAAATTCAGTGCACTTTTTTCTTGCTGTTTGACAACTGATCTCCCTCACAACCCAGATGCATGTTGTGTGTCCCTTGCACTGTATAAGCTTGTTTTTGAAGAAAGGGCAGGGGGTTTAAGTCTGCGTTCTGCAAGCAAAAGCTGATAATAGTGAGAACCATTAGTCAAACTGGCAGCAGCATCTTTGCAAGCAATTGAATTTGCATCCTGTGGATGACACCTTGTCATATAATCATTCCTTTCTAGGGAAAAAAAGGTGTCTTGCAATTGGCAAACTTTCGATTTTGTTACCTAATTTTGGTGGTGGAAATGAACCAGGAGACTGAGATATGTTCATGCGAGGCTGTACTTCTCGATTGGCCACCCTGTCCCTCAGTTCATGCTGCCATTCATGTGCCCTAGCTCTCATAGGTCACAACACGGATTCGGCTTCTCACGAAAGCAACCCCTGAAAAGGACGGCACGAACGGCGTTATCGTATGGGTCCTCGCTAGATGAATATTTTCGGGACATGGTGTGTCATGAGGCGCAAGTTGCTTATCACGTTCTGTCGGTTTCTTCGGCTTGAATTACGTACCTATTTTCTTCTTAATAAAGTGATCAAATACACTCTAAAATTTGTTGTGTTTTGTAGTCCTTCGGATACTAATTACCTCAATTCCATTTGGCTTTTGAAGTAAAACATCGCTATTTATTGTCTAGCTTGAGGATAAAAGATCTTTTATAGATTAGCTCTATTTTTTATAATTGAGTTGTCCAAAATTTAAGTGATTACATAAATTCCAATTGGGTCTGAATTAGCTCACAATTAACTCCTTTTGAGTCATGCGTATGAAGAATTGGCCTCAAGAGAGTAGCATACCGAAGAACCGGTCAAATCAGTAATAATTTTTTTTGTTTGCCATAAAAATTCTTCTATTACTAAGTTACAAATAAACTGAAATAGCGCTCAATCTTGCAAAGTACGGGTATTCAGACTATCATTTGAGCGTTACAATCATTATTATATAATCAAATTACCCTTCCTAGCATTATATAATGAAATAAGCACTTTTAATCTCAAACGTTGCTTGAAAAACCTTTTTTTTTAAATTTCGTCGCAATGCACACTACTACAAAACAGACTATACTAGACGGCTACATCACAGACGGTTTATACTGGGAACCATCTGTGTGACTTTCACAGACGGTTTTTAATAATAACCGTCTGTGATGTTCCGTTCCTACCAACTGTCTGTGATATTCTGTACATGATCAGAGGTTAATATATAAGTACACATTGCTTCTAATAACTTAATTACAGAACTACTGAGACAAGAGATCACAAATTAAAGGCAAATTTATTAATTTCAATTCAAGGCAAATTTATTACAAAAGTCGCACAGATAAAGAGATCACATATTCTAATCTTCTGAGCTTCGTACGCTTCTTCTTCAACTTTGGGACTTGGAGGATCAGCCGCTAAGTTCTCGAACGTCGTTAAGATTGTCCTACACCTCAACACTTCCTCCTCCAGCCTGTGCAAATGATCAGTAGCATAGCCCATAATCTCGTAGAGGATAGCATTATAAGATTCCTCAGAATCTGCCGTTTCTGCTTGATCGGCAATGCTATCCATCAGTCTTTCCAATGCCTGTAGAGCTTCTTTCGCTTTGTGCACATTGTTGAGAAGAACCAGGGTGAGGGATGTTTCCCTTTCTTGAGCGGCAGCGAGACGCCTCCGTCGACGGCGGATGATCAGGCCGAGTTGACGGATGCAAGAAAGTCAGGGAAGGAGAACAGGGCGTGTGCGGAGAAGCTGCTCCAGATGTAAATTGCTGGCCGCCTGTGTAAGGTTCTAGCCGAACAACTCTTGATGAACAGATGAGAGGAAGGAGATGATCACATGAATAGTAGAAGCCATTGTACGTACGTTAAGAATTCTGGAGAAGAAGATGAGTAGCTAGAGGAATGTATGTATAGTACGTACGTACGTAGAAGACCTGGATTAGGCGCGCATATTTAACCTTTAGCACAGATGATTTGTATACCAAATTAACATTAATGATATAGACGGTTCGTATACCAAACATTAATGATATAGACGCTTCGTATAACGATCGAGATACGTTAGTACGAAACACGAGAGATACGTTCTAACTTTGCATTATCTCAGACGGTTCGTAATATGAACCGTTTGTGATATAATTATCACAGACGGTTCTAAAATAGTATGAAACACCAGAGATACGTTCTAACTTTGCATTATCACAGACGGTTCATAATATGAACCGTCTGCGATATAATTATCACGGACGGTTCTAAAATAGAACCGTCTGTGATAATAATGCTATCACAAACGGTTCTAAACTAGAACCGTCTGTATTAAGCCCTCCTATATATACTCGAGCTAGGGTTTTGCGCGTGCGCTGCAGTTATAGATCTAGCCCGTCGCCGTCTCCCGATCTAGCCCGACGTCCACGCCGTCGCCGCTCTCCCGATGTAGCCCGTCGACCCCGTCCACGCCGTCACCGCTCTCCCGATCTAGCCCGTCGCGGTCTCCTTCTCGCATCTCCCTCCTTCTCGGGTCCATGCCGTCGCCGCCTCCTCCTCGGACATCCGTCCCCAGTCGTCGTCGACTCACATCCACGCCGTCGCCACCACCTCCTCGGACTGTCGTGCCCAGTAACTAGCATTGCTAGCGATATCAGGTGTTCTTGCATTTGTCATAGTTGCTGTTGCTTAATGAAATTTAATGATGTATAGGAACTTCACAAGAATACCCCCCATATGGCCATATCATATCAGTGCATGAGTGGAGCCACTTAAGATCTCAAGCTATTATTACATAGGTATGTCCAATATGTTCTCCCTTTGCATCCTTATGAAAGGTCCTTGTCTAGCTAATAGTTCTTTTGTCCTTATGGAATGCAGGAATATGACTTCATGTATGATGTTTATATGCAGTTTTTTCCATTGCTTCTGAAGTTAATTGTGTCAAATGTTCATAGGTATGCCCTTCTAATTGCTAGGCAACTTCTCATATATTTGCGGATATTTTACTGTTGTATTAGAAGAAATCCGTTCTGCTTCTGCTAGTTGCTACTGGTAACATAAATATTTCAGAGCAATCCTGTTGACCATTCACCTATCTAATTCTGTTTAATTTCCTTCTGTTCTAGATTGGAGAAGTTTTCAGAAGTGCTTCCATTAATGATGTCAGCAGGATCTTTTCTTCCTCTCTTCCTTCGCCTTATGGATCTGCCAAGTAAGCCTGCTGATTCTGTACTTTTAGAATTTTTCTGGAGTTTCTTTAGTATCGTATAAGCTGCATGATTTTAGTGGCTAATTAGCCTTTTAAGTTAGATGCACGATAGCATTATTAAACTCTTGTAGGTGCTGACATCTGGTGCACATCAATCCCTTGCAACATGTGAGAGATTTGTGTAATGATCTAGTCCGTGCATGTTAGACATTGATTGTAATCTTGTATTTGTTAATGGATATTTTATTTCATTTCAATTAATTAATTTACGAAATGAATGTTTTATGTTTGTGAAATGAAGTGCGATGTGAATTGGATGTTTTATGTTTGTAAAATGAATTGAGATGTGAATTGTATGCATACATGTACATATTGATCTGCTTATTTCAGAGGGCATGGCTAGCATTTCCTGAGGCTAGCCAATAAACAAAAATAGATTTAGGGGTAGAAAAGAATATCACAGATGATTTTTTACTAGAAACCGTCTGTGATAGCTGATAATCACAGACGGTTTTTAGTAAAAAATCGTCTGTGATTATCACCTATCACAGACGGTTTTTTAGTGAAAAGCCGTCTGTGATTATCACCTATCACAGACGGTTTTTAGTTACAAACCGTCTGTGATATTTACACTACAGACGGTTTGAAAACCGTCTGTGATAACCTTCGACGATCACTGACCCATAAATTCAGACGGTTTAGAAAACCGTCTGTAATGACGTTTTTGAATCATCTGTAATACGGTTTTCTATAGTAGTGGCACAACATAATACTAGTTCCGTCCTAAAGCAAATATAAAATACATGATGACACGGGTTCCACGACTCCAACTAATTAACAAACTTGCTTAACTTGCCAATGTAAATCTACATGCAGATTAGCAAACATGATGCATACACACAAATAACCAACTAACAAATCACACCAAAGTAGAGATAAGCTCTAAACAACTAGCTAAGGCAATGCACCCTAGTCTCACACGTGCACTCACAACTCCCTGCATGTAACTCATCCACAACGTGCACACGCTACATGCAAAATCTAAGTCCAGATTACTTAGTTTCCAACATTGCCTCTTTCGGTAGTTGCTTTGTCGTCATGACCTTCTGCCTTCGCCTCCGCCGCAAAATGAACCAAACCAATAAACACAGGCAGATAATAACGCCACAGAACCGGCAGAAACCCCGGCCACGACTTGTTTCCTGTGCCTTGAGCTGGACGGACGGCCGGGTGCAGCCTGTGCATGAAATACAGAAACACTATTCGAGCATATATGCATCAGTTTCCGTAAGGAGAAAAAAAAAACAAAGATCGGTGCATGGCATATGTACTAACTTGCTGGCTGCAGACTCGTCGGAACGGTGACCGGAAACGGCCTCCCTGTCTCATATCTCACGTAGCAGCTGTTGGTGATATGCCCTAGAGGCAATATGGAGATGTTGAATATATCACATACTATGTTTATGATACATTGCTTTGTTCCTTAAAATAGACATTATCATTATTGATCAATGAGTATGTGACTTATTCATGAGACTCTTAATGCCAAAATGTTGCTATTTCTAAATGATCCCTGATCATATATCATATGAGGAACAAATATGATTCAAATATCAGCATATGTATTGATTGATGATCATGTCTCATGGATCATGGTATGGAGATACCAAATCAATAATATGGACATGTGTTAGTGAACATATGTTGGATAGACCCGCCATGAGACACTGCAGAGATTCCATGTGTCATTAGTTGGTCTCAAGTAGTGTTTATGTAGAATCCTTAGACTTGAGATCATCATGGTTCCCAATATGCGTAGTAGCCTATTTTGGGACTACTAACAACTACTCCGTAATCGGTAGTCATAAAAGTAGTCTTCGGGTTTGCTATGAAACATGTAGTGGGATGTGAATGATCAAGATAGAATTTGCCCTCCTTATGGGAGAGATATCTCGGGCCACTCGATGTAATGGATTATGAAAGTGCATGGCCATGCCAATGTGATTGAGGAGTCAATCACAAGTTTATAATCCATCACGGAATCGAGAGAGTGATTGAGCTATTAAGAGGATGACACAGTCTCGCCTTATGCTTAATCTATATCGTGAGGCAAAGGGATTCGTACATGAGAACATTACGAGTTCAGCCGATATGATCTTTACGTATACTTTGGGGTTAATATGTCTTGCTAGAGGCCGCTATTAACAGGGTGACCGGAAGGTGTTTCCGGTCGCGACCAAGCATATCGTGAACCTCTGGTCGCACACTTAACGGGTTGGAACACTAATTCGAATGTGATTCGGATGTGGGCTCAATTCGGATAGAGATCCGGATAGACTCCTATTGGGCCTCGGTCCACGAGGCCCAAGTGAGGAGGTCTATATATTTGGAGGCGGGGCTGAGGATGTACGCATCTGTTCCTCCCGAGCAAAACCCTAGCCGCCACCTCCCGGCGAAACCCTAGCCGCTCGCGAGTCTTTGGTACACTCGCGATCGGCGTTCCACCCCGGGCGTGTGGATACCGGTGGCGCTGCTCGTTGCGGCGTTGATCGGCATCAACAAACTACGATTGGAACGGACTCGTGGTGTGGTTGATCGTGTGGAGGAGACGATCTGTTTGGGACGATCGGCTACTTCCACTACTACCTCGACGCGCGTGGTTGGATCGGCTTCTCCAACTCATCTTCACGCGCGCGCGTCTAGTGGTAACGATCTATGATCCCTCCTTAGCATGATGTCCGGTGTGCGCGGTAGAAATTTTTATTTTCTCGCTATCGTAGCCTCACGCGCGTTCCTTTAGTGTATCGAGCCATCTTGCTTAGTTTGCGATCGGATCAGCGCATATGATGATATGCGGTTGTAGTAGATCGGATCTATTACGATCTAGATCGATCGGTTCATGTGATGAATCGATGGTAGCACGAGTTGATGAGATCAATCGGTGAATAGGGGTTGGATGAGGCACAGATTGTATCACTACTAGTGCCCTAGAGATTGTCTCGGATCGGCATAAGGTGGTTATGTCGAATACTAGTAGGATACGAATCGATAGCCTCGGGCGGTGGGAATACTAGTGCCCTAGAGATTGTCTCGGATCGGCATAAGGTGGTTATGCCGAATACTAGTAGGTTACGGATCCGATGGCCTCGGCCGGTGGAAAAACTAGCATCCTAGAGAATGTCTCGGATCGGCATAAGGTGGTTGTGCGAATAGTTTTTCTTTGCGATTTCATAGATTGGATCTGTAAATTTCGTAGGGTGTTGTGGCGCTGCCACGAAACCCGCGGGGCGGCCCCTCGACCCCCGCTCACGACCGCCGGCGGGACCGCCGTGCGTGCCGCGCCTTGTATAGCGTCATGGGTTCACATCGTTAGGTAGAATACGATTCTACGTCTAACTTGTTTTTGCAGAGAATGATGTGAATAGTATGGCCCTATATCTTATTGGAATGTATGAGATGTATGTGATGCATGTAACATTCGCTCATGGCTGCGTGTCATGATTATTTCAGCTATTGTTAGCTGTCTATATTGTATTTAACGACTGCGTGTCGACCTTAATGCTTGAATCTATCTTTGTAATCTTCAATTTCTAGCTATTATAGGTAGTAGCCTAGTTTTGAGGTTACAAGCTTTCAAGCATGGTGGCCTAAAGGAGTGATGTGGAGGATGGAGATCGTCTACACCTACATGGAGATGGAGATCACCATTTTTTGGGCCATACTACTTCACGATTAAATGTGTTTATCCGTGATATTATCTATCTTATTCTTATGCAATGTTTTTGTGATATGTTGCTTTGGTAGGATAGAATCCTCATAAAATTAGGTGTTCATGCCCTTCCATATGTTGCACCAAAAGATAATGATCACCGCATGGTAGGTCTACCAAAGTAGAGTGCCGTTGATTATCATCATTATTTGGGGTAGATGTCGGACATCTACATGCGGAAGCATTTGGTTTACTTAACAAGGTTATCAAAACAGTTTTGAACCTTGGGGCATAGGTTGGGGCAGGGCATATTGATGTCACCCAACAAGCAAGAGTCACATAGAGATGTGATTAGCAACGTGTTGCTTACCCATGTCACTAGTTTTCTAGCCGTGATGCCAAAGCTCACTAGGAATTTGTGAAATGAGGATCTTGACCCACTATGTGACTTAGAGGAGTTTTTGCAAAACACATAGTGAGTCTTTTGTTAAATAGTTTAATAAAAGATGAACATAAACATAGTGCTAAACTTTGCATATTTTTGTTGTAGATCATGTCAACTAATGCCGCATCCAGTTCTTTTAATTTGCGATCTATTCTTGAGAAAGAAAAACTCAATGGAACGAACTTTATGGATTGGTATCGCAACTTGAGAATTGTTCTCAAGCAAGAGCGCAAGGAGTATGTCCTTGAGTCTCATTATCCCGATGACTTGCCCGATAATGCTCTGCGGTGCACGAAGAGCTTATGAGAAGCAAACGAATGATTACCTTGATGTGAGTCGTCTCATGCTTGCCACAATGTCCTCTGAGCTTGAAGCAATATGAGAACACAGATGCCTACAATATCATTGTGGGGTTGCGTGGTATGTTTGAGAACCAAGCAAGGGTGAGAGGTTCAACACTTCAAAGTCCTTGTTTGCGTGCGAGCTTGCGAGAAGGAATCCGTCGACCCTCATGTGATTAAGATGATTGGCTACATTGAGAGTCCGGAAAAGCTTGGTTTTCCCTTAGCCAAGAGTTGGCTACGATGTGATTCTCCGTCGCTCCCCGAGCTTTGAGCCATTCATATTGAACTATCACATGAACAACATGGATAAGACCTTGGCGAGTTGCATGGGATGCTAAAAGTGCCGAGGAAAGCATTAAGAAAAGCAGCAATCATGTGATGATGATGCAGAAGGCAAGGGCAAGCCCAATGTCAAGAAAGGCGCGGTCAAAGAAAGTTAGCTCCGATGAGATCGCGAGCGGTTCTAAGGCCAAGCAAGTCAAGAAGGGCGCTGCTCTAATGCGATTGTTACTACGTAAGCAATCAGGTCATTGGAAAAGGAACCCAAAGTACTTGGAGGATCTTGAGAAGAAGAAGGAAGTACGACTTCCTCTCCGGTATAAATGTTATAGAGATCAATCTTGCTACTTCATCCACCGATTCTTGGGTATTTGATATTGGATCGGTTGCTCACCTTTGCAAATCGTTGCGGGGGCTAAGAAGAAGTAGAAGTTTGAGGAGGAGCGAAGTGGATCTTGGCGTTGGCAATGGAGCAAAAGTTGCTGCGGTCGTTGTTGGCACCATGCCATTGTCTTTACCTTCGAGATTAGTTTTGGAATTGAATAATTGTTATTGTGTTCCATCTCTTTCCAAGAACATTATTTCTCCTTCATGTTTGCAAGCGAAGGTTATGACTTTAGATCTGTGAACAATGGTTGTTCTCTTTATTTCAAAGATATGTTCTATTGTCATACTCCATTGGTGAATGGGTTATATGTTCTTACTCTTGAAGAGTCACGGTCTATAACATTAATGCAAAGAGGCAACGTTCGAATGATTTAAATCCCACGTTTATTTGGCATCGCCGCTTAGGTCACATAAATGAGAAACGCATGGAGAAGCTCCATAGAGATGGTATTCTGCACTCATTTGATTTTGAATCATTTGAGACATGCGAATCTTGTTTACTTGGCAAGATGACAAAGGCACCTTTCACCGGTCAAGGTGAACGAGCAAGTGACTTATTGGCACTCGTACATTCGATGTATGTGGACCAATGAGCTCAATAGCGAGGGGGTTTCGATCGACTTCATAACTTTTATCGATGACTTTAGTAGATATGGGTATATCTACGATGAAGCATAAGTCTGAATCCTTTGAAAAGTTCAAAGAATTCCAAAATGAAGTGCAAAATCATTTAGGCAAGACAATCAAGTTTCTACGATCGATCGTGGAGGCGAGTATTTGAGCCATGAGTTTGGCAATCATCGAAGGATTGTGGAATTGTTCCACAATTGACTCCGCCAGAACACCTCAATGGAATGGGGTATCTGAGCGGAGAAATCGCACCTTATTAGATATGGTGCGCTCCATGATGAGCCAAAGTGATCTTCCGTTGTCTTTTGGGGTACACTCTTGAAACAAATGCTTTCACACTAAACAGGTTCCATCAAAATCAGTAGAAAAGACACCATATGAGATGTGGACAGGACAACGTCCTAGCTTGTCTTTTCTTAAGATTTGGGGATGTGAGGCTTATGTAAACGTTTACAATCTGATAAGCTCAGTCCTAAATATGATAAATGCTTCTTTATCGGGTATCCTAAGGAAACAAAAGGATATTACTTCTATAATCAAGGAGAAGGCAAAGTGTTTGTCGCCTGGCATGGTGTCTTCTTAGAGAAGAGTTTCTCTCAAGAAGGGATAGTGGGAGCACGGTGCAACTTGAAGAAATTCGAGAAACACCAAAACGTTTCAGCTCCTCTGAAACCACAACAGATGAACAAACTGTTGAAGAACTCATTGTGGACACCCGGCACCACGTGAGGTCGGAGAGGTCACGTCGTGCACTTGAGAGGTACATGTTCTTGACTACTCAACAACGGGACATATTGTTGTTAGACAACGATGAGCCTAAGACCTATGAAGAAGCGATGGTGGGACCAGACTCGAGAAATGGCTTGAAGCCATGAGATCCAAATTGAATCCATGCACGATAATCAAGTTTGGAACTTGGTTGATCCACGATGGTGTTAAAACCATTGAGTGCAAATGGATTTTCAAGAAAAAGATAGACATAGATGGAAATGTTCACATCTATAAAGCGCGATTGGTGGCCAAAGGTTTCAAACAAATTCAAGGTGTTGATTATGATGAAACTTTTTCGCCCGTCGCAATGCTAAAGTCTATTCGGATCATTCTAGCGATTGCTGCATATTTCGACTATGAAATATGGCAAATGGATGTCAAAACAGCTTTCCTTAATGGAAATCTGAGTGAGGATGTGTACATGACACACCCACGGGTTTTGTCGATCCGCAATCAGTGGAAAGATATGCAAGCTGCAAAGATCCATTTATGGATTAAAGCGAGCATCTCGGAGTTGGAACATTCGTTTTGATGAAGTAATCAAAGGGTTTGGTTTCATCAAGAACGAAGAAGAGCCTTGTGTTTACAAAAGGCTAGTGGGAGCACACTCGTGTTTACGGTCTTATATGTGGATGACATATTCGATCGAAAATGACATTCCTATGCTCGAATCATTAAGTCTTCATTGAAAAATAGTTTCTCTATGAAAGACTTAGGAGTGGCGCATATATTCTGGCATCAAGATCTATAGGGATAGATCAAGAAGGCTAATTGGATTAAGCCAAGATACGTACATTGACAAGGTGTTGAAAAGGTTCAACATGCAGATTCCAAGAAAGGCTTCCTACCTATGTCACATGGTATAAATCTTAGCAAGAGTCGGTGTCCTAGTACACCGATGAGCGGGATAAAATGAATGCGATTCCATATGCTTCGGCTATGGGATCCATTATGTATGCCATGCTTTGTACACGTCCGCATGTCTCGTATGCTTTAAGTGCTACAAGTAGATACCGATCGAGATCCAGTGAAAGTCATTGGATTCCGTAAAGAACATCTTGAAGTACTTGAGAAGAACTAAAGATGTGTTCCTCGTCTATGGGGTGAGGAAGAGCTCGTTGTAAATGGTTACACCGATGCTAGCTTCCAAACCGACAAAGATGATTTTAGATCGCAATCTGGATTTGTGTTACTGCTGAATGGCGGTGCGGTGAGTGGAAGAGTTCCAAGCGGAGACGGTTCTGATTCTACAACGAAGCCGAGTACATAGCGACTTACTGAAGGCGCTAAAGAGGTGTTTGGATCAAGAAATTTGTTTCGAGCTTGGTGTGGTGGCTAGTGCCTCCACCCAATGGACCTCTCTTGTGACAATAGTGGGGCCATTGCGCAAGCCAAGGAGCCTAGATCGCACCAAAAGTCCAAGCACATTCTACGGCGATTTCATCTCATCCGCGAGATTGTGGAGAGAGCGATGTGAAGATATGCAAAGTACAAACGGATTTGAACATTGCAGATCCGTTGACAAAGCCGCTTCCCACCAAAGCATGAGGCTCACACTAGGGCAATGGGTATTAGATACCTACATGGTTGACTCTAGTGCAAGTGGGAGATGTTGGTGATATGCCCTAGAGGCAACATGGAGATGTTGAATATATCACATACTATGTTTATGATACATTGCTTTGTTCCTTGAAATAGACATTATCATTATTGATCAATGAGTATGTGACTTATTCATGAGACTCTTAATGCCAAAATGTTGCTATTTCTAAATGATCCACGATCATATATCATATGAGGAACAAATATGATTCAAAGATCAGCATATGTATTGATTGATGATCATGTCTCATGGATCATGGTATGGAGATACCAAATCAATAATATGGACATGTGTTAGTGAACATATGTTGGATAGACCCGCCATGAGACACTGCAGAGATTCCATGTGTCATTAGTTGGTCTCAAGTAGTGTTTATGTAGAATCCTTAGACTTGAGATCATCATGGTTCCCAATATGCGTAGTAGCCTATTTTGGGACTACTAACAACTACTCCGTGGCGGGTAGTCATAAAAGTAGTCTTCGGGTTTGCTATGAAACATGTAGTGGGATGTGAATGATCAAGATAGAATTTGCCCCTCCTTATGGGAGAGATATCTCTGGGCCTCGATGTAATGGATTATGAAAGTGCATGGCCATGCCAATGTGATTGAGGAGTCAATCACAAGTTTATAATCCATCACGGAATCGAGAGAGTGATTGAGCTATTAAGAGGATGACACAGTCTCGCCTTATGCTTAATCTATATCGTGAGGCAAAGGGATTCGTACATGAGAACATTACAGTTCAGCCGATATGATCTTTACGTATACTTTGGGGTTAATATGTCTTGCTAGAGGCGCTATTAACGGGTGACCGGAAAGGTGTTTCGGTCGCGACCAAGTATCGTGAACCTCTGGTCGCACACTTAACGGGTTGGAACACTAATTCGAATGTGATTCGGATGTGGGCTCAATTCGGATAGAGATCGGATAGACTCCTATTGGGCCTCGGTCCACGATGCCCAAGTGAGGAGGTCTATATATTTGGAGGCGGGGCTGAGGATGTACGCATCTGTTCCTCCCGAGCAAAACCCTAGCCGCCACCTCCGAGCGAACCCTAGCCGCTCGCGAGTCTTTGGTACACTCGCGATCGGCGTTCCAGCCCCGGACGTGTGGATACCGGTAGAGGCGCTGCTCGTTGCGGCGTTGATCGGCATCAACAAACTACAGATTGGAACGAATTCGTGGTGTGGTTGATCGCGTGGAGGAGACGATCTGTTCGGGACGATCGGCTACTTCCACTACTACCTCGACGCGCGTGGTTGGATCGGCTTCTCCAACTCATCTTCCGCTGCGCTGCGCGTCTAGTGGTAACGATCTATGGTCCCTCCTTAGCATGATGTCCTGGTGTGCGCGGTAGAAATTTTTTATTTTCTGCTATCGTAGCCTACGCGCGTTCCTTCAGCAGCTGTACCCCTTGACGTAACCCCCGGTGTTGTTAGGGGGCAGCCCACCAGCTCCGCCATGGACAACGCCTTCCATCGAAAGCCTTCAACGCCCTTAGTGCCTTACGTACCCTTAGCTCCCTTACCAATCCTGCAAAGAATATCAAGCAGAAAGTACTTTGTAAATTGTAACTTGGCTAAATAAATCAGTCAAAACCCCCTGAACTCATCTCACCGGTAGTAGAAATGAGTCGATTATTACAAGGGTAAGGGGAGGCCTAAAGGGACACTGAGAGGAAGGTGAAGTTTTCAGCCGTGCTAGTGTCGTGGAGAGTGGAGTCCGAATGTGCTAGTATATGTGGTTACATCCCGTGCAACGTATGGGACCCACCGCAAGTGGGAACAACCCATAGGGTGAGATGACAAAAGACGCTAGATATTTTGAAAATTTACTGCGATGGTCTACTCAACTACATGACTAAGGAATCATGTGGAGCAACGAGCGGATTATATCTTGTAGTGAAAGTGTATAAACTATGCAGAGTCAAAACTATTCGAATAGCCGTGCCCCCGGTCAAGGGCAGATATAGGAACTTAACCAGATATAGTTCTATTTCAAAAACTTTGCGGGTGAAATTGGAAAAGTGGTGGACAGTGGAAAGCCCTGATTTATGTTACCCTAGGTGTCGCGCCAGTGATAAGGTAAGCGATTATAACGCTGGAAGGTTAGCATATGGTGCAGAGGCCATGTAACGGTGGATGGAATCTGGATCGCTATTATTATTGCATTTTTTCACACATTATGTTTTAAGTTCAAACTGCTAGATCTCAGACAATTTCTATGTATCATATTTTAAAGGCAAATAAAATAACCCAAGCCTTTCCTTGATAAAGCCTTGTATGTTATCTATTTGTATCCTGTGTATTAGCTCACGGAGTACGGTGGTTTGTACTCACCCTTGCTTACTCAATTAATCCAGAATCAGGAGTCAGATCGCTACGCTACCGCGATACATCAAGCCATGAGGATGAAGAAGTTGAAGAGGACAAGGACTAGGTTGCAAATTCCCAGTTGGCTGCTGTGGGCGCGTCCTAAGGGTCCCACCTGTATGCTTCATTTCTGCTGCTGCATTTTTATTAATTTCAGCCTGATCGGCTCATGAGTAAGTCTACTATTATATTTACGCTTCCACATGATATGTATTTTGATGTTCAGTACTGCATCTGTGAGCACTATCTATTGATTCAGGGAATAGTGCAGTAAATCACAGAGGATTCTGGGTTGAAAAATCCAGGTCCGACACTTCAGTTGTTTAATTTATTTGTGAGATCTATGTAATGATTGTCGTATGCTATATGCGTGATCTATTTGCTTGTTTTCAGAGGGCATGACTAGCATTTTCTGAGGATAGATAAATAGGAAATAATTTAGCTATTAAAATAGCTATCATAGACGATTTGTAACAACAAACCATCTATGATATATGATGATATATCACAGACGATTTTGGCATTAGCCATCTATTATATTTCAGATATCACAGATGGATATGTTGAAGAACCATCTGTGATATCTATCATATCACATACGATTTTTAGTATTAACCATCTGTGATATGTGAGATATCATAGACGGCTATATTTAAGAACCGTATGTGATATTTGTAATATCATAGATGGTTTTTTAATATTAGCTATGTATGATATCTGACATATCATACACGGCTATATTTAAAAACCTCTCTGATATCTGATATATCACAGACAGTTTTATTGAAAACAGTATGTGATAACCACCTGTTATCACAAATACATAAATTCAGATGCTTCGGAAATTGTCTGTGATGACGGTTTTGAACCGTCTATGAGGATCATTTCTGTAGTAGTGTATATTTCACTATTATGTATGTTTGTGTTTCAAAATTATTATGCATGTGTGTAATTTCAGTAAAAATGGTAAGGTTGGTAGTTATATCCAATTATTGCATTGACCCTACCTTGATAAATTAATATCCTCATTTTTTTCACCATAATATTGCTATCCATTACTCCTATATTTAGTTGTGGAAGTTGTAGATGAAGCAAATAGTTGATGCTTGGCCATACTCATATCGATATTTGTCGTGCTAGGTTCGAATTGGTCAAATTGTTTGAAATGGGAAACACTTGTATTTTGGTCTAGGGATGGTATCTCTATTATTTTAGTTAATAAATAAAACTAAAAAAATATTTTAGACTTATGTAAGTGGTTGTAGAGACCAGTGCAATTGCATGATACATTGGTTTGTGGTTGTCTCGTCCGATCATTAAGGATCAATCTATTGTGCCATGTACCCAAGTATTCTCGTGCAACCACGCATGCCTTTATGGGGAGATCTTAGCACAATAAGTTACAGTGTTCTAGCAACACAATTGCAGGCAGTAGATTATAGGTTATTTAGGCTAGTGTGGGCATGGAGGTTTCATCCATGTTCGTAGGAGCCTTACTAGTTCAAGCAATGTTTATAAACACAACGTGTGAGCTTTGGGATGTTGGAGGGCACTCCACAACCTAGGAACATATCATAACATAGTTGTTGTTAGGATTGGTATTGTAAAAGCTTCATCATTAACTCTCAAATTGGGTACCTATGGTATCGCGTAACATGTATAACATAGTGATGTATTTATATTATGTGGATAAAGTTGTATAATCTCTGCAGAGTTTAAATCTATTCGAATAGTTGTGTCCAAAGTTATAGACAATGGTTGATTATATCCCACAATAAGTAACTTTGTGTTTTGCAAAATGGTCTGATGAATATATAAATGGAGAATCCATGCATAACTTGTTCGGTAAAAGGAATTTGTCATTGTTTTGTTTTTAGGGCAATAGGCCAATTGTTTAAATGTGTTATTTATATTTCAGTATTATTTGCGTATCAAATTCAAATGCTCTTACAACTTTTGATTGCAATATATTACTCTCTATTGCAAATAAAAGCTAGTTTTGTGCAAAGTAAACTAGAATAGACAACCACCTTTACCTCAGCTTGCATAATATAATAATTTGTTATAAAGTCATACGGAGTATAATTTTATACTCACAATTACTTGGTAAACACTATCAAAGTAAGAATAAGGTGATCCCTTAATCGGTTACTTTTACACTATGGGTTTTGACGATGATGACGTTGATTACTAAGGTTTAATCCCAGTTAGTAGCCTATGGTTGGACTGAGGCATACTAGCTGGTTTTTGTTGTCTGTTTACCCTTGTTTCTGCTACAAACAATCTATTATGTCAACTATTTAGCTGATCTGCCCTTTTATTGTAATTCTAGTCGTGCATGACTTTATTTCAATTGATAATTATATCATGCTACTTAGTTTTTTTTGTTTTGTATGGATATGATATAAATGTTGTTATATGTGTGTGCTACCATTGATCATAAGACTAGCACTAACATGTAAACATATGTCTGGTTCCCAGTTGCCGACTAGTCTTTCATAATTAGTGAACATAGCTTTGTTATGACTCTAAAATGAGGTTAAAGATTAGTTAAAATATTAAAAATCATAACAGCAAAAAGTTCTTGAAAATATTAGCAATAGTGAAAAAAAAGTGAAAGTTCTTTAAAAGCTCACTGCAATTCCAACACAGACGATAGCCGCAAAAAAGTGAAAAACTGTAGGTGACTGGGCGCAAATTTGCACCACTGTTAGGTATTCCACATTATCACCATCCATGGTCGAACCTTTGCTGCTCTCTTCTTTTTACCATCCGGCTTGCCCAAGTGCCGTAAATCAACCGTGACAAGCGACAAAGTCACCAAGCCGCCGAATGAAGCCAAAGTAAAAGAAAAAACATCTGGCCAAGTTAAAAAAAAATCTGGCCAAACCTACTTTGGATGCTACTACAACCTAGTAGCTAAAAAGAGGCCCCCTCCCTGCATGAAGCCAACAAAAAACAATGCTTTGTCCAGCGGAAAATAGGATACCGTTATTCTGCATTATAGAAGCACCTTCGTCTATCTGTAACTCTTCTATGGCTGTTTTTTTTTTAATTTTTGGCTTTTAGTTTTTGGTTTTTAAAATTTGGGTATTGATACACATCATCCGGATGTTTTCTTTTTAACTATCATTCAGATTTGTGACCGTTGGATTAGAGATCCAAGGGCCACAAATTCTCCCCACCCCCTAAAAAAAAATTCACACCCCCTCCAAAAAAAATTCTCCCCCCTCCAAAAAAAAAGAGACCGTTGGATCTCTAATCCAACGGTCCGAAATTTGGATAATTGTTGGGAAGAAAACATCCGGGTGATACCTATATATACCCCTTTTAATTTTTAAAAAAATTGAAATAAATAGGACGGTTTTTAAAACTGATTCTTTAAACATCTTTTTGAATCTAAAATCATATATGCTGGTATCTCCGTTATCCACTACCAACTCAAAAAGTACTGACAAAATTTACCATACAGTCAAAAGTCATCAATAATGATAAAAAAAAAGACTACAAGCACCTTGACGGAGCTGTCAAAATCTATAACCCCTACTGCCTGCACATGCCTTTTAACATGTGAGGCATCTTATCGCAGGGAGAAATTCAGTCCCACCTTTCTTTAGCATTGATTGGGCCAGCATGTAGACTGATATTATAAAATGGTACCACAATACTAATAACGAGCGTTACAACGAAACAAGTTGTCAGCCGCATTTACAAACCAAAAATACCTCTCGTACCGCAAAACTTCACTTGTCCACGTTGCCATCGAAAGTTGAAAACCCTGATGCCTTGCACGCCGAGAGGCTGCGAAGGCCCAACAACTCACACCCAAAGGCTTTGGCTGCCCTGTCCAAGATTGGGGAGTGCATTTATTCGCCTGCCTCCTCCCTCCCTCTCCCCGAACAGCAAACCTGCCTGTCTCTGTGAGCTCCATCCACAGCAGTGAAAGGCGAGGAATCAAAGGATGCCTCTCTTCATCCTCTCCCTCAACCACCCTCCCATTTAATGCCCTCCAGGATTCAAGAAGCTACTAGCCATTTTGCTTCAGGCCAGCCTGCCTAACTGTCCTGCACTCTCCCACAGGCAGATGCTGCTGAACTCCTGCGGTTCTTGAAGGTGGCAATGGCGCCCCCTCCGCATGGCTGCTTCTTTCTTGGATCAGGCAGCCCTTCTGGTGGCCAGATGCTGAGCTTATCCTCCAGCTACAGCAACAATGCAGGTGAGGATCGGAATCGGATCTCTTACAGATATAGAAAACCAAGTGCTGCCTTGCTGCTGTGATTTTCTTTTGTTTCTTGTTCTCGTGAAGGGACTGTTGCATCTGTGGGGTGGATGTGTGGTTTTGCATTGGTGTGTTGGGGTCTGGTCTTGTGGCCTCTTTGATTCGGGTAGCTGATTGGTTGCTCGCCCCTCCCCACGGGCATCTTGCAAAAAGATCACTGGTTTTGGGGTCTTGTCAAGAGCAGCAGGAGGGCTGTTTGCTTCACCCCTCTTTTGCTTTTGCATTGGCACTCCACCAGAGTCCAGAGATGTGACTTGTCTCCAATGATGCAGATGTTTTTTTCGTGGAGATGGCTCTCTCTCTTCCGCCTTCTCTCACCAAAGATCAAGAGAGGAAGAGAGGTAGCTCGGGGATAGGCATTATATTCAGCTAGCACTAGCTTGTGTAGTTGTGTATCTCAGCTCAAGCACGTAGCTAGATGCTGTTGTTTCTTAAATCATCTTGCATGTAAGGAGCCATGCTCTTGTGCATCTTTTCTTCCCTGATCCTATTTGCTTTCCAGCCTCATTGCATCCGTTGTTCTTTATCCTGTTTGGTGGTGTTGTGTTGCAGGGTTGGATTGTGGCAGCTCAGATGTAACAAGCATGCAGGGGGTTTTGGCAAGGGTTTGGGGGCCGTTCACCCCAACGCAATGGGTGGAGCTGGAGCGCCAGGCGCTGATCTACAAGCACATTGTTGCGAATGCGCCAGTTCCGGCCGGCTTACTCCTCCCTATAAGGAGGAGCCCCCATGCCCCTGTGTTCCCACACTTCTCTTCTTGTGGCACCCTTGGTTCCAGCTCTTGTAAGCCTTTCTTTGATTTGTTTCGGTTGGTCCAATGTGATATCCATTTTTAAATGCAAGAAAAGTAATGCTACATTGGGATTCTGCTATAGTTTAGTACTTCTGTTTTGTCTTTTGAGGGAAAGGTGGTTTTGTTAACTATGATTAGCTTGTTGGGGATTGCCATTAGTTTATTCAGGGATCCTTTTACATCCTGCAAAAGGCTTTGGAGTTTGGATCTGAAAAACAAGACACAAATTGGAGATTGAATAAAGAACATGTGATATTTGAGCATACCTTCAATGCTGAAGTATTAGTGTTAGAAGTGTGTTGTTTTATCGGGGTGTGCAAACGCAAATGTGAAAACAGGATCCTTCATTTTGCAGTGGGATGGGGATCGTTTCAGCTGGGCTATTCTGGGAGTGCTGACCCTGAACCAGGGAGGTGCCGTCGAACAGATGGCAAGAAATGGCGGTGCTCGAGAGATGCAGTTGTCGACCAAAAGTACTGTGAGCGACACATAAACCGTGGCCGCCACCGTTCAAGAAAGCATGTGGAAGGCCGCTCTAGCCATGCCACGAAAGCAATGCTTGCCATCGCACAACCACCCTTGGGTGTTTCTAGTGGCAAATCATCAGGCAGCCAAGCCATGGCACACCAGCTGGCAAAAACCATGACTACAAATTTCACTGATCCTAGTCCGACACGGTTTGACAGGTGAAGTTATCTCATCTTACACGGGTTTAATCGTTCTGTTTTGTTAATAGTAATGGCATCTGTGCTTGCTACCCAATACTAGTTAGTGTTGTAGCAATGTTGTCCAGTGTAGCGAACTGCCATATCATTACAGAACAGTACATTTGTCTTGTATCCGATTCTTAGCCTCAAGGATGATTTTGCATTATGCCTCTTGTCCTGGAAGGGACATAGGTAGTAGGATGCATCTTATGCTTTCCATTATTCACTTGGTTTTTCTCAGTTTAACACATCTTCATTTAGTCACCAGGTTGGTATCACCATTCATGACCTCCCTTTTTCCATCTCCCTGTAGTATTTTCACTGTAATCCTAGCAGCTCCTTCTTGAACACTTGTGCTTATATTTTAGCATATACTTACACTTAGTCTTGAATCTTGACACATGGGCATAGGAAGCACAATAATGTTCAGGTCATTGGTAATAATGGACTTACACTGAGCCAGAGTTTTTTCCCTTTGCAACAAGTACTCCAATGAAGATCATCACCATTCTCCTTTTATCTGGTAATGTCAGATCAAACAAAACCTACAGCTGTTAGCATTACTTTAAAAAAAATCTGTTTTTCAATTGCTATGTTAATTTTACAGCTTAAGGCACTTTTGCTAGGGAGATTACATTTTCTTCACAAAAGTAAACAGCGCACTGACAGAAAAATGAAAGTTGAACTAAGATGTAGATGATGACATTCTGGTAAAACGGATGGATATTGATATAATATTGAATAACAAGTGATTAGTGAATTCTGTAGCTTAATACTGAAAAGTTTTTCTTGGAGCATATCTTTGAACAAGATATCCCTTTGGAACAATGTGTTATAAATTCAAACTTACGCTATTTTTTTATGTGAAAGCAATCTTTTTTTGTCTTGAATATTATTTCAAATCAGTAGTTGTATTCATGTCCAATGTAAATTGCTGGATTTTTCTTGATCTGGCAAAAAAATGTGCACCAAAAGTGATCTTGTAATAATCACTGTAACCACATGTATAATTAATCTATACTATTTTAGGAATTTGCACCCTGTACCCCCCATATGTGGAAATTTGTATGTGACTGACAAAATATGATACATTCTAATATGAAGGGAACATGATACTAACAGTGACTTCCCACCAACTTTGTTGACTGGAAAGTAATTTAATCGTCTGAGTGGAGCAAGTCTTTGTTGTTTGTACTATATTACCACAGTCTTAAGTGCAGCTAAGGAGATAAACATATCTGTAAGTTTTGTCATAAATGTTTGACTGATCAGTTTATTTGAAATCATAATTAATTAATATTTTATCATGATTTCTCAACGTTTTTTATTTTCTAAAACAGATGGTTTTTGTTTTGAAGGATGTTACTGGATGAAGGAAATATAATTGACCATGCCCAGGATTCCACTAACCAGCAATATTTACAAGGCATGTTTCAGAACACAAAAGGCGTCAACCCATCTGAGGAAACACCTTCACAAGCAGACTATGCAGTTGACTCCACCAGTTCTCCCATGAACGTGCCACGATCAGCGAATGTCAATTTAATTCCCCAGCACGCACACAGCAAGCAGGCACAACCAAAGCCAGTCCATCATCTCTTTGGCAAAGAGATACAACCTGATGAGATCCAATTGTCGATATCCATTCCAATGGATGATTCCAACTTATCCAGTAATTACGATAAAGCTTGTATTGGCCTTGGGGTAGGCAGTTCATCAAATGAAGGAAAAAATGCACGAGCAAGTTGGATACCAGTCTCCTGGGAAACATCCAGTGGTGGACCTCTGGGTGAGTTCTTCACCAACACGAGGAGCATGTCAGACGACAAAAATAAAAGTTGCCCCTCACCTTCTTTGAACCTCATAACTGACGGATGCACTATGAGCCCACAGTTGCATTCACCAACTGGAGTCCTACAAATAACCAACTTCAGTTCAGTGTCCAGCAGCACAGCGAGTAGCCCTGGCAGCCTCTGCAATGGCTTGCTCGCTGCAAGCCTGGTAAATCCTCAGACTGTCCAAACACTGTGACTGTTCGGACTGATCATGGCAGAACAGATATCTACTGATATGCTTGTCTCAAGAGCTCCTGATCTTCCTAGCTATTGTCTTATTTTCTTGGTTTCTTGCTTGAGCCCCTCCTTTTTAAAGTGGACGGGATTGTACTATCTGTGCTTGTTGTGTGCCGATTATTTGTTCTGTGATCAAATTTCTGATTAAATTTTCATAATGTTGTGGCAATTCACCTGGTTCTTCTCATTGGGCTGTCTGAACCAACATATTTGGTATACCACAACATGGTAACTTTTTTCATAGGCCCTTTCTCCTTTGGATTTCACAACTCAGCTTTAGTTCACTGCAGATCAATAGTTCTATGATGCGGACGTATAAGCGAAAGCTTACGCCTCGCTCATCGTCTCGCTGCTTGACCGTCGTCAGAACTGGCACTGAAATCATGCACCCTGGTGACCTCCTGCGTTGTGGTGAATGAATGAATCCCTGAAGGCCTGGGCCTGGGAATAGGGACTAAAAGCATCTTTCCAGTTAGCTGGAGGCACCAAGGTTCTTTCCAAGCATTTTTCCAGCTGTGTGCGCTCATTGAGAGATTCCATGCAACACAACACTTGCCATCTCCAGAGAAAGCTACAAGTAACTAAGTACTCTCATGCTTTTCTTCCCTAGCACTATTCTCAAAGAAGTAGACATTGTTCTTTTTAGCTTTTTTTGGCAGCTCTTGGTTTTAGCTTCTCCGGAAGACAAAACAAACAGGAAGGTTTCTTTATGTGGCTTCTCATTTTTCAAATAGTTTCTTGAGTCTAAAACCGTGTATATGCTATCTGTGTCCATATTTTTATCGTCCACCGCCATCTCAAAAAATATAGATAAAAGCTACCCAACTATAGTCAAAAGTCATCAATCATAGCTCAAAAGACAATGCCATAGTTTGTCTTTCCTACTCAGATTGGTGCCACATAGAGGTGGATATCGAGTCGGCTCGGTTCGGCTCGGCTTGATAAAGCTCATTAGCGAGGCGGCTCAGCTCGGCTCGGCTCGTTAAGCCAACGAGTTGAAAAGGTAGCTCGGCTTGGTAGCAGGCTCAAGCTTGGCTCGTTAGGCTCGATAAGAATACTAATTACCAGATACTCTCAGAATGAGTGTTGTTACCTCTCAATTAAACAATAGAAAAAACTAAATTACACAATGGCTAACAAGCAAAAGACAATGACTAATGAGTTGATTAATCAACGATGGTTTCATTTCATACATAACAGAAAAGGCTACTAAAAGCCAATGAATCTCATTGTTGTTTACTATGTCCTGGCAGTTACTACCGGCCCAATAATATAGCAACACAAAAAATCTAGTTGGTTGATCATTACTACCTAGTTTTGCATTTATTACAGATAAGAACAAGGTGATCATTATCTTGCAATACTATAAGAAGTAGCATAGCAAGTAAAATTTGAAGAACAAATTTTATCAAGCACCTACCACTCTTAGCTTTGTATATCTCACATGCATATGCACCGGGCGACCGAGCCTAACGAGCGGCTCGTTAGGCGGCCGAGCTAAATGCTGGCTTGGCTCTGCTCGTTTATGCTACGAGTTGAGTTGAGCCTATAACGAGCTGAGCCGGCTCGTGAGCTCGAGTTTTTTTGCCATCCTTAGTGCCACAGGACAGGTGCTAGTGGACTTCACTGTGGTCAGCTCAGTTGTAAGCTGCAGGAGCTGCTGCTGCTGCTTGCAGGTTGAAGTCTTTGGATAGGTATGGCCATGATGTGCTGCACTCCACAGGATACCTGACAGAAGCATGATGTGTACTACATTCTGCAAGGTGTATGTACACTAATGTAGAGGAGGAGTCCTCTTACAATGAACACCCAGTGGAGGGAACAATTCAGTCTTTCAAGAAGATGATACCAGTTGATTCCCTGTAGCTAGCTGTAGTTGAGGACTTGAGGTAGTATGATCTTAGAACGTGAAGACACTGAAGAGACACACCTATCTGAAAAAGTTCACATAAATCAGTCTGAAACCAAGGTCCTTATCCTGACACTAGTGAGACCCATTTTAGGGCGTATTCACGCGAGTAGGGTTGTCCACAAGCTGAGCTTGAGTAAGCCCCAGCTAGGCTAGGCTTTGGCACGGGTTCAGAATAAAGTGTGTTTTGAGTACTGTTCACAACTACTAGCCCCAACAACTAATAAAAAATGTACCAAATTATCTGGCTTTCACCCCTCAACACATGTTATCTGTTTTGCTAGTTACCAATATAACAGGGTTTGAATCAGACCGTCGTAGAGTTTAGGAAGTATAATGAAAATTTTCTTTCATGAAAAAGACATGTAAAATATAGAATGGGCACTAACAAGATTCTTCTTATAGAAAACTTCATATCTCTATACTAATTTTCGTCACATGTTTCCGTTTTAGTGAATATTCACCTATAGATGGAAGCTCAAATTTGTTTCTAAAAATTTGGTCTCAACCGAGGTATCGTTTAGGGATTTTTTTTAAAAAATAATCTATATTATATTAGAAATAATATAAATATACCCACGCTAACATTTTTTTTACAGGAATAGCTTCCAATCGCCGAACCGTTAGGCGACTGGAACCTATCGCCCAATGGACACGTGATGCGCAAGCAATCTGTGGGCCGTTGGACGACATAATTGCAGTCGCCGAACCGTCAGGCGACTTCTTCCAGTCGCCCAGCGATTAGGTGACTGTAATTCCAGTCGCCCAACACTTCGACGACTGGAGGTGTATATAAATCAGTCGCACGGCTGAGCCCTCAAAGCGCCGACACCGTGCGGTGAACAGAAAGCAGAGGGGAAAGAAAGAAGCGAAGAGGAGAGGAAAGAAAAAAGAGAGGAGATGAGGGAGAGAGAGGGAGAGAAAGAAGGAGAGGTTTTATTATTTCTGTTAGGTAAATTTTTTGTATGTTGTAATCAATATTTTTTATATGAAGTAGATAGTTTAGTTAGTATTAGTATCTGTACAAAATTGTAGCTGTAAAAAAAGAATAGTACAACTTTGGTATAGAAAATTTAGTCAATATAGTTATAAAAAAATTAGTAGCCGTAAAAACCTGTAGTTATAGAAAATTTAGTGAACATGGTTGTATAAAATTAGCATCCGTAGCGAATTAACATCCGTTCGAAATTGTAGTTGTAGAAAATGTAGTCAATGTTATGTACAAATCAAGCCTCTATGGAAATTTGTAGTTATTCAAAAATCAGTCAATATTTTTGTAAGAATTAAATAGTTTGCTCTGTACAAAACAATAATACGTAATATTTATGATTAATTACGAATGAATGTAATGTCATTAGTACATTAAAAATTTAAGTGTACCGTTATAACTGATATATTGGCATTTAAATCAATATGTCATGTAAATTGTCGAAACCCATTAAGAATTATTTACAGTAGAAGAGAGCTTGAGCAACGAGACAAGAGCGGCATCGGTGCGCAGTCTGTTGATAAAGAGTTAATGCTATGAGGGTAGTATAGTTGGTTAATATAGGCGAACGGTCATTGAAATATAAATTATAGTACATTAGTACTTCCACAATGTGCTATGCGATTTGACTAGTTGCAACATTACAAATATATGCAAGCAGACATTAGTAACGTCGATACCCACCACATTGAAAGTGCATTACGGTGTTGGCACCGTTCGTGAAGGTCCGAACGGTGTTGACTTGAGTGGTTTTGCACAAGCCACTCTGGTACACCCGGACGGCGAGAATACTCGAATCGCACTAGCTCACCTGTAGTTTCACCTTGGACACTGAGGTGTGCAGCGTCGTCATACAAGGGCTTTGGAGTTGGTATCCCATCAACATTAGATGTGAGTTGAGAATATTGATGCACATCGTTGCGTGGAAGGGGTTTGTGCAAGGGTGTCAGCTTCGTGGATATGAGTGTGTGATGCTTGTGCAACTATACCCAATAAAAGTTGTACAAGATCGTGCTGACGGCTATCATCCGAGAGGTGCGAGCAGCTCGGGTGCCCAGCATATTGGTTAAGAGAAGAAAGTTGCTCGTGACGAGGCTGATGCAGTATATGGAGGAGAAGAAGAACGTTCATGGCATGATGAGGCTACAAGACAAGCTCATGAAGGGAGCATATGGAGTACATAGTGCATCAAATGGAGAGCGATGACCAGATGGCTTGGGCTGAAGAGGAAGCTGTACAGGAGGACAACAAAGATAGTTCGGATAAGGATGAAGCTCCCATCCCATAGGAATGGAAACGATTTGATGCTAAAGGTGTTGCCACACATGACGAGCACGAATCAACATGGGAGTATCATGGCACAAAGGTTTGGCTGCATTCAATGTTTGCTGACAAGACATCGTTGCAGGATTCCATTAAGCTGTGGGCACTGTCCATGCAACAAACTTTTGGGCCGTAAAATCTAGTCAAGAGCAGTACACCATAAAGTGCGAGCAGGCCGGTTGTTCTTGGAGGGTGCATGCACGTAGACCAAAGTATGAGACTTATTAGATTGTGTCGAAAGTGGAGCCGCACTCCTGCATTCTCAGTAGTGTTTTACCGAGGCATCATAACCTAACGTCTGCCTTTATAGCCAATTTGATATATGGAGAGATAGTGGAGAAGAAGGACATGGAGACCACGCACATCATGGTGGCTATCGAGAAGAAATTCAAGTACAAAATTAGCTACGTGAAGGTGTGGCGTGTGAAGCAGAAGGTGTTGGAAAATGGTTTGGGTCTTTCGAGGCGGTGTACGACAACCTTCCTTGTATGCTTCAGCTGGGGTTCAGCCACACTTGCCGCAACCTATCGCAGCTTGTGCGACGTGTGCGGTAGGACCAAGGCGAACTCAGTCCTCACGGGATGTTCACTGCTACCGCAACTGTGGTCGTTTGAGGGCTTCAACCTCGAACAGCTCATGCTTGAGGACATCACTCTGTACAGGACAGAGATGTACCTAGGGGTGATGTGGACAGGCCTACGATGGGTTCTCTCTAGTGCTATAGATGGGTAAGTAGTCTGACTTGCAATTAGTTCGTTCGTATTATGAATCGTAGTATATAACAGTTAGTAATCCTTGTAGGTACAATTCGCGCACGTATAGGTTACATGGTCATATCTGCCCTTCGTGGAGTAGTTCGATCGGCTCACGGCTGACAACGTGCGCTGAGAGCCATACTCACCTGAGATACTGCAGAGCTGCGCTCCTGATGAGCTGACCTCGCTGTGTTGGCACAACTGGGCTTTCTGGCTAATGCGGTGGAAGCTCATGTTCGACGTCTTTGTGGAGGACTACATGGCAATCTTAGCATGCACCAGTTCAGCCTACGTCAGGTCATTCCAGTTCCAATTGGGCGACCTGTGCCGATGCACATCCACGCGTGAGTTACCACCTCACATGACTCTCCTTTTACTGCTAATTCGTTGGACAACTTCTAACCAAATGCTAGCTCCCATAGCAGCATCTACATTCGCCTATCAGGTGGGCTCAGCGTGTGGTGTGTGATATTTCTGTTCTGCCGATGTAACATCGCCCCACCGCATCCTCTTGATGAACCGCGTGCTGCACGCCCGAGTTGCTCCCACCAACCGGACCTCCTATGACTTCCTTCGGACATAATTGTATGAGTAACATGCACTCATAACCCGTTGCTGGCAGCCTTGCACAAAACCCTTCTATGTAATCGTGCGCATCAGTCTCCTCAACTCCCATCGAATGTCTATGGCAGACCAACTCCAAAGCCCATGTTGGATGACACTGCACACCTCAGGATCCAAGGAGAAGCTGTGTGTGAGCTAGTACATGACATCTCCGATTTGAACATTCTTTGTATCTGGGAGTACCATACTGACTTGCGGAAAACTGTTTAGGTCAACACCGTATGGACCTTCACGAATGGTACCAACACCGTAATGCTCTTTCAATATTGTAGGTTCTGACATGACTGATTTCTCACTGCAAATATTACCATTTATCAATATGCATTCACTTAATACGTGCTAACCAAATATGTACCTACACGTTGTCTACATTCGGATGAGAACAACAACGAATGAGGCAATTACCTTCATGCGAAGGCCTTTTCTTCTTATTAACCAGCTTCCTTCGTCTTCCTCTCAATCCTCCTGAGCTCCTCTCCTCTTCTTCTCTTCTTCTCCCGAGCTCCTCTCCCCTCCTTCTCTGTCTTCCAATTTCCTCTTCTCTTCTTCATCCCTCTCCCGAGCTCCTCTACTTTGCCATGTCTCCTTCTCTCCCTCTTCCGAGCTTCTCCTCTCGCAACCTTCTCCCCTCTTTTTTTTCACCTCTCTCAAGATACTCTCGTTTTTCTTGCGAGAGAAATGATGAGAGAGCCCATGAGGGTGTCGGGTCAAAGAGAAAAGGACGGGCTAGCAGTAAGTAGTCGTCCAACCGTTGGGCGACTTACTTATGTCACCCAATAATTAGGCAACTAGATATAGTAGTCGCCATATGGTTGGGCGACATAGGAAAGTCATCCAACCATGGGTGACTTGGCCTCGTGACACCCAACGGTTGGGCGATTTGCCCATGTCACCTAACCGTGTGGCGACAGATGGCTATTTCTACAAAATAAAAAATGTAGAGTATAATAATATAATTCAAAATTAAAAATTGATTATTTAAAAAAATCTATGTTCGACTATACAACTGTTGTGGGTCTCAACAAATCTTACTGAATCACATCAACAAATCCATATTTCTCGTTGACAATAGAAAGATAAAAAAGAAGATGCTCTGCCCAATCACCAATTTTAATTCGAACACATGATATATAAGCTACATCTAAGAGCCCATCCAAGTGCCGTTAAACGCTGCTTGGAAAAGAAAACGTTGACGCATTTAACGTAGGCTCAAATAAAACAGCATAGCCTTCTTTTGATAGTAAAGATGAAGCACAAGGGTCCAACAAATAGCACGAGAGTACTGTTAGAGTGTAGTATATGTATAATCGAAAAAAATCTGTGGCTGGGTTCTTTTGGGCTTGCGGATTGTGGTTTTTTGTTTTTGTTACAGTAACTAATTTTTAAACAGTGCATTTTTTCAAGACGAGGTCTACAAGTCGATTATAGTCAGCTATATCAGCCAAAATCGCATGTGACTCTCTCTCTTCGTACTCTTTCTCGTGAACAACTAGAATTCAAAAGTTAAAGGCACAACTCAAAAGAACTCACTCATAAATATTACTTCTTGCACTGGATACCTATCTACCTAATGCGCTAAACTATAGAATGAGATATTCTAACCCTGCCAGCGCAAAAAACCCTTAGGCTGGTTTTAAAGGCGATTTCACCATCGTGGACGATGACTTGGAATGATTTATCATAGCTGGCCATACATGTAGATGATGAAATGGGCAAATCCTAGTTTTGCTAGTGTGGACATGCACTCCGGGTGGATGGTGCCGTTGGACATACGATTTAGCTTAGAAAAAATAAAAAGAAAAATAAGTGGCATAGCCACGTCTTGCAAAGCTGCAACCAATCATGTGGCCACGGTCAGCACAGGTGACGCTTTGTTTGGCTCAAGAGGCTCACTGCCACGGGCGCCTTCGACCTTGTGAAGGTCAGGCTCGAGAGGCCGAAGGACACCAGATCTGTAACCATGGGTCATGGGGAACGGACAATGCAGTCGAGAATTCGCCACGGTCTCCCTCATCATCAGCATGAAGCGAGGCCCCGGTGGCTCCGTGCACTCGACGCCACCCACGCCCCACCTTCCTTGCCTCCCACTGGTCCCCACGACCATTGCTCCAACCTGTGCCCATGGCTTACCGCACGTTGCTCACCGTGGCTCAAGCCCGAGCCAGTCCGCTCGCTTGCTCCCCTGTGTGTGCTCTACTGACTTTACCCCTATGCGTCGTTTGGAGGTTGTTGGTGGTGGAATCAGCCGCCGCCACCGAATTGGATGGTGGCAACCTCACCGTGGCTGCTGGCACCGGCCGCATCAGCTGCAAGATGTTTTGTGGGCAACACTATACGGGTTGGTGGGCCTAGTGGGTTCCCACTGGCCGTGCACACAAGTAGGGAAATTCTGTTCAAATTTGGAACCACAATATGTTAATTATATCTTGCATAATATTTCCCTCAATTGTTGTTTAACCTGATCAATTGATGCCATCTTCAGGGGCAACAAGAGTCTCGTGCATCCTTGTGTTTCTTTAACTCCTTGTGCTATATTATATGAAGAAACTATCTCTTCTTCAAACTAGCATCTCTATATTTGTTGTTGTTGTAACTTCTAACCTTTATGTGGCCTCACTGATTGATATCTTGTTACAACCTATGGAAGGCTCGCAATCTTTGCTTTTGGTGCATGCTCGGGTGCTTCGCATGGTGGTGTTCTTGTAGGCCTGGTTGCCTGTGGTGTGATGATGAGCATTATGGCTACTGCTGTTGACCTGATGCAGGACTTCAAAATAGGATACCTGACACTAGCTTCACCAAGGTCAATGTTCATCAGCCAAGTCATAGGCACTGCAATGGGTTGTGTTATTGATCCTTGTGTGTTCTGGCTTTTTTACAAGATGTTTGGTGATATTGGCATCAGTGGTAGTGAATACCCTACATCAAATGCGGCCATCTTCCGTAGCATGGCAATACTAGGTATCGATGGCTTCTCCTCGCTTTCAAAGAACTACGTCACTCTTTGTTACATACGCTTTGCTACAGCAATTGCAGTCAACTACGGAGCGGAGCGAAGCTTTACATGGGCTGTCGCAGGCTATGCGGGTGGCCACATAAATGTTAGAAATTAGCCCACGGTGTCCACTTAACATTTTTTACGGGATAGGTTAAGTGGGCTCATGGACGGCCTGTCCACTTGCACCCCTACCGGCCAGAGTGATTGGGAAGGGAGAGGAGTAAGAAACAGAGGAAGGTGAAGTTTTTTTTTACGAGAGATGACTTGCTGAATGTGCTTGAAAATATCCACGTCATCTCCTGTGTGGCCAACCACTCCATGTGTTGGCCATGGTGCCACTGCAAAACCGGCCTTAGGGTTATTCGCATCAGTATTAAAAGTTTGGGTGAGGGTTTCTAGTTTTGTAGTTTAGGGTTAAATAGACGGACATCCAAAATTCAGGAGGGTAATATAGACTTTTTCTATGTATATATTTGCATTAACTTTTTTATAGAGTGTTTTCTGCTATTTATCGTGCGTTATACATGACTATATTTTGGTTTTTGGCCCTTGGAATAGAATTGAGTTTCATTACAATATGCTATTTGCCATGTCATCTAGCTCTAGATAAGACATTTGCTCCTGTTGTCTATATAACCTTATTTTTTTTGCATGACGACTAGGAACGAGCAAATCAAGAATTTCACTTCGAATTCTGGACCTCAACATCATACTACTTGCTCTCTCCCCTCGGTGACTGAACTCGGCTAAGGCGCCATAGCGTGTGTTCGCACTCTTGTTGATGTTCCCTTTGTTCGATAGTGGTCTATCTCCCAACTTGATGTTAAGAATGCATTTCTTAATGGTGAAACTATGAGAGGAGATTTGTATGCAGCCACCTTATGGGTATTCTGCTCATGATGGTAAGGTTGATTGCCTCTATCATTCTCTCTTTGGGCTTAAGCAAGTCCCTATGTTTGGTGAGCACCTTGTTCTTGGTGAGCATTTCATCTCTGTTGTCATTGCTACCAACTTCTCCGCAAGTGACTGTGTTTCTACTCTTTATTCACACCACTTCTCATGGCCGGATCCTTCTTTACTATGTGGATGTCATGCTCATTACTGGAGATGACCCTCAATATTTTGACTTTGTGAAGAAGTGTATCAGTGAGTAGTTCCAGATGTCTGGTATGGGTCCTTTTTACTGCTTCCTTGGGATTAAAGTTATCTCATTCCAACAGAAGTACATCCAGGATCTTTTTAATCGTGTTTGTCTCGCTGATCAACGCATGGTATACACTCCTATGGAGCTTCACCTTCAGTTTCGACCTACTGATGGTACTCCTCTTGAGGATTCAACTCAGTATCTATCACCTTGTTGGAAGTCTAGTTTACCTTGGCACCACTCGTCCTAATATCTCTCATGCTATTCACATTCTAAGTCAGTTTTGTCTCTGCTCTCACTCAACTTCACTGTAGTCACCTCCTTCGAGTTCTACGATATATGTCTTCATAGGATCATCACTTGATGCATTTTCTTTTGTCGCACTAGCTTCTTGTAGCTTTAGACGTATTCTGATGCGACCTGGACCAATGAACCTTCTGATTGTTAGTCTCTCTCTCTACTTTTTGTCTTTCTAGGATCTTCCTTAATTACCTGAAAGACTAAAAAGCAAATTGGAGTTTCCCATTTGAGTGCTTAGGTTGAGTTGAGGGCTATAATGTTTGTGACAGCTGAGATCATCTGGCTATGGTGGCTCCTTGAGGACTTTGATGTTTTAGTTCCTGCCATGACAACTTTATTGTCAGACAACACTAGTATGATCATCATTGCTCGAGATCCGGTGAAGTATGAGTTCACCAAGCACATTAGGATTGATGTTTCCTACATGAGGCCACAAGTGTAGCGGTAGGTTGTTACTCTTCAGTATGTGTGTTCAGAGTTTCAGCTAGCTAGCTTCTTCACAAAGGTATAGACTAAGGCACAACATGACTTCTCTCCAAACTCAGTGTTGATGATTCACCCTGAGTTTGGCAAGGGGTGTTAGGAGTATAAGTATATATTTGCATTAGCTCTTTGTATAGAGTGTTTTATGCTATTTGCCACGCTTTATACGTGACTATATTGTGGTGCTTGGAATATAATTGAGTTCTATTCCAACGTCAATGCAAGGTGTACAAATGTGGTCCATGTGGAGGAGACCAAAAGGCTGCAAGATAGTTTTGGTGTGGAGTATAAGAGCATGTCCAATGCAAACGCTTAGAGAGATGCTTAGTAATAAAAAACTGATTTTTCTTGCCACATAGGATAGATAAGGTGCTTATTTTGAAGCATCGATGCTTAAATAAGTACCGGTGCTTAGTAGGTGCTTATGTGTATAACTATATCTATTAATAGATAATATAGCATCTAAGCACCTATGGAAGAGATGCTTGCATTGGAGGAAATAACTTTTGCATGGATGCTTGATGATGTGGTTATATTCTCTCTCTTTAAGCACTCATATATAAGCATCTTGTATTGTACATGCTCTAAGAGAGTTTGTTAGACCAAACATGAAAAGCCTATCGTCCTGAAATGTTATAAGGAGAGGATGCAATGCTCATGTAATTAGTCTACTTAGGCATCTCGAGCCAATTGGCCCGAAAGGGCAGGTAGTTGTGAGTTTAGTCTAAGGCTCCGTTTAGAACGTGAGGTTTTTTTTCTCTCTCTTCATTTATATGGGAATTAAATTATTTATTGTAAAATTTCTGTGAAACTCATGAAATTTCTGCTTTTGCAAACGAGGCCTAAATAGGCATTTGAAGATACGTTGGAGTTACATATAAATTTTGAACAACCATCCATAGCAATCATCTTTTCTTTTTCATGAGAAGTGAGACGAATGCATAAGTTTTGGTACGTGCTGGATGTGTACATATGGCTAAATCCAAATGAGATTGTGATATAGGCAAACTCCTCTAGCATTGTTTTACGCCATGTGGCCGCTTATTTGACGTTCACCCAGCCAAGCAGTCAGTTGTCAGTACTCAGTAATACTACTGTTACCATGGCCTACGGTGATGGAAGTGCTAGCCTCTAACTTAGCTTTAACACACTAAACCTTTTAGTTAAGGCATTAAATTTAAATCATGCAACTGAAAATTTCTCAAAAATGTATAACAACAGGGGGTGTTTGGTTTACTATCAAATTTTGCAACACTCTTAACTGGACAAGGTTGATGATTTGTGGCTAGCGTTTGGTTCGATGCCACTATTGTGACGTGCAACACTTGCCTGATCAACTCGGCTTCGACTTCTGGTTTATTTTTCACTATTCATAAGTTTCGTCTTTTTCTGAACTTTTGGCTTTTTGTTGAGCTTTTTTGCCGGTTCTTTTTTTCCCGTATTTGTTTGTATTATACGTAATGGGCTAACATATTTTTTTATATTTTTTAATTTTTTTAAAATTTAATTATGCTAAATAAGCCTCACGATTCTGATGCTTTTTTCACCATTCTGATGTTTTCAGCTATAAGCCATGAGCTTTTCAGCCGAACCGATCACAGCACCTCACCTGTGATGGAAGCATTGTTAGACAATTTTGCCACATTTCACCTTGAAACACTACTTCCGCTATTATGGAAAAAAATTGGTAAATTCAATCTGTACAGTACCATTTGTTTTGTTTTCATTTCTTTTCCTTTATTTATGTTTCATCAGGTATTTCCCTTTTTTCATTACCAGTAGCATAAGTTGAATTTGAAAATGAAACCTTATTTGGGTGAGTGTCTATCCCTACATTCTTTTTTGCTAAAATTTCAAGTTGATTTGAGGCCTTTTAGAGGGGTTAGCAAATTACATCGGACGGATGAGGTTATGTTTCGTTTTTAGCTCCATGCACATGGAACAAGAAAAGAGTTAATGGTTCGGTTTTTGCATAGTTTGTTACTATTTATTGTACACCAGTGCCCCTAACAAGCAATTAATAGACGTATTTGGTGCACAGTATTGCAGCAAAAACTCTATTGGTTCAACAAAAACCCGACTGATCATCGGCCTCGACAGCGGCGACGTACCGCAGCAACCGTCCACCAAAACCACCCACTTTGGAACTGTGCCTTCCATTGGTAGGGCACCGGATTTGGGATGGAGACACCGGCGGGGTAGAGTGCCGCCAGAGGAGCTTCATCGGCGGTGGTCTGATGCATTCGGGGAAAAGCAGAGTCGTGGCTGTGTAGGCCTGAATTGCAGCGCAGCCTCCACCTGCGTGTCCGGGTGGAGGAGAGGGAAGGGATAAGGAGAGAGGATGGCATTTAGCGATGCAGACGGGGTGGAGTGGCAGGGAGGAGTCGTCGGCCCAACTACAGTGGTTGCTGGATCTGGTGGCTCAGAGGACGTGAGTGCACAGCAAGCAGTGAGTGAGTGCATAGGATAGGTTGTCTTTTTAGTAGATCAATCTAGCGTCCGGACAACAGATGATGCTCTGCCATTGGATCTCCTCCACCTTATCTAACCCACACCATCGTATGCTCTGACATAAGATCAACACTGACTTACCTTTCCTTTTTATGTGCAGTCAACACGTACACATGGCATCCCAGCAAATAACAAAAGCTAACTTTATGTAATCTCAGACTTGCAAACTGAGCATAGCTTCTTTCTTCTCAGCCATCCGTTGATACACTGCAAAGTGCAAACAATTTGACATCAGATGGACACCAGAATTCAGTTAAGATCAATGGCATATTGGCATAGAACAATCAGACTGCATACTTCTTTATGGAACTTGTGAAAGCATGGCAAATGGTGGATGGTATCTGTTTGCCTTGAAAATCCCTCTATCGGAGACTTACGTACATGTCTATGGCACGACACCAATCAGCTGATTCACCGAGTTCCATGCAGCTCAACAACCTCAACAACCAGATAGAGATCTCATGCTAGGAGTTGAGTTGGACTGAACTGCAAACGTCCCTAGTTTCTGCATGATTCCATGTCCTGCGTGCATGCTGGAGTTAATTATCACTTGCATGTACCCTTTTCTTGCTATAAATATGACTAAGGGTTTTGTTTATTAACTTAGTTAGGAGCTGTGTGTTATCTTTGCACTTCATAAAGAGAAACAGGCTGTTCATTTTCATTCAAAATACTTAACCCGTTGTCTTGGTTGATTTACTTCTTCCACACGATACGATCAAAGGTGTCCTGTCCCATCTCCTTCAACTAATTGAATCATGTAATCATTTGATTTGTCCTCAAATTGGGGCACTAACTTCACAAACTCCAAATTTATTTTGAAAAATATGGATGTGAACTCTGTCCAATATATATTTCTATATATTGTATCCTTTCACGTCAGTACATGGAACTAGTCCAAACAGTTACCTGAAAAGGCTTTAGCAAAATTTGAAATATTCTTTTTCAATGCAAGGCAATGTCCATAGAAGTTAAGACATTTTCTTATAGGAAAAGAGGGGTGTGAGCAGGACTTCGTTGGTATAAATGGAAATTAAGGATTATTTGGGAATAGGAATTAGTGATTGCTATAGTGTACAGAGATGGAGAGGGTGGGAATGCCCCTCGATTAGTCATTCTAAATTCTTCCACAAGTAGTAGATGACTGTCTAATTTTATTTCCATCTCTCATTTCTCGCCTTTTTAAACTTTCATTTCCTCTAACGTCTGCATCCAAATGGCTGAGGTATACCTCATAGCTGTAATAGCAAAGGTTGCACAGCTCAACATATGGAACTAAAATGTCAAAGAACGACCACATCTTGCAAATTTACATATATTTGGGGCGATGGTGCCAAAAATTTAGCATATAACTCATAAAAGAAATGCAAAACCAGGACAAGTAATATTACTATCATCACCAGTTCACCATAGCAAGCAAATCAAAACAACAAATTTACGAAAACATATTCTACCATATTGAATGACGTCTAATCTTATATCCAGATCACAATTCTCACCTTTTAATTTTTATTTCCTTTATCATCTGTTCCATAGAACGAGGGCATAACTAACAACTGTGAGATGTTAACAACACCCAAAGCAGCATGCATTCAATTCCATCACACAGAACACCTCCGACTCTAAACATGCAACTGACATGTCGAAGCGAATCACCTCATGCAAATCATCACAAATTTTGGGGGCAATAGCACAAATGCATGCCCCAGAACTCACAAATTTTCTTATAAGGAAAATCTAAAGCCGGGCAACCTGTCCGATTGTCATCGCCGCAGCAAGCCTCACCCACAACACGAACTCAGCTCCCCAAACTGCCGATTGATCACACCAAAGCAACATGATACATCAAAATTCGCAGAAATGGACCCAGAAAACCCCATCATAGAACCCGCATTCCGCACCACAAGGGAGGCAACACACACACATACCTCCTTAGTACAAATCCACCAAAGGCGACGAATCCGACACGATGAGCCGCACCACTGGGCGCCTCCTCCGAAGCTTCGTCCCCGACCGCGAAGCGACACGAAAACCCGGCCTAATCGCACCAAAAGCAACAAAACACATCAGAATCCGCGGCAATCACAACAAACGCACACACCTCCTAAGCAAACTGCCCAAGGCAACGAAACCGAGGCACGGGGAAGCGCTTCTCCAACGGCGCCGGCGATCGCCGCCGACAAGGCCTAGAGCTAGGGTTTGGGTTCGGGGCTTGGGATTTCGGAGAATAGAGAAGCGTTAACGCGCTCCTGTTTCCCTCAAAATCCCAATCCCCCTCTCTCTGACGCGACCACTCCCCGCCAAGTGATATTTTCATGATGGCGCCGCATCACTGCAAGAAGCGCAACATGGCGAGTTGCCGCTGGAGCCCTCCCCTCGATACGACAGCCTCCATGGCTCCACCCTCCCATTCCCCGTGCAGTGCGACCATGGCGAGTCATTGTTGGAGTCGTGGACTCGGCTCACTCCCGGCCCTCGCTACCGTTGTCTTCCACCTCCTTGTCGCCGCCGCTGGTGCTCCCACTCACGCTTTCCTACCCCAACACCAACCGGCTCGCCTCGGCCCGGCGCGCGATCGGCGACGGCGCCCGCCCTAATGCCCGCATGCGCCTCCATGATGATCTCCTCACCAACGGGTCGGTACAGCTCAGCCCTCCTCTCGTTATTTTGTTGCTCTATTGGATCTGAAGCGGGGAGGTTTGTACTTGTTGTCGTGTTGGTTAGATATACATGATGAGGCTGTACATTGGAACGCCGCTGTAGGAATTCGCGCTGATCGTGGACGTGTTGTCATAGCCAGTGATCGTAGCGAGTGGTCGTAGCCTATGGTCGTAGCCTATGGTCATAGCCAGTGGTCGTAGCAATGTAACACATCAAGGGAGAGCTATCAGATCATATTGATTCATAAAGGTGTGTTCTATTCATTACTGCTAAAACAAGATGAGGAGATCAATTCTAAAATTGTTGTGAAGATAAAAGAGCTTGTGAAGAATACCCCAAAACCAAAGATAGTTTCACTTGAAGGGAAGGGGATGATGAGGCCAAAAGTGCCATTGCTACTTTGAGTTGTGCTTCATTATTGAAATCTATAAATACTTCACAAAGTAGGGTTATTTTGTGTGAAGAAGAGGAGAAACATGTTTTGGTGAAGAGGGAGGCCAGCCAAGGGAAAAAGACCCAACCGTATGGGAGAGTTGGATCTGCATGGGTGCATGAGCACATGGCCACGTGAATACGTTAAGGGGGGAACCACGTGGGAGCATGATCCCACATGGGGCACTTAGGGTTGGCATGCGTGGGCGAGGTGGGAGCCATGACAAGCCAGGAAGAGATGGAAAACAAGAGAAAGGAAAGAAGTGATGGCTAGGAAGGAAAGAAATAGGAAGGAATCTGAGTGGGACTCCAATCCTTTGACGTGTAAAGCCAGGAGACCGAGCCAACAAAGAGCTGAGTTCGAAACTATTTCCATTGGCTTGCCTTGTGCGTGAAAAAGAAGAAACTAAGAGGAGCGAGGAGGGCCGAGCCAGGAACTCATGCCGAGCTGTGCACAAGGAAAGGAGCCAGGAACCAAATTAGGAAGCCAGCATAGTTCTACATTGGCTCTATATGGATAGGAGTCGGCCTTTAAAAGGAATCCAATCGAAGTCTTCTTATCTTGAGTTGGCTTCTATCTCTAAGTTTGTTATTCAAATTAGATGAGTCTGAGTTGTTTGTGCCATGAGTTAAGGATGGCCGAATTCAGTTGTAACCAATTTTTGGGAGTTCCTCTACAAACCATTATTGGTTTATTTGAGGAGTCCAATTTTTAGAAGAAGTGGAGTCTGTTTCAATAAAGAGTCCGAGATGTAACGTGCCAATATGAGCACGAGCTTGAGTCAGGCTTAGCCTATGGTGTGCATTTGTGACTTGAGTTGGCCGTACCATTGGGCACCAATATAAGGCCAAGGGATACCCCTATTATATCTTAGATTAGATTATTTTGAGTTAAGAAATATAGAAAAACCATAGCTGGTTTGTGATGCAATTGTGTGCGCGCATAAGGGTTTCCTGATTAGGGTTTGAGAGTGATTGTGCAAATCAAGAACTTCTATTCTCGAGTTGTGAAATTGAATCTACATGATTCATCCTTCTACATTCATGACCAAAGCCTTGATCACAGTATTAGAAGCCCCAGGCTAATTGCTTCCAATCAGTCCACAAGATTGATTGGTGCAAGATCAATCGAAGCTATTTGATCACAAGAGGGGAGTTGCCACCGAACAAGTAGGAGTTACATGGCTCAAAATCCTAGTTTGTGTTGTTGGCCACATGAAGCAAAGAGAAGACATTGTTGTTCGTGTTGTGAAGAACGGGCCACCCTACGGATAAGCTAATTTACTAGTTTGTCCGTATCAGATTGTTTGTCACCTTAGGATTGCAAACACTGATATAGACTTAGGGTGTTGGTGTGCTTAATTGTATATGAATTATTTAGGCCTTAGTTGTGCAAAACTGATTTGATTTATGATTTCGTACATAAACTCGACTTTAGCTAAAGACTAAATTTTAAAAATGACTATTCACCTTCTCTCTAGTCGGTGTCCTTGACCTTACAACCCCTACTATTGCCATTGTCGATCCTACATAGGTGGTGAAGAATATGCAAATGAAAAGAAAGCTAGGACAAGAACAATGGAAAGGAACCAACACATGCAAAGTAGGAAAATGAGATAATACTCCAACATTCCATGCTAGGTGACACAAGCCAAGTAGCCATCGGCTAGCTGGCTATATATGTAAAATGCAAGGAAAAAGAATGCTAGCAAAATTGGTTTGAGACATAAGTAGCATGAAAAATTCTACTAACAAAATTAGTGCTTATACAAAAATATTAGTCGCCTCATAATTAGCAAACTTGTCTCTTTTTTTATTTTGAAATGGATGGCGGGAGCTCCACCTATTCAATTAAGAGAGAAATTGAAGGACCTTGTGAAAAGGTCCATGGTTTTATTGTGATGAGCTATTATCATTTTGGAGGAGTGGAGATTTAGAATTTGCAAATTTGCAGATTTTTCTAGACAACTTGTAGAATTGGATGATTTTGAAAAATTTGAGAATGAGATAATTTGGTGACCTAGGTCAGTAGTTATAGGTTGGATGCGATATGTTATTGCTAATATGGGTCAAGTTGTCAACCATAGTCAACGATGAGGATCGGGACTATGTTCATGGAGGCACTGACGCCCAGAACTATCAAGAATACCGTGTGCGATGGTTGAGCTCAAGCCTGGCATAAGGAAGGCAGAAAATGATGAAGGGAAATTCGAGTGACTAGTTGCACCATGTGGTTTGGTCGGTCCAAGTGAGATGTGATCTTGTAGAACTGGAATAGGAGATACTTGCCGACGTATGGTAGGCCAGTGGTGCACCAATACATGAAAAACATAGCGATTGCTTGCAGTGGAAGAAGATGACTAGGTTAAGAAAGGGTATTTTGGTAGTTTGATCAAAAAACCGAAAACTATCTTGAAGTAAAACCGCGGCACTTGAGTGGTACTTGGGAGAGCGGTTTTCATCAAGTAGAAGCTAAGTAGATCAAGTTGGATCAAGGTTAAGGACTTAGCGGATTGGGCTTATGCGTTTTGAAAAGCATACATAAGTGTAGTGTGTGGGGTTATTGGGTTTCCCCCATATGTGCTAAGTAGATAGTATCCACTAAGAGTTAGATGGGGCTATCTAGCCTATATATTTAATGGGTTAGGATGGAGACTTGTAGTTAACTATCTAATTATCCTCTCTTGATACCAAATGTTCATGAGTTCGAGGGTTAGGGTTTGAGAGAAATTGAGTGCTGTGGTGTGCTTTCTTATCCTTCAAGTGGAGTGGCTGTAAAACTTTCATCTTTAGGTAGCAATACATTAATATTTGTTCATTTCCATGAGTCCACCTTGTGGTGATTGATTTGGTTGGTTTTTACTCTTCTCTCTTTTCTTCTTGATCTTGCTATGCTAAGGACGTGCAAGAGATGGAGATAATAACTGAAAATCAATCTCCATCCATCTAATCACTTCGTTGGTAAGTTCATGAAAAAACCCGGTTTTTGCTCTTTTTAGCCTCTCCAAGTGATTTCTTGATCTAGCTATTTCTACCTTAATTTCTTTGATGTTTTATCTTGCTGTGATATGTGAAAATATATTTAAAACTATCTTGGCCATCCACAAACAAGTCATATTCACCGTTTTTTTTAATTTTGATCCTTTTTGTGCAACCTTACTTCAAATAGAAAAATATCAGAACTTTGGCAACGATTTTCTTGATCGTTAATTGAAATAAGTTTTTAACATCCTAGAGAACGTGCATACCAAATTTCAAATGATTTGGAGTTTTAGTTTGAAAGTTAGCTCAATTTTAAGTTTTGATCCGGTTTGGTCCAACAGAGCTTCATAAACCAAATATCATAATTTTCTTAAGTTCTTTTGAGATTTTTTGTTAGGATAGGTTAATAAGGCCATGATCTAGCTTTTGTTCAAGTTTTAAGTCTTTTGAATTTGCGGATCAAAAGTTTTATGGATTTTCGTTTTTATATTGTTCTGGAATTACTATTTATAGGGCTGAAATTACTGTAGCGTAGCGATTTTCAAAATTTTGGGTACTTGATTGTCCTAGCTTCTCATAGCTATTAGATTGAAGGATTCGTGAATACTTAAGAAAATTTGAAGGCACCATTCACTCTTCTCTGGTACCATACCGATCCTAACAAAATTAATATAATTTAAAAGTGACAACACCCGTCCCATGTGAACTGACCAAGGAGATAAACACCCAAAGACACCAACTACACACCATGAATTAGCAAAACATCTCATCTTCCCCATCGATCTCATTACCATCCTGATGTCTATTGCACTAGTCCATGTCGTGGTAAAATACATGACCTCTAGAGGCAGAAAAAAATAACTTATTGCGCATGGGCAATCGAAGCTCAGCGTTCAGCCAAGATGTGTTCGGTGGTGGGAACTTGGGTGTTTATTATTTATCGAAGTTTGGTCGCTAATTTATATGATTAAACATGGGTCATCACCACCATTGTTCGTGTGGTAATTAAGATAACGCCAAAGTAACTAAGACACAGGAGTAATGATAGAGAAACAATCAGACAAGCGAGCGTGGAGCCTAACGAGACCAATAGCATGCGGCGGCAGCTTGCCACGGTCCATTTTGCCTCCCGGGTCCAAACAGGCGCTCCCTTGTCCTTTCCTGGCGGTGCCACCGTGCAAAGTACTGTTTGAAATCTGCTGGGATCCTCTGCCGTGGTCCACGAATCCGAGGGACTATTTATATTGGTTTTTTTACTTCCATCTTCTATTTAAAGAACTCAGAAACTAATTTATATTTAGTTTTTCGAAGCGATTTTTTACTTCTCTCGCTTTCGTCTCGCTCCAGAGATATGGTAAAAGATCATGGGCATAGCACGCACCTCATGTTTCCCACCGCCCGCTCACTCCTTCTAAAAACTACTTTTTTTTATCCACTACTATTTATTTTCAGACAAAATCTATCAGCCCCGGTATGAACAGTCCTAACCATAAATCAATTTAATGTCTTTGATCTAACCCTAGATTTCCAACCATATGGCTGCGAAAGCTATCAACCCTGGCCAAGATGGAAAGCGGCCTATGTATTTAGCTTAGAGAATATTTGTAACATATTTAACGCCCCTTTTCTAACCATATATCATAATAAGGGGTGGTTGAACCGAGTGATATCGAGTCCGTTCATATTGACTTTTGGTTTTGATTTATAAATAATAATAGCTTGTAGAGAGATATTGACGTGTAATTTTAGCCAATATAAATAAAGTCACTATGGCGTGTACTATAATTGACTAGTAAATCATGTCTTAAAAGGTATTCCGTTTGAAAGTTATATACTGTAGAATAACTATTTACTATAAAAATAACTTTTGAAAGCCAATACGAACAGGACTATCATATGAACCTTCATCTAAGGTTTCATTTTGACATTGGCTGGGTTCTCTTGAGCTTATGACTTTTGGCTTATGCTACAGTAATTAGTTTTCAAATGGTATGCCTTTTCAAGACGGGATTTAAAAGTCAATTGTAGTAAACACTGTACCGAATTCATCTATATGAGCCAAAATCATACGTGAATGTCTTTCACTCCGTACTTTCTCTTGTGAACTATCATAATTCAAAAATTTAAACCAAAAATCATAAACCACAATCTAAAAAATCCACCCAATATCAAGCATCTCAGGAAGCTCTGTCGGTGCAACATGCTATTGCCAACGCATCTTCGTTAACCTCTTACGGGAACCTCTTACGGGATAATGGTATAGGTGTCTTTCGTAACTACTGGTACAACAAAATACTCTATATATGCCTAATTAGCACACAGTAGTACGATAGCTCAGTACCGTAACTTTGAACAAATCACAACGTGCATAGTACAGTAGTACAAGAACAAAGGTGCGAGGCCTCATACAGGCACGCGCCCATATTAATGTACTGCTACAGGAGTTGCAATTTTGATTCGGGGTTATTAGCTCTATTATTTTTGCTGCGGTTTATTGGACCTGTTTTTTGAGCTGTAGTATGGTTTTTAGCCCTAGTAAGTATTCATGCAAATAAACTAAAAGCTGATAAGTTGATAAGCCGCTTCTAAAAGCTTATTCCGATAAGCTACATCAAAACAGCGACGGAGAAGTTATTCTGTTTGTTTGTTCGAGAGAAGTTATAACTTATAACTTAAAATAGAATAAATTCATTAGTTTAATAAATAGTGATTGTTACTTCAATTTGAAACTGAGAAAACAGCTAAAAAAATAAAAAGAAGGAACGGATGCCTGTAGGCCATCAGATTAGTACAGCGATAGTTGGGGACTTTTTTTTTGTGTAGTGCGAGAGGCGGCCACAGCCCGGTGCCAACAGGAGCCTGGCCCTCGTCACGGCGTTCACCCGTACGACGCGGGGTTTTACGCGAGGAGCGTACGTGGTTTTATCAACTGCACGCGAGGCATGGTCCACCACAGCACGCAGCCGCCGGGAGCCCGGGACGAAGGCATTTTTCTTCTCACCTCCCATCTTGCAACAACGGCTGCACACGGTCACAAAGTAACACTGTTTATGTTTGCCTTATGTTGAAGCGACGCTGAAATGGAGCCTAGAGCTGTACAAATTTTCTTTTTTTTCTTTTGCTGAGGTTGACCTGTACACTTTTGTTTGTTGCAAATACGGCGAAAATGGGTTACTGCGGGTAGAGCCAGAAATATCCGAGAATAGAAAGGACGGAGCCAACAGAAATGTGGAGGTGTAAATGCGTAATTGTGTCTTACGACGAATGGGAACGTATCAGCACTTGTATTCTTCCGAAATTGGAAGGGTTCAAAAACTTATCAAACCTGTAATATGCTTCGAAAACATGTTCAAATTCCAACCCTAGTTAATTTTGTCATGATACATCCTAAATTTATTAAGATACCAATCTTTTTCTTTCATGAAAAATAAGAATTTGTGTAGCAAAGCACGCATACAGCTATTTTTATTGGTGCTTTATCCATGAGATCATCCCTAAACAAGAGCATCCATGTGATATTTAATTTCTCCATCTTTTTATATTCTATATTGAGGCATGGTGCTTACTGGTGTGCATGGTATGGGTGAGACAACGAGAAGATGCGACGGATACGAATATTATAAGGTGGGTTCGGTGAGGCTTATGGTTTGGCTTGCTATAGTAATTAACTTTTAAACAAAGTATTTTGTTAAAAATAAGGTTTATAAGTTGATTGTAGTAGACACTACACCGACTTCATCTATATCGGTCCAAATCGCACGCAAATATCTCTCTCCGTACTCTCTTGGGAACAGCCAGAATTCAAAAAATTTAAGTCAAAAGCCATTGTAGGATCGAAGACAGCAATCCGAGGGGGTGAATGATTGTCACCGCTTCTTGGCACCTGAAAATAAATCTCAAACCAGAAGAAAAACAATATAACTTATAGACGTGGAATTCGACTGCAAGACACTCGATGGGCTCGATGGAGGTTCTGACCGCTTGACATTCGACTGCTTCTGGACCACTCGTTGCTTCGATAACTCAAGCGCTCCGACTGCTAGAATACTTCAATCGCTCGCTTCGACTGCTCGCTTTGACCTCCTTTGCATGTAGTCGAAATCTCCCTTTGCTCGAGAGCTTCAGCTAATTGAACGAGAACACGCAGAAGACACCACCGTGCTTGTATCATGCAAGATCAAGATGTGTTAGCATGCCGCTGCCGAAGACACAAGAAAATAATGCTCAGAAAACATATCGCCGATGTCGACTAACTTTTTTTTGGAATAGATCTGTTCTATTATTTTTATATCATGTATATGGCTACAAAGCGCCCTCACAGCATCCCTAAAAACCCTAGCACAAAAATCCTTCTCAAAGACACTGCTAAACCCTTAGCCTCTCCTCTACTTTTATATGTTAGAGTCCTAAATCATGTTCACCTCAAATACAGACATCTTAAACTATGTTCATAACAACCTGGATACGCAACCCTATGTCTTTCAAAAATCAAGGGACCTGAAACCCTTCTAAACACCGGTTTTTCAATATCTCTAATCCTTTTCTTTATGAACTCCTTCCATAATATGTTCAATCTCACCACATGATGAAGCCTGCAGGATAGCACCTTTTGTATCTTTATCATGTATCATCATCACGTGTCGAAGCCTCCAGAACTACACCTCCCATATCTCCACGTATCATCACCGCTTATGTCAAAGCCTCTTGGGCCGCACCACCCGTAGCTTCTCCACAAATCACCACCTTTAATCTCCACGTGTGTAAGTTCAAATTTTATTAAGTTGGTTTTGGTGATAATAACAAATACAATTGTGAGACTAATATGTTTATTGATTATGATATTGCTCAGTCTCATTTGGATGAAAAAGTGAAAAACATAAGAGGTATGTATTCAATATTACATTCTTATCTTGATACATTCCTCGGATCCGAAATATAGAATGTACTTCATCAAATAAGTCAAACTTAAATATGTGCATACATTTTCACAATGCATTCTTGTATGCACACATTTAGGGGGAGTTCACTATATGTTTTGTGGTTTTATTAGTATTGATCCATGTTCTATTTCCATGTATTAAGGATCTTTATTTTAAAACATATCTCTTAAGTATATATAGCTTGTGTAGTTCATATATACTCATAATCGGGTTATCATCTAGTTCCTCCATTATGTGTGTAATGGTTGGATGATTAATGACAACTGGATGAGTAATCTTTGCTTTGAAAGCTTATTCTAGAGTATACAACTATTGTGTACATGTTGTATACTCACAATTTAATTTCCACCTAACTATTTGTTGAGATTGTCATGAATTACTAAAAAAGAAAATATTGTAGAATCTAGTCCCTTCATTATGTGTTAATAGTAAAGTTTGGTAATTGATGGCAATTGTTTTGTGGACTAACATTTTTCATGAGTTGGATAAATAGGTTAGGTTCCACAAATGAGGAAGACTTGGGATTACTTCATGTGTTGAAGATCATCAAGTCAAGTAGTGGATGTATCATAAGTTGATGCATGTCTAAGAGGAGATGATCATGTGTTGATCATCAAGTCAAGTAAAGATCCATCATGTGTTGATGGATTTGAAGTAAAGGATGCATCATGAGTGATGCATGTCAAGACTATGACTCAAGGCAAAGGTATGGCTAGTTAGGGCTAAGGATGTGCTCCTAGTCTTTTACCGGTCTTGGTGTTTGGTTGGAAGACCGGGTTGCTAGTATAGATTGTCGTACTATTAAGAGAGATCATGTCTAGTAGCTTGAATCTCATCATGTATTGATAGCTCAACCTCACTTGATCTAGCTTTCCTTGGCATGAAACTTGTATTTGCAAATGTGTTTTGTAAATAATTGTGACTCATATGTTAAATCCTTGTAACATAGGACTATACATTACAAATGTGTTTTACAAGTATTTGAAGTCCATATTTCTATTCTTTGTAGTATGAGACTTATATTTGCATATATATATATATATATATATATATATATATATATATATATATATATATATATATATATATATATATATATATATATATATATATATATATATATATATATATATATATATATATAGGAACGTATCTAGTGCTAATGCACTATTCATAATTTTTTGAGTTTGGGTATGAAAATGTTTTATACCCTTGAATATGTGAACTTCATTGTGAACTACTTTTGACCATCGGATGTACCATCAAACTAATTAAACTGGCCTTTTTGGATCCTTGAGGGTGGAAGCACCTAATCTACCTATACAATTTACAAATAAAACCCCTACCTGTTCCCAATCATTTTATATATATATATATATATATATATATATATATATATATATAACTTATCTCATGTACATGTGCATATGTGAACTGTGCTTCCCAATCCCAGCTAATCTACATACAATTTACAAAAAAACCTACAGGTTCCCAATCATTTTTCTTCCCACGAACTTATCAAAAAGAACAACTAAACGAAAATAGTGATGGAAGAAATGAAAGAAACACACAAGGCCGAGAAAGGAACTTTTCATAGAGGCTTCTTCGCGTGGCGGGCCCTTCCTTCTCCGGCAAACAACTAAACGAGGCCGGAGCCGGACAGCACACAAGGCGAAGCGCGCGCATGACGCCGACCAGCGCCGGAGCCACGGCGATGTAACCTGCCGGCGCGTCTCCTCAACTCCTCAGCGCCGCACCGCCAAAGGTGGCGAGGGCTGCCAGCGGTGGCCAGCCAGGGACCTCACCGTCTTCGCCCCCTTCGGCGCCGCCTGCGGCGTCCTCGTCCTCATGAGGTTCTTGCTGTGAAGTAATTAGCCAGGAGAGGAGAGGAGGGGAATCGCATGGCCTTGGCTTTGTTCTTGCTGGATGAAATGCGTTGCTTGTTCGTGCAGAACTATTTGTTCTGCGAATTTTGATCCGTTAGATTCTGTTTGTGTTTGTGATTGTGATTGTACCAGAGAGCAAAAGTACTCTGAAACCTCATTGTTATGATTACAAAGTTAATTTTTACCCCGTTTCATTGCCCAAAATTGAACCTTTTTGTTTACATCAAGGCCAAGTTTAACATTGTTCTTGTGAATTTCTGATAATTCTAGTTAAGTTCTTCCTTGTAAAGTTAATTCTCGCCGCCCTTGGCCTCGACGCGGAGGCTCTTGGCCCGTCGCAGCGCGTCCACCTCCTTGAGCAGGTCGAACTCGAGCCCCTTGCGCTTGAGATCGGCGACGCACTTGCCGAGCAGCACGGTGTCCTCCTGCTCCCGCGCCAGCAGCCGCTCCAAGACGGTCTCCGTGTCCGCCTTGTATCGCAGCGCCCAAAGCATGGCCCGCGACAACATCAGCGACATGAGGCAGGGGATTTAGGAGCGCCGGCACGCAGCGGCCGTGCCGAACGCCTCGGAGTTGACGGAGGACGAGGAGAGGATGAGGATGAGGACGGACGCGGCGTGGAAGGCTGAGAAGGCGGAGTAGAGGAAGGCGATCTCCTTGCGGGCGCCGTCGAGGCGGGCCTCCCGCAGCGCGACGCGGTGGGCGAGGAGGTCCTCCTCCTTGAGCCATTGTTTAAGCTGCAGCCGGTGCGTCCCGCGCAAGGAGGGAGATCAGACGTCGCGGGGAGGGAGATTAGGCGTCGCACAGAGAAGGGAGTTAGGCGGGGGAGGAAAAATGACGGGGTTGAAGGGGGGTTTTTGGCAAATTTGTGTAAGTGGACTGGGTGTTCCACCCTCAAGGATCCAGGCTGTAGGGGGTAGATCTAACGATCCTGAGCGGCATTAGCATGTTAGCACCCAAATGAGCATTAGTACTAGATATGCTCCCATATATCCATATATATATATATATATATATATATATATCCATATATATATATATATATATATCCATATATATATATATATTCCATGTATCATGATTTTAAAAGTGTGTCAATGTGTTTTTCAACTTGTTGGGAATCACGGATAACCCTTGTGTGCATGATACTGTAGTTTGCAAATGTGTTTTGCAAAATCTGTTGAAGTATATGCACTTCACTAGGTAATCGGAACAACCACAGTGTATTCTGTGGCACTACCGCTGAACAAAATTACCAGCGTTGTAATCACAAAATTACCGTGTTCGCTAGTGGTCGAAGACTTACGTGGCCAAGGACCAGAGTGGTCAGAACCGACTTGGTCGAACCAAAGTGATCGAAGACCAGAGTGGTCGAAGATCAATGTGGTCAAAGATCAACGTGGTTGATGACCTGCGTGGATGAAGATCAATGTAGTCAAAGGCTGATGTAGTCAAACTAGAGTGTTGAATTAGCGTGGTTGGAACTAACGTGGTCAAGATCTGTGTGCTCGAACCAGCGTGGTCGAAATTGATGTAGTCAAGATCTGTGTGATCGAAGACCAGCGTGGTCAATCCAAGGCGGTAGGATTTCACGTGGTTGAGATCTCTATGATCGAAACAAGCATGGTCGAAACCAGCGTGGTCGAATCCAATATGATTGAATGAACATAGTCGAGATCTGTGTGATCGAGACTAGTGTGGTCGAACCGACATGGTCGAAACCGAAGTGGTCGTGACCTATGTGGTCAAAATCAACGTGGTTGAACTAACATAATTGATACAATGTGGTTGATGATCGACATGGTGGTCAGAGATTGTGTGATAGAAGATTGACGTGGTCGAAGATCGACATGGTTGACATAGTCAAAACCGCTGTGGTCGAAACTAATGTGGTCGGGGACTAGCATGGTCGGAGACCTATGTGGTCAAACCAGACAACGTGGTTGGACACCAGTGTGGTCAGAGATCAGCATAGACAGAGACCTGTATGGTCGATCCGGATAGCGTGTTCGGACACCAGCGTTGTCAGAGACTATGTGGTTTAACTTAACTATGTGGTTAGAGACTTGAATGGTCGAACCATCTGACGTGGTCAGGGACCAGTGAAGTCGATGATTGGTACTTTCGGTCCGATCGGCTCTATGTGAGCGTCCAACCAGTGAACGGTACTATTGGCTGTGTGAGTGGTACTTTTGAGTTTGGAATGACTGGCTTGTGTAGCAATACGTTTTTCCAGAGAGACACTTGTGTGGAGTCTTCTCATCCCCGAGAAAATTGGTAGTTCCACTCGAGTGCTACTATACTTCTGATAGTCGGTAGTACCTGACATTGCACGTTAGAACTACCGGATTTGTCTGCAACGGAGATTTCCTAATTTACTTGGTGGATTTGAAGCTTTTGTTAAAAAATTGTTACTTTTAGTTGCTTCACTCTATTTCTAGTTCATATGGTCATTTTCATTGTTTACAATCCTTGTGTGACCATTTTGAACTTTTATTTGCAAAATTCCCTCTTTATTTCTAAAACCACCCGTGATTTGTATTTTTAAGAAATTGCCAATGGGTTCATCAAGGAGAGATTGAAAGACTATGTGAGAAGGTTTAGGGTTTTGTTGTGATGAACCATTTCCATTTTAGAGGAGTGAAAATTTGGATTTTCCAAAATTGAAGTTTTTCTAGACTATTTGCACACCTGGCGGTGTGACCGGCCAAAGGCAGCAATCAAACCAGCTGGCGTATGTGGTTTGCTGGCTGACTTGTTTTGATTCGACTGAAATATGGACATTTGGGAATTTTGGTCATGGATTAATTTGGTTTGACCAAGGTTTGTGAATATGTGTTGCATCATGCATGTTTCAACTAATGTGGGTTAAGTTATGAAGAACTTGTGCGTGCAAACAATTTCCTTATCTTTGTATGTGCAGTGAAGCTTGGAGTCAACCATAATCAACGGCGAGGATCAGGGCTACACTCATGGAAGAGCTAAGGTCTAGAACAATCAAGGATGCCAGGTGAGATGGTTGTGCGCAAGAATGGCATGAGCAAGGTAGGAAATGTTGAAGGGAAGTTCGAGTGATGGGTTGCACCATATGGCTTGGTTGGTCTAAGTGAGGTGTAGTCCGGTGGAACCAAAACTGGTCAAACCATCGTAGCTTTACTCATTGAAGCCAAGTGTTCTAGGGTTAGGGTTTAAGAAGTGTGAGTGTCGTGGTATGCTCTGTTATCCTCCAGGTGGAGTAGCTATAAAACATTCATCCTCAATTAGTAATATATGAACCTTTTTATGTCTCATGGATCCCTCTTGTTTTGGTTAATTTTCTCTTGATCTTGTTAGTTTTGATCTTCTCTCTCTGCTTATTGAGCTTGCTGAATGTTAAGGATGAGTAAGTGATGGATGTTTTATGGAAATCAATCATCATCCATCTAGGTATCAAGTTTGGCAAGTTCTTGAAGCTGCCCGATTTTGTTTGGATTTGACCTCAACATGATATTTCTTGTTCCAAGGGTTTTTACATTTAATCTTCGGGTGTTCTTTTTGCTGTGACATATGGGAATATGTGTAAAGCCATCTTGGTCATCCTCCACCTACGAGCAAGTCATATTCCTTATTTTTGGTTTTTGCCCATTTTGGTGCAATCTTACTTGACTTTGAGAAAGGTTAAAACTTTGTCATGAATTTCTATGATCCTTAGATGGAATATGTTTCTGAGACCTTAAGTAAGATGTGTACAAAATTTCATATTTTTGGAATTGCACCAAAAGTTGCATCGGCTTGGGCTAAAATTTTTAGCTTTGGAACAGACGAGTGGTCAAACCCCCTCTCTCTGGTCAGACTGGTGCATAGTTAGTGGTGTTCAGACTGCCAGGCACCAGTCATACCATCCCCAGAAGCCGGTCTAACCAGCTAAAGCAGAGTTTTTAGGATTTTGGTTCCTTGATCCCTAGAAGCCAGTCTGACCATTTGAAGTAGAGTTCTTCAAATTTTAGTTTCTTGAATTGCTTGTTTTGGGGTTGGCTTTCTATGATCATCTTCGTAGCTCTATAGCTATTGAGTGAAGGATTGGTAAATACTAAAAAATATTTTGAAGGCAAATATAGAAAGAAAATAGTAGCCATCAAGCAGATGCGCCCTCTGACCACAAAGAAGGAAGTCCAAAAACTAACTGGCTGTATGGTAGCGCTAAGTCATTTCATAGCACTATTGAGAGAAAAATGATTAACCTTTCTTTAAGCTTCTTAAGAAATAGAGTACGGTCGTACGGACTAAGAAAGCATATGATGCCTTTGAAAAGCTTAAAAAGTACCTTACAAGTGCCCCGGTTTTAGTCTCTCTAAGACCGGAAGAAACATTGCTCTTATATCTGGTTGCAACATCACAAGCAGTCAGTGCCATACTGGTCGTTGAACATGAAAATATCCAACAAAAGTATATTACATAAGCGAAGTATTATATGGACCAAAAGAGCGATATCCAGAAATACAAAATTTGCTATATGCTCTCCCTACAACTTCAAGGAAACTAAAGTGCTACTTCCCGGGCCACAAAGTGGTTGTACCGACAGGATACCCTCTAGGTCAAGTCCTCTAAAATAGGGAATCATCAGGACATATAGCAAAATGGGCATTCAAACTTGGGGAGTTCAATCTCTATTTTATTCCACGAACAACAATCAAGTCCTAGGCTATAGCAGAATTCATCATCAAGTGGACAAACCCTGAACCTACCCAAGGGCCCAAGTACAAACACCACAAGGAGTGGACTATGTACTTCGATGGTTCCTTGACGTTAAAGAGCTTGGGGGCTAGGGTTGTCCGGGTATCTCCTATTGGAGAGAATATAAAATATGCCATACAGTAAACGATCCCACTACAAATAATGTGGCAGAATATGAAGGTTTCCTGGTAGGTCTTCGAGCAGCCAAAGCGCTCAGGATTCACAAACTACTAGTGAAAGATGATTCTCAACTAGTAGCAAATCAAGTCGGGAAAGAGTATCAATGCTTAAGTACTGTTATGTCAACTTATCTCATAGAAGTAAGGAAACTCAAAAGGCATTTCTTCAATTTCAAGATCCAATATATTCCTAGAAAGGACAACTTTCTGGCAGACTAGTTGGCACCGATGGCTTCTTCAAGATGCTCCACTGGAAGTCGTATAGTTGGCACAGATGGCTTCCTCAAGATCTTATCCCACCCGGAGTTTTTCTTGAGCAACTGAACAAACCCTCGGTAGTTGAGCATTCCAAAGATACTCCACTGGAGGTCATACAGATCGACCCTGGCAGTGATTGGATGACATCAATGTATGAATACCTCTAGCATGGCACACTTCCTGAAGATGATTTAGAGGCTGATTGTACAACTCAAAAAGCCAAATCATACACACTAATCAAATGTATCATTTACAAATAGGGAACTCACAGAGTGTTGATGAGATGTGTATCTCAAAAAGATGGTTTAAAATTACTATCCGATATAAATGGAGTCTGTGGAGCACATCATTCCTAAAGATTGGCTCTACTCAAACGGATCATTATAACGATAATGATAAAGTAGAACGACGAAATGATGGCATCAATTTCCTTGAAGAATGATGAAATGCAGTCTTAATATGTTCGACGGTCTACCAACAAGCCATGCGAAGGTACCACAGTTGTAAGGTGTAGCCTCATAGCCTAGTTGAAGGTGATTTGGTTCTCAAACAATTCAGAGCCAGAAAAACAGTAACAAACTTTTGCCTAAATGCGAAGGTTCATACACTGTGATCGAAGTCATCAGACCAGACTCGGTACAACTCACCATGTTAGACGGGCCTGTTCTGTCTAATTCTTGGAACATTGATTAATTGCATAAGTTCTATATGTAAATATAGTTTTCATTTCAATATTTCAACAAATTTGTATTATTTCTTTCCTCTCCAATGAGTATTTTTATTTGTATTTCATTATCCCAAGTTTGGTTATATACTATTGTTGTCTGAGCTAGTTGGAGAGATCTATTTGCCACCGAACCCCTTCTAAGGGATGTCTTTTACTTTTGACTTTGACATGTTTGTCAAATGCCATGTGAATTCCTATCATGACCTTCATAGAGATGTTCTTATATCTACACATTTTCATCAAGAAATACAAGTAAAAGAAAAATCATACAGACAACTAAACTAGTTATTTACATGCTTGGGGGCTTGAAGGCTTCCTTTCTCACTTCTACATTCTATTCTTCTCTTGTTTACTTGGTCAAGACATGGAAAACCCCGAGCTCATTAAACGATAGTTTTCTTCATTTAAGTCCTGATCTTCTAAATGTAAATTAAGTTTTGGGATTGGACACCCGTAAACCTGTGGTGGTTTGGCCGTTAGTCATATTTTAATCACTCTAATCCTTTTTAAATACTAGTAAGTAAATGTGATATTCTTTTTATTCATAACTGAAACTGTTATAGGAAACTTCTCCACTCTATTCTCAGAAATAGGGTGGTTACATGTAGGGATGCAAATGGATCAAATACGGACGGATAATGTCTCTACCATATTTGTTTTCATATTTTTTTTCTCGGATGCGAATACAAATACGGATACCTGAGATATGAATACAAATATGAATAATATCGAATACAAATACAGAGCGAATACGAATTCAAACGGATACGGTCACGAATATTTATTGAAACATGAAAACACCTTAAACTATACATCCAAAATTAATGAAAACACATAAATAGTTTATCTTGTCAAAACATTAATAAAATCTAAACATGCATAAGTATTTTCATCCGCGATAAAAAAAAATCGTTGGATGTATCAAAGTTGTATAGCCAATGTATATGCATGTGTGGGTTCATCCGCAGTGATCCGAGATACGTACGCCAAATGTATATGCCAAATACATACACACGACATTGGCTATATGTCAATACATTGTGCGTGCCAAGTCTCTCCATATATGCATATGTGTGTGCCAAGTATAGACAATGTGTATGCCAAATACATGCGTCGGATGTATATAAAAAAATATACATGTACATACTGAGCTCAGGATCCGTAAACAAAAATTTTTGAGTCGATATAATTTATCACGTAGTTTACGGAAGTATAATGCAATATAGAAAAAATATAGAAGATGGGAAATCTCACCTTTTCTTTAGAGAAGTAGACACGCTAAATTCAATCAGGGAATATGCCAATTCGTTGATCAACGCCGCGCGGTGTCCACTGCATCCAAAAGAAAGAGTGGAAAGAGATCATTACTCAGTTGATTATAGAAAGATGTCTCGGTATATATGAAAAAAAAAGAGCAGAATTCAACAAGTGATAATCATACATACCAAGTAAAAAGGTTGATTCTGAGTGCAAAAGGTTGATTCTGAGTGCTGGACGCCAGAAGGAATTTGAAGGAAGGAATAGAGGATTATGGAAGCCCAGGACGTTCGCAAAAGAATAGAGCAGATGAGCACGGAAGAGGAAAGCTAGGTGTTGTGTTTAAGGGCCTGTTTGGATCCCCTGCTCTAAACTTTAGAGCTCTAAAAACTTTAGAGCACTTTAGTTCAGTTTTGAGATCTAAAGCTCTAATGTGAGGTGGGCTAAAGTTTAGAGCTAACTTTAGACAACCTGTTTGGAGGCTTTAGCTCTAAAGTTTAGAGCTCTAAAGTTTAGAGCAGGGATCCAAACAGGCCCTAAGCCAAACAGATCCCTTGAAGAGCGGCGTTAGTTAGGTGGCATCAGTTATGAGGCTTATTCCTCAAAGCTAGCAAACAACTAATACATGCGAGGCTGTATGCAAGGCTGCATGCATATACACGTTCTAAAATGTATCTTCGTAGCAAGCACGTCTTATAAATACACCAATATATATATATATATATATATATATATATATATATATATATATATATATATATATATATATATATATATATATATATATATATATATATATATATATATACACACACACACACACACACACACATGAGGCATATCGAGTTCCAGATGCAAAAACAAATACTTTTGCACCCGGACCTCGAGGGGGCATTTGTTGACACCAATTTTGTCCGAAATTTTTACGGCACGTTACTTTCCAAGATTTTTGCGTACCGTACGTATTACATTTGAGTGGCGAAATTTTATGGCGCGAGTGAAAGTCTTGTGTCAAATTTTCAGCTTATTCGGAGCACATATGCTCACCCGAATCGAATAATACGGCCGGATAACGTACGCAAAGCGCAAGTCCACCTTCCAGGATTTTTTGTGTGTGCTACATATGACCATCGAGTGGCGAATTTTTATGGCATGTTTGTGATGCAAGTGAAAGTCTTGTGTCAAATTTTCAGCTTATTCGGAGCACATATGCTCACCTGAATCATCGAATAATACGGCCGGATGACGTACGCAAAACACAAATCCGTCTTCCAAGATTTTTTGTGTGTGCTACATATTACAATCGAGTGGCGAATTTTTATGGTATGTTCGTGGTGCAAGTGAAAGTCTCGTGTTTAATTTTTAAGTCATTCGGAGAACAAATGCTGCTCGAATAAATTGATATAGCCAGAGACGTACGCAAAAGCAAAAAAAAAATTCATGCCAATAAGCCATATACGCTCACGTGTTATATGCATGCATAAAGGCAAATCAAAATATTTTGGAACTAATTGCCCTCTCCATAAAATAAAAAAAAAAGAAAAGGGGGAAGTTGCCACTAGCAGGGAGGAGCTTCAACTACCCATGTGCATGCATGCAAGAATCTCTTACGTGCGCAGCATGAAGCCCACGTCCACGTTTGCATGCTTGTGAGGCTTCAGTAGCACAGCAAAAAAAACTAAAATTGGGAAAACAAAAATCAAAATAAGAAGTTACCATAACTTCTCATAAACCACCCCTCATCCTTGCTCTATAACTAGGGGTAATGATATGGAAATAGAGAGCTTTTGGAGAAGGAAGAAGGGGAGGAAACGCTGCCCATTTGGAGAGTATGCAGCAAACACTTGTGAGAAAAAGAGAAGGAAATAGATAGAGGAAGGTGTGCCCGTGCAAAGGTTTGGTCATTGTGATACCCTATTAAAAAGCTTTCTTCTTCCTATCCCTCTTCACTCTTAGATTTGATCATCGCAATACGAATCAAGGCTTCATTTTGTTTTTTCTTTATGCTTTTGCCCCCTTGGTTCGGTCCCGTTAGGCGGATACAAACCCGAAGAACGAGTGCTTGATTTCTCGTCTCTTAGGTTCGGTCCCCTACAAATGGATACAAATCAAGGCGAAGCATGAAGACCTCATCTTCTCGGTTCGGTCCCGTTAGGTGGATACAAACCCAAAGAACAAGGACCCGATCCCTCGTCTCTTAGGTTCAGTCCCCTACAAATGGATACAAACCGAGAGTGAGAAGATTGAAAATCTCATTGCCTCAATTCGGTCCCCTCAAATGGACACAAATTAGGGGTGGTGTATGCTGCAAAAAATAATAAACATGCATGAACAAATGTTAAAAAACAACAACAACAACCTTCGTCTCGGTTACGCTACATGCTAGTGGTAATACAAGGTGGAGCAAAACACTTAATTTCTATTACACGACATACCCAAAATCTATGGCGTGTTAGTAGTAATATAAAAACAACAAACTTCGTCTCGGTTACGCTACATACAAACGCTCGACATTTGCAAGCGCTATGTAATGCTAGCAGTAATACAAGGCGGGGTAAAACAATAAAATAATTAATTCTGAATTTTCATACACTACGTGCATAAAATCTATGGCGCACTAGTAGTAATAAAAATATTAAGAAACAAACTTCGTCTCGGTTACGCTACATGCAAGCGCTCGACATTTGCAAGCGCTATGCAATGCTAGTATGTAATACAAGACGGGGCAAAACAATAAAATAATTAGTTCTAAATTTTCATATACTACATGCATAAAATCCATGTCATGCTAGTAGTAATAGAAATATTAAAAACAACCCTCGCTTCGGTTACGCTACATGCAAGCGCTCAATATTCGCAAGCGTTATGCAATGCTAGTAGTAATACAAGCGAGTAAAACAAAAAAAATAAAAAATAATAATGAAATACTTCTATTATACTACATGCATAAAATCTGTATCATGCTAGTAGTAATAGAAATATTAAAAACAACTTTCGCTTCGGTTATGCATATGCGAGCGCGCAATATTTGCAAGCGCTATACAATGTTACAAGATGAAGCAAAATAATAAAAAAACTGAAATAATTAAAATCATGATACATGCATAGGTTCACTAAAAAATAAAATCATATGCCATGTTAGCAAAATAATATAAATGCAGCTAAAATACCCTCGCGCAAGCATCCATCAGCGACGTCAAGATTGAAGACATTTTCTTTTATATTTTTGTAATAGTCATATGTTGTAATTTGTTGTAATGTTTATGTTGGAATTTTTAATCAGGAGTTTTCTCGCAAAGAGATGTAATTAACAGAATTTTTATGTAAATATATTAATTCTGGAAGTAATGGACCCGCAATACCTGATTCTTTTATCTCATTTTCAATTAAATTTAATTAACTTGTCTCTAATGACGCGGACACGGATGCATGCCTATTTTCCCATCATCACCGGATTGATCGAAAACTATCCGATCTATTTTCACTCCTGGTTACATGTAGAGCCGGAGCGGTCGTTGGTCACGAATCGGGGCCTCGATTTGCTTTTAAAACTGCTTTTCACTTTGTTGGATAGCGTCGAAGCACTTCCTGTTAATTTTCTAGCCCCGCCACCGCTTAGCAGTTAGCACCACGGCATTCATCCATCCACAACTCTGACTGTCGTGGGATCTATAGCACTCGATGTCCCAAAATACACACGTAAAATAGCAAATGCCTACGCGCTGCATGTTTGCATCGCTTTTTCTTCTTTCAGGAAAGAAAAGAAAAGGATGGCATCCACCACCAGCTGGCAGCTCCGACGTCGCTCTCGAGGCCCGGCTACCGAAAGGACGCGTCCACTAGTCACCGGCCACGGCGCTGTCCGTCCGTGAAGATGAACAGGACGGGACGGGACGGGACGGGACGGAACAGGGGTTCTCATTGCCCATTGGCATTGCTCTGCTCCAGTCCCATGGTTAGTCTTGGGTGCCGCTCAGTTAGGCTGAATAAACTGGTTTATAGCTAAAATTATACTGTATCTGACTGAAATTACATTATACCTGATAGTGGTTTATTTGACATAACTAAATTTAAAAAATTTAAAAATAGAAAAAACAGATTAGCCTATCATAAACAATACAAACGAATATAAAAAAAGAACTAGTAAAAAACTCAAAAAAGTCAAAAAAAAAACAGAAAAAAAAACGAAATTTATGAATAGTGAAAATTTAGTCAGAAGCTAGAAGCTCAAACTAAAATAGGTAGGGCCTTGAGGTTGTCCTTGCGGTTTATTAATCACACTGAATCTATGACCAGTACTCTGTCAGTACCTGAGCTATCATGTGCCAAGGTAATTTCAGCTACAGTGTAATTTTAGTCGGCTACAGTATGATTTCAATCATAAACCACTATTTTTCACCCAACCGAATGGGGCCTTAAGCCAAAAGGTTAGTACCTGTTAATTCATATACTGATATACAACGTCTCTCTCAAATTTACCGCACGTGTGTTTCAAATTGTACTGCTTACCACACGTGTGTTCCATATGAAATGTTGCACCGTCAGAGGATTCAAAATCTGTACAAGGAGATCGCGCAGTGTTATTTTAGAACTGATCGCGCATGTTGCCAGTAGCGGAGCAGTGAGCGGCTCCAAATCAGCTCATGAAATTGCTTTATAATAAGTGTTTTTCACTCCGGGGGGGAAGGTTAGACAAAAAAAAACTCTTGCTCAAAAAAATTTGACTGTTTTGTATGTTCTCATTTTAAAGATGTTTTTTTTAAAAAAAAAGATTCAATTATTTTGAATATACACATGGACAGACCAAAGAGAAAATGCCCTGAATTTTTTTTTTGAATTTCAAAAGAATATGTCATGACAGCTTTCCAAAGTTATGCATGGTAATATTTTTTTGTTCATGACAGCTTTCCAAAGTTATGCATGGTAATATTTTTTTGTTCTTACTCCTTAATTAATCACCTCACGTTAATTCATATACAACTCACTCTCAGTTTTGGCATTTTCTCACGCCAAGGAACAAGGTAGCGAGCTAGGGCCTATTAGCAACTCCTACTAAACAACACCAACTAAAAAACCATCTTCAACCATGTACTCATTCCGTTCCGCAATATAAGTTTGATATGTATAACTAGAACATACATTATTTAAATAATATTTAATAAAATAAAATTATATTTATCTATAATAAAAAATACTATATTTGTCTAATATAAACAACTATAGTTCAATTTCATTAATTACAACTTAACTAATATATTTTTTAGATATACATAATAGACTTATACCAGGAGACTGAGAATACGCATCAATTAATTATATCATTCACCAAAGACTTAAACCAAGCAAATATCAACATCGAAATCAACACCAGCACCACCTTCCATCGTCAATGGCATCTTCATGGTCCGTCCCCATCAGCTCCACCGCTATCTCCTCCGTCAGGGCCTCGAGCACGGCAGCCGCAACGTCGGCGCCGACGTCCCGCCGTTCCGGCCGCACGTATTCCTGTCCTACCCTCGCCCCGGCCATCTCCGACGCTATGAGGCCGTGCACCTTGGCCAGCTCTGCCTCGAACATTTCCTCCCAATGTGCAGCGCTGGTAGTACGGTCAGTCCTCGTCGGTGCCGCCGGCGCCGCCGTTGCTGATGTGTCGTTGCGGCCATCTGTGGACTTGTTGGTGCTGCTGCTGTCTTTCGCGAGTTGGTCGAGCAATGCCGGCGTGTAGGCCGCCTCCAGGAGCTCCCGGAAGATGACCACGGCTTCTGCAATGGTTCCAATTAATGCTGCGTGAGCTCTGTACATGGCCGACAATGGGGGAGACGGAAGCGATGGAGGCGGCGTGTTTGCTTACTCTGCCCGTATGCAAGAGCCCCCTGCTCGAACGGGTGCTGTTCCAAGACGGAGACAGGGCTCAGCTGCTTCGAGTCGTCGTCGTCGTCTTCCTCCTCCGGTTCATCAACGTCAACCTTGACGGCGCCGCCGAGGCGGCGGGGCGAAGAAGACAGCGAGGCTGCGTTCTTGAAATGGCACGGCAGCTTCTGCCTCTCCCCGTCGACGGCGCCCCAGTCAATGGCGGACGGCTGCGGCAGCTTCTTCTGATTGGCCGCCGCCGCCGCCGCCGTGCCGCGGAGGATCTTGGAGAGGAGGAGCCTGAGGAGGCCGCTCGCGCGCGTCTTCTTGCTCGCCGCCGGTGGCCTCAGCTCCGGGTAGGCGCTGCTGCTCCTTGGCCAGCACGTCGAGGTGGCGCCGCCGCTGGCAGCGTCCAGGAGGCTCGGGGAGCAGCCCTTCTCGAGAAGGTAGAGGTCGAGGGAGAAGGGCTCCTGCTGCTCCTCTAGGAGCTCCGACAGGCGGCGGCTCCTGCTGCCGGACGGCGACGGCGAGAGGCGGGCCATGGGCTCGGACGAATCGGTGGAGAGCGCCGGATGGAATGGAAGAGGCGTTTGGAAGAGGTGGGGACAATAATAGGGATAGGAGGGAACAAAGGTATTGCAGAAGAAAATTTGGGCCAGCATCTAGCAAAGCAACCAACCTTCACATTGATATATAGTGGTAGAGATGCTCCCATTCTTTTCAGTTTTTCAGCTGGTTTTTAGTTTTAGCTTCTTTTAGTAATATTATTTATTAAACTAATAAACCACAGCTCAAAAAATAAAATTGATAGTGAGGTGAGAAGAAAAAATGCGTATTACGATAGTCCATGGTACTATATATCTTATTCCGAGAGTTTTTTAGAACATAAAAAATTTCATAAGAAACAGTACAATTCTAAGAAAAAAATCACATTTCAAAAAGACTTTTCTGTTTTTTTCCCCTCATATTCATCGATCATGGACGCAAAGAATATTGCAATGTTGACATTGCAAACTTGGGGCAGTTGCATTTTTTCCCTCATATTTGAATTTTTTTTACTTTTATGGCCACTCGTGTCTTTTTTTTTTTGCAAATCTAACCACCTTGTTTTTTTTTTTTGCGGATTTGGCCCCCTCTCAAGTGTGGATGAATCGGCGCTCCACACCTGGCTCATGATATGGTCTTGGAGCATGGAAGGGCAAAGCCGAGTGCGGCTGGTGGCAAGGTCCACCGACCTTCCATGCTACCAGAGCGCAAGAGGAGGTGTGTGGCCATCATGCACCCCGAGCGCATAAAGCCAAAAATGCCACGCCACCCGACCGCATAAAGCAAAAAATCAAGCTGCTCATGCGTGGGCCAGGCGCTGCGCGCATTTTTGGCTGCATCTCCTAACTACAGAGGCACATCATAGGCCCGCACATTGGCGCCACGTGTTGCATCCCGCATCCATGAGGCCGTGCCCCCCACGTGCCTCTCGCCCAAGCACGTCCTAGCCCCATTTGCGGTGCGCGTCCTGTGCAATAAAATGGTCCCGGCCGGCTCTCCCGTCTCCATTCCATTTCTTTCAGCAAGAGGCACTCTGAGAAACCGAGAGAGGGAGAGAAGGGAGGCCATGAAGTTTACATTCTTTTAGTTTGGAATTTGAAGTTCATGCAGTTATGAAAGTTGTAGATCGGCTTGTGAGCATGAATAAAAGGTCATTTTCATCCATATGCGAGTGCAGTTTTAGCAATGTGATTAGCATGTAATTAGCTAAATAGTAAATTGTTGGTATGGAAAAGTAGTAGTTAGCCTTGTGTACCTAACCCATGCCGTTAGTTCACTTACAAGACATAGTGTTGTTAGTGTCATTTACAATTTTAGCAATGTAATTAGCATGTAATTAGCTAAATGACAGGTTGTTAATATGAAAAGTAGTAGTTAGCATTGTGTACTTTGTCTGTACCCTTGGTTCACTTACAAGATATAGTGTTATTAGTGTCGTTACTTATTTATTAGTCCCAGTAATTATGTGCATGACGATGCCTGCATATAGCTAAATGAATTTGCATGGAAAAAATTGTTAGAATCAATGTATGTGTCCTTATTTCACGTTAGAAAATAATTACTATGCAATGTACGTAAGAATGGTAGCAGTTAGCCTTGTGTACTCGGTCTGTGTCTTTAGTTCACTGAGAAGACTTAGTGTTGTTAATGTGGTTATTTCTTAATTAGTGACTATAATTATATGCATGACATTACTTACATATATCTACTTTAAAATAACAGTACGTAAGAATCTTGTCAAAATGCCACCAAGAAATGGAAGTGGATAAAAAAAACATATCTAAGTTGGCATGGTCAATGAGAACGCACAATATTTGAACTGAAAGAATACAGTGGATGTCCAATAACGTGATATTAGTTGGCAACAAATGGCAGCTAGATGTGTTTTTGGGATCTAGTTGTCATTCCAAAAATAGAAGATGGGCTTAACAGCTTGGGATAGTCACATGAGAAACGTAGTGTGTAGCTAAATTAATTTGCATGGAAACAAATTTGTTACAATTGGTGTGTTAGAAAAAAAATAATTCGTAGTATGTATGTTTTTACAAGTAATTTTCAAGTCCACGGAGTACTTTGCCATTGTTAGCTGGAAGTACATGGACTTTTCGATCGAACAAATTAAAATTAGTTTTTGTATGTCATACTTTGAAGTGCATAAATTATGGTATGGTAGTTTATGGTAAAATAATTTATGTGCTCAAAATAAAGTGCTTCATTTCACGAAAGATTGAGTTTGTAGTTAATAATACGAAAAGATGATTCGGTAACTACAAGATAAATCTGATTGACATACAGTAGCAACCATTATATGGTATGATCATTGCATATCATGTGCTAAGTGGGTTTTGTATGCACCTGTGGTAGGTGCGCCATATCAAACATTCAAGATTTGTTCTTGTTCTTCGGGGATGGTCTTATGCGCAATGGACCGTATGGGGTGGACCTATCAAATTGTGATTGGACTGTGATCTGAGCATCAGGTCTGAAGGACATGAGCCTCTCGAAGCTAAGGAGGTGTGTGTTTGTTCCGCGTTTGATCGGCCCACTGCAAGCAAGAAGCTACGCATTGAGGCGTTGTATGCCTCAGTGGTGGGTGGTGCAGGGAGACCTTTTGGCAACTTCTGAAAGTGACAAGTGATGAGTCATGGAGCAATTACATGGAGGTTGTGTGTAACCCTACTGCTGCGATATATGCGAGACCGATGGTGTATGTTCAGTTTATGAAGAGAATGGAATCATCTAGCATGGTTGGTTTTCGTGGAGCTACTACTGATGAAGTGCCTAGGTTGGTCTCCATTGGTGATGCAGATGCTGGTGTTGGTGTAGATGTAGTGCAAGTGGGCAACGGAGACCTGAGAAGGCGTGCCAAGGATTTCAAGCTGAACGAAGGCATGGACAGATTATAGGCAGCCCATATTGATTACCATGAGTACCTTGGCGAGCAGGTGAGAGAGGTGGAAAGTTAGGAGAAGGATGTGCAAACAGATAGTTCCGAAGACAAGGGCGATGGACAAGCTGCTACGGGAGGTGTACTAGGTGGTGTTGTGACCACTGACATTGCTTATGTTTCCTCTAGATTGGATGACATCGCAACGACATCTCTGGTTCTGCCATAGCCAAAGGGTAGTGTTTCCCTAATAAGAGTGTTGCCTAGTAGGCCATTGTCAGATACACTGTCAACATCAATTGGATGTATCAGGTGCGTAGGTCGAACCCTGACACCTATATCGTCAAGTGTGTGAATAATTCTTGCCCTGGCAAGGTCTGTACATAATGGTTGAGGGCGCGGCCACAAACTTCAGGATAGCGGTGCTGAAGGATCACACATGCGAGTTTTCTGAGCCACTTCATAGGCACTGCAACATGACGTCCTCATATGTTGCTAGCCTGATAACCACCTGGTCATCGCAGATGTTTCGGTCTCGCTAAAGCTCCTATTGGCAGATGTTGTGAATATAGTGGGGTTTCCAGTTAGCTACTGCAAGGCATGGTAGGCGAAACAGAAGGTCGTGGATCATATGTACGGCACATACGAAGAGGCTTATGACCTAGTCCCAAGAATGCTCCATCAAGTTGCAAAATCAAATCCTGATACATACATTAATAAACTGGAGTGGGTGCATCCCACGAAGGGGCCAAATTGCTTTGTTCTTGATAGAATTTTCTAGGCCTTCTATCAGGTGATTGAAGGCTTCAAGTACTATCGTCCTGTGCTGATGGTGGACGGCATCTTCCTATCTGGCAAGTACAAGGATACCATCCTCACCGCAGTTACAACCGTTGCAAATGACCAGTTACTCCACGTGGACTTCACAATTGTGGAGAATGAGAACATGGATAGCTGATCGTCGTAATTGGCAAATGTGAAGCAAGTGGTGGTTCAAGACCTGCCAGATGTGTGTGTCATCTTGGACCACAATGCTTGGTTGCTATTCGCATTGAGCACATTGCAGAATAGGATGCAGCCGCCGTTCTAATGGAACAATGTGTGGAACCACTAGTGCATGAGGCATCTCGTGGCCAACTTCCACACAAGGCTTTGAAGCAAAGACCTGATAAGGATGTTCAAGAAGCTATACATGTAGAACCAAAGGCGGAAACTTGAGATGCTATGGATACAGCTTGACGAGGAGACCGACAAGCATGTGAGGCATTCAAATGACGCCGAACAAGGGGGAGCGATGGGAGGGTCTGCAAGAGTTGGAGAGTTCACGCAATGGGTGTACTAGCACGCACTTGACTTGGAGAAATGGTCTCTGCTCCATGACACCAGTGGTGTAAGGTATGGAATCATGACGATCAACATGTTCAAAGTAGACAACTGTGTCCTCAAGGGAGTCCAATCCCTACTGATCACTGCAATCGTTGAGGAGAGTTGGAATCGTACCATTGAGTACTTTATTAACAGAGCCACGATGGTGATGAAGCATCAGGAGGAGTGCAAACAATTCTTAGAAGTAATGCAGGTGTGCATGGATAAGAAGATCAAGAAGGCTCGTTCGCACGTTGCTCGTACCATGGATGGTATCAAGAGGAAGTTCGAGATCTATCTCAGGGAGAAGTACATCAAGGGTTAGGCTAGAGGGGATCACAAATAAGTGCATGATTGATGATGAAGCATCGTGCACCTACAATAAGCTACAGCTTCTTCACAGGCCATGCTCCCATGTGTACACGGTGTGCGCGATGTGGCTCTAGGCCTCAACACATTACATATCCAGGTACAACGACATCCACCACCTGTCCGGCACATGGAGTGTTGAGTTTAGTTTGTATGGGCTCAACATGCATTACAGGGACCTCTGGCCAGGGCAGGTGAAGTGGGTTCCCAACAATGCACTCAGGTAGGTGGGCTGTGGAAGGCAACGGTCCTGCCTCATCCATAATGACATAGATGATAGCTAGCATGGCCAATAGGTTAGGTACCTGAGATGTAAACTCTGCAAGACAATTGGGCACTCCATCGGCAACTACCCGAACATGCCTAATTCAAGCAACGCACCATAGCATCCAACTTTTACTGCCATGTCGTCATATTGCCTGATTGTTGTAATGTGTTCATATGAACTCCTGTTGTTTGTTCTTGTGTTGTATGTGTTGGAATGTGTCGGACGATGGTATGTTCATTGTAATGCTTTCGATTTGTCCGAGTTTGTACTACGATGCATAGCACAATGGTTAGTACATTTTGAACTCTGCATTTTTTATCGCATGGTGCTGTTCATGTCTTCAATTCGTTTCTGTTGTACTAAAGTAGAAAATCCTACGCACGCTATGACTTCCTGTTGTATACCTCGTTTTCACTTTGATTTTTGTACCTTGTTCTTTTATTGTGGACTAACTCATTGCTCTATGTTCCTCAGGAAATGGCGTAGCCTCAAGATGACATCGTGTATGAGTTGCTTGACCCATGTTGGGATGGGTGACACCGATGCCAGGCATGGACGTCTGGCGTCTGCCCTCCGAGCTTTGTCCTCAAGTGCCCCAGAGAGCACTGCCCACGAGACTAGTGATACGTCCCACTACTATGGGACACAGGGCTCCTGCCTATTGCCTGCATGTTGGACCTACCACACATGTTTCAGTTTGATGCGGCACTGTTGTCCGTGCTCATGGACCATTAGCGACTGGAGACTCACATGATCCACTTTCGGTGGAGGGAGATGACCGTTACTCTACAGGACATCGCTATGTTCACAGGAATATCGTTGCGGGGTACTATAGTAGTGCCACTTTTAAAACATGCAAACTGGAAGGTACGTATGGCTGACATGTTCAGTCACTCAATCCCCAAAAACATATCAAAGGTGCCACATTCGTGGCTATGGTGGTACATGACCTGCCCCGTGCACGCAACTGAGGAGGTAGTGCGCACACACTATATTGTGTACATGTTGTTCCTATTTAGGTGGGTCTTATTTTCTACAACTCAGGGAGATCAAGTGTACCCTAGCAACATCCATCTTACTGAGGTATTGGCAGATGCTAGGCCTGATGAGGTGCCACAGTACAGTTGGAGCTTCGCGGTGCTTTGTGCCATGTACCGAGGCTTGTGTTATGCCTCACAGCATAAGATGGTTGGAGAGCCAGTCCTCATGGTATGCTACACCCTTGTTGCAGCTCTGGTCATGGAAGCACTTCCTAGTTGGTTGACCATACTTCTAGAGCATTGTGCACCCTTTCCAACTCATCCCCGCGTTTTATGATCAGGGTGATGGCGCCGACCCTGTTGAGGGGCCCATAATGGGTACTCGTTGGACACGTGGTCACCTATGGTAGCCAAGGAGAGATTGAGGTATGTGTACCCTGAGTTCCATAACCTGTTCGAGACTCTACACGAGGACAAGGTCATATGGTGCCCATGGACTGAACGGTTCCTTGCAGACACGACCCCTTCTGCTTGTCCTGACAGTGCAATTAGGACCATGCGTACTAATTTATAACCTGCCACCTGGTGTTCTCCCATATGGTCTAGCCTTACTCCCCATAGTGGGTCATGAGACAGTTTGGGCTTTACTAATAGGTGAAGTTTGGGCTTTACTAATAGGTGCCACCACCACCGGGACAATCTCTTACAGTGCAAACCCATGGGTACATCATTATTTGCATTCATCGGCTACCCTATTAGCTACATCTCTTTTCTAGAATGTGTAACATCTGAATTCACTTGCAGGCACATGAGGCAAGGATAAAGAAGCGACACCTAGAGGCAATCATAGCTATTGGGGATGCAGCTGTAGGGTGAGAGGGCGGCAATGGATGTCATCCACAAGGCACGACCATACGACGTCGAGATGTACAATACATACTTGAGGTGGTACATTCCATGCGCCAAGGGCAGGTTGACTGCACCGATGCCCCAGCATCCAGGGGAGGTCACGCATGATGTCATTTTATGAGCAGGTCAGATCATCACCGGGTGGCACGCCATGATGAGACGGCAAAATATTCTCCCTAGTTTTTTTTGCACGGCAACATGTCTCGAACTTATTCTCGATTTTCTTGTAGTACGACCACCTTCATCGTATCTCCAGCGAGGCTGCTGATGCTCTATGGCGTGGGAGGACTAACACCATCGATCGCCTCCTAGGTGCAATGTGTGCCATCTACGATGACACGAGGGTGGTAATGAGGACCATCACTTGTGTTCGGCATAGCGATATTGCCATGCTACAAGGCGGACATTGGTGCCTCCCACCGCACGTCCCTTCGCACCTCATCCGCAAATTAAATCCCTCGCACTCCAATTGTCATCATAGCTACGATCGCTCGTCCTCCACATGCCTTGGGCTAGCAGTATGGTAATTGTGAGCTATTGTCCTCATTGTTTCTTCATGCACTCAATTCTAATGTATCTCTCACTACCATTTGTTCTTACAGCACTTACGAGGGGACAGCTGTCTACTAGGGAGATGTAGTACCAGACTTCCTCACCAGGCTGATATGGTGCGACTCCAGACAGTGACCCTAACTCGCCCTAGCATTGGGACAATGCGTTGCCCATGTTTGCATATAGCGTTCAGTCCAACCTGCGTGAGCGCGATGTGTGATTCACCCAGACATACAAAGGATACACTATGCAGCATTACAACGCGATTGGCCTGGAGGATCATTGCCCACATAGCCATGTACACTGGTACACTACAACATACTTAACGCAACTTTTCCATTGCACGCTGCACTAAACTAACACATCGCACAAAATCCGTAGGCCTAGACAGAGCAATTCGGAAAGCAAGGCTAGAGTCCATCATCCACACTTGGGACTGCCCAGGTAAATGACTTCCTACACGACTACGCATTGCAAACATCACAACTTCTACCCTAACCCACCTTTACCCTTTCCATAGGATGTGCACCCCTTTTCGAGCACCTTGGGTGGACGAAATGCTCGGGCCTTGCCTGGATACCTACAATGAGTTCTCCACTTCCCCGCTTCCCACCTAGAGATAGCAATGGGGCCCCATTTCCTGTTCCCCGGTGGGGAATTCCCCTATTAGGGGATGGCCATGGGGCATTTTCTTTCCCCATGGAGATTGGATTGGGTCACAACCATTCCTTATCGGGTGAACTGGGGGCAGGGACGTTCCTCCGCTCCCCATCCCTGTTCACCATATGGGCAGTTGGGAACCCATATAAATAGTTGGACACCTCGGAGGCTCGACGGCTAGGCCCAAACGGCCCATACTCCTGAAGTCCCAAAATGATGAAACCTTAATGCCTTCCTCTCCCTCGGTCCCTTCGAAGCGGCGGCTACCGTGCACCACGCACAGTGCAGTGCAACAGCCGACATTTATGCCCATGTCGGTGACCGGACCTCTCCGAACTCCGCTCCTCTCTAGACTCTGGCCCTCCACCCCACAGCGAGGCCTGAGCATCCAGTAAGCGGTGACTAAATCTACTCCTCTCTGGCAAATGGAGTGTAGATCTGCTCCTCCTGGCCCTGCACAGCTGCCGCAACCTCCTCCCGATGGTCAGACCATCGGATCTGCCTCCCTCTCCCTCCGAAGCCGACCAAGCGCCCCCCTTTCCCTAGGTCTACCTCCCTCTCCCACCGAAGCTAGAACAAGTGAGCTCAATTAATCTTGAATGTTAATGCATCCTCTCTAAAAACGTCAATTAATCTTGAATCTTCATGTGGATTTTTCCCTTTTGTTCAATTTCTTCTGTTGTTGCACAATCATCCATTCATCCTCTAGATTCTTGATATTCATAAGTTTAATGGAACTGCAGAAAAAGATTAATCATGTCTACCAATCCATATTAAAATAGTGGCCATGATCTAGCTGTGGCAATATCATCCTCTAGAGCAGCCACACCATCTTCACTGCCGGAATCAATTAATGAGTCAAAACAAACACCGAATGAAGATGAAGAGATTGAAATTTCTGATGATGAGAATGAAGATGGCACCATTGGTTCAAAAATGAAGCTGACATCAGTTGTTTGGAAAGAGTTCAAGAGGGTTAAAGTCATGGGTAAAATTAAAGCAAAATGCAATCACTATTTCAAAAAACTTGGAGGAGAAGCAAAAAATGGAACTAAGCATCTTCATGACCATCTAAAGGTTTGCCCTTATAGAAAGAGTAAACTTGAAGGATAGAAAATTGCAATGAGCCAATCAATCTTCATTAAGATTTACTTCTAAAGATGGTGGGAAGGTAAATGTAGAAAATTACACATTTGATCAAAAAGTTGCTAGAAAGGAACTTGCTGCCATGATGGTGTTACATGAGTGTAACATCCTGATTTTCAGAGTATTTTTGAAGCTTTTAAAATAAAATTCACCATTTGAATTTTTTTTCTGAAATTAATTAAAGCTTAAATGAAATTTTATGAATTAAAAGGATTTAATATGAATAATCTGAACATGAACATTTGCCAAAGTTATTTTATTTGAGTTCCTTGTGTCTCAAGGAATTTATTGGATTTTTCTGGATTTTTCTGGATTTATTTGCTATTTTCTAGAGCTCAAAAGGATTTAAATGAATTTATGAAAAGAAAAATACCAAAATCCCCAACCGCCGAGTGGGCGAAACCCACCAGCCGCCCAACCCGCCGCTCGGCTCGCTTGCCCAGCGCCTCGCGCGCGCGTGCCTGCGTCGAGCATCGCGCCGCGCGCTCATATAGCCTCCCGATGATCGCCACGTGGCCGTCATCCGCTGCGCCAGCGCCGCGCCCCGCATCTCGGCCGCTGCTCACCACGCCACCGGCGTGTGGGGCCCACTGTCGTCGCCCCGACCGGACTCGTCTTCCGTCTCCGAAGCCGGACTCGCCGCCGTTGCCGTCCGCGCGGACACCTGGGTCCGTATAAAAGCCGGCCGCCCCTCGCTTCGCATCCCGAGCCGCTCTCGCCGCCGCCGCCGCGGAGCCGCGCGCCAGCGCCGCCGCCGTCATCTTTTGCGCCGGCCGTCGCCGCCAGAGCTCGCGCCGCCGCCGTCTGCCGCTCGCCACCGCCGGTGAGCCTCGCCGCCGTCGTCGTCCTCGCCACCTCGGTCGCCGCCGTCACCCCGCGCCGCCGCCGCGCCGCCGCGAACCCGCCGCCGCGCCGCCGGCGAGCGCGCCGCGCCGCGCCGCCTGGCCGCGCCGCGCGCGCCGCGCGCCGCGCCGCGCCGCCTCGCGCCGTGCCAAGCCGCGCCAAGATCGACGCGCGCGCCCGCGTCCCGCTTCGCCTTCCGTGCGCCCGGTCCATGTGAGCCGTGCCGCGCCTTGTGGGTCCCGCCCGTCGGCCCGAGCCGTGACCCGTGAGCGATCTGGGCCGACGCCGGATCGTCCACGCGCCGCACCACGGCCGTCCGACGCCCGCCAGCCGTGCTCCTCGAAGCCGCCACGCAAGCCGGCCACGTCGCCCCTAACGCTTGCGTGTCGCCACGCCACCGCCACCTCGACCCTAGTCGCCGCGTCGGCCGCCGCCCCGCCTGTTTCGTGCGCGGGTTCACCGTGAGACTCACCTCCGTGCGCCGGCCCACAAAGATGCTGCACTTTTCCAATTTTCCTGATTTTCAGAAAATCCAATTTTCCAAGAGCCCGTTCTCCTCATCCTAGCTCCGATTGACCCGTTCTTTTTCTAAATTCATCTAAAATTGAGCTCTACCTTTTGGTTCAGGTTTGAAAGTTTTTGGAGTTCATTTGAATTTTATTTGAATTTATTTTCTCTTTTCGTCTCGCTTCTCTCTCGTTAGATCGCGTGTTCGAGGGAGCGGAAGTTGGATTTGAAGACCAAGAGCCCTCATCTGAGCAAGGCCAAGGCAAGTCGTATTCTTTGATCATGTTGAACCCAGATTTCAATCTATTATGTATTATTTTGTTTCAAATTATCATGCATTGCTATTTATTAATAAAACCTTGTATTGGTAGTTATACTCCTAATTGATTAAATCCTCCATGATAATTTGACTACCATGAATCCATTGACACCTTAGGATTGGGAATTATTTAGTGATAAAATAATAATTGTCACATGGGGTTACGTTCGATCGCTTAGCTGCTTCCTATTAGTTCGGGGATCTGTCATCACATGTGGTTAATTAATCGACTTAATGATTTACTTGAACGTGGTGGTTAGCCACGATTATAAAATTGGTATGTCATGACATGGGTAGTGCCATGGGCATTGGTTATACAAACTTGGCTTTCACTTGGGCGAATGATCGTGCGATAAAGGGTGCTGGATGCACATTGGGATGTGGATGCTTCGCTGGGTAATTGTTAAGGACTTAACTTTGTGCGCCATTGATCTGAGCTTAATCGTGCAAACCACATGTCTAGTATGGGATAGACTGGCATAATAATTTGAGAAGTCTCTACTTTGGTTTTACTACGATGTTGTGTGGCGCAAGAGGGCAATTATCGACTAGGGGTTACCCTACTCGACGGCGAATCCTTAGCGAGTGGGATCGGGTGGAGATGGATCATTGTAAAAGCCTTGTTGTGATTTCCTTAAGTGAGGCTAATCACATCGTGTGGGTACAGTTGTGCAACCTCTGCAGAGTGTAAAACTATTCGAATAGCCGTGTCCCGGTCATGGACAATGCTCGGTGATTTCACACGAGGTAGAGTCTTTATGAAAATTTGATTGGTTTGAGATGGGAAGTGAATGGTTAGTTCACTTGTGGTTGTATTCAATTCCTTTGATATATTTACTTAGTGTCTGTTGTTAAATATGCTTTTCAATCTATATATTGTATTTACTTCAAATTGTCGCTTCATGCAAAACTAACCTTTCAGCCATCCATTGTTAAGCTTTGCATAATATATTGCATTCATTTGTTACAAACGACTTGCTGAGTACCAATGTACTCACGGCTTTATGCCCATGTTGCTCAGTTGAGGAGGAGGGACCGATCGGCAGGAGTTGCTAGAAGGAGGCTACTACGAGGACTTCACGGATTAGGACTTCGCTCCCCAGTCGATTGCCTGTGGGCATGTCGAGTGGCTACTACGCTTAATTTTGGATTTCCGCTGCTAGTTTCTTTAAAGCCCTTCAGGCTAATAATTGTAAGCTTGGCCATAAGGTCGTACTCTGTTGGTTATTAATATAATTTGGATTTCCTTTAGAATATCGTGATGTGGATGATATTTATCTTTGTTTACTGTGTGTGCACTAGCGTGATCCTGGACTAGTGCAGAGTACACAGTGGTAGAGTCCGAATTTGTATATTCGGGTCTCGACAGAGATGGTATCAGAGCCATATCGACTGTAGGACGAAAACCTAAGTTAGTCGTTGTCTCAAAAATTCAAAAACCTATTTTCTAAAGACAAAACAACCAAACCTGATATTTAGCAAATTCTTTACTCTCTTACCTTATTCTTAGGGACTCTTGCCTCTCACCTTAAAATTTCTGCGAAAATGAAAATTTTTAAACTGACTCTTATCTTGTGCCGTGCTGTAGATGTCGCAAAGCAACTATAGCAGGTCAGGAGGATGGAGGAGAGTGCTTCGAGTACTGCTAAGAAGTCTTGGTTTCAAAGAACACCAATGTACGCCCATGGATGATGAAGTAAGAGGGTACCATTTCACACGGTTGTACTTCACTATCAAGCTTGGAGGTCACGTCGCACACCACACTTCAAAGGTTCAAATCCATAGCAGCAGCCGCGCGCAAGGCCGTTGCTCAACTCATCGGCGGTACAAGATCGGTATGACCAAGTTCATCCAGAATACAAGAGAAAGTATGAACTCGAGGAGTACACTCGCGGACGCCAACACCTCCACCTTCGCCTCGCCACCCAGCCGGAGGAAAGGCAACGCATGGCGATGATCGCGAGAGTACCTTCAACTCGTCATTCCAGCGGCGGCGCCTACAATGCGCTCCGCAACCGATGGACGTTCTACAACGATGCAGAGGAAGAAGAGGAAGATCGCACACCGTACCTCGCCGGACACGAGTGGGAGCGGAAGAGTAGACCGTAGCATAGGATAGCATCGGTTAGGAAGTGGTTTTTGTTTGCATTGAGTGTGATGTGAGCTGCAGCTTTGCCCTCAAAAGCAATATGTTGCAGTCATATCAAATCTTTTATTGAAGTGATTTATTTGTTCTTTTGTTAGCTTTTCGCTAAGTGATTGTTTAGTTTAGGATTTACCATTAGAATATCCCCTTAGACGAACTTACCACTTATCTTTGCTTTTCCCTCTTACCGTAAGCCTGTGAAGCCGGTCCTCAAGCAAGTGATCTTTCTTTTGGATGGTTGATACCCGAGCTCCGCAGACGGGTCGATGAGTCGAGATCCCGAGGCGTCAGGCAACTCGAGCAACATGCAAACCCAGCTGGATGGATCCAACCTTGAGTCGATTCATGGCGGCTGCATCGCTTGATGAACACCATGATGCAAGAACATGAACGCCATGATGAATCGACAGAATCAAGACATGGCCATGCCTCCACCAGTTCGCCAGCAGTCCAAGTTTGCAGAATTTATGAGGACAAGGCCTCCTACCTATTCACGGTCTTCTGAGCCACTAGAAGCCGATGACTGGATGCGTTCAGTGGAAAAGAAGCTTAACCTTGCCCAGTGTACAGATCGCGAGAAGGTGTTGTATGCAGCCCATCAGCTTGAGGGTGCTGCAGCCGAGTGGTGGGAAAATTATTGTGCCGCTCACGAGGATCCAGAGAGCATCACTTGGGCTGAGTTCGCAGGAGCTTTTCGTCATGCCCATATCCTGGATGGGGTGATCGAAATGAAGAAGGAAGAATTTCGGGAGTTGCAGCAGAAGAACATGTCCGTGAGTGAATATCTCAACAAGTTCACTCAGTTGGCCCGTTATGCTCCAGAAGATGTCGCCACAGATGATGCTCGCCAGAAGAGGTTCAAGAAAGGATTGAACCCAGGATTGAAAGTTCGTAGTGGGACATGATTATGCCAGCTTCAAAACATGGTGGACAAAGCAATGCTCATTGAGAAAAGTCATCGCGAGTTGGAAGAATCTCGCAAGAGAAGAATGATGCAGCAAGGATCACAGATGCACCAAGCTCGAGAGCCCGCCGGTAATTTTCAGCCACTCGAGTTCCTCGGTCGGGATTCAAAACTCCCGCACCGCTCCCGTCGCTTTTCTTGGCGCCAAAACCAAATCCGTGGGAAGCCAACGCAGAGGATTACCAAGCCCATGTCAGCATCACTTGTTTCAAATGCAATGAGACGGGACATTATGCCAACAAATGCCCGCAAAATACCGCGTTGACACGGTTCGCTTCAGCTTGGGAGCCACACCTGACCATACCCTGCAGCAGATCGGGGCGGAGCACCTCAAGGATCAAATCAACCCAACAAAGGATCGCAGACCGTGATGCGTGGCAGTGAACCACGTCACCATGGAGGAGGCTCAAGCGGCGCGGATGTGGTGATTGGTAAGTTCCAGTAAATTCGATACACGCCACGCTTTGTTTGATTACGGAGCTTCACATTCGCTTGTTTCTGAGTTTTGCTCTAAAGCATAAGTTGGAAGTCGTTGCACTTGGTTCCATTTTATTGGTTCAATCCCGTGCTCGAGATGAGTACAAACCTAGGATGCCCCAAAGTTAGGATAGCCATCCAAGGAGTAGAGTTCTCCGCAGATTTGGTTGTGCTGAATATCCAGCCTTGGGACGTAATTTTGGGTATGGATTGGCTCAAGAAGCATCAAGCGATATTGGAATGTAGGAAGCCGAGCGATCACTTTGGACGGTCCGATGGAAGCAAGGTTAGATTTGAAGCCGACATGAAGCGGCGAGAAAAAGTGATGGTGTGCCAAAGTAAAGGGATTGCCCTAAATGAAGTACCGATTGCGAGAATATCCGATGTTTTTCCCGATGATCTCCCGGGATGCCACCAAAAAGAGAAGTAGAGTTTGCAATTGAGTTAGCACGTGCACCTCACCAATTTCAAGAGACCTTACCGAATGCCCGCCAATGAGTTAGCGAAATTAAAGCGGATACAAGAGTTATTGGATAAAGGGTATGTCGGACCAGTACCTCTCCGTGGGAGCACCAGATTGTTCGTCAAGAAGAAGGATGGTAGCCAGCGTATGTGTGTGGATTACCGAGCTCTCAATGAAGTTACCATCAAGAACAAGTACCGTTGCCCGAATTGATGATCTGCTCGATCAATTAAAAGGAGCTGGAGTGTTTTCCAAGATTGATTTGAGATCGGGTATCACCAAATGAGGATTCGACCGGAGGACATACCCAAGACACCTTCTCAACTCGTTATGGATTATACGAGTTCACCGTGATGTCCTTTGGCCTAACCAATGCCCCAGCCTACTTTATGTACCTGATGAACAAGGTGTTCATGGACTACTTGGACAAGTTTGTCGTTGTGTTCATTGATGACATTCTGATCTACTCCAAGAATGAGGAGGAGCATGAGGAGCATTTGAGATTGGTATTGCAAAGATTGCGGGAGCACAAGTTGTATGCTAAGTTCAGCAAGTGTGAATTTTGGATGAAGGAAGTTGCCTTTTTGGGTCATGTGTTGACAGCGAGAGGAGTGTCCGTTGACTCGTGAAAGTACAAGATGTGCTCACTGGAAGGCACCCACGTCGATGACCCAGTCCAAGCTTCCTAGGAATGGCAAGTTACTATCGGAGATTCATTGAAGGGTTCTCGGTGTAGCCCACCCTTACCCACTACTAAAGAAGGAAAAGAAGTTTGAATGGGCGCCAGAGTGCGAGAAGAGTTTTGGAAGTTAAAGGAAAGTCCGACAACAGCACTGATCTTAATTTTGCACGACATCAAGAAAGATTTTGAGATTTATTGTGACGCCTCCGCAAAGGTTTAGGTGCGTATTGATGCAAGACAAAAGAGTGGTAGCTTATGCATCGCGTCGATTGAGGCCACATGAGGAGAACTACCCTACGCACGATTTGGAGTTAGCGGCGATTGTGCATGCCACGAAAATATGGCGACACTACGATGGGTAACAGATGTGAGATCTACACGGATCATAAGAGCTTGAAGTATATCTTCACCCAATCGACCTTAACCTAAGACAAAGAAGATGGTTGGAGTTGATAAAGGACTATGACATTGGAATCCACTATCACCGGGAAAAGCCAACGTAGTGGCGGATGCGTTGAGCGGAAGGTATATTGCAACACAATTATGGTCAAGGAGAGTCAACCAAATTGCACGAGGAATTCCAAAAGCTCGGTTTGGAGTTGGTTGAAGAAGGGATGTTGGCGCTTTGGACTTGCGGCACCGACCTTGGATAGTCGATTCGTCAAGCGCAACCGGAGGATGAAAATATCCAGCGGATCAAGGTTGGATTGAAGGAAGGAAAAGCGGCGTGTTTTGTGGAGGATGATCGTGGTATCATATGGTACAAGAAGCGATTGTGCGTACCCAATAAGGAAGAGTTAAAGCAATTGTTGCTTAAAGAGGCACACGAGTCATTATATTCAATTCATCCAGCAGTACCAAGATGTATCGGACATCAAGGATAAGTACTGTGGCGGTATGAAGCGAGAAATAGCGAGTATGTAGCACTATGTGATGTTTGCCCGGAGTGAAAGCAGAGCATCAAAGACCCGCAGATTGTTGCAACCGCTGAAAATTCCAGTGGAAGTGGGAAGATGTGGGCATGGATTTCATCACAGTCTACCCAAGACCAAGGAAGGTTACGACTCGATATGGGTAATTGTGGATCGATTGACAAAGGTAGCCCATTTCCTTCCAAATAAAACCACATATTCGGAGATAAGTTGGCGTAATTGTATATGTCCGAGTGTGAGTCTCCATGGAGTTCCTAAGAGGATTGTGTCGGATCGTGGATCGCAGATTCACTTCACGATTTTGGAGTAGTTTCCACGGCGATGGGTACTCATCTGAATTTCAGCACACTTATCACCCACAGCATCGATGGTCGACAGAGCGTGTAAATCAAATCCTAGAGGATATGCTTTGAGAGCATGTGTTTTGGATCACGGAGCTAAGTGGGACAATTGCCTACCTTTTGCGAATTTTCCTACAACAACAGCTTACTGTGCCGGTTTGCATGTCACCGTTTGAGGCTTTGTATGGTCAAGTGTAGGACCCTCTCAATTGGAAAGAAACAGAGAAAGGCAAATTTTTGGGCCAGAGTGTTTGCAGGAAGCTCGAAGAAAAAGGTGCGTTTGATTCAAGAAAGGCTGAAAGCAGCTCAAGCCAGACCAAGAAGAGTTATGCTGATACTCGCCGAAGAGATTTAAGCTTTGAGCCTAATGATTATGTGTATCTCAGATCACACCTTTCAAAGGTGTTAAGCGTTTTCAAATGAAGGGAAAGCTAGCACCAAGGTATGTGGGGCCATTCAAGATTTTGAAGCGCAAGGAGAAGTTGCCTATCACCGGAGCTACCTGAGAACTTGAGCGGGATACACGATGTTTTTCATGTGTCTCAATTGAAGAAGTGCTTGCGAGTGCGAGAGAAGCGGTGCAATTGAGGTGTGGATCTCGGAGGATCTGTCCTATAAAGAGCATCCCATCAAAATCTTGGAAGTGTCAGAGCGAGTCACTAGAAGAAGAGTCGTTCGTTTTTTCAAAGTTCAGTGGAGCAAACATTCAGAGGAGGAAGCAACCTGGGAAAGCGAGGAGGATCTCAAGCGAGTTTCCAAACCTATTCTTTAGAGAGCCGAATCTCGGGGTCGAGATTCCGCTTAAGGGGAGGTTTGTAACATCCTGATTTTGAGTATTTTTGAAGCTTTTAAAATAAAATTCACCATTTGAATTTTTTTCTGAAATTAATTAAAGCTTAAATGAAATTTTATGAATTAAAAGGATTTAATATGAATAATCTGAACATGAACATTTGCCAAAGTTATTTTATTTGAGTTCCTTGTGTCTCAAGGAATTTATTGGATTTTTTCTGGATTTTTCTGGATTTATTTGCTATTTTCTAGAGCTCAAAAGGATTTAAATGAATTTATGAAAAGAAAATACCAAAAATCCCCAACCGGCCGATGGGCGAAAACCCACCAACCGCCCAACCCGCCTCGCTCATGCCACCCAGCGCGCGCGCGCGCGTTGCGTCGAGCATCCGCGCCGCGCGCTCGCGCTGGCCTCCCGATGATCGCCACGTGGCCGTCATCCATGCGCCAGCGCCGCGCCCGCATCTCGGCGCTGCTCACCGCGCCACCGGCGGTGGGGGCCCACTGTCGAGTCGTCCCCCGACCCGGACTCGTCTTCCGTCTCGGCCGGACTCTCGCCGCCGCTGCCGTCCGTCGCGGACACCTCGGTCCGTGTATAAAGCCGGCCGCCCCTCGGCTTCGCATCCCGAGCGCCGCTCGCCGCTATCGCGCGGAGCCGCCGCGCCGCCGTCGCCCTCGTCATCTTTTGCGCGGCCGTCGTCGCCAGAGCCGCCGCGCCGTCTGCTGCTCGCCACCGCCGTGAAACGCCGCCGCCGTCGTCGTCCCGCCACCTCGGTGCCGCCGTCACCGTCGCCGCCAGCCGCCGCCAGAACCGCCGCCGCCGCGCCGCCAGCCGACGCGCGCCGCGCTGCGCCTGCGGCGCCGCCTCGCTTCGCGCCGCCGCCGCGCAAGATCGGCGCGCCCGCGCCCGCGTCCCTTCGCCTTCCGTCGCCCGGTCCATGTGAGCCGTGCCGCCGCTTTGTGGGTCCCGCCCGTCGGCCGAGCCGTAGACCCGTGAGCGATCTGGGCGGCGGCCGGATCGCGTCCGCGGCCGCACCACGCCCGTCCGTCGCCCGCCGCCGTGCTCCGAGCCGCCACGCCAGCGGGCCACGTCGACCCTAACGCTTGCGTGTCGCCACGCCACCGCCACCTCGACCCTAGTCGCCGCGTCGGCGGCCGCGCCCGCGATCAAGCTTCGTGCGCGGGTTCACCGTGAGACTCGACCTCCGTGCGCCTGGTCCACAAGACGGTGCACTTTTCCAATTTTCCCGATTTTCAGAAAATCCAATTTTCCAAGAGCCCGTTCTCCTCATCCTAGCTCCGATTGACCCGTTCTTTTTCTAAATTCATCTAAAATTGAGCTCTACCTTTTGGTTCAGGTTTGAAAGTTTTTGGAGTTCATTTGAATTTTATTTGAATTTATTTTCTCTTTCGTCTCGTTTTCTCTCTCGTTAGATCGCGTGTTCGAGGAGCGGAAGTTGGATTTGAAGACCAAGAGCCCTCATCTGAGCAAGGCCAAGGCAAGTCGTATTCTTTGATCATGTTGAACCCAGATTTCAATCTATTATGTATTATTTTGTTTCAAATTATCATGCATTGCTATTTATTAATAAAACCTTGTATTGGTAGTTATACTCCTAATTGATTAAATCCCTCCATGATAATTTGACTACCATGAATCCATTGACACCTTAGGATTGGGAATTATTTAGTGATAAAATAATAATTGTCACATGGGGTTACGTTAATCGCTTAGCACGCTTCCTATTAGTTATTTGGGATCTGTCATCACATGTGGTTAATTAATCCGACTTAATGATTTACTTGAACGTGGTGGTTAGCCACGCTTATAAAATTGGTATGTCATGACATGGGTAGTGCCATGGGCATTGGTTATACAAACTTGGCTTTCACTTGGCGAATGATCGTGCAGTAAAGGGGTCTTTGGATGCACATTGGGATGTGGATGCTTCGCCAGGTAATTGTTAAGGACTTAACTTTGTGCGCCATTGATCCGAGCTTAATCGTGCAAACCACATGTCTAGTATGGGATAGACTGGCATAATAATTTGAGAAGTCTCTACTTTGGTTTTACTACTGATGTTGTGTGGCGCAAGAGGGGCAATTATCGACTAGGGGTTACCCTACTCGACGCGAATCCTTAGCGAGTGGGATCGGGTGGAGATGGATCATTGTAAAAGCCTTGTTGTGATTTCCTTAAGTGAGGCTAATCACATCGTGTGGGTACAGTTGTGCAACCTCTGCGAGTGTAAAACTATTCGAATAGCCGTGTCCCGGTCATGGACAATGCTCGGTGATTTCACACGAGGGTAGAGTCTTTATGAAAATTTGATTGGTTTGAGATGGGAAGTGAATGGTTAGTTCACTTGTGGTTGTATTCAATTCCTTTGATATATTTACTTAGTGTCACATTGTTAAATATGCTTTTCAATCTATATATTGTATTTACTTCAAATTGTCGCTTCATGCAAAACTAACCTTTCACCCATCCATTGTTAAGCTTTGCATAATATATTGCATTCATTTGTTACAAACGACTTCTTTGAGTACCAATGTACTCACGGCTTTATGCCCATGTTGCTCGATTGAGGAGGAGGGACCAGATCACAGGAGTTGCTAGAAGGAGGCTACTACGAGGACTTCACGGATTAGGACTTCGCTCCCGATCGATTGCACTGTGGGCATGTCGAGTGGCTACTACGCTTAATTTTGGATTTCATTGCTAGTTTCTTTAAAGCCCTTCAGCTAATAATTGTAAGCTTGGCCATAAGGTCGTACTCTGTTGGTTATTAATATAATTTGGATTTCCTTTAGAATATCGTGATGTGGATGATATTTATCTTTGTTTACGCTGTGTGCACTAGCGTGATCCTGGACTAGTGCAGAGTACACAGTAGAGTCCGAATTTGTATATTCGGGTCTCGACAATGAGTATCCTTTATCTATTGTTAACCATATTGGTTTTCGAAGATTTGTTAGTGCACTTCAACTCCTATTCAAAATGGTGACAAGGAACACTATTAGGTATGAAATGTTTCAAATATGAGTTTTTATCTCTAATTCCTACAATATGTATTCTATAATTTGTGCACTATGTATTTTCAATTGTTAGGAAAGACATTCTAGAGCAATACAAAGAAGAAAAGAAGAGGGCAATTGAATACATGTTGGGAATTTGATCTAGAGTTGCCATCACTAGTGACATGTAGACTTCTGACAACCAAAAAAGGATACATGGCTATCATAGCTCATTTCATTGATGATGCTTGGAAGCTTAGGAGTATTATCATGAGGTAATTTCTTCCATGTATCATTCATGCTATCCATATAACCATGTTTCTTCCGACTGTCCATGTGTCATTGATTTCTAACTTGTCACTACATGCATAGGTTCATTTATGTGCCAGCTCTACATACTGCAGATGTTATTGCTGAGGAACTTAATGAATCCTTGGTTGCTTGGAATCTTGATCAGAAGTTGTCGACTATGACACTCGACAATTGCACAACAAATGATAAGGTCATCGAGCTATTAGCGAGGAAGATTGGCTTGAGCAAGATTATGTTGTACGGTATGATGCTTCACATACATTGTTGTGCACACATTCTAAATTTGATTGTTAAGGATGGATTGGAGCACTACTACAGAAGGTGTTATCACAGACGGTTTCTGAACCGTCTGCGTTTATGTGTCAGTGATAATAGCTAGTTATCACAGACGACTCCCAAATCGTCTGTGAAAACTTACAACATAGACGGTTTTTCTGAAAAACCGTTTGTGATGTTCGACAATCACAGACGGTCTTTTTGTATTAACCGTCGGTGGTTCGGTGTTCCAAACCATCTGTGATATGCACTGTATGTGATATCATGAATATCACAGATGGTTTGGTGTTTCAAACCATCTGTGATATATATCACAGACGGTTTGGAACACTGAACCGTCTGTGATAGCTATTTCAACAGCGATGCTGATTGTTCTTTTTTGGCTAGCCTCAGGATATGCTAGCCATGCCATTTGAAAATAATCAAGATCACATACATATAGCACAAGACAATCATTACATAAATCTCACAAATGAATGAAACAACACAAGCAGATCACATATATAGCATGACAATCATTACACAAATCTCACAAATGAATTAAATGGAATGAATTTTTTATTAAGCACAATTGAGTGATTAAAATTGAATCCAATGTTTCAACATCTAATCACCATTGTCGGGATGGAATTCTCGAGTCTTGTTTATGACCACTTCTAGCAAGAATTGGGAGAGGTTTCCTCGAATTTCGACGAGCTTGTTAAGATCAATTGCACTTTTATCGAAGTCCACACGCTGTCGCTAGGAGTAATGTTAAGTCATTAATTAGCATGTGTGTGTATATACATATATATATAGTCAGAAAATAATAATTATTGAAAGGTTGATAAACCTCTAGATCATTCATCTTAGCGTTCATGATTTCCTTCATATGGCGGCAAACGTAAAATCCACATATATATTGCCCTGTAACTGCTAGTGGCACTGCAAAAATAGAATTACATACATAGATATTGTCAATTCTAGAGGCATTATAACAAAGTGTGATATAGGATTGTTGCATTGTACCGGGTACCGAAAATCATGTCCTGTGTCACAGTGTGTTGCTGGATTTCTTGTGTCTCCCACCCTGGGCAACATAAGCGGTAAATAACCTACATGATTCTAAGAAAGTTAGCCTCAGCCATTGCAAATGAAGGAAAGATTACAATAGAGTTATGTATGGAGGAAATGAGTTTACCTGTCAATTGCTTGTTGCACACGAGTGAAGTTGTGGTTGCTCCTAAGTAGGAAATCAAGGTATATTACCTTGCTCCACTTTGGTACAATCACAATTAGAATCCAATGAGACCTAGTCATGTGTGTCACCATAGTGATTAATCCTAAGTTCATATTGCGTATAAAGTACAAATGAAACTTGTGTGGCAACTAGTGAAACACTTACCCTTGGTTGAAGCGTACCATGATGTACTCCTTGTCACTGTGAGCAATCAATTCGCTCGTTATATAATCTTGAATGAAGGATGCATTATCATTGATGGATTACTCAGAGACCAAGTGTGGGTCGAGGAAACCCACCGGTTGTCACCGTTGCCAGACTTGTTGGATCATGTATCTATACATAAGCAAAGAGTAATGACATTTATCGGTATGATGTGTACAGTACACTTACAGTGTCCAGCATCATACAAGTGAGGCGTCGAGTTTGTCGAGGTTGAATAGTAAAAATAAGTCTTTGAAGGTCACGACGAAGTAGCCTGAGTTGTGGAGGAAATGCGCCTCCGTATATCTCATAGTGAATCCACTGTGCCAATTTAGCTTCGTGTTGGACCTCTTCCTGTACCAGGTATGCAATGTATTGCAAACTAGTCCAAGCCTTGGCAATTATGACTTGGGGACCAATGACACACGGAGAATGAAGTCCCATTGCCCGGGAGGCACCTTAATCTTCTTCAGTTGGGTCTTAGCACCTCGCTTATGATACATTTTTGGCGGCATCTCCATTAGAGCCAATGCAACAGGCTTCAAAAATGGAGCTGGAGGTGGAGCCACGGGAGCTCATGTGATAGGTCGAGGGCGATGTCCCTCTTGGGCCACTGGATGTGGAGATCATGGCGCGGATGAGTTGAGGGTGATGTCCCTCTTGGGGCACTGGATGAACATGTGGACAGCATCCTCTAATGTCGTAATCTCTTCGTTTGGAGGCTTCTCAAGAGAGACAGTCCTACAAACATCATTAATTATATCCACCTGAACCTTCACGAAACTGGTCTCTAGTTGGGCACCGTGCACCAGCGTCCCTGAGCCATGGATACGCCATCCCCGCCCAGTGTCAATGGGAATGGAGCCAACAAGCCTGACTCTAAGGATGCAAGGCATAGGCTCCTACATAACGATACATGATGAGCTAAGCCATCCACCAGGTAGATCTATCTATGTAGCATTTTAAAAAGGTATATTACCTAGATATCGTTGATAGGTAAGTGGGCGTCGCTATGTTCAACAATTGGCATGGACACGCCGCTACTCCAATATTGAGGAGGATTGGATACCACATTAACGGGGTGAGTTATGATTGGTTGCGAACTTGTCTTAGCTCTTCCCTCAATGAATCTATCTCTCCTTAAAGTGAGGTAGTCTTCTCTTGAAGTGAGGCAGATAGCTGTTCCTTAAGTTGTGTACAAAATTCTTATTTTATTTGTTCATTGCAATAGGTCTTGGATCTCTTCCTACTCCTATATGTCTAAGAGTTATTTAGGAATCCATGCCTCCATGATACGTAAACCCCCAGGCCTCGCGTGCAACCTGGGTGCTCCTTGTTTCCCAAGGCCTATGATTTCCTGTATTCTTCAAAGGAGCGTCGAGATGATTCGGTAGTCAATGATTGCTGCAAGAGGCAATCACGTTATTTTCAAACCCATGAAGTACAAGAGGTATTAACTATGTAGTTTAACATATCTTATCAGGTGTTGGGACACTTCCTCATCTGTGGGGGTTTTGAAAGAAGAGACACCTGAAAACGTGGTTGATGACCTTGCTCTTAACCAGTTTCGGGGGCGCTCGTTTGCAATCCTAGCAAATGGTAGGGAGGCCTCCAATCGGATTACGACCTTGTCCTGCATCCTCCACTACGGAATTTTACCCGCATACCCAGCAGTGCCAAGTCTGTGAGGGTGAGTGTTTTGCGACTAGAGAGCCTTGTGCGCTGCACTTTGTTGTTTAAATTCGGTCGTTGTCTTCATCTGCACAAAGGCCTCACATGTTTCTGGCGATACGAAAGAATACCTCGTGACGGGCATGAGATCCTTGGCCATATACTGTGTGACAAGAGTGCTCTTGAAGTTCTTCCATACTTTTCCCATCGAGAGGAGCGCATGTCGTTGCACGAGTCCCTGTAGTTCTGCTGGAATCTCGAACAAATTTGTTATTTCGACCCACAGCTAATTTTTCTGATCCTTTGCCAAATCTTTCTAGCTTGCTATGGTGATGGGGACCCGTTGCTTTCCAATTATCTCGCATGTAGTCCGAAATGCTACCACTGCTTTCTTCAGTTGCAGAGGGACCCCATTCGGAAAGACCACCGTGATGGTCATTCAGCCCTCTAGACTTTTTTATACTCCTCAACCACACTTGGTTATCCTGATCTTCGAAGCATGAGACCCAGATGATGACGACGATGACTGTGTGGACGTCATCTCTCTTATAAAAAAACTAACTGCAGTGAGCCATTCCAAATAGATCTTGTAGCCAACAAGTGAAGTATATATCATGAAGTACTAAAGATCATAAAACAAAGTTCTATGAATCAAATTACATACACTAGTGTCTCAAGTTTATTGAACCTGACACACTGGAGTGTGTAACTTGCTTCATGCCCTTTGAAGGTCTATGTGGCATATATTATTGCTACAAGGTCCCTTTGGAACAGTGACATGCCATTCCAAATAGATCTTGTAGCTAACAAGTGAAGCATATATCATGAAGTACTAAATGTCATAAAACAAATTAGCGAACTACGAAAGATCACAAAACAAATTAACCAACTACTGAGACAGACCACAACATTGACAAATGACAGTAATAGTAATAATTTAGAGCTCAAGCTTGAATATCCAATTTTAGTATTAGTTCTTGTAGCTAACAAGTGAAGCATATATCATGAAGTATTAAAGATCACAAAACAAATTAGCCAACTATTGAGATTAGATCTTATAGTTAAGAAGTGAAGCATATATCATGAAGTACTATATATATCATGAAGTATTAGACCAGTATCATCATTGAGCTAATATCCGAACCCACTGTGGAATTTGGGTTTTGTACTGTAGGGAGGAGAGGCAGCCGGCGTCGGGAGGGAGAGGTGGCATCGAGAAAGAGAGGAGGCCGATGTCGGGAGGGAGAGGTGGCATCGGGAGGGAGAGGCAGCCAGCGTCGGGAGGGAGAGGCGACCGACGTCGGGAGGGAGAGGTGGCTAGCGTCAGGAGGGAGGGGCGGCGTCGCGCGCAAGTGAGCAGTCAAATCTAGCAAAAACTAGCAGGGGTGGCGGAGACAGAGTGCGTGAGTGAGAACTCTGCGAGCAGAACCTATCCTTAAGGCAATTTATAGGGATAATACCACAGACAGTTCTATTATAGAACCATCTATGATAATACTATCACAGACAAGTCTTTATAGAACATATCACAGATGGTTTGTTCCGATAAACCACCTATGATAGTTCCCTATTCTTGATTTAGCCACAAGAAATGCATGCTGGCCATGCAATATGAAAAACGCAAGTATAATCATAAATATAACTATTTCTTAGTTACTAAATCGATTACAATTATAATGGAATATAGTTCCATAATTACATGCCGAGTTTCCTAATTATGATTACATTGTAACAATTTCCAAATAGGTGCTCGCTGTGTGTGATCATTGATTACACTTGGCTATTTCCTTTTAAATAAAGTTCTTCACGATGATCGACACACATATAGCTTTCTTCATCGTCTTGTTCTTCCTTAAGCTTGATGCCGTCTCCGAATGGAGGCAACTCATCAAATTAGTTGTACTCTTCCTCATCCACAACATTCTCAACTCCGACAATCCTTCTTTTTTTCATCAAGAAATACATGGTGCTTCTTATTTGCCAGGTCGGTTACATAAAACACATGAATAACTTGCCTCACAAGTATGAATGGTTCGCCTTCATATCCTACACATTCATGGTTCACGGTAGTGACGCCGTACTTGTCGACCTTTACACCCCATGAGATTTGGACCCCAATAGCACCGAAATAAAGGAATCTTGAAAATTACGTAGTTAAGCTCCTAAATCTCCTCTACAAGCTCGTAGTACGAGCTTGGGCCAGCGGTACTGACGTGTGCATCAAAAGCATCTGTGCAGACACTGAGTTTTACAATGTGCTCTTTCTATCCTGATCTATTGTATAAAATGCGTAGCCATTAATATCATATCCTTGTCATGTGATAATTGTAAATTTTGGCCCTTTTGCCAACCATTGTAGTATTTCACTTGATGACCTCCCAGTCAATCACACCTTCAACCATTCGTTGAACTGACGGTTGTATTGTCTCATGATCCAAACCTCTGACTGGCCTGCATTCTCTTGGCGTAGCATGTCTTTATGCTCTTCAATATACGGGGTCACTTCAGTCATGTGTTGTAAAACTATGAAATGAGCTTGAGCGTATGTATCTCGATCCGGAGTTATTGCTTTCCTTCCGATAGTCCCGATACCCTCAAGCCTCCCCTCGTGATGAGATAGAGGTATACCTATCGGTTCGACCTAACCCATGTAACCGATGCAGAGTTCAATGACCTCTTCAGTTGTATAACCTTGGATGATGCTACCCTCCAGTCTAGATCGATTGCATACATAGGACTTGAGAATTCCCATGTACCTCTCGAACGGGTACATATGACGTAAAAACACGTGACCACATATCTTTATATCCTTCACAAGGTGGACAATGAGATAGACCATGATATCAAAAAATGACGGAGGGAAATACATCTCTAGATAACATAGAGTCATTACCACCTCGGTCTGCAGAGCATCTAGTCCATCGCGATCGATGACCTTCTGAGCAATTGCGTTAAACAAATAATATAGCCTTATGATTGTCACTCAAATCTTATTCGGTAAAATACTTCTAATTGCAATAGGTAGCATTTGTGTCATTAGCACATGACAGTCATGAGACTTCATGCCAATTAATTTCAAATATTCCATGGAAACAAGTTTCTTCATGCTGGTGGAGTGACCAGATGAAACTTTCACACCATGCAAGCATTGACACAGTTAAGTTCTCTCGGACTTAGATAGAGTGTAGCAAGCTATGGGAAGGTACGTCCAGCCTTTATTGGTCGCTATTGGTGCTAACTCGGTCCTAATGTTCATAGCGACTAGGTCACGCCTTGTGTTAACACCATCCTTTATTTTGTCAAGAATATTCAGTAAGAGACTAATCAAACTGTCGCATATATTCTTCTCTACATGCATGATATCAATGCAATTGCGAACTTCTAAATGCTCCCAATAAGGTAAATCCCAAAATATTGACATCTTCTTCCACATGTTCTTCTGACAGGTCATCAATTTACCCTTTCCAAGCACAAGTCGATATCCTTGACCATATCATAGACCTCTTTCCTGCTAAAAGGCCTTGATATTGAGCCATCCTCTTTTTTCCATCAAATTGTTTCTTCATCTTGCGGTATGGGTGATACTTTGGAAGGAACCTATGATGACGCCTGTACATTGTTTTGCGCTAGTTGTTCAACCACACACTTTCGGTATAATCCAAGTAGTGCTTATAGGCTTTGGCTCCTTTTGTACTCAACCCTAACAGGTTACCAAGGGCAGAAAAATCATTAATGGTGCAGAACAACATGGCGCGCAGAGTGAAGTTCTCTCGTTTGTCTGCATTCCATATATGTACCCCTTCGTTCCACAGTATCGCAAGATCTTCCACCAGTGGTGCTAGGTACACATCAATATCATTCTCAGATTGCTTCGGCCCTTAGATAAGTAGTGACATCAAAATATACTTCCGCTTCATACACAGCCAAGGAGGAAGGTTGTACATGCACAAAGTCACGGGTCAGGTGCTATGTCGGCTGCTCATGTTACCAAAAGGATTCATTCCATCTGTACTCAACCCAAACCTTATATTCTTTGGTTCCGCACTGATGTTTACAAACATCCTATCGATGTTCCTCCACTGGGCAGAATCAAAAGTGTGTCTTATCATTCCATCTTTCTTACATTGCTCCAAGTGCTAACGCACCAATCTTGCATCCTTTCGGTTTGCAAATAAATGCTTCAAATAGCGAATTACATGAAGATACCACAACAACTTTGTAGGAGGTCCTTGCTTCACCTTGATGTCCTTCCCATCATCGGAGTCATTTTTACACTTGTATCGGGATGCTTTGCACACCGGACAAACATGTAAACTAGTATACTCTTTACGGTAGAAGATACAAGTATTCGGATATGTATGTATTCTTTCTACTTCTATTTCCAATGGATAAAGAATATTCTTGGCTTCGTAGGTAGTTCTCGACAACATATTTCCCTTTAAAAGCATGTCCGCTAGGAGACCTAACAATGCCGTGAAACTCTTGTCAGACCAACCATTGCTTGCCTTCAATTCCAGCAGTTTTAGAATAGATGACAACCTTGTGTATTATGGCTTATAGCTCGGGAACAAGGGTTTCTCTGAGTCCTCCATCAAGCCCTCAAATTTGCCAAACTCTCTCTTACTATAGTTCCCTTCTGCATCACGTAGCATCTAATCCAGATTGTCATCCTGCGAACTATCCTCATCGAAAGCACAGTCTACAACCAACATATCGTTGTCTCCCTCGACGATGTCATAACTACCTTCTTGTATAATCTTCTCTCCACTATGACTAGTCCAACATTTGTACCCCTTTCTGAAACCCCTTCGAATCAAGTGAGTTTCGATCTGCGTTGAGTTGCTAAACATCTTTAGATTATCACAATCAATGCATGGACAGTACATATATTACATCCCCTTCTTCAGCAAATCTAGCTCAGCCGGTCTTCTAAAAGTAGACATGCCATTAATGTACTGTTCACTCACATGGTTCTCAACGTACATCCAGCTTCGGTCCATCTACGCTACACATGTAACAAATGGGTGTCAAATTGGATTATTAGCGCTACTATAGCAAATCAAACTAGCTACTTAATTACACACATATATATTACGTAGCTAGCTAGCCACATATTCATGAAACAATAATATTAAGTAAGAATATATTGAAGTAAACTAGGAGTACTTACCCATTCTGAAATTAAGCAAAGTACTATTATTTTTCTAAACTTAGCTAGCTAGATAGATCTAAACAAAAACCTAGCTATCATCTCTTTCTATTACAAGGCATATAATTTATTAGAAGCAATTGAGTATTAACCTTTGATCACCAAGAAGACGTATATAGATCTACAAGCAATATGTTTTCACCAAACTCCCCAAAGTTGGCCGCCTCGCTCCACCGATGTAGCACAATGAAGACAAATCTGTATCAAGACCACATACACCTGCTATTTAATAGCGCAGATTATCCTAGAAGGTTCCAACCACAAACCATCTATGGTACAACACTAATATCATAGACGGTTTGTTATAAGAACCGCCAGTGATGTCCGTAATATCAGAGACGGTTTTTCACAGACAGTTATTAACATGAACCGTCTGTAATGTCTCAATTATCACAAGCAGTTCGTGTTAATAACCATCTATGAAAGTTCATAGACGGTTATTAACACAATCCATCTGTGATGTCTCAATTATCACAGATGGTTCGTGTTAATAACTGTCTATAAAAATATCACAGATGGTTGTTAGTATAAACCATCTGTGATAGTTTAAGCACAAACGGCTCCCTGTGAAATGTCTGTGATATAGCCGTCCAGTATAGCCTCTTTTGTAGTAGTGGAAGTATTGAAGAGTACAATTGAGAACATTCATAAGAGTGTAGCCTTTTGTGTTGCCACACCAAAAAGAGTAGAGAAGTTTGAGGAAATTGCAAAATTTGGGAAAGTTGACATTACCAAAAAATTGGCTCTTGACTATAAAATTAGATGGAACTCTACTTTCACTATGCTTAATGTTGCTTTACCCTATAAGGCTATTTTTGATCGTGCGATGTATGTTGAAAAGCAATATACTTGTGCTCCTACTAGTCAAAAATGGTCATTTGCTGCTGATGTTGTTGATAGGCTAAAGTTGTTCTTTGAAATCACTAAAATATTTTTGGGGACTGAATATGTTACTGCTAATATTTACTTCCCCAAAATTTGTGTAATTAAAATGAAAATCAGGCAGTGATCAACTTGTGGCAACCAAATTATTGAAGCTATGACAGTTTCCATGAATGAAAAGTTTGATAAGTATTGGTCTGACATTCAAGGACTTATGGGCATTGCTACACTTCTTGATCCTCGATTTAAGACTGAAATGTTGTTTGTTTGCTATGAGATGCTACATGGTATTAGTGTTGAAGAATGTGAGCATCATGTTTGAGAAGTAACTAACTCATTATATAGCTTGTTGAGTGATTACCAAACTGAAAATGATGAAGGTAATACACAATCATCATCCTCACTCTCTGGAATTGAAGTTCCAGCAGTTATGTCTATTTTTAATACATGTGTTGCTAAGAAAAGGCCAGCACCTCTTAGAATGAAATCTGAATTAGATCGCTATTTGGAGGATGACTATGTTCCAAACACAAAGGAAAATTTTAATGTATTGGATTGGTGGAAGGTGGCTGGGACATGCTACCCTTCTTTAAGGATGATAGCATAGGACATATTTGCTATTCTAGTAAGCACGGTTGCTTCAGAGTCTGCATTTAGCACTAGTGGAAGAATTCTTAGCGAGCATCATAGCCATCTCACTTCTGAAATGTTAGAGGCATTAATGTGTTCAAAAGATTGGCTTCAAAATAAATATAAAGGTATGTACATAGGATGCTTATTACTTACTTTGTGCTACTTGCTTTCGTAGTTGTCCATAAAAGAAATTGATACTTTCGAATTGTATCTTATAGATGAGGACAATGGAGAGCCAACTAGCTTCTGGACTTGTCTTCAAGACATTCAAGAAGGGCTACAGGTTAGTAGCTACTTCAAGTATTGGGCTACTTCAAGTGTTAAATTGTCTTCTAGATTTGTCTTGAAATTTTATAGCTACTTCAAGTGTTAAATTGTTTCATTGTTAACTATTCCTCTAATTTACAAAGGAGATGACACTGTGAATTGCTGTCTTGCTGACTTGTTGGGCATTGGACACTGGAGTATGGACTGCTTGGAGCCTTGTCTTGCTTGCTGGTTTTTATTTACGCTATTGAATGGAGTATAATTGTATGAAACTGTGAATGTATGGAATATGGATTATGCCTTAGAACCTTGGATGATATTAATTAGGGATCATGGACTTGTTTTGCTTGTTGTCTTCTATTTAGACTATTGATGGAGTATGATTATATGAATGTGAAACCTATGGTGAAATTTACTCCTTTCATGCATATGGCTATTTCTTTGCTTGCCTTCTATTTAGACCTTGTCTTGCTTGTTGTCAGGGGCGGGGAATGGGGCACCCCACGGGTACCCAAATCCCCATCGAGGGGCAGGGAACGGGGTTTTTCCATCCCCATGATCGGGGACGGGGATCAGGGGATTTTCACGCACTCGGGGATGGGGGCATTCCCCTACACCCCGGCTGGGAATGCCCCTGTTGCCATCCCTATTCCCAGCCAGGACTTGTTCTACAACTTGTGAGACATACGCTGCTCTATTGACAGGCTCACCTTCCCTGAGGATCACCAACATCGCCGGGGCAAGCGGCGAACGGACACATGCAAGTTATTCAAGTCCAAGCAGCGGCTGAGCCTGGGCATGCGTTAGTAGGGTTGCCCTAACTACACCTGGGACTACCCCGACCGGTGTTGGGACGTGGGGCGCTATCGCCAGCCAGTAAGGATCGGTTACACTATATTCCCCTAGCATTTCTCCTTGAAAGCACGCACTAACAACCTCTCTAATCTACCCGTAGTCTCCGGACCCGCTATGTGTGTTCCACAAATGGATCGACCAAGAGATCCACCCATACGACTAGTGGCGTCTTGCCTACAAGGAGTGGGATGCCAAGACGGACCACGAGAGGAGGTAGGAGCGGTGGCGCAATGAAGAGCATAACGAGTGCATCCAGCGAGAGACGTAAGCTCATTTGGAGGCGTGCAGGCGCAGGGAGCGCAAGGCTCATGAGGAGGAGCGTGAGAGAAAGCGCAAAAAGGTGGGCAAGGCCAGGGCGGTCGACAAGGACTATAACACCAAACTTGCAAGGAAGGGCAAATGGCCCTAGTCCACGAAATAGATTGGACCATTCCGTGGTAGCCCCCCATCCTACCCGCTATGTTTTTCTTTCTCCTAAAGGCATGTATTCGTACATGGTCCGAATGCTTTTGTCACTCTGTATTGTAGTACTAGCGAGGTTGACAAAAGCAATTAGCCGAACCACCATGCCATGTAACCACGTGTAATATGCGTCTATTCTGGGACTCTAATATATCTCAAGTTTTGTGCCTCACAACTTCGCTACGGTCGAAAGATTTCATCACTTTGCTACTGTCGAGTGCGTTTGCAATCTCTAAACTTCGTAGCAAAATTGGAGTTGGTAGTTGCTATGACAAGATCATAACCAACAAAATCTTTGGGGGCGCAATAGGGGCCACATGTCGCGCGCCAGTTCTTCCGTGCTCCGGGAGGGGGGCACATCTGAAAAAAAAAACTAGCCCTTTGATCCAGAATTGTAAAAACAATGCTAGTATAGGGAACAAAACAAAGAAAACCTAACGTGGAGTCTCCCGCTTTCTCCATCTTGAATCTAACCCTAACGCTCGGGTGGCGCACCACCCGGAAGGAAAACTTGATAGAAGGTATGAAAGATTCATGTAATGCACAAAGTAATAATTTTAGGGCTGTCTATTCCTTGGTAACTAAAAAAATATTAATCTTACTCGATTTTTTTATCCATTAGATCATGATCTAATCATCCACATTTCTTCCTCAATCTTCATAAAACAAAAAACCTAAACGTTTTTGCAAAAACTCTAACGAAAAACCCTATCATTTTTTGTAAAAAAAACCTAACTTTTTTTTTTGCAAAAACCCTAACAAGAAACCCTAATGACCCCCTTCCCGCACTCAGGTCACGCAGGACCCCGCCTACCCCTTCCCACACTCCGATGGCGTGGCGGCCACCTCCTGCGCTCCGGTGGCGCAAAAGGTCGGTGGACCTTGCCACCGGTCGCGCCCGACCCTGCCTTCCACGCTCAGCGACTAGCCGCGCTCAGTGTCGAGCTTTCGCACTTCGAGGCCGCAGTGCACGCTAGGTGTCGAGCGCCAGTTTATTCGCACTCGGAAGGGGCTAAATCCAAACAAAAAGGCTGATTTACAAAAAAAAAAGTTACACAGGGCCACAAAAGGAAAAAAATTCCTCGTATTTTTGATGTCACGTGATACTTTTTTTCGTTCTTTTTGGGCGTCGTCGATAGCTTGCTGGCAGGTGTTCCATGCAGGCGTGCTGCTCGTTTTGTCTGCAGGCGTAGGGGTCCTCGCCTCGACGTGCGACGGATGGATCGGAGGCTAGCAAGCAACAACAACGTGTCGTCGTGTTGGGTCAAATCGCCAGGTGAAAAGAGCCAGTGATCGAGAGTGGCTGGCCACTGGGCTGGACTGGTTGTCCAGCACAACACAGTACATTCAGTCGTTCCATTCCTTCGTTCAAATGCTTGGGTCGGGAGCGCCCGTTCAAAAAGAGATGCCGTTCCAAAAAGAGATGGCATCTAGTTCCTGGTCTGAAGTTAAAAGCTATTTAAAATATATTATCTTTTGTTGTGTTTTTTTCTTTTCATTACTGGTTGAGATATAATGATGTTTTTCTCTTTTTTTTTCTTTTTTGATTGAATAACTTCGAAAAAGCTATCCGGTGTTACGGTATCATTTTAACCACCAAAAGACAAAAGTCACACTATTTTAGAACAGGATCTAAAAAATCTTGGTGTTGGTGGTTATTGCTTACTAGTACACATTCAAATGCAATGCAGAGGCTAAAAGATGGATTAGACTAGTGTGCTGGTACAGGCGTGCACGTCTTGTGTTGTTGCTGAGCAACAGTTTTGGCACACCGAGTCACCTTGAATGTTATAACCGAGGTTTCAAAAAAATTGGTGGGTTCTTCACCGGCTTCTGATAAAACCATCCAGAGTATATTGGTGTGTTATTCAGTTTCAATCTTTACTTAGTTATAATACCGAGTTAGTTTGAGTTGGCGCGCCAATTCGTTTCAATTTTAGACTTCACATATTACCCCTTACAATTTTGTGAACTACTTGATACTAGGTGAGTTTCTAATAAATTGACTAGGGCCACAAACCGGCCTAATTGGTTTCATGAACCCTAGTTGTATATTGAGACAGAATTGATTAAAATATACCACATATTTAAGCTGTTAAGTAAGTGGCAACTATTTTTTTTATTTGTGACCTAGGCCTATATATTAGAATAATTTGTGCTACTCGGCTCACTGTACAACGGTTAAATAGAAAAAAACATCCAAAAAAGAGAGAGAGGACAAAATGTTCCTTTCTTTTGTGAACAAGAAAGATTCCAACCAAACAGATTTTTTTTTCTATTTCACCGCTGCGCAGATGAACCGAGTCGCACAAGAGTTTGCCAAAGATTCCAACAAACAGTTTTTTTTAAGCCAAAGATTGCCATAATTTGTCACAAGTGATTTAGGCAAGTTTGATTAAGCTAGACTATTGTTTTGTTGCTAACAACAAATTACATGCCAAACTTTTTTTGGGTAGATCCCACATCATAGGTACAATAAGTTGTGATAAGATTCCCTTAGGCAAATCATTTGGGCTTATTTTTTATTGTTTATGGCTGAAAAGCATCAGAATCATGAAAAATATCAGAATGATGAGGCTTATTTAGCATAATTAAATTTAAAAAATATAAAAAATATGTTAGCCCATTACGTACAATACAAACAAATACGGGAAAAAAAATCGGCAAAAAAGTTCAACAAAAAGCCAAAAGTTCAGAAAAAGATGAAATTTATGAATAGTAAAAAATAAACCGGAAGCTAAAAGCTGAAGCCAAAACGATCACACCCAAGTTGTGGCTCTAATTTTCTTGGCCACAACTTTGACAAGTTACCAAAAATGCTCGGCAAATTTACTAAACCATAAACCATATGAGATACCAAACAGTAATCTAGGGCACAACATTTGGCATTCGGAGTCACTGATGCCCTGCCCCGCTAGCCCGATGCCCTGCCCATGCATGGTACCTGGAGTCCTGTACCGACGACTAGCACCCAGTGCATTGAATTGTCGTCTCGAAAGATGAATTCGGTATCTGATGATGGAACTGGCTGCAGGATGCAGTGGCACTCGCTGGTACATCTTCGGATCCTCGCCGTTGTCTGCTTCCTCTTGTTGCTTCCCGCTTGCTGGCAGTAGATTTGTATCCAGGGAGGCTAGTTAGCTAACAGTATACTCGTGGATCAATAATGCATGCATGCGTGCATATGTGGCCGCTGCCAATCTGCTATGGTATCTTGCCTCTGTCCCTCTAAATACGACAGCTACAGACGTGAAAGGGAGGAAGGGGGACAGAAGTCAGTCAGTGTTGTCACCAACCGTCATTATTCTGAGTTAAAAAAAAAAGGAGTCATTATTCTGGAGGACACAAGGGGTAATGACCTAATGATGACCAGATGATTATGTGTGGGGTTAATTCAGGTAAATTTGGTGCTGGAAGGTGTTCTTGCCTGGGTAACAATTTTGGTGGTAGAGCTGGGTATGTAGTAGTAGTAGTAGAAGTATGGTTTGCATCAATGAAAGAACTGAATGGTGTGTATTCTTGTGACGATCACAAACTAGTTCTGTAACACCCTTATTTCTGGGGATGTTAGGTTACCCTCGTAACTGCCCAAGATTGTTCAGCTGTGAGTACTATAGATGAGTGTACATCATTGCCAATGCAAGCTTAAATATAAAAACAAACTTTATTACAAAGGTAAGACTTAGCAGCCAAGTTTTACATAAAAGGGCGTGCAACCTAAAATTATATTACAAAAGAAACTCCACAGGCAGGCCTAAGTGTAGAATAAACCCTAACACCAGGCGTTGTCTATATTGTAGAGTTCGTCGTCGTCTTGATAAACTCCTTCATTTTCTTGACAAGCATATTCTGTTTATGATTTTAGCAAGTATAACTACAACCAACCGTACTCAACAAGTCGCATGGGAAATGCTATTTAGCTATATGCCAGAGATTGCCATGGAATATGGTAAAGCAATTTATTAATTTATGTGGATACAATTTTGTTTGTACACACTTTTGCTTTTAAACATAAAATATCAAATCATAAACTTCTTAAAGAATTTGGGGATTTTTCCAAACTTGATTAATACACTTTCACATTTCCAAAACCATTCCAAATCTACTTATGCTTCGCTATTGGAATCACCTATTAAACACAGCTTCATATACCGGAAGCACGGTGTATTCAAATACAATTTACAAATGACTCTGCAGAGCTGCCCAACTTTACCCACAAGATTCTTCAACCCTCATGCCTGAGTTAAGAAAACAAGGTTGTTTCACTGCTTAGCTCTTTATGTAGCCTCTACCAGATAGACTATGGACCCTCTGTCATGGAATACGGTGGCCTAATAGAGCGTTGTGAAAGTATGGTTTTACCATTTCCATACCACAACCCAATGACGGTTGTTCCCTTTTCTGGAATAGTATATCATGCCATTATGTAGATATTCAATTGATCTGAGTAGCTATTAAACCAGATTTGACAAGTCAACGCTTATAGTTGAGCGGTTACTATGTTCTTTACTTAGCATAAGAGTCTAGTCCTTATATTTTTCACCGAAGCAAATTCCATTCACAAACCTAGATTCAGTGCCCGTGGCACTGCCACTATGTCATACCAAGCCTCAACCCTAGAACAAGTGATGAGGCGATGGAGTCCCGATCTTCCGATAGGATGATAACTATCGATTTTGGTGGAGGTGACCCTTGCGATCCGACTACAACCGAACGACGTCGCTTGCGCCTTAGCAATCGCTGAACCAACCCGAGATGTTATCAACCGTGCCAAGAACGCGTTGACTGACCACGAAGGTCTATTCTCGCATGCAATCGAAGAACACGCAAGAACAAGATAACAAGCAATCTGAAATTGCAAATATATATATTGAGATCAAAAGGTGGGATTCCAAAGGTAGTCTTGACAGTGGTCATCCGACACAATCAAGAACAGTTTGCATAATAGCTAAACCTAAACTCAACGAAATCCAAGTCCTAACGAGGAGGCGGCGGCTCCTTTATAGGAGAACAACCAGGAGGGGCGTCCAAAGTGCATGCTCTAGGGTTACAAGGCCCATGGGCCCAATTGGTGGTGGCGCAGCACCCTTTTGACTCGGACTCAAAAACCAACGTGGATTGTTTTGATGATTGCAGCCGGCTCAGATGGAATTTGAAGATGAGGTTGGATCCATTGGAAAGTAGACTTCATAAGCTTTCCATGAAGTACAAGAACATCCCAAACGGAGTCCGTATGAGAAAGTTATGTTCGTTTCAACTTGCACCATTGCAGCAGTCCGAATCTGATTCCAGTACGTGACCAACACGGACTCTTTTGATGATTGCGGCTGTCTCGGATAGAATTTGAAGATGGGGTTGAATCCTTTAGAAAGTATACTTGATAAGCTTTCCATCAAGTCCAAGAACGTCCCAAACGGAGTCCGTATGAGAAAGTTACGTCCGTTTAAACTTGCACCATTGCAGCAGTCCAAGTCTGATTCCAAAACGTGTCCAACTCGAATTCGTGCTTGACTTGGTCCCAAAGTGACGTGGTGACCTCCATTATTCCTTCCATGCATGTCCAGGACTCCATGTCCCTTTCCTTCATCCTTTCCCAAATTCCTAAGCATAATTAAATCACTTGCATTAGGTAGCGGTCTATTCTCGTAACATATGAAGGTGAAGAAACGAATTCACCTTTAGTTCAATCTTAATATTGGGCGCGATTGTCGTATGTGTTTGTGGCGTGGTCACATCATCCTCCCTTCTTGATAGAAAACCGTCCTCGATTTTAACATATGTGTAGCCTCGCGTATTGCATGATCTTCATCATAAATCTCGGTACATAATAACAAACGCAACAAACTCTCATTATGTAATATCATACGTTCTTTATCACACAAAGTAAAATCTGTTTGAAACGAGCTCACCTTATAATTTAAGTGATGCGTAGGAGCTCTTGTAATTGGAACAACAAGCATAGCAAATATGGTTGTATCCATAGGGTCGTGTCCTCATCATCCTCCCTTCTTGAAAACAAAGCCGTCCTCGGCTTTTGATAAACCAAAGTATGGTAACAAAGAAGCCAAGGTGTATGCATGGTATATGTATATGTCATCCGTTTAATGGTTCTTCGTTGTTGCACAATTAATGTTATAACACAGCAGCAATCATAAAAGCTCATTGTATTATTAACCCAAAAGTAATGATATATGTTAATGAACAAATCAAAATTTCTCACACAGTAATTATCGCAACTTGTTTTGCAAATGTAAGTGAAGCATTTATGCAATTCAAATCTTTGAAGTTGTAAACTTGTTGTGGTGGCACATATAGGCAAAGCTACAACTTTTGGAATCAAACAAAGTTTATCCATATAATCAGATTTCAATTGAGCAATAGCAAATTCATCTAGTAAGGGTGAAAATATTTGCAAGTTCTTCCATACATCAATTTCATTATTCAGATTGCCAATGTTAGATGGTTCAATAAGAGAAGAACACATAGGCATTGAATGATCACTAAATTTTATTTTTCTTTCATAATGAACAAGATTGAGCATACAAAAGTTGTTGTTCAAAACAACAAGCTGCAATTCATCCATGTGGTCACAAGTTATGCATATTCGATATACAAGAAATTGATTTCCTACACCATAATCTCCAATCAAATTAAACTTATACCCAGGGTGTAGGCACTAAACAAGAATTTTGAACATGTAAGTTCAGAAACTTTCTCCAAAGCATGTGACAATTTCATAGGAAGATCCAACATGATGTAACACAATGAATTGGCAGGAGAAATTCTAGTTAAAACTTCTTTATGTCTAACCAAAGCCACATGATCATTGTATGTGATTAATTCATCACGTGAATCACTCAAAACAAAGAGCAATTCAATTATTTTTGACAAGGTGCACTAAACTCATTCTCAATACTCAAATCAATGCGTGTGAATTCTCTACTTGAAATATGGGCGTGTCGAATTGTTTTCCACTAAGTTTTGCTCTAAAATAGCATGAACAGTGCATAATTGTTGTTCTTCACAAGCATACTCACCGTGAGTGATGATAGCACCATGATCTTTATCTTTTGGCTCCCCTCGGATGATGTAGGTACATCCATCTCCTCATCTTCCTTCTCAAGTAATGGAGTTGGTAGCTCAAGTAACTCATTCTTCTCTTGACATGGTTTTCAACTTGCTGCAAGTTGTTAGTTCTGAGAAAAGGCACAACCACATGTTTGCTCTCATGTGTCCTATTATCAAGTATTCTCAATTCTTTCTCAATCGACTTTCAACCTTACAAGCAAGTATAAACAAATCATAGAGAGAATTATATTCTTTGTGGACGAGAATGTTCTTAATTTTTTGATTAAGCCCACCTAAGAATCTATTCTCTATAGCCTCTACATGTTCCTCTAAATCACAACGCAACAAAAGAGCTTTCAATTCTTCATAGTATTCACTTACGTTTTCCTACCTTGTTCTAAACGTTGCAATCTTTTTAACAAGTCACGTGAATAATATGAAGGAACAAATGTAGATCTCATGATTCGTTTCAAAGCATTCCAAGTTTTAGGTACATGTGGTAGTCTACATTGTTTCCTCCACCAAAATAATGCGAAATCGGTGAATTCACTAGTAGCAGCCCTAACTCTTTTATCATCGGAAAATCATAGCACAGAAAATTTTGATCTAATTGTATTTCCCATTCAAGATAAGCTTTAGGTCATATCTACCAGCAAATGGAGGAATTGTAAACTTGGCATCATCATCACATACCTCTCTTGTTAACCTACACTGCACCTTGTCGATCATGTCGAAGTCGACAACGGTCGCGATCATTGGAGCCCTCAATTCATTGTTGATGGTGGTGAGGGTCTTATTAATACGATCCAACAAGTTGTTGGTCTCACAAAAATTGCTACAAAGTGATCTTGAACCTGTCATGGTTAGTAGAAAACAAGGAAATACACAAGAATTATGTAAGTCCCTATAAACTACTAGGAGGTGGAGCTTCACAAGTCACACATCTCTAAAGCTCTTACCAAATTCTTACAAGTTCTTACCAAAGCAAACAGTGGTGCAACCGGTGGTGGTTCGTGATAAATCTAACTCAAGTGATGAGTAAAGCGATTGCAAGGTACAGCGAGACCTGTTCGGTTAGTAGAAAAGTAGAGCTTGGATAGGCTATGTATTTTGTAGCAAAGGAAAACAATCAATTAATTTCAGAAATTGCATAGAATTGAATTATAGTTCGTATGTAGCACTTAGCCTATGTTGCTGATCAACCAAGGATCGAAGAAGGCTAAAATAAGTGTATGGCAATGTATGGGAGTGGTAAATACAAGATAATTCAATTGAATGCAATCTGGAATTGAAGAACACAAGGATTGACCCAAAACTTGGAAACTGAAGATTTCTGTCCACTGGACAGCACGTCGGTATTTCGGCCGTATCTTTTTGTCAGTTGCTTTTTTTTTCAATGATTATTTTTTTCTCTGTTTTCTGACGGCTTTTTCTACAACTTTTGTTTTAGGGTCAAGTTCTGGAAACGGACCGAAAAATTCGCACAAAATTCACAAGTGCCGGCTGTTGCAGATTCAATCTAGAATTTTTGGTCAACTTGCACCACAGATATCTCTTAACTGACTTTCTGGAATGACGTGAAATTTTACAGATAGATGGACAACGAAGTTTTGAATCTAATGACGGTGGTTTCACTGAAAAATAATCTCAGAATCAAAAGTTATGGCTTTTTTGGTGGCGGCTGCAGAGAAAGGAATGATCAGCCGAAATTGGAATTAGGGTTTGGGGTGGGGGAATTTTTTTTGGTTGGATTTTTATTGGAACAAAGATATGACCAGCAACTAGACAAAGCTAAAACGGACACAAATTCAATTTAGCAAACCAAAACTAACAGATTGAAAGGCACAACGGGTTTGGACAATGGAAATTAACTCTTTTGTGGGGCAATTTTTCTGGACTATGGGAAATAAAAATCAATCTACTAACTAGGGATACAAGAAATTCCTACCGGTCAATCAAGCTCGATACCAACCGATGAGGCGATGGAGTCGATCTTCCGATAGGATGATAACTATCGATTTTGGTGGAGGTGACCCTTGCGATCCGACTACAACCGAACGACGCCGCTTGCGCCTTAGCAATCGCTGAACCAACCCGAGATGTTATCAACCGTGCCAAGAACGCGGTTGACTGACCACGAAGGTCTATTCCTGCATGCAATCGAAGAACACGCAAGAACAAGATAACAAGCAATCTGAAATTGCAAATATATATATTGAGATCAAAAGGTGGGATTCCAAAGGTAGTCTTGACAGTGGTCATCCGACACAATCAAGAACAGAAGTTTGCATAATAGCTAAACCTAAACTCAACGAAATCCAAGTCCTAACGAGGAGGCGGCGGCTCCTTTATAGGAGAACAACCAGGAGGGGCGTCCAAAGTGCATGCTCTAGGGTTACAAGGCCCATGGGCCCAATTGGTGGTGGCGCAGCACCCTTTGACTCGGACTCAAAACCAACGTGGATTGTTTTGATGATTGCAGCCGGCTCAGATGGAATTTGAAGATGAGGTTGGATCCATTGGAAAGTAGACTTCATAAGCTTTCCATGAAGTACAAGAACATCCCAAACGGAGTCCGTATGAGAAAGTTATGTTCGTTTCAACTTGCACCATTGCAGCAGTCCGAATCTGATTCCAGTACGTGACCAACACGGACTCTTTTGATGATTGCGGCTGTCTCGGATAGAATTTGAAGATGGGGTTGAATCCTTTAGAAAGTATACTTGATAAGCTTTCCATCAAGTCCAAGAACGTCCCAAACGGAGTCCGTATGAGAAAGTTACGTCCGTTTAAACTTGCACCATTGCAGCAGTCCAAGTCTGATTCCAAAACGTGTCCAACTCGAATTCGTGCTTGACTTGGTCCCAAAGTGACGTGGTGACCTCCATTATTCCTTCCATGCATGTCCAGGACTCCATGTCCCTTTCCTTCATCCTTTCCCAAATTCCTAAGCATAATTAAATCACTTGCATTAGGTAGCGGTCTATTCTCAGTAACATATGAAGGCTGAAGAAACGAATTCACCTTTAGTTCAATCTTAATATTGGGCGCGATTGTCGTATGTGTTTGTGGCGTGGTCACATCAACAAGGTCATGGGCTTAAGCCATCTCATGGCTCCCCATGATACTCCTTATCCTAACATCACTTTTAAAATTCTGTCGGCAAAATGCCAAGTACTCTTAGTAGTAAAAAGATTGTTGAGTTCCTAATCTACTGTGATTACATTAATAATATTTTTAATATTACTAAGTTTTGTCAAGGTGAATATGGCTATCAAATTAAATAGGGCTTTTCGGGTGGTAGGACATTAACTAATAGCATGTCATTCTGAATAATCTTTGTACATAAAATAACAGTGTGCAAATAACATAATGAAAATACTGATAAATAATAATTAAAGGAAAGTAGGTTCAATATGATCAAAAACATGTGACTTGCCTTGCGGATTTACTATTTCAACAAGTTCGTATTCTTCTAGTTCTTGAGCTTGCACTTCTCTTCCTTGGTCTTCTTGGAAATTAACGTCGGGAGCTAACGCAAAAAGGGAGTAAATAAATCAATTCTGAGCTCAAAAGACTGAGCGAGGAAGAAAGAAGACAAATAAAAAGAAAATTAAGGAAATTCAAATAAAATAGGTTTAGGGCTTTTAGGAGGGTCCAAAAGGTGAAATGGACCTGAGAAATAGGTCAACAGGCTCGAAACGATCAAAATAGGTATAAAATGTATTTTGAGTTTCGGGTGAATAGTAACGGGTCGGGTTTACTGTGCTTAACGGATTTACACTATTCATCGCAGGTTGGCACTATTCACAGTGGGTCTGAGCGGCTGGATCCGGTACTGTTCATGTGGGTCGGGTCGTTGTTTTCGGCTGAAACCCGCCTACTACACCGTTCAGCGATCCGGCCTGTTCGGCCGTTTCGACCCCACACTGTGTGGCCCAAGCGCACAGTGTCATCTTCTTCCTCCGTTCGCACGCGCATAATCGAAAACAGAGGAAGACGGTGGCTTGGGAGGCTACAGTTGGGTTGCTAAGGCTCTGGAGGTTCCATTTTGGGGGTCGGCAGGGCCGACGGAGGCGGCGTTCGCTGGCGGTGAGGCTTTCTCCTCCACGGGACATTTGAACCGAACTAGGTGAGGAGTGGCTTAAAAAGGGAATGGTGATGGTATTTGAGCATCTGTAGGGCTAGGGCAAGCCTATGGAAGCGGTGGTTTGAGCTAAGATGGTCGGAGTTAGGCTGGCCACGACGAGGCATTTTGGCCAAGCGGCAGGGAAGGAGAAGGCTCGGAAGCTAAAGGTAATAGCTTGGAGGTGTTCCTGGGAGCTTAAGGAGTCTATGAACGAAAGCAATTGAAAAGTAATAGGCTGAATCAGTGGAATTGAACTCAAACCTGCTTTAGGGTTTTTCAGTGATCGTGAGAGAAACTCGGGTTGAGGGTCTAATTGGGGTGGGGGAGGGGCTCTTTGGGTTCCAATGTGGTGCTCCAATGGGGTCCAAGGCCTTAAATAGAGTCAAGAGGTAGTTTGGCACAGGAGAGGGGAAGAATCCACAGCGGCGATGGCGGTTTCTTCAAAGGCCAGGAAAGCTCGAGGTCTTTGGTGGGAATGCGGCTGTCTTGGGCGCAGAGAGGCGGCAATCAAAAGTTGCCAGGGCGAGAGGAAATCGTGAGAGAGTAGAAGCGGTGACGGTGGGTGGCCGACGGTGCTGGCACCTGTTCAGGGCTATCAGAGACGGGAGGTCGAGGTGGTACGGAGGCTAACCGAGCTGCAGGGCGAGGAAGCATGAGAAGGTGTGGGAAGACACAGGAAGGTGCGGGAGCGGCCAGTGGTGCAAAATAGGGGCGACGGCGACAAAACAGGAGCGGGCGCCGGATTTTCGGACCATGAACAGTGCCGCGCAAAATCCCCTCCATTGAGGCAGTGTTGGCAGGGATTAGGGGCGGGTTTTGGTTAAGATTCGTGCAGGTTTGGGCTGGGGATCAAAGGGAATCGAAATCAAAGCGAGATTTGAATTTTTTGCAAAAAAATTGGTTCGTTTCAGTTTCCCCCTTCTTTCGTGAAAATATTGCTAACAGAGCTTCTCCAGATGAGTATGTTAGTGATTGTTGAATTGTAAGAGCATTTTCATCTCTAAAAACTAGTTTGTGAGGTAAAGGATTTTCTCACTTTTAAGTTAGGTCCATTACCCTTCCACAATTAATATGGACTATTCCAATAATCTCTCCATTCACATATTGATATCTCTCAACCATTCACTGTCTCCTTCACCATATACCGATAGTCTCTTGGAGCAGTTCCTCGGTTCCCCAACGTCCCTCCGAACAGTTCCTCGGTTCCTTTTTCGCAGTAGGACCTCATTTGTCTCTGGAGGAACCACCTAGTCCAATAGCCAACTTGAACCCAATAAATCTATTTGGTTTTAAGAATGGAATAAGTTTGTGCTATGACAATTCATTAGTTTTTATAAAGTCTCGGTCTCACTTAAAAAAACTAATTAGGTTTTACAAGAAAACGTATAGAATCCATCGGTCATGCCATAAAATCATACTTCCTCTGTTTCTACATACTTGCTATTCCTACTTGACCCTTTCGTGCAACCCAGTGCAGGTTTCCCATTTTAGCCCCGTCGGTTATGCATGTTCTCGTAATGAGTGCAACTGTATTGCTGTTAGGGTGTCAACAGATCGAATACGAATCAAATAATCCGGATAAAAATACCGAATAAAACGAATAATAAAAATATGATTAATACTCTTTGAGTTTTAATATATCAAATACGAATTAAATAGTTCGAATTATGATTAATACTCTTTGAGTCTTAATATATCGAATACGAATTAAATAGTTCGAATTATGAATACCGGATAAAACAGATAATCCAGATTTGATTGAAATTGCCTCCACACAATTAAGCAGAGATCGACAGTTATTAAGGGTATTTTGTCATACTCAACTAAAAATGATGGCCTAATTAAATATGTGTGCACTATCAAGTATTTGGGAATGGAGGGAGCATGACAAGTCCAATATGATCTGGCTATGAGAAATTTTTCAAGATGCCACAGGTGAACCTTATGTCGATTAAAATGGTGTCCGAGAACAACTAATAGAGAATATACCATTCATTTCCGAATTTTCTTGCCAAATGCCACTCCGATCGACATGTTCAAAGAAAGCCGATTGTTTTTTTTTTCTTGAAACGGAAGAGAGTCAATTGTGTTCCTCTTTTGGCCTTTTTCCATTAGTGGTGAGCATACAACCCATTAATTGCCACTCCAATGATTTACCTTAGCAAGTGTTTCATTAAACGGCTGGTTCCACTCATGAAATGTCATCGTGCCAAATGATGGGCAAGAGAGAGTTTTAGTTGAAGGTGAAATCTAGCCATGGCGATGGTAGTGAAGCACTAGCGCGATCGCTCGAGGAGAGGACAGAGCATGGAAGAAGCAAAGAGGGAGCCTGACCCAGTTCGCTTTGACTTCTAAAAACTATTTTCTATAGTAAATAACTTTTTTTACAGTACCTAACTTTTAAATGGAATATCTTTTTAAGGCGAGATATATTAGCTGATAGTAGTACACACTGTAGTGATTTCATTTATATCGGCCAAAATCGTACGTAAGTGTCTCTCTATAAGTTGTTACTATTTATAAGATAAACAAAAGTCATCAGTAAAAACTAATATAAACACCCCCTAAACTTTATGGGAGAACAGGTGCGATGACGACATTGCATGGTAGAGGACAGATAGGCCGGCTAGCGGTGACTCCACTCAAGTCACTGAGAGAGAGAGAGAGTGAGTGAGTGAGAGAGGCAACGGTTATACCTGGCAGAGGATGAGGAAGCAGTGAGGGGAAAGAAGGATACGAAGGGATGGGGGCGATCTTTTTAAAATATAAAAATTGTTTGATCAATCTGGTCATAATAGCGTTTTGGGCAGCAAATTCAGAAACTAGTTGTTTGTTCTCCAGCATCGATTCTTCAATGTTATTTTCAGCAACTAGCCGAATAGCAACATAATGATGCGACTAGATAATAATAAACATGCTTATATTTGAAAATAAAGTCATAGCTATTAAACAACTCTAATGTGTGTGATTGAAAATGTAATTGCATTTCTTTTACAATTGTAATAACCATAATATATATCTAATCGATCTATATCGTTATAATCTAGAGGAACAAGTCCATTTTTGGCCTTCGAACTTTGATCGAGTCCAATTTTCACCATAAACTTGAAAACCGGTTGTTTTTTACCCCTAACTTCTAAGTCCGGACAAATAACCCCCATCCAATTCCACCTCAATTAGGGGGTGAAAAACAACCGTTTTTTGAGTTCAGGTTGAAAATTGGATTCCAATCAGAGTTCAATAAATTAATTAAAGAATTAAATTGCTAACATGTACCAGTTTCCATCCATGCACCTTTTAGATAGTTGATCTACTTCAAAATTTTTGCATTCTCCCTTCAAGACTTCACCCCGGTGCAACCTTATATTTTTTCAGGATGACAATGGCCGATGGCTATACAGTGAAGCTGCAATGGTGCTACCAACTAGGGAGTAGTGGCGGTGGGCTATGTGACTGCGAGAGAGGTGTGAGTGAAATGCTAAGGAGAGTTTTTATTTTGGAAGTTATGAATATGGAGGCGATCGGGACTGATCTTAGCACTATGACTGATTGATCATATTGGCACTTCTAGTTAGACTTACATTATATTGTTTAAATATAAATAATTGGGCCTGGGTGAAAACTTAAGCGGAGAATGCAAAATTTAGAGTAGATCAATGATACAAAAGGTACATAGGTCAAAACTAGTACCTGTTAGTGAATTAATTTTTAATTAATTTATTAAAAAAGTTTATTTTTGGCCCTTAAACTCTTCTTGGAGTCCAATTTTCACCCTGAACTCGAAAACCGGTTGTTTTTCACCCCAATAGGGTGGAATTGGGTCAGGAGGTTATTTGTCCGGACTTGGAAGTTAGGGGTGAAAAACAACCAGTTTTTGAGTTTAGAGTGAAATTGGACTCTAACCAGAGTTCAAGGGCCAAAAATGAACTTTTTTTCTAATCTGGACTCATTACAATCGATAGTGTATATCTTTATCTTTTTCCTCTAATTAACATGGTAATTTTCCAGCCTTTGAGAGGGAACAGGTGGCTTCTTTTGATTTTGTTTTAATAATATAATATATAGATTTTCAGCATTTGAGAGTGAACATGATAGCTTCTTTTGACTTTCTTTTAATGATATAACTAGCAGGGTGGCCCGTCCATTTGCGCTCCTAATTTTGTTTCGAAGTTTGTAATATCAAATGATATAACTTATATGCTCAAGAATATATTTACGTATCTTATAAATTATTTAGATTTTTAAGATATTATAAACATTAGAAATAACAATAGAAGCTCAAAAGAAAACACGACTTAAGGAACATAACTGAAGTATGATCTTTGATGGAAGAATGTTAGGATTCTTAGAAAAATAACAACTCTCTATCTTTCTCGATTAATTACTCTTTTCCAAAATGTATGCATATGTATCTCTATTTAATCTCAATCAATACGTTGATCATGTGCATGGCAAATTATCTTATTAGTTTACATGATATTAGACCTTGCTCAATATACACCGATGCACCATGGGCTATCTACCTTGAACTTATCTTCTCTCACACGCCGGTTGCCCTCTCGAACCGTGTGTCTTCTATCTCTTCTAGCCACTGTAATTTTTCTACTTCAGTAAGCCCAATTCTTGATTGATCCTTCTCAGCTGCTACACTCTTCCAATGCACTCTATCATATAGTTATCTTCTACTTCTCTTCAATTATTGCTTAACACTGACTATTGCAATATCAACACACACACACACACAAGTGCAACTGTCGTCGATCCCTACTGAGGACACCCGTCACGCTCTCTCAGGTGGCCCCAAGCCTATTATTCTCTACAACTACGCCATCTCTACCATGAGCTCTTTGCTCCTTTTGCTTATGTACGCTGGTACTTCTATTGCTAATTTTATTTAATTTATTCTAAATTTTAGTTATTTATTGGTTTTACTTTTGGATTCATATCGATATCAAATTACAAAATTTATTTTACTTTTTATTCTAAATTTTAATTATTTTTTGTTAGAATTCATATACAAATACAATTGTTATTTTCTTTTATTTTAATTGCAAATACTGTTATTTAGGGATTTTAATTTGGAATTCATATTGAAATTAAATTACTAATTTTTTATTTTTATTTCAATTTTTAGTTATTTTTGTTGAAATTTATTTATAAATTCAATTGCTATTTTTTGTTTAATTTTATTTTGAATTATATTTATTTAGAGATTTTACTTTGGAATTTATATCGAAATCAAATTGTTTATTTTATTTTTTATTCTAAACTTTATCTATTTCTGGATTGTAGTTGACATAGACTCCTTTTTTAATCTAAACCATCAAAATTGATGTTGTAGATTTCTAGCCCTTTAGAGCGAACATGGTGTTTTTGCCCCTTAGCTTTAATAAGATAATAGGAGATAGATATAATAGATGTAAAGTTCAATGGTGTCATTTTGTATTCCCCATCTATTGTTGGATATGAGAGGACTTTGTTAAAATAATTTGAAAACTGCACAGCTCAATTGAAAAGCACCTATCCTTAGATTAAAATCACAAACACATCCATCCCATTTTCGGAGATCAATATGCGAATAAGAATGTATGAGAGGGTAAATATATATTTTTTCTCTCTCAGTAGAAGACCCAGACATGCAAACAAACACACATGGAGGGGCCAATACGTAAACTTACCTACCAAAAATCCAGAACCCTTCCTTTTCCAGAAAAGAAAAGGGAAATAAAAATCTGGGAAAAATCCGCACAAGTCTAGGGTTTCTTCCTTTTCCAGAAAAGAAAAGGGAAATAAAAATCCGGGAAAAAATCCGCACAGGTCTAGGGTTTTGTAACTCTGGTTTTATCCCCACGACACCCCGCGCCGCCGCCGCCTTCCTCTCTTCCCTTCCGCCTCCTCGCCCGCTTCCCTTCTAGCACTTGCGAGGAGGAGAGGCGGCGGCCGCACGCAGTGAGCGTGAGCGTCCCGGCCAGCTTGGCGGTAGCGCCCCGGCGCCTCGGCGCCATCCACCCTGCGAACCGCTCCTACCTCGGCGGCGGCTGCGGCGGCCAGCGAAACCCTAGCGGCGGACGAGGTCGGTTCCATTCATTTGCGTCGATGCCTGTTCTTTTGCCCTTGGTGTTTCTTGATTCTTGTGGTGCCCGAAGTAGTCTTGCGAGTTGCGTTCGCGCTTCAGGAGGTGAAAGATCGATGAATGGGAGGTCGGGTTGGAATCCCGAAACCCTATGTGCGGCTGTTGTGCCGCTATTGTTTGCTGCGAGATGAGACGGCACGGTGTGGTTTGAGGTGCGATATATGGGTTCAAATTCCGATCTTGCGAGGTGTAATAGGTCCGAATCTCGGTTTTGCGAGGTGTAGTAGGTTCAAGATCGCGGTTTTGCTATATATGTTAGGTTCAGATCACGGTTTGGAGAGTTGGAGGTTCGATTCACGGATTGCGTACATGGGTTTGGCTAAAAGAACACCTGGCCAGGCGATGGGGGTGGAGATATCGAGAGCAGAGAGGTCACTGGTTATTTGCATGGTTGTAGGTTGGGCAAAGGTTGTTCACCTGTCCACGAATTCGTGGTCCCTGATCCTGTTGACAAGTAGGGTGCCAAGCTCGAATCTGGCTCATGATTTTGAAAGATCTTTGAATCCCAGTTTGTGTGAGACGAGCGGTCTGTAGTGCAAATTTCGGTTTGTGGGAGGTGGGAATGGAGAAACCGAGAAAGGAAAGGGGTCATGATTATATGTGGGTAATTGGTCTCGCAAGGTCACCAGTTTGCAAACTTACTGTAGGTCGATAATCAATTCGAGGCTCTCTTCCTTATTCACCAGTGGTACCCTTGCCTGGTACATATCAGCATGAGTGTGGCCCTAGATTCGGAATTGATCACACCTAGATTGTTTAGCATATACTGTATTTTTTTAAGTGCTTCCTGCTTCCTAATGAAGTTTGCATCTTAGTAAAGTTAATGGGGTGCTGATTAAGTTTTACTTATCTACTAACAACTTGCAGAAACTTTCAAACTGCTTGTTGTCCAAAATGCTAATTGCCTGGCCCATATTATGGATCACCATAAACTATGGGTGTGTTTGGTTCGTGGATGGAGGTTGCATCGTATATCCTGGCTGAGTGGATGCAGGCTGAGTGGAATCGTATTTCAGAAAAAGAAGATGTTTGGTGAGGCTGTATGAGCGGATACAAAAATTGAGATGTTGTTTGGTTGCCTGTATGAGCGGATGCAGTCTACCAAACCTGAGAGGCTGACACGTGGGACCGCATAAGATACACTGCATCCACTCATCCAGGATGGCTAGTGAAGCTCATTTTGAGCGTATCCACCCATCCAGGATGAGGGCGTATTTTTGCATCCGCTCATACAGGCTGTATCCGCTCATACAGGCAACCAAACAGGCTCTTTCTCAGATTATACGGATCCACCCATCCAGGACGAAGGAGATGCAGGCAACCAAACACACCCTATATCTTTTCCCTGGATTCATTTTTGACAGCATGTACTACTGGATGTATTCTTGCCCATGGTTCAGCCATTCGGGTATTATTGGGCCTAGTGACTTGTCATTGCAAGCATACTGTGCTATCCGTTTCAGTTATGCTGGATCTTTCTAATTTTAGTTTGGCCGTTGGAATGTATATTTCATTTTTGTGTCGTACTTTGCAATTAATCACTACTTCTATCATGTCATTCTGGCCTTTTATCTGTCTTAACACCTATTTGACCTTTCCATTCAGCACCTGCTTAGGCAGCTCTCAACAGATCAAGAAGTATTATCTTCATCAGTTTTGCTGAATATAATCGAGAGCTTACATGGCTATGCTGCCAAGTGATTCGTCACATCATGGGATTGTAGAAAATAGCCCCTACAGAATTACCCAAGATAGGAATGAGGAAGCTGGCCAACTTGGTGCTTCATGGTATTTCAGTAGAAAGGAAATAGAAGAGAATTCTCCATCCAGGAGGGATGGCATTGATTTAAAGAAAGAATCTTACCTTCGAAAATCATATTGCACTTTTCTACAAGATTTGGGCATGAGGCTTAAAGTGTAAGAAATATGTTGGTTCTTTTATTTATTGCTGATGTTGGTGGGCTGCCCCTTTTATTTCTCAGAATATCTAATTAGAATGAAGCGCTACTGTAGTTTTGCCACCAGACGCTTTATCGGTTGAAAATATGTATGTTATATATTGCGGTTGTAATCTATCAGCTTATATTTGGTCCTGAAATAGGCCATCATTTGTTCTGATAAGTTTGTTCATTTTGTTTAATCCTTTATATGAACATTATCGTGAGATGATCTTATTTATATTATTTTCTGGGAGCAAAAGATGTTACTTTTCGCTTTGAAACTGTAGGGTTGGCCAATTATTGTTATAAAGATATCTATCCTAGTAAATGTTTAGGTATAACTTGAATTTGGCATGCATGATGGTCACTGGCAATGGGTTTGTGCAGTGCATTCTGGTATGCATGGTTGATGTTGGCCCTTGTATGCTACGCATGACACACCCTCAGTAGGCACAATCCTGATGAAAATTGTTCTGCTCATATGAACACTCCAAACAGTTTCTAGTGTTTTTAGTTTTTACTATGCATGGAGTATAATACCATCCTATTTGCTGAAATTATCCTTTTAATCTATGCTGAGTTTTTTTTTTGTGTATGTGTAGACCTCAAGTGACAATTGCTACAGCTATTGTATTCTGTCACCGTTTTTACCTTCGCCAATCCCATGCAAAAAATGATAGACGAGTAAGTCTTCTTGAATTTCTGGTTCTAGTTCCTCGTGTTTTTTTACTGATGACAGATTCTAGCTTTGTATTACTCCTAGATACCTTATTACGAGTTTATGACGTATTTGCTTTTTACTATGTAGTTATGTTTGAATATAATGAACATGGTTTCTATTACCATGAGTAGTGAGATATTCAGATAGGTGATTGTTCTCTCCATACAGATGCCATGGAAACTTTAATGCTTTGTAGTTGTAAATTTGTTATATGAGGAAGTAACACAGAAATTGGTACACGCTTATGCTAGTTTTTTGTGTGAGGTTAGGTATTTTAGTTTAGAAGAGCCTGAGGCCAGTTTAGTGTTTTCCAGCTAGCAGTTCACAAGTGGTACCCCACCTTAAATCACTGATGTGGGTTAGAGGCGTTGATCTACTCTTTAGTGCCATTTATGTGCAGAGGAGCTGGGCTACCATGAATGCGTTAGCTGGCACAACTCCACAATGGTTGGTTTAGAACACTGGTCCAGATAGGCCCAGAAACTTTGAGCTAATTCACGACAAAGCATTTGAAATCACACTACCAAGGGGATTTTTTTCAGAATAATACCTTCAGCTGTCAGAGTTACAGTTCAGAAACATATCATATATAAGAGTATCAAAGCTGTAAACTGAAAGAGTAATGAATGTGGGTTCTCATATTGTTCTTTTCCACACCAAAGAGCCAATGGTGTCAAGAAAGAGTATCCAAGTGTATGCGATTTTTCTTTAAGATGTCTTGACATAATCTTAGTGCTTTATACCATTTGATCAACAAAATCAATTTTTACCCTTATCTTTTTCCCTGTTTGCACTCATGCAAGACATTAGATGCTTCTTGCATTATGTAAACTTTTGATAGCAAGGTCTAAATTTGCTCTAAAATTAAGCATTGTCGTATGCAGCTATGCTTATCTTTTTTAAGAAATAGCACATGAATTCTGAATCTAACATCCATACAGACAATTGCCACAGTTTGCATGTTCTTGGCTGGAAAAGTTGAAGAAACACCTAGGCCTTTGAAGGATCTCATCCTGGTTTCTTATGAGATTATGCATAAAAAGGATCCTGCTGCTGGTCAGAGAATCAAGCAGAGGGTAATGGATCAAACTGAATGATTCTTTTGTTGCATGGTTGCTATTTGGTGAACTTTTTCCTCTACAAAATCTCATACCAAAAGTGATGTTTTAAATTTTTTTACTCGTGAGATAGTATCTGTTTAAATTTGCAACATAGTCCAGTCCCATTGGGTGCTTGATCTGCTTTCATGTTATCTGCTTATGGCCACAGAAATACAGTTTTTTACCCCACTTTATGCCTTTGTGTTTTAAATTGTTTTTAGCTGCATCAATGCCTGCCGAAGTTTGTTAGCTATATATTTGACAATTAGCACCCAACATCTATTAGATTATTTTCCTATTTTCAAGCAATTTCAAATCCTAGGGTTTATACCCTTTATGAGTTTGTTGTTCTCTAATTTAGCTGTTGCAAAGAAAAATAAGATTTATCTTCCACTTAGTAGTAATTTTATTATATGGTAATCATCGCACCCCTATTAGATTCATATAACGAGTGTTTTAATTACATTTAAACAAAATATAACTTCTTATAGACGTTATGTAGATCCAAAAGGCTTTGCTGTGAATGAATGCATTATCGGGCTGGTTGTAATTAAATTAATTACTGATGTACATGCGTATGTCCACTTTCATGCTGTATATGCATGTCTTTTGAGATCCATGTTCGTCCTGGCTTTGGTGACTGCTGAGGTTCACATTCTACTAATGTCGATGTCTAATTATTTGTGATGCTGATGTGCCCTGTAAAAAATGCTAACAAAATGAAGGCGGCCGTGAAATAGTTGCCATTGCATGCTTTCATTTTCAGCCGGTGCTTGTTCAAACAATCGACATTTGCTGTATTAACTTGGACAATTTAATAACACTGAAAATACATTTATAGTTCATTTCAATTATGCTCCTTTTTATATTCCATTCCGTGGTGTTGTGTAGGTCCACTATATCCAGCATAAACTTAATGAGAGCATTCCATCTGTACGCACTTTATTGCCTGCTTCTGAAGCATGTTTGTGTAGTTTTTTTTCTGCACCAGTTCATCTTTACTTTAGAGTGATTTCCACTGGGAATAGTGCTGAACAAATGGTCTACTATTGTCTTGTACAGGAAGTATATGATCAACAAAAAGAACTCATTTTACTTGGGGAGCGAATTGTACTTACAACACTTGGTTTTGACCTGAATGTGCACCATCCTTACAAGCCCTTGGTTGAGGCAATAAGGAAATTCAAAGTTGCTCAAAATGCGCTTGCTCAGGTTGCCTGGAATTTTGTCAATGATGGGTATGCTAATGCTACCCTTCTCTTTAGAAATATCAGTACTCAATTATGTGTCTACTACACTTTAAAAAGGGTGTACACTGTACAGGCTGCGTACTTCGCTTTGCCTGCAGTTCAAGCCTCATCATATTGCAGCAGGTGCTATCTTTTTGGCTGCTAAGTTTCTCAAAGTGAAGCTTCCATCTGATGGTGAGAAGGTTTGGTGGCAGGAATTCGATGTGACACCACGACAGCTGGAAGGTTGGTTACTGGATGCAAAGTCAGTAATGCAAAATTTCTTTATATTCTGATTGGTTTGTGTCTCTTGCATACATTTTTAGTTCTGTTGTTGAGTGAATACATTTGTGATTTAGGATTTACTAGCTGCATAGGCGTGGCGGCACGCCGCGCCAGCCACCGTGTGTACCAAAGTAAAAGAGTCGATAATTCGTGAGGAGTTTTTTAAAAAAAATCAAGGACACATGCGTATTTTTGAAAAAGTCAAAGGTCTTTTTCGTAAAAAATCGAGGACCTGTACGTAAACAAACGAGGACCCGTGCGCAATTTCGAAAACCGCGGGGGGCTATCCTGCAAAGTGGAGGGGCTAAAAAAACTAGCAGGGACCTTTTTGCGATAACAGAGGACCTCTACGTATTTTCGGGAAAACGCAGGGACTTTTTCGCAAAAATGCTCGCCTGACCGTACCAAGATTCTTCGGCCACGCGGCGGGCGGAGCGCGGGCGCCGGCGACGTGGACGCGCTCTCCGGGCCGGGAACCCGCGGGGCGTAATATGGGTAGGATTACAAGTAGGCTCAACTTGATTTTTGTTACTGTGTATTGTGGAACTTTCTTTTGAGTTTTGAAGGAACAAATAACTTGATAATTCATGTTTTCTTTTTCTGTTTGTCTTGATCTGTTTGATTCAACACCATATTGCTGCTGAAACAATGAATGTTGTACTTCAGCTTAATTAAATTTCTATTCAGATTAAAGCAATAGAGAATCTCTTTCCATGTATTAGTTATTACCTCCTGCACCCCCATGTTTTGGTTATTTGTTGACACTGTTCCTAAAGTGTCTTTCATACCATGCAACTTTTTGGGTCTTTAACTGTTTGGACTAAGTTTTTTTGTATTTAACTTGATGTGTCTTTTCCTATTCTTATGACTGCCTTCGTTAGATGTTTAAATTTTCGAAACTGTACAAATTGGCCATTTGTAAAATCAGTTTCACATTGTGAAACCATCTTTTTTATATGGACTCTGTTGCAGCAGAAAAAAAAGAAACAAGACTAGCATAAAGCTAGGGGTATTTTAAGGGGGGAAATCAAGGACAACAATAAAGTATTAAATATTGGAGAACAGGTGTTGTCTGAGTGAATAAACAAATAGTAAGGGGGATATGTACATAACCATGATAATTCACCCCAAGCTATAAGGTTTTTGTTCCTTTTCCCTCGTAAAAATACATCGTGTTGTTCCATTTGGATATATCTAGGTGTCTTGCGCCTTTTTTCTATCTATAGCTATTGTCATTTTTTCGGAATAAATTGAAGTTTCTCTGTAGATGGGACTTAGATGGTGTACACAGTTTTATAAACTATTTACCTTCACACCTTGGATCTGTGATTTATTTCAAGGATGATTGTTTCAGATACAATTAGTAAGCGCAATGGTTCACAAAACTGGCAAGACTCTAAATTCTTCCTGGGGATCTGCCAAATAAAAATATCGGTAATTATAAGAACACCTGACTGCATGGTTGTCACGGCGTCGCCTAGGCGACGCCAAGTCGTCCTGGCGGCCGGAGGAGGACGCCGAGGCTGGTCGCCTCGCCTTGTCCCACTGTTGATGCCGATCTTTGGCCTGCTCCCACCGCCGACGTCGATCTCCAGCAGCGCGGGGAGGGGAGGCGATGGGGACTGGGGAGAGCTCGGGCGCGGGGAGGAGAGAGATTGGGCGCAGGGAAGGGAGGCAGCGGGGAGAGATCGGGCACAAGGAGGGAAGGATGTGGCGGACGGGGTAGGCGGCGGACTGGCTGACGGCGGTTAGGGTTAGGAGCTCGGGCGCGGGGAGCTGGAGGCGGCGACGGAGAGAGGATGTGGCGGACGGGGGAGGCGGCAGTGGAGAGAGGATGCGGCGGAAGGGGGAGGCGGCGGCGGGGAGAGGAGTCGGCATGGGAGAGACGGGAGGAGTGGGGAGGAGTGAGTCGAGATGGGAGTATTGAAGTCGCGACGAGTCGAGACGGGAGTATTGACTATTGAGTCGCGACAGGACCATGTGGTATTGTGGCCATATACACCGCAGGACATGGCGCTCGCCATGGCGTCGCCTAGGCGTCCAAGCGCACCTCGCTCGCCGTGGTCGCCGACTTCGTCGTGACAACCATGCCTGACTATGTTACAAATAGAAATCTGTAAAGTGCCTAATTCCAAGCCAGTTGCCAGAAATTTGGCAAGCTCCAGAAAAGCTTTAAGTCTTATAAAACCTGGTCCGTACTTTCGATGAGTAATTCAGTTCTGCGTTCTCTTGGTGCTAGGGGTGAAAATGGGTTGGGTTAATCCCGACCAAGGATTCGGAAAGGAAATTTGGTATCCGGTCGGATTCGGATTATTCATATTGAATTCGGATTCGGATTCGGAGAGTTGTTATCCGATCGAATAGTATCGGTATTCGGATACCGGACAATTATCCGGTCGGATATCTGGTAAGAGCTAAGAATTTACCTTTTATTTTGCTAGTATTTGTTTTTTTGTCATGTTGGTTGGTTTGAGGTGTGCAGTGTATAGAAAGTTTTCCTGGATTGTACAAGCTTAAGTTCTCTAAAAGGAATATGACATTCAGTTGTGGCAACTATAAATATACAAATATTAAAATAGTGTTTTATTTCTAATTCTGCTGCTTGTGCAATTAGAATCCTAAATTTGCTCATTAAGATCACTCTTCCTAGGTATTAGAATGAAAAGCATGTAATCAAAGTATTATTAAACGATGAACTTTGGCATGCTTTAGTAAATGAACAGGTAAATTTCTCAAATGTCTATTATCCGCAATTGTCTACTGTCTCTACCTTAATTTAGTAAAATTTCTTTAGCCTAGAATAAGAAAATGTTGTCCGTCAAGAATCAAGATTCATCTTAAAATGCCACACCTCAATGGGCAATTTTGGGGAAAACACCACATCATCTTCGGCTGATAAATTATAATCACTATTATGTACTTATGTCTAACAGTTTAAGGCTTGAAATGATGGTGGTATGGTTTAGCATATGTTCCTTTCCGTATGCACATACTATCTATCTACATTATCTGTTTTCGATCCGAAACCATCAAGTATCCGTTCCGGCGGCACCGTATTCGAAATTCCGAATTCGTATTCATATCCGGTTTTACCGTATCCGACCCCGAATCTGAGAAAAAAAAATATGGGTTAGGATACGGTATGAGCAATATCCGTCCGAATCCGACCCGATTTCACCCCTACTTGGTGCTGCATGGTAATTCCTGTTCATTAACCTTTGATTCTTCTTGAAGTAGTTATTTTTGTTTATCTTTGATAACGTAGTGTGATCATCTGACACATTTGCCTTCCTTTTTGGGTTTGTTCAAGTCACCTCGGATACTAATACATGGTTTTTATCACTTGATTGCAGAGGTTAGCAATCAAATGTTGGAGCTGTATGAGCAAAACCGTGCAGCACAGTCCCAACCATCACATGGAAATGAAGCAGAAGGGAGCTCTGCTAGTGTGCCTAATCAACGAGGCTCTGTAAAAGCTCAAGGCAACTCTGAGGAACCACCTGCTCATGGATATCATCAGGCATCCAAACAGTCAAATTTGCATCATTCTACCTCGACAGGTGCTCCAATTCATGGTGTTGAGCACTCAAATCCAGACAAGCAAATTGGGAGCCAGAAAATGATTCCAAATGACAACGGTGACCATGGCAGCAACAAAACAAGAAGCAGCCAGAGTGGAAGTAGAGTTGATGCTGGTATAAAGGATAGTTTGCACAATGACAAAAAATCCTTGCCAGGAAATCAGTATTCCAGGTCCAGCTATGAGTCTGATCATCCAATGGAAGAACAGAAACCATTTCCATCTCATGGTAGCTCTAATGAAACCAGAGATGGCACTCTCAATAACAATGACGGTCCCAGTGTGTCATCCTCCATGATGGATGCGATGAATAAAATTGACAAGGATAAGGTCAAAGCAGCTTTGGAGAAGCGAAGAAAATCGAAAGGTGACGTTGCTAGGAAGGTAGATGTGATGGATGATGACGACCTACTTGAGAGGGAACTAGAACATGGTGTTGAATTGGCTGTTGAGGATGAGAAGATCAAGCAGGAGAGGAGGCACAACTGGTCCCATGGTAACATGCATCGAGAGGATTGCCAAAATGCTGATCAAGTTACAGCAAATGGGCACCAGGGCAAGCAGAATGTGCCAGAGACTGCTGAAGAGGGTGAGTTTCCGATGGATAGCAAGGAGCAATGGTCTCCACAGTTTACCAAGAGAAATGATGGTTTTGAGCGCAAGTCCCAGCAGTACCATCATGCACCGAAGCACTGCGATGGCCATGATGATGCTCAGCTTGCTGGGAGACATGAGCGCGGTGAAAGAGACTATAACAGGCCTAGGCCCGAAGGTTAGGTAATGATCGTATGTGATGCTGGACCAGTGTGCTGTAAAAACTACATGCAGTTGGCATGGAATTGTTGGTATGAAGATGTTCACATGCTACAGGAACATGTGGCTGGGCTGAGGATGCTGCGATGTTACATCAAAATGGCTGCGCTGTTGTGTGAATGAGACATCAAGATGTGTTTTTACCCATGTATTTTGTACCCCCCACAACTGATTGCAATGGGAACTTGTTCCTGGATTTGTACCGGCTAACATTTTATGAGGAAACTCGTGCTGGCTATCTGATATGTTCCAACAAACATTGGAATGTATGCACTGAAGCGAGATTATAATTCCATTAGCCTAGATTTTTTTTATATCCGATGTTTCAGTGACAGTGCTGCATATGATTTGATAAAGATAAGCCTCAACATTGTTCACTAATATGTTGTATATGTTTTTGCAGCCTGCCTTCCCCTTTCCCAGCCTAATCCTCATCCCGTAATTAACATTTGTTAACTATATCAAAACGCTAGTATTTTTGGGTGGCCATGATATCTCAACATTGAATTTAACAAAATGGGGTTTCCTTTCTATGAGATTATCTACTTGAGCAGCATGACAGTGGAACAGTGGATCATGGTTGAGTAGCACGACAGCATGTAGTAGAGATACAAAATTCCATTTTTGTTATACCATACCGTTGTGTTGGCGTCCATCAGCATTTGTATGCTGATCTCGGTGCTTTCCAAATGCCAATGGCTAAAAACATATGCGATTTTGCGGCCTCTCAGGAGTAGGGAAAACAAAACCGGTTTTAAATTTTTAACAGGGTCTGGAAGGCCCGGTTTGACCGATTTTCAAAAAAGGGGTAATTTTCAGACTGAAAATTTCAAATGAAAATTCACAATTCAAATAAAATTAGCTGAAATCGGAGTAAATCGGACTAACTCAGTGTAAAATAAAATATTTGAGACCGATTTGTAGTCTAACCGGAGATGGCCGATAGAACTGATTTTCGGTGATTTGTGGCCGATTTTCATAACCATGCTCAAGAGTCGGGACAGTGGTAGGTTTCTGTTTTAAGGATTTCCTGGTAAAAGCTTGTAACCTTTCTTTTGGTTGCGAAAAAAACAGATGCGCGAAAAGCTCACTTTCTGAGAGTTTGGCTTCTCATGTCAGCAATGAGCCAATGACAACACACTAGGCCATAGGCAGGGTTTAGCTTTTCTGGTTGATTCATTTTTCGCTTCTCCCTGTTTTACTAAAAATTGGTAGTACTTCGATCTCAAATTATCCATATCATCCATACTCCAAAAAAGTGGCAACAAAATACACAAAAACATGTCTCCGCAGGAAATGTCCGAGGTAAGATTGAATTTTGTCTCTCTTACATAAGATGGCAGATAGACAGCCTTTTTTGTTACAAAAGCAGCTTAGGTATAAGGTGCAGTTAAAAGCCATAAAAGGCTGTCTTGGACCATACATTCGAGACTCAGTCCATCCCCTTTGCAACAGAGAAGAAAATGCACATTTCTCACTCCTTGTATCCATCAAACTGAAATAAACACTTTCTGATCTCAGCAAGACTAGAATGCTCCTGCGCTCTCACTACCAGCACAATCAAGAGCCATCGCTTTCCAATCAGATGGCTCAATACGAGAGAGAAATGTGCGCATTCTTTACTGCAGAGGAGCCAGAGCTAAGGTTAGAAGGTAACAAGCACATCCGTACTGAGTACTGAACACCAGTCAGAAAAACGGAACTGAAATGCAATTGCATCTTGTAAGACCCCAGATTTTACAATCCGGATTCCTCTGTGATTACTGCACTATTCCCTGGATCAGTAGATAGTGCTCACAGTTACAGTAATGAATATCAAAATACATATCATGCGGAAGCGTAAATTTAGTATTAGACTTACTCATGAGCCGATTAGGCTGAAATCATTAAATTGCAGCAGCGGAAGAACGAAGCACACATGTGGGACCTTCAGGACATGCCCACAGGCAGCCAACTGGAGGTTCACGACCTAGCCCTTGACATCTTCATCTTCTTCGCCAAAGATGCCCACCGTGTTGCCGAGGCAAGGTGATCCGATTCTGATCTCGAATTTTGTCGCAAAGCGAGCATGAGCACTCGACCCCGTGCTCGCGAGCCAATACATGTAATGCAAATAAATAGTATGCATGGCTTAACAAAGGAGAGGCTCGGGTTATTTTTATTTGCCAAAATCGCTTTAGTAGCATTATTACCATTGCTCAATCAAAGTGTTATAGTTGCTACCTAACTCCACACTACACCGCCAAAATTGACCTAATCCACGGAAAATGCAATTTCTTTAATGATCATTGCCTAAAACTCCAAACAGCAAGTATCATCATTTATTTAATCCACCGATCATACTTTGTATTTTGAATTACTAATAATCCAATCTGTCATTACTACTCATCACTCCTCACCTCTGAATTCTAATGATTCTCTAACATAATTACTTTCAAATCCACCGATATCATTCGTATTCAATCCTTTTCGTCATTGATTCAAAACCATAATCCAATAATCAATCTCATTTTCTATTATCTATCACTAGCTAATCCACAAATATACCTCCACCGAAAATTCAATTTACCAAGATTATAATCCACTAATTGTTATGAATCCTCCAATCTTCTCGAAATTCAATTCATCCTCTAGTAATTGATCATCTCCTATTAATTCCCATTATCACCAATATCTTCCAATAATTTATATTAATCATTAGTGTAGTAACCCAGCAATTTACCTTTGCACTCCCTAATTCTCCAAAATCATTGAGTATACATCCACCAAGAATATCATTGACCAAGTATACGATTCACTATTATATATATCCACCAAGAATATCACTAATCAAGAATTATACTCCAATACTTGTATTATTTTTCCAAATTCTTGAAAATTCAATTAGATCATTTATCTAACCTATCTATTCAACTGGACCCCACTAATTTATTTCTCCCAGAACCCACACTATCATTTCTTATTCATGATCGACCTGAATCCACCAATACCTTTAAGTACATGTTACAAACATCCATCTCCTTTACTCACGACCCTGTTTATTCCACCCATATTTTATTTTGTAAGAATAGAAATGCCACTACTTGAAATACAATACATAAAATTTCCTGAGACCTAGCAGCTTTGGAACAAATCATAATGTTCAAGGAATATTAACATGAATTTCCATACATATGGCATCACACCATATGCCTAATATCACCATAATTTTTCCATATATACGGCATCACACCGTATAACATCTTTCAGCGTTATAGCCGCTTAACTTACCACTGGGCGACACCCAGGACAACTCAAATCAGGGCTTTCCACTGCCCTTCCACTTTTCCAATCCCAACCATAAAGCATTTTGAAACAGAACTATATCTGGTTAAGTTCCCATGTCCGCCCTTGACCGTGGGCACGGCTATTCGAATAGTTTTGACTCTGCAGAGTTTGTACACTTTCACCACAAGAGACAATCAACTCGTTGCCCCACATGATTCCTTAGACGTGTGGTTGAGCAGACCATCACAGTGACTTTTCAAAGTATCTAGTCCCTTTTCTCATTCACCTTATGGGAAACTGCCCACTTGCGGTGGGTCCCATCTATGCGCGGGATGTTTTTCCCCTACAGTTACTAACGCAGCCGGGCTTCTCGTCCCCGCAACGCTTAGAACATCTGGGAAAAACTTCACCCTACACTGGTGTCCCTTCAGGCCCCCTTGCCATAGCATATCCACTTCTATCCACTACCGGTGAGATGAGTCCGGGGATTTCGATAAGTTTACTTAGCCAAGTTGTATTTTACAGACTTGTGGTTGTACTATTTTACACAGGGGGTCATGACAAGATTCACCTTATTGGTATCCGGCGGTCTACCACTAACCCACTTTGTGCTTCCATCGCACCACACATACACACCCTCGAACCAATCCGCCAGATATTTAAGCAAGTTGGGGTTTTGGGAGTGTAAAATAATCATATCAAATATACCACCATTCCCACCATGACTGTCCAAACCATTTCTCATTATTAAAATGTTAATGAGGTTTGGGGCATTTCAGCGCCCCCAAGAATCTATGCAGTACTAAGCATGGCATATAATTAGGGACTTATTTTCAAAAGTTACCATTATAATTTTGCTAGGGCGACAAGGTTCACACATTCAAATATTCCAAAGGAGGTGTAATATTAATCAAGCAAACAATGGGCATATAACTAAGATCTTAAGTTAAACATGGATTTGCATATAAAATAACAGCATGCAATTTGATAATTTAAACAGAAATAATTTACGAAAAATGTAGGTTCAACATGATCAAAGTATTGACTCGCCTGGCGCGGTTTATCGCTGTCTTGGGTTCACACAAAGTTGCCTCATGCGATGATCTTTAGTTCTGATCTTCATTGATCTCGTTCCCTCTTGATCCGTAGAATCTTTAGGCTCCAATTTCTAGTTACGCGATAAACGACTGAATCCAAATAAAAGCAAATAACTCAAAAGATCCAAATAAATCCGAATAAGTTCAACTTCGTATTATTATGATTTAAGGGGCGATCTGGGTGATACGAGGCAAGGCCGGTGACGAATTGATCTTTTATTAATAGTTTCTTTTATTATTTTTATATTTATTAAGGAAGTTCCATGAATTAGGAGGGTCTTATGAGTAGGTATTATTTTGTCGGCGTTACTTTTCAGGCATCTTGACTTACCGAATTAATTTTAGAGTCTATGTGTATAGCATTTATGGTATAACATTTTATGCGACCATAATTACTCGTATCATTGATTAAGTGTTTACTTTAGAATGGTTATATGTCGTGAGATTAATTTGATGCTTGTCGCCTATGGCTAATTACATTTTAGCATTTACATATTATTGTCTTTTAATTTGAGTGTTCTCTAAAACTACTAATATTGATATTTTATTTCTTGGCATTAGTATCTTGCATAGTTTATTTAATCTTCTATTCACATAAGACCAAGCTCGCTATACTCATAGATCTACTCCACTAAATTCATTTGTTATGATTTATTGGTGACGTGCTAATAGCGATGATTCTATTAGGCCTTCTAATTTAAATGTTTATGGTCACGACCCTTTTGCTTAATAAATTGTATGAATAAGCCTTATTTAATTGATCCTACCATTGCGATTTACTCAACGGCAGCATGTAAAATGGTGGCGCGTATATTTAATTATGGTCTAGGGTAATCTTTTTAAATTTAAACCTTGCTCACTTGAGAAAATCCTAGATAAAAATTCAGGCTTTGGAAATAAAGTGAGGGAATACAGAGATATACCTATACATCAGCTAAGCCATCCTCCGATTGGGCCATACGCCAGAAGAGTGAGGCACACAGAAATGATTGACTTTCGGCTGAACTGAGAAGAAGGAGACAGGGAAAACAGGGAACGGAGGCGGCGGCAAAGCCATGCGGCGTCGCTGGCGGGGAGCTGCCGGAGAGCCACCGGAGACCCGCAAAACGGGTTGCTCATTGCTCGGGGAAGTCATTGGTGGTGGAACGGTGGCCGGGGCGGAGAGAAGCAGGCGGGCTTCGGCGTGGGGCGGGCGGCGGTGAGGGTGAACGAGGCGCCGGCGGCTGGCGTGGAGGAGAGGAGATCTGAGGGGCGCGGGGGTAGGAGGGGAGCATGGGGAAGCTCACCGCGGGTCTGGTTGAACCGGGGAAACACCGAGGTGAGCCGGCACCGGGAGCTTGCGGCGGCGCAGAGGGGTTCACGTCGTCGGCGAGTTGGGGTGGACCACGGTCCCAATCGGTGGTGGGGACGAGTTGAGGGCATCGAGAGGAGGCTCCCCCGGCGAGGAATCGGCGAGAGGAGCTTCAGGGAAGCAATGGCGGCGGCGGAGGCTCACTCGGCCGGCGGTGAGGAAGAGGAGCAATGCACCAGCTTCGGTGTACCAAAATCCAATTATCTTGGAGGGAGAGTAGAAGGGGAGCAGAGGTACGCCGTAATGCTGTTGATTCGTGGAGTAGACGGTCGGAGCGGCGGAATCGACGAGGAGTGGCCATGGCGGCTCACGGCGGCAAAGGGAAAAGGGGGTGGGGAGGATGAAGGTGGAGCGTGGGTGGTCCAGTGGGGTCTTCGGCAGTTCTTAAACGCGCGCAGGCGAGAAGACGGAGCTGGCCTCGGGACTTCGCCCGCGCGGTCGCGTCGACCAGCGGCGATGGCAGGCGGTGTTGCAGGCGGCGGTGGCAGGGCAACAGTAGCAGGTGGCGTGACAACTCACGGCAGGTTGCAGCTTTGCGCCGCGTGAGGCGACGGCTCACAAGGAGGGCGACGCGGAGCTTGCTCAGCCACGAGGAGGAGGAAAAAGAAATGGAAGCCTCGCAGGGAGGAAGGAGTGGTGAGAGCAGAAAAAGAGAGAGAAGAGGGCCTGGGGGCACACGGGGAAAGGAGAGGAAAAAGGGAGGGGGAGGTGCGGGACCGGGCCCAATGGCCAGGGAGGATCGGCGAGAACGGGGAGGGCCCGTGCGCAGGGAAAATGGGAGCGAGGGGAACAATGGGCCGGGCCATTCTGGCCGGCCGATGGTTCCTTTTTTTTCTGTGTATATACTTGCATTTTGTAGGCATATTTATATGTATATCTAAATACTTCCGTATAAATATTCACTCGGATTTATATTTCCCTCATTTACTTTTATTGTCATGTACCCCACTATGCCCAAAATGAAATTTCATATTTTTAATTCAGGTTTCTCCCTCCCTTTTTCTGGATCCTCTTTTCAGATTTGTATTTTAAATTTTATTTTTCTATTATATGTATATTTCCTTTTATGGCATTGCCAATGTTTGCCTTTGTCTATTATGATTTTCTTCAATTTTTGGAACCTCAACAAATTCAAGAAAACATCATAAAATCCAAATTCCAATAAAATATATTGTAAAATAATTCAAGAGCTTCATATTTTCAAATTTAAATTTTCAGGATGTTACAAACCTACCCCCCTTAAATGAATCTCGACCCCGAGATTCCGGTAGAGTAGAAAGAAACAGATAAGGTTTTATTGGCTAGCAATGGGTTTCGGGATGTTGCTCGACGTTTAGTTCTTTAGCTCCATAGAGAGATGAAAATCTGCACAATAGGGGTTAGCACTTGAGAAGTTAAAAAAGAGAAGAGGGAAACCTTGTCCTCCGGATAGGTCGTGGTCTTCCAAATACTTGCTCTTGATGTTGTTGTCTTCACATTATCGTAGAACAGAGTGGTTGCATCATTCATTGGACACATGGTTATAGAATTTCATATTGATAGGTGGGTAGCAATGGTTTGCGCCCTAGGAAGTAGAGGACCTTAGGGATGCAGAGGTGATTATGGACATATCGTTATGGTGGCCTTTCACTTCTATTGGGATCCCGCTCTTAGTCTTTAGATTTGCCAAGCATGACCATTTTAGCTAAAGGTACGTCTTGTAGTCTCCATTACCAGAAGATTTCTGGCCTTGCGAATCTCCTTGTACTGGTCTGATTAGCTCTAAGTCCAGGTTGTTGCAGCTCCGAGGATATACATCGTAGTAGTTCTTTGGTAGTTCTGTCTCTTAGTACTACCCCCCTTAAATAAATGACGATTGTCATTATGGTTGGCGGCAATTTGATCTATGGGCTTTCTAGGTAGGTAAGGAAAGAATGTTAGCAGGACAGAGTCTTGAATCTTGGTCCTCGTGCTGGTTGGGGACTTTAGTTGGAAAATTATGAAGGCTTCACTTATCTGTGGTTGCCTTGGCTTCAGCTATCTATCACTTTGCTTCGGTAGATCTGACTGGGTTTGTAGCAAATGGAGCGAGAGGGAATAGCATGAGGTAAGGATAGAATCGTGGGGATAAGGTAATACAAACCCATTCTAACTTTAAAAGAGCACATCCAGGGAGCTGGAATGATACTGAGCCACACAAATTTTTTGAAAGTAAGCTTTTCCTGTGACTGCGAAATAGGACGCCCGAGGGCAAGAAGACAATGCACAGGGGCTAATGAAAACCTTGCGACAATACAACGTCTACTCGGGAAAGCACACACAAGAGGCACAGGGTTCATCTACATAGTCCTTTTAGAATGAGACCACCTTATCTTCATGACCATTTCCGACGATCCTAATCTTAAATTTTGAAGAAAAGTAGGAGAAGGGAAATAACAATTCTCTCTTGAAATCCATAGAAGGAAAAGGAAAGTGTTGGGAGTTAATTAGCACTCATTCTTGTAATTGCTTTGGAAATACAAAACCTCACAATATATTTTTTTTGTAAAGGTATACTAAGCTCTCCAATATCCTTCAATGATTTAATTCACTCCCATATGATCTTCATACCTAAGGCCTAGAATCCAACGGCTATGATAATTTAACTTCCATTTTTGCAATTTGCTCCTAGGCTATCTCCCTTCGGTATTTAGTCACAGTATTATTGTCGTTCGAAACTCCAAACAGCGGGTATCTTTATTTATTCGATCCACTGATCATGCACTTCCTATTGTGTCTTTTCAATTTCATTAATCCCGTTATGGATATCTAATCTTCACATAAATCCTAGCTTCCAGCATAGATTTATAAATCAAATCTCATATTCCACTTTGACTATGTGATCCTAACCTTAAATCTATTATTTGCCAACTTGATCAGCTCTTGAATCCAATGGAAGTCTAGTATTCTTTATCTTAGATCTATCGATAATGTTTGTATCGAGACTCCCTAAACATCCAGTCTGCTGTTACTAATTCAAATCCATATTTGGCTTCTCTAGATTTCAACCTAAATCTTCACTGTCTCCAATCTGATTCATGATTATAAAAATTCTCTAGGAGCGATATTATTAATCAGATCTACACTCTGATAGTTGCTATCACATCTCCAATTTACTAAAAATCTCAGTTAATCCATCCTGTGATTGGTCATATCCCTTTTTTTTGTTATTGTAAACATCTTCTAGGAGGTTGACAATGTATCAGTGCTGCAATCCTTTAATTTTATTTCACACTTATCACTATCGTTTCCCCCAATGATAAGAACAATTAACACTCAAGGTTAGGCATCATGACTCTTGGCTCAAAGTGTGCCTTCATAAAAAGTTCACAAGAGGGTACTGGATTTTCATCACTTTGAATTTGGGATAAGAGAGCTTCAGAAGTAAAATGGCTAGAGCAGCATATAGATGAGGGGGAAACCATCTAAGAGAGATGAGAATGAGCGATATAGCTTGTATTTGTGAAAATAGATATTGTGGAAATAAGTCTAGTCATGAACTAACGGCCAGACTAACTAGGTCACGACCTGCAGTCAATATGCTCTGATACCATCCCTGTAAGACCCCAGATTTTACAATCCGGATTCCTCTGTGATTACTGCACTATTCCCTGGATCAGTAGATAGTGCTCACAGTTACAGTAATGAATATCAAAATACATATCATGCGGAAGCGTAAATTTAGTATTAGACTTACTCATGAGCCGATTAGGCTGAAATCATTAAATTGCAGCAATGAAGAACGAAGCACACATGTGGGACCTTCGTGACATGCCCACAGCACCAACCGGAGGTTCACGACCTAGCCCTTGACATCTTCATCTTCTTCGCCAAAGATGCCCGATCGTGTTCTTTGAGGCAAGGTGATCCGATTCTGATCCTGAATTTTGTCGCAAAGCGAGCATGAGCACTCCACCCGTGCTCATGAGCCAATACACGAAATGCAAATAAATAGTATGCATGGCTTAACAAAGGAGAGGCTCGGGTTATTTTTATTTGCCAAAATCGCCTTTAGTAGCATTATTACCATTGCTCAATCAAAGTGTTATAGTTGCTACCTAACTCCACACTACACTGGCCAAAATTGACCTAATCCACGGAAAATGCAATTTCTTTAATGACTGCTGTCTAAAACTCCAAACAGCAAGTATCATCATTTATTTAATCCACCGATCATACTTTGTATTTTGAATTACTAATAATCCAATCCTGTCATTACTACTCATCAGCTCCTCACCTCTGAATTCTAATGATTCTCTAACATAATTACTTTCAAATCCACCGATATCATTCGTATTCAATCCTTTTCGTCATTGATTCAAAACCATAATCCAATAATCAATCTCATTTTCTATTATCTATCACTAGCTAATCCACAAATATACCTCCACCGAAAATTCAATTTACCAAGATTATAATCCACTAATTGTTATGAATCCTCCAATCTTCTCGAAATTCAATTCATCCTCTAGTAATTGATCATCTCCTATTAATTCCCATTATCACCAATATCTTCCAATAATTTATATTAATCATTAGTGTAGTAACTCAAAGAATTTACCTTTGCACTCCTAATTCTCCAAAATCATTGAGTATACATCCACCAAGAATATCATTGACCAAGTATACGATTCACTATTATATATATCCACCAAGAATATCACTAATCAAGAATTATACTCCAATACTTGTATTATTTTTCCAAATTCTTGAAAATTCAATTAGATCATTTATCTAACCTATCTATTCAACTGGACCCCACTAATTTATTTCTCCCAGAACCCACACTATCATTTCTTATTCATGATCGACTGAATCCACCAATACCTTTAAGTACATGTTACAAACATCCATCTCCTTTACTCACGACTGCTTATTCCACCCATATTTTATTTTGTAAGAATAGAAATGCCACTACTTGAAATACAATACATAAAATTTCCCGAGACCTAGCACTTTGGAACAAATCATAATGTTCAAGGAATATTAACATGAATTTCCATACATATGGCATCACACCATATGCCTAATATCACCATAATTTTTCCATATATACGGCATCACACCGTATAACATCTTTCAACGTTATAGCCGCTTAACTTACCATCGGGCGACACCTGTGACAACTCAAATCGTGGCTTTCAACGCCTTCCACTTTTCCAATCCCAACCATAAAGCATTTTGAAACAGAACTATATCCGGTTAAGTTCCCATGTCCGCCTCTTGACCGTGGGCACGGCTATTCGAATAGTTTTGACTCGCAGAGTTTGTACACTTTCACCACAAGAGACAATCAACTCGTTGCCCCACATGATTCCTTAGACGTGTGGTTGAGCGCACCATCACGGTGACTTTTCAAAGTATCTAGTCCCTTTCTCATTCACCTTATGGGAAACCGCCCACTGCGGTGGGTCCCATCTATGCTGGGATGTTTTTCCCTACAGCTACTAACGCAGTGGGCTTCGTCCCCCGCAACGCTTAGAACATCCGGGAAAACTTCACCCTACACCGTGTCCCTTCAGCCCCTGCCATAGCATATCCACTTCTATCCACTACCGGTGAGATGAGTCCGGGATTTCGATAAGTTTACTTAGCCAAGTTGTATTTTGAGACTTGTGGTTGTACTATTTTACAGGGGTCATGACAAGATTCAGTCCTTATTGGTATCCAAGGTCTACCACTAACCCACTTTGTGCTTCCATCGCACCACACATACACACCCTCGAACCAATCCGCCTGATATTTAAGCAAGTTGGGGTTTTGGGAGTGTAAAATAATCATATCAAATATACCACTCATTCCCACCATGACTGCCCAAACCAGATTTCTCATTATTAAAATGTTAATGAGGTTTGGGGCATTTCAGCGCCCCAAGAATCTATGCAAGACTAAGCATGGCATATAATTAGGGACTTATTTTCAAAAGTTACCATTATAATTTTGCTAGGGCGACAAGGTTCACACATTCAAATATTCCAAAGGAGGTGTAATATTAATCAAGCAAACAATGGGCATATAACTAAGATCTTAAGTTAAACATGGATTTGCATATAAAATAACAAAGATGCAATTTGATAATTTAAACAGAAATAATTTACGAAAAATGTAGGTTCAACATGATCAAAGTATTGACTACTTTGGCGCGGTTTATCGCTGTCTTGGGTTCACACAAAGTTGCCTCATGCGATGATCTTTAGTTCTGATCTTCATTGATCTCGTTCCCTCTTGATCCGTAGAATCTTTAGGCTCCAATTTCTAGTTACGCGATAAACGACTGAATCCAAATAAAAGCAAATAACTCAAAAGATCCAAATAAATCCGAATAAGTTCAACTTCGTATTATTATGATTTAAGGGGCGATCTGGGTGATACGAGGCAAGGCCGGTGACGAATTGATCTTTTATTAATAGTTTCTTTTATTATTTTTATATTTATTAAGGAAGTTCCATGAATTAGGAGGGTCTTATGAGTAGGTATTATTTTGTCGAGCGTTACTTTTCAGGGCATCTTGACTTACCGAATTAATTTTAGAGTCTATGTGTATAGCATTTATGGTATAACATTTTATGCGACCCTTAATTACTCGTATCATTGATTAAGTGTTTACTTTAGAATGGTTATATGTCGGCGAGATTAATTTGATGCTTGCTGGCCTATGGCTAATTACATTTTAGCATTTACATATTATTGTCTTTTAATTTGAGTGTTCTCTGAAAACTACTAATATTGATATTTTATTTCTTGGCATTAGTATCTTGCATAGTTTATTTAATCTTCTATTCACATAAGACCAAGCTCGCTATACTCATAGATCTACTCCACTAAATTCATTTGTTATGATTTATTGGTGACGTGCTAATAGCGATGATTCTATTAGGGCCTTCTAATTTAAATGTTTATGGTCACGACCCCTTTTGCTTAATAAATTGTATGAATAAGCCTTATTTAATTGATCCTACCATTGCGATTTACTCAACGGCAGCATGTAAAATGGTGGCGCGATATTTAATTATGGTCTAGGTAATCTTTTAAATTTAAACCTTGCTCACTTGAGAAAATCCTAGATAAAAATTCAGGCTTTGGAAATAAAGTGAGGGAATACAGAGATATACCTATACATCGCTAAGCCATCCTCCGATTGGGCCATACGCCGTAAGAGTGAGGCACACGTAAATGATTGACTTTCGCCGAACCGAGAAGAAGGAGACAGGGAAAACAGGAACGGAGGCGCGGCAAAGCCATGCGGCGTCGGCTGCGGGAGCTGCCGAGAGCCACCGAGACCCGCAAAACGGGTTGCTCATTGCTCGGGAAGTCATTGGTGGTGGAACGGTGGCCGGGGCGGAGAGAAGCAGGCGGGCTTCGGCGTGGGGCGGGCGGCGGTGAGGGTGAACGAGGCGCCGGCGGCCGGCGTGGAGGAGAGGAGATCTGAGGGGCGCGGGGGTAGGAGGGGAGCATGGGGAAGCTCACCGCGGTCCGGTTGAACTGGAAACACCGAGGTGAGCCAAGACGGAGCTTGCGCGGCGCAGAGGGTTCACGTCGCCGGCGAGTTGGGGTGGACCACGGTCCCAATCGGTGGTGGGGACGAGTTGAGGGCATCGAGAGGAGGCTCCCCCGGCGAGGAATCGGCGAGAGGAGCTTCAGGGAAGCAATGGCGGCGGCGGAGGCTCACTCGGCCGGCGGTGAGGAAGAGGAGCAATGCACCAGCTTCGGTGTACCAAAATCCAATTATCTTGGAGGGAGAGTAGAAGGGGAGCAGAGGTACGCCGTAATGCTGTTGATTCGTGGAGTAGACGGTCGGAGCGGCGGAATCGACGAGGAGTGGCCATGGCGGCTCACGGCGGCAAAGGGAAAAGGGGGTGGGGAGGATGAAGGTGGAGCGTGGGTGGTCCAGTGGGGTCTTCGGCAGTTCTTAAACGCGCGCAGGCGAGAAGACGGAGCTGGCCTCGGGACTTCGCCCGCGCGGTCGCGTCGACCAGCGGCGATGGCAGGCGGTGTTGCGGCGGTGGGCGTGGCAACAGAGCGGTGGCGTGACAACTCACGGCGGTTGCGGCTTTGCGCCGCGTGAGGCGACGGCTCACAAGGAGGGCGACGCGGAGCTTGCTCAGCCACGAGGAGGAGGAAAAAGAAATGGAAGCCTCGCAGGGAGGAAGGAGTGGTGAGAGCAGAAAAAGAGAGAGAAGAGGGCCTGGGGGCACACGGGGAAAGGAGAGGAAAAAGGGAGGGGGAGGTGCGGGACCGGGCCCAATGGCCAGGGAGGATCGGCGAGAACGGGAAGGGCCCGTGCGCAGGGAAAATGGGAGCGAGGGGAACAATGGGTCAGGCCATTCGCCGGCGATGGTTCCTTTTTTTGTGTATATACTTGCATTTTGTAGGCATATTTATATGTATATCTAAATACTTCGTATAAATATTCACTGATTTATATTTCCTCATTTACTTTTATTGTCATGTACCCCACTATGCCCAAAATGAAATTTCATATTTTTAATTCAGGTTTCTCCCTCCCTTTTTCTGGATCCTCTTTTCAGATTTGTATTTTAAATTTTATTTTTCTATTATATGTATATTTCCTTTTATGGCATTGCCAATGTTTGCCTTTGTCTATTATGATTTTCTTCAATTTTTGGAACCTCAACAAATTCAAGAAAACATCATAAAATCCAAATTCCAATAAAATATATTGTAAAATAATTCAAGAGCTTCATATTTTCAAATTTAAATTTTCAGGATGTTACAAACCTACCCCCCTTAAATGAATCTCGACCCCGAGATTCCGGTAGAGTAGAAAGAAACAGATAAGGTTTTATTGGCTAGCAATGGGTTTCGGGATGTTGCTCGACGTTTAGTTCTTTAGCTCCATAGAGAGATGAAAATCTGCACAATAGGGGTTAGCACTTGAGAAGTTAAAAAAAAGAGAAGAGGGAAACCTTGTCCTCCTGGATAGGTCGTGGTCTTCCAAATACTTGCTCTTGATGTTGTTGTCTTCACATTATCGTAGAACAGAGTGGTTGCATCATTCATTGGACACATGGTTATAGAATTTCATATTGATAGGTGGGTAGCAATGGTTTGCGCCCTAGGAAGTAGAGGACCTTAGGGATGCAGAGGTGATTATGGACATATCGTTATGGTGGCCTTTCACTTCTATTGGGATCCCGCTCTTAGTCTTTAGATTTGCCAAGCATGACCATTTTAGCTAAAGGTACGTCTTGTAGTCTCCATTACGTAAGATTTACGCCTTGCGAATCTCCTTGTAATGGTCCGATTAGCTCTAAGTCCAGGTTGTTGCAGCTCCGAGGATATACATCGTAGTAGTTCTTTGGTAGTTCTGTCTCTTAGTACTACCCCCCTTAAATAAATGACGATTGTCATTATGGTTGGCGGCAATTTGATCTATGGGCTTTCTAGGTAGGTAAGGAAAGAATGTTAGCAGGATAGAGTCTTGAATCTTGGTCCTCGTGGCTGGTTGGGGACTTTAGTTGGAAAATTATGAAGGCTTCACTTATCTGTGGTTGCCTTGGCTTCAGCTATCTATCACTTTGCTTCGGTAGATCTGACTGGGTTTGTAGCAAATGGAGCGAGAGGGAATAGCATGAGGTAAGGATAGAATCGTGGGGATAAGGTAATACAAACCCATTCTAACTTTAAAAGAGCACATCCAGGGAGCTGGAATGATACTGAGCCACACAAATTTTTTGAAAGTAAGCTTTTCTGTGGATCATGAAATAGGGCCTTGAGGGCAAGAAGACAATGCACAGGGCTAATGAAAACCTTGCGACAATACAACGTCTACTCGGGAAAGCACACACAAGAGGCACAGGGTTCATCTACATAGTCCTTTTAGAATGAGACCACCTTATCTTCATGACCATTTCCGACGATCCTAATCTTAAATTTTGAAGAAAAGTAGGAGAAGGGAAATAACAATTCTCTCTTGAAATCCATAGAAGGAAAAGGAAAGTGTTGGGAGTTAATTAGCACTCATTCTTGTAATTGCTTTGGAAATACAAAACCTCACAATATATTTTTTTGTAAAGGTATACTAAGCTCTCCAATATCCTTCAATGATTTAATTCACTCCCATATGATCTTCATACCTAAGGCCTAGAATCCAACGGCTATGATAATTTAACTTCCATTTTTGCAATTTGCTCCTAGGCTATCTCCTTCTGGTATTTAGTCACAGATATTGTCGTCAAACTCCAAACAATGGGTATCTTTATTTATTCGATCCACTGATCATGCACTTCCTATTGTGTCTTTTCAATTTCATTAATCCCGTTATGGATATCTAATCTTCACATAAATCTAGCTTCCAAAGATAGATTTATAAATCAAATCTCATATTCCACTTTGACTATGTGATCCTAACCTTAAATCTATTATTTGCCAACTTGATCAGCTCTTGAATCCAATGGAAGTCTAGTATTCTTTATCTTAGATCTATCGATAATGTTTGTATCGAGACTCCCTAAACATCCAGTCTGCTGTTACTAATTCAAATCCATATTTGGCTTCTCTAGATTTCAACCTAAATCTTCACTGTCTCCAATCTGATTCATGATTATAAAAATTCTCTAGGAGCGATATTATTAATCAGATCTACACTCTGATAGTTGCTATCACATCTCCAATTTACTAAAAATCTCAGTTAATCCATCCTGTGATTGGTCATATCCCTTTTTTTTGTTATTGTAAACATCTTCTAGGAGGTTGACAATGTATCAGTGCTGCAATCCTTTAATTTTATTTCACACTTATCACTATCGTTTCCCCCAATGATAAGAACAATTAACACTCAAGGTTAGGCATCATGACTCTTGGCTCAAAGTGTGCCTTCATAAAAGTTCACAAGAGGGTACTGGATTTTCATCACTTTGAATTTGGGATAAGAGAGCTTGTATAAAATGGCTAGAGCAAAGATATAGATGAGGGGAAACCATCTAAGAGAGATGAGAATGAGCGATATAGCTTGTATTTGTGAAAATAGATATTGTGGAAATAAGTCTAGTCATGAACTAACGGCCGGACTAACTAGGTCACGACTGCAATCAATATGCTCGATACCATCCTCGTAAGACCCCATTTTACAATCCGATTCCTCAGTGATTATCGCACTATTCCTGGATCAGTAGATAGTGCTCACGATTCTGATAATGAATATCAAAATACATATCATGCGGAAGCGTAAATTTAGTATTAGACTTACTCATGAGCCGATTAGGCTGAAATCATTAAATTGCAGCAATGGAAGAACGGCACACATGTGGGACCTTCGTGACATGCCCACAGTGCACCAACCGGAGGTTCACGACCTAGCCCTTGACATCTTCATCTTCTTCGCCAAGATGCCCAACGTGTTGCCGAGGCAAGGTGATCCGATTCTCGATCTCGAATTTTGTCGCAAAGCGAGCATGAGCACTCCGACCCGTGTTCGCGAGCCAATACACGTAATGCAAATAAATAGTATGCATGGCTTAACAAAGGAGAGGCTCGGGTTATTTTTATTTGCCAAAATCGCTTTAGTAGCATTATTACCATTGCTCAATCAAAGTGTTATAGTTGCTACCTAACTCCACACTACATCGCCAAAATTGACCTAATCCACGGAAAATGCAATTTCTTTAATGATCACTGTCTAAAACTCCAAACAAAGAAGTATCATCATTTATTTAATCCACCGATCATACTTTGTATTTTGAATTACTAATAATCCAATCCTGTCATTACTACTCATCAGCTCCTCACCTCTGAATTCTAATGATTCTCTAACATAATTACTTTCAAATCCACCGATATCATTCGTATTCAATCCTTTTCGTCATTGATTCAAAACCATAATCCAATAATCAATCTCATTTTCTATTATCTATCACTAGCTAATCCACAAATATACCTCCACCGAAAATTCAATTTACCAAGATTATAATCCACTAATTGTTATGAATCCTCCAATCTTCTCAGAAATTCAATTCATCCCTCTAGTAATTGATCATCTCCTATTAATTCCCATTATCACCAATATCTTCCAATAATTTATATTAATCATTAGTGTAGTAACTCAAAGAATTTACCTTTGCACTCCTAATTCTCCAAAATCATTGAGTATACATCCACCAAGAATATCATTGACCAAGTATACGATTCACTATTATATATATCCACCAAGAATATCACTAATCAAGAATTATACTCCAATACTTGTATTATTTTTCCAAATTCTTGAAAATTCAATTAGATCATTTATCTAACCTATCTATTCAATCGACCCCACTAATTTATTTCTCCCGAACCCACACTATCATTTCTTATTCATGATCGACTGAATCCACCAATACCTTTAAGTACATGTTACAAACATCCATCTCCTTTACTCACGACCTGCTTATTCCACCCATATTTTATTTTGTAAGAATAGAAATGCCACTACTTGAAATACAATACATAAAATTTCCGAGACCTAGCACTTTGGAACAAATCATAATGTTCAAGGAATATTAACATGAATTTCCATACATATGGCATCACACCATATGCCTAATATCACCATAATTTTTCCATATATACTGCATCACACCGTATAACATCTTTCAAATATATAGCCGCTTAACTTACCATCTGGCGACACCCAGACAACTCAAATCGTGGCTTTCCAACGCCCTTCCACTTTTCCAATCCCAACCATAAAGCATTTTGAAACAGTAACTATATCTCGTTAAGTTCCCATGTCCGCTCTTGACCGTGGGCACGGCTATTCGAATAGTTTTGACTCGCAGAGTTTGTACACTTTCACCACAAGAGACAATCAACTCGTTGCCCACATGATTCCTTAGACGTGTGGTTGAGCGGACCATCACAGTGACTTTTCAAAGTATCTAGTCCCTTTCTCATTCACCTTATGGGAAATCGCCCACTTGCGGTGGGTCCCATCTATGCGGGATGTTTTTCCCCACAGCTACTAACGCAGCTGGCTTCTCGTCCCCGCAACGCTTAGAACATCCGGGAAAAACTTCACCCTACACCGTGTCCCTTCGTGCCCCCTTGCCATAGCATATCCACTTCTATCCACTACCGTGAGATGAGTCCGGGATTTCGATAAGTTTACTTAGCCAAGTTGTATTTATGACTTGTGGTTGTACTATTTTACACAGGGGTCATGACAAGATTCATCCTTATTGGTATCCAAGCGGTCTACCACTAACCCACTTTGTGCTTCCATCAGACCACACATACACACCCTCGAACCAATCCGCCCGATATTTAAGCAAGTTGGGGTTTTGGGAGTGTAAAATAATCATATCAAATATACCACTATTCCCACCATGACTGCCCAAACCAGCTTTCTCATTATTAAAATGTTAATGAGGTTTGGGGCATTTCAGCGCCCCAAGAATCTATGCAAGACTAAGCATGGCATATAATTAGGGACTTATTTTCAAAAGTTACCATTATAATTTTGCTAGGCGACAAGGTTCACACATTCAAATATTCCAAAGGAGGTGTAATATTAATCAAGCAAACAATGGGCATATAACTAAGATCTTAAGTTAAACATGGATTTGCATATAAAATAACAGATGCAATTTGATAATTTAAACAGTAAATAATTTACGAAAAATGTAGGTTCAACATGATCAAAGTATTGACTCGCTTTGCGCGTTTATCGCCTCTTGGGTTCACACAAAGTTGCCTCATGCGATGATCTTTAGTTCGATCTTCATTGATCTCGCTCCTCTTGATCCGTAGAATCTTTAGGCTCCAATTTCTAGTTACGCGATAAACGATCAATCCAAATAAAAGCAAATAACTCAAAAGATCCAAATAAATCCGAATAAGTTCAACTTCGTATTATTATGATTTAAGGGCGATCTGGGTGATACGAGGCAAGGCGGTGGACGAATTGATCTTTTATTAATAGTTTCTTTTATTATTTTTATATTTATTAAGGAAGTTCCATGAATTAGGAGGGTCTTATGAGTAGGTATTATTTTGTCGAGCGTTACTTTTCAGGCATCTTGACTTACCGAATTAATTTTAGAGTCTATGTGTATAGCATTTATGGTATAACATTTTATGCGACCATTAATTACTCGTATCATTGATTAAGTGTTTACTTTAGAATGGTTATATGTCGTGAGATTAATTTGATGCTTGCTGCCTATGGCTAATTACATTTTAGCATTTACATATTATTGTCTTTTAATTTGAGTGTTCTCTGAAAACTACTAATATTGATATTTTATTTCTTGGCATTAGTATCTTGCATAGTTTATTTAATCTTCTATTCACATAAGACCAAGCTCGCTATACTCATAGATCTACTCCACTAAATTCATTTGTTATGATTTATTGGTGACGTGCTAATAGCGATGATTCTATTAGGGCCTTCTAATTTAAATGTTTATGGTCACGACCCCTTTTGCTTAATAAATTGTATGAATAAGCCTTATTTAATTGATCCTACCATTGCGATTTACTCAACGGCAGCATGTAAAATGGTGGCGCGTATATTTAATTATGGTCTAGGGTAATCTTTTTAAATTTAAACCTTGCTCACTTGAGAAAATCCTAGATAAAAATTCAGGCTTTGGAAATAAAGTGAGGGAATACAGAGATATACCTATACATCAGCTAAGCCATCCTCCGATTGGGCCATACGCCAGAAGAGTGAGGCACACAGAAATGATTGACTTTCGGCTGAACTGAGAAGAAGGAGACAGGGAAAACAGGGAACGGAGGCGGCGGCAAAGCCATGCGGCGTCGCTGGCGGAGTGCCGGAGAGCCACCGGAGACCCGCAAAACGGGTTGCTCATTGCTCGGGGAAGTCATTGGTGGTGGAACGGTGGCCGGGGCGGAGAGAAGCAGGCGGGCTTCGGCGTGGGCCGGGCGGCGGTGAGGGTGAACGAGGCGCCGGCGGCTGGCGTGGAGGAGAGGAGATCTGAGGGGCGCGGGGGTAGGAGGGGAGCATGGGGAAGCTCACCGCGGTCCGGTTGAACCGGGAAACACCGAGGTGAGCCGGCACGGAGCTTGCGCGCGCAGGGGTTCACGTCGTCGGCGAGTTGGGGTGGACCACGGTCCCAATCGGTGGTGGGGACGAGTTGAGGGCATCGAGAGGAGGCTCCGGCGAGGAATCGGCGAGAGGAGCTCAGGAAGCAATGGCGGCGGAGGCTCACTCGGCGGCGGTGAGGAAGAGGAGCAATGCACCAGCCTTCGTGTACCAAAATCCAATTATCTTGGAGGGAGAGTAGAAGGGGAGCAGAGGCCGCCGTCTTGTCGTGATTCGTGGAGTAGACGGCCGGAGCGCGGAATCGACGAGGAGTGGCCATGGCGGCTCACGCGCAAAGGGAAAAGGGTGGGGAGGATGAAGGTGGAGCGTGGGTGGTCCAGCTGGGTCTTGGCAGCTTAAACGCGCAGAGAAGACTGAGCTGCCTCGGACTTCGCCGCGGCGGCGCGGCGACCGATGGCGATGGCGGCGGTGTTGCGGCGGCGCGTGGCAACAGAGAGCGTGGCGTGACAACTCACGGCAGTTGCGCTTTGCGCCGCGTGAGGCGACGGCTCACAAGGAGGCGACGCGAGCTTGCTCACCACGAGGAGGAGGAAAAGAAATGGAAGCCTCGCAGGAGGAAGGAGTGGTGAGAGCAGAAAAGAGAGAGAAGAGGGCCGGGGGCACACGGGAAAGGAGAGGAAAAGGGAGGGGAGGTGCGGGACCGGGCCCAATGGCCGTGGAGGATCGGCGAGAACGGGGAGGGCCGTGCGCAGGAAAATGGGAGCGAGGGGAACAATGGTGGGCCATTCGGCCACCGATGGTTCCTTTTTTCTGTATATACTTGCATTTTGTAGGCATATTTATATGTATATCTAAATACTTCCGTATAAATATTCACTCAGGATTTATATTTCCTCATTTACTTTTATTGTCATGTACCCCACTATGCCCAAAATGAAATTTCATATTTTTAATTCAGGTTTCTCCTCCCTTTTCTCGGATCCTCTTTCGATTTGTATTTTAAATTTTATTTTTCTATTATATGTATATTTCCTTTTATGGCATTGCCAATGTTTGCCTTTGTCTATTATGATTTTCTTCAATTTTTGGAACCTCAACAAATTCAAGAAAACATCATAAAATCCAAATTCCAATAAAATATATTGTAAAATAATTCAAGAGCTTCATATTTTCAAATTTAAATTTTCAGGATGTTACACATCTACCCTTAATCATTGAGGCAAACATACACAAATTGTCATCAGAAATTGCTGAATCATGCAGAGCTTTTGTTGTTGCCATAAAGGATTCACCGCAACCGCATTCTCCCTTGGAGTTAGGATTCATAAACACAAACTCTGACCTGCAAACACAAGCGTTACTAATGCCAGTATAAGTGAAATTGAGTAACAAAATATTTAAGAAATAAGCATACCGAAGTGGATCATCAATGAAGTCCATTTTGGTTCCAATGACATGCATAAGAGCTTTTGGATCAATTAGTATTTAAACTCCTTTATCCTCCACAAGCTCATCAAACTTTCCCTTTTCATCTGAAAAATTACCAACTAGCTGTTTAGCAATAAACACAGTACTGCAAGGAAAAACTAAAATAATTGAATCAATAACAGCTCAACTCTGCAAAAATTCTTCAAGGTCTGAAACATGGGTTTTGGTAATCATGCCACCTATTAGTAGCCACTAGATGTTACCATCAAACAAAAATTTAGTGTTTAACAGGAAAAACATCATTTCAACAAGTGCACTGAAAATCATCGTTTTGATGCTTCAATCCACACTAGTAACAGTAACTTATGTTGCCCATGAAAACACAGGTATTCCAAACAAACTAGAATTAGACACTGTTTGAGTGACATGCTGCAGCTGTTTCATATGTAAACAATCAGAACAGTAACAAAACATTTAAACCACTTTTCACTATGCATTTTAACCAAATTGTATTTCTTGGAAGGTTTAAACCATTTTGAACTATATATGTACATTCCATATATTTGACCAAATTGCATTTCTTGGAGGATTTACCATATGATAGTATATATGTTGTAGTTAGAAAGCTGAAACTTGTGGGAGATCTAATAAGCTAAAGCCAATACTCCCGATCTATTGTATAGCTAAGTTACATCTCTGGAAAAGATGGCAGAAGCTCCATACAATTAGATTGATTATAGATGCATGACCTAAGAAATAGACAGCAAACGTGACATTGTGAACTTCAGCATGCAAATCATACGGCATCTAGATCGATTTTATGCAGTCCAGCGGATACTTTTTCTTATTTCACTGCGAGAATCACTTAATTTGACATGTCTTGTGATATAGTATGAAAATATTGTGCTGAACATCATCATATTATCAAAAAAATATTTGAAACTAACTAATGATTTGATGATACATGCAAGTAGGAAGCACTATCTCATACGCTATAATTGGAATAGCGAAAAGTGGCAATAGCACTTGCATCTGTCTTGCCATGAATTTAACCAAGACAATAAGAGCTGTTTTTCATATCAAGATCTTATACAGCACAATAGCATACCAGAATAATTCAATGTGTAGAACAACCCGTTACAACCACGTGCCTTCACACCAAGATGAAGATAAGCACGTTGCCGGAGGCCAAGTAGATGGTGTACTCTAGATGCCGCCGCACCGGTCAGCGTCAGGGCCTGCTTATGAACGGCGGGCCCTGCCTTCTCTGCCATTGCCTTGAATACAGAAGAAGCCATGCCTTCCTAACTCAAAACTCGATCGATCCTGGTGACCTGATGAAATCCACTTGCTTAAATTAGAAAGCAAAATTCATAGATGAGCAATGTCAAGGACCACAAGACCACAATCCAAAACTTAGCATTCGCCTATAGCTAAAAATATGGGGCGTATTGAACTGCACGAATTGTCACATATCACTTCAGAAAGGCTGAATCTTTCGCCATCTATGCCTATTTTCATAGTGCCCTACAGCCTACACCTTAGTACACAATTGATGGCTGCAAGTAACCAATAACCACGCAATCTTGATAGGAACTGATTAGGTTGCTAAGCAAAATCAGGAAGGTTGTTTGCCGTCAAGAAACGCCTTGATTTGCGGAGAGCTAGAAATAAAATCTGCATCGAACTGGATTATGTAAATCCAAACGTTGATCTTGGCAATTGCGCAAGACCCCGCTCGGGTGGCCTAATTTGCCAAACAGGGAAAGAATGCGCTTCAACACCCGGACGGACGCCATGCGTGCCTACCTCGAGGTCGGAATTGAGCAAATGCCTCGTCGCCCCCGGCGATTCGGCGCCAAGAAGAGGGCAAGGACCACCCAGGGTTTCGAGTTCTTAACAAGAACGCACCTTCGCCGCCCGCTCGCACACCGGCGTCAGCCACTGCCTCCGCCGCCGCCCGGCCGCCGCTGGCCAAGTCGCAGGATTTCTCGTCGGCTGGAGAGATGAGGAATGGTTGCCCCAGGGAGGGTCTCTGTTGGATGGATGGAATGCCGAACTGGTAATTGGCTTCCTCTCCCGCCGCCTCCATCATCGCCGTCCCCGCCGCCGCGCTAGCCGCCGTTACTGTGCCATGTGACTGCTCCCCTTCTACCTTCCCTCTCCTGCGGCTGCTCTGGTGTCAACTCACGAGTCAACTCGAAGCACCCCCCTCGAGATTCTGACGCCGCGTAGCCTCCGTGCGGCTGCTCCGGTGAGGCGGTTACCGCCGGCAATTGGGCCAACTAGCCTCATAGGCTCGGCGCCACGCCGCGCCAGCCACCGTGTGTACCGAAATAAAAGAGGCGATAATCCGTGAGGAGTTTGTTAAAAAAAATTTTAAAAAAATCGAGGGCACATGTGTATTTTCGAAAAAGTCAAAGGTCTTTTTCGTAAAAACCGAGGGTCCAGACGTAATAAATGAGAAAGTCGAAGGTCTTTTCAGAAAACCGAGGCACAGACGTAATAAACGAGGACCCGTGACGTAGTTTAGAAAACGCGGGCGCTATCATGCAAAGTGGAGGGACTTAAAAACCGGCGAGGACCTATTCGCGAGGAAAAAGGACCTTACGTAATTTTCGAAAATACAGGAAACCGCCTCCGGCCGTCATGAAATTCCGGCCACGCGCGCGAGCGATCGCAGGGTGACGTGGATGGCCTCTCGCGGGAATCTTCGAGCATAATACCGTAAGATTTGGCGAATCGGGAACCGTGGATGGGAGATCTCGCGGCGGTGGAGGAGCTCTAGACGGATGGTGAGCGCGAGCTCTAGCCGGAGCGCTCCGCGCGCGCCTTGCCAGTGGCGCGCTGCCCGGAGCTCGCGGGTCTCGCAAGAACGAGATCCTCTGCCGATCGCGACGAGCGATCGCAGAGGGAAGTCGCGATCGACCGTCCGACGGAAAAGACGGCCAGATCTTTTGTTGCTACAGAAAGCATCGTAGCTACGATGAAATGCGATCGTAGCAAAAAGATCTCGAGCCGTCCTTTTCCGACGGCATGCAGCGGAGTTGGTGGGCGCCCTCGGACACGTCGCTAGAGCGTGTAGCGCTCGTGCCCTCCTGCGCGCTGTACAACTACGTAGCGCTCATCAAGACGATTAGGGTGTGTTTGGTTCCAGGGACAATAGGGGATGGGACGGGGTGATCCCAGATTTAGACCTGTTTGGATTGGAGTCAGTAGGGACAGAGTCTATCCTCTTTAGGGAATATCCCAGGAATATTCCCCTAAATTGAGGATGCCCCCATCCCTAAAAAATGAGGGGATGGGCTCGTCCCTCTTCCTCGCTACCTGCCTCCAATAGTGTGTTTGGTTCTAGGGACAATAGGGGATGGGGACGGTTCCATAAAACAGGGATGGATTCATTCCATCCTTACCTGACTCCAAACTAAACACACCCTTAGGTTCTTGCTCTAGTTTGCTATGCTCTTCTAGTCCTAAGCATCGTATATATGTAATTTCACTTATAAGTTCTTCTTTTGCTTTTCCCCAACAATCGTTGTTAATTTCTTCAGTCATGCTTCCTATTTAATTTTCTATATGCATGCATGTGAAGAACGATAATGGTATATATGTATGCCTGGCAAGCTTTCTTCCTTGGTTTGATAATATCGTAATGGCGTTACTAGAGGGACTAATTATTTAGAGTTTTTGAATCAGCCTTTATTGGTCATCGATAGGCTTGGTTCATTTGTCCAACAACTTGATTTTATGTATTCACATCTTTTCTGTTTGTGTAACTGAACTTTATGATTATTTCGGCTTGATCTTCTAACTTTTAGCTTATTTTTTACTATTCAATAATTTCGTATTTTTCTGGTTTTTTGGCTTTTTTAGCTTTATTGTTGGTTCTTTTTTCCCGTATTTGTTTGTACTATTCGTGATGGGCTAACCTATTTTTTCTATTTTTAAATTTTTTAAATTTAATTACGTCAAATAAGCTATCGTCAGTTACAGTGTTTTTTCAGCTAGCTACAGTGCTTTTCAATCATAAGCCACTCAAAATAAGCCCTTTTGAGCACTTTCTACTGAATATGCTTCATATCTAATTCGATGGTTATTCTTCAGGTAGAGGCTCTGAATTACCAGCTGATCCTAACGATGAATTGACCGAAGCTTGCAAGATGGGAGAAGGGAACCCTCTGATAATCTGATTATGTTGTGCTTGTATACCTTCAGGTTTTCAGCAGACATTTGTCATGCTATTATGATGTTAGCTACTCTATTATATTTCTGCTACCAGCCCAGTTTATGGAAGCAACTTTTGCAGCATTAGCTGCCCAACCCCTTTGCTCAGTGACTAACATTTGCATAACTGGGTGAGTGATAACTGGATCAGCCCATCGTTGGTCTGGGATATGCAGAAGTGTCGTGGGTGAGGTGGATGAAGAGCTGGATGCAAGGCTGGACCTATCAAAGCTGAGGGCGCACCTGCTCAGGCCCGTCATCCACTGACTATGCAAGATGTTGTGCTTCATTTGGAGAAGTTGTGGACTGGATCAGCTAGTTTTGTGCGATCTCATTGCGCAATGTCAGGATGTAATGTGCATCCCTCCAGGTTCTCAATATCTCCTAGTTGTAATGTGTATCCAGTGCTGATTTTGGTTAATTGCTCATGCTTTCATGACTGCCCCGAAAGAAAAGCCTTTATTCTGAATTTCTGGCACAAGACTGCTTTAGAAGAAATGCGGTGCGGAACTGATCTTGTTGATGTTCAATCTGTGATGATATGATATGCTCCTATAGACTGATCTTGTTGATGTGCAATCTGTGATGATATGAACTGATCTTGTCCAGTAGGCATCAATAACCAGCTATCATTTTTCCCAGCTGAGCTAAGTATTAAGCTAAAATATTTTCGTGTAGGTTGTGCTGCATTATATTATGTAATTCAGCCATTCATTTCGTAATATAAAAAAACTATTTCATATTGTACTGTCATGTTGCCTGGATTTTAGTCAAAACTTCTGAGAAATAACAATCACTCTAATTTTACCTTTTGCTAGAACCTTTGCTGCATGGAGGTTGATTTTCTTCAGACAAGAAAATTTTCTATGAAATTTATGCAAAATTTATTCATGAGTTCCAAACAAGCTTTTATTGTACGAAAACTATCCAAGGGTGACAGGAGAGTACTTAAAGGGATCAATCCTTGAAAACCCACTATTAGAATCAGTTAGGCCCTATTTAAAACGTAAAAATTTCACAAAAGATTTTAGAAAAAAACAGTTCTATTATCATACGGACTCGGAAATTTTCGTGTATTCCAAACACTGTTTAGTCGGTGAGACTCAAACCAGACTACACAGTTGCCACATGGATTTTCTTTGTTTTTTTAACAGCATTTGCCATATAGATTGGACCAACAATCTATTAGGTAGGTTCTTTTTTACTGCGGCTAATAGTTTATGGTTGAGACTGATAATTTTTTATTCCAACGCTAACGCATGTGCAAACAAACTGAATATCAATAAACTGCTTTAAAAAACTGTTCTGATAAGCTGCTTCCAAAAGATAGCAGGGGAACCGTCCGATTTATTCGAGAGAAATCATAAACTGAAAAGAAAGGATTATTAGATTATTTTGGGCTGTGGCTCACGACTTTTGAATTATAGCCCTTCGTGAAAGAGAGTATGAAGAGAGAGATAGTCACATGCGACTTTAGCTAGTATAACTGAAGTCTATACATTGTGTATTACAATCGATTTATAGACTTTGCCTTGAAAAACACACAGTATGAAATCTCATTATTGTAGCAAAGGATAAAAAGCCAAAAGCAGCAAGGTGATTCAAACCCAAGCACATTCCCACATTTTTTTTACCATGGACGGCTCCGCTCGTTTCGATTTTAGTTTCTGACTTTTGACTTCTAGTTCACTATTTCTTAATTTCGTCTTTTTCTTTTTTTTTTTGCCTTTTTAGGATTTTTTTTGGTCTTTTTTTCCTCGTGTTCCTTTGTATTGCCCTTTATAGGATAATCTTTTTCTATTTTTAATTTTTTTTAAATTTAATTATACTAAAAAACTAACAGCAGATACAGTGTAAAATAAATTAGCTACAGTATAAAAGCCATTAAGACAAGACGTGGATTACATTTGACCCTTTCATCCGATAGCTCCCGAGACTTTCCTCGGGCTAAACTTTTATCATCCAACAACATATAGATACAATTTACTAGAACACACATTTTACTAGTAAGATCAAGCCCCTTGCATTTGGACTTTCCTAGACACACATTTTACTAGTAAGATCAAGCCCCTTGCATTAGGACTTCCCTAGACATCACTTAATGCCACTGTTCTTGCCAAGGCATGTAATACAACCATATATATCATTCAGATCACAAGCATAGTAGATTTGTATTAATTTGGAAATTGAAAGTAGCAATTAATCTAGTTGGGTTTGAAGAACTTGAGCTTCATCCCGGTGCTGACGATGCTCCAGACACCGCCCACAGAGAGAGCCAAACTGAAGGCAGTGCCAAGCAGCCCAAGGCCCCAGTTCAGGTACCAGCTGAAGCTGAACCTCTCGGGCTTCTTGATGCAGATCCACATGAAGCACGGGTAGGCGAAGGTGACCGGCAGCGTCAGCCCGCCCAGCAGCCCGGCGAGGCTGGACAGGAACGGCAGCGCGGCGCCGATGAAGAGCGAGACGAACCCGTAGAAGACCCTGAAGCCCGACCGGACCCAGACCGAGCAAGGGCGGTTGGTGCGGCCCGTGTAGAACGCCTCGAAGCTGTCGAACACCGGCATGGAGTATATCTGGAAGCTGCTCAGGCAGTTGAACACGACTAGGAGGAACGTCGCCGCGAGGAGGCCACGGGGGATGTCATGGCTGTGGAAGGCGTACAGGGCGGTCAGCATCCCTCCTGATGGCATCTGCAGGCATGGGAAGGAACAAGCAGAAGGTCCAAGGGTTGTTAGGTGAGCACAATGAGGTGATGAATGAGGCATTGATGAGATACTTGCCATGTTTCCGTAGGCCCAGTAGCCTCCAATGGCAACAGGGAAGAGGCACAATGCGATCAGAAGATATGCGACTTTGGCCCCGCGCCACATTGGCACATGTGCAGGATGTTTAAAAGTCGACGGCATTGTCGCCTGCAAGTTATCAAGGCCAGTTCGAACAAATCAGGCCACCAAATGATACCACAGAGTGTTGAAAGTCTGAATGAACTGCTCGTTGGGTACTAACCTGTATTTCTAATGCAAGATTGTGTCCCCTGAACGCAAATGCTATTATTCCAAGAGCATTCAACGTTGAGAATAAGGATGAACCAAAAGAAATGTATTTCGCCGGTTCATAAGAGATGGCCGGGGGCTGTGGTCGGCTGACAGAGAGAACCCAGGACATGGTACAGTACGTTATCGCAGTTGCACCACCGATGAGCGAAAGCCCGGCGATTGAGTTCAGATTTGGAAGCTGAGAAAGGACTACTGCTAAGGATGTGAATACCAAGTACCACTCGACCGTCGAAATAGGGCTAGGCGCACAGAGGGCACCACACACTATTTGGAAAAAGAGCTTCATAGTTTCCCCTCCAACCAGGATCAACGCAGTCGCAGTGCCTGCCGACAGATAAATAGTTGGGAAAAGAGCTAGCCACACTCCCAGTTTTTCTCCTGAATGGAAAAAAATAGTAATCAGTAATTCCTGCTAATTTTTTCTGCCCTAAAAAATGAATTTCTAGCAATCAATGGAGCAGATCAGCAGAGAATCTAGCCACGCAGCATGTTCTCAGTTTGGTGTAACCACAGACAATAATTACTTGAACTCTGTAATGCAATAGTTTGATTAGAAAGACCATGGAGTAATGGTGGTAGCAAAAGGTTCCACATTTTACACTACTGTAACATGAGTGATGTATTAACCATCAAAGGAGGCAGTTCAAGTGACCCAGATGTGATCAAATCAAGAGGGTGTCTGTACATTATCTTGGCACTACCCCATCATAAAACACTTAACCTCCTATTGGAACAGCACAAGACACTGTTAAAAGATTCTTTCTAGCTATATGACAAAGATTTGTTAGGGCAGTGATGATATACATTGCACACTCATCCATTAACAGCAAACATGTCAGAGATATCCAACTTGGAATCAAAAGTTATTCTCATGAACTGGCAAAATAGTTAAGAGCATGTCTCACCGAATGCAGCTTGTGCAAGCTCCACATATCTGTTGTACCTCCTGCCTGGAACAGCTTCATGAAGCTTGACTAGAATCCAGAGTGTGTATAGTTGCCAGAAATAAGCAACAGTAAGTGATATTATTCCCCAGCTCCTACAGTGCAAAGAAACATATGTTAAGGTCTGTACACTGTACAACACAGGTGAAATGATAAGGAAACTAGCTGAAACCAGGTTCTATTGCACGGTATAATATCGATGTTACAGAAAAATGACACTAGTACGTTCATTGAATCAACGATTATATAATTTTATATTTTTGCTACACATGCTTTTTTTTAGCCAGCTGTACATGCTTATAACAAATCATTAAAAAACTGTAAATTCAAGTAAAAATCCCTGAGAAATTCAATTTCCAAATTTTCAATCTTTTAAGATTGTAGTTTTTCTCAAATTAAGATTTTGCTTTTTTTTATTTTTGAACATTTTTATCAGTTTTGTAAATTTTACTTTTACCAATAAATTTCCCATCAAACAAGATTTTTTTTCCAAACATGTAAGGACTAACTAAACTGCTACAATCTGAACTAAAAAGAATTTCCCATCCTTTTCAAAAAAAAATTTTGGGAGGGGGGGATCCGGTCGACTTACTACTAAACGAGTCAAAAAAAATCCAGGACAACAAAGTTGAAAAGGAGGGGAGAAAAGCTGCTTAAACTAAAGCAAGCAGCTGTTGTCCTTGGATGGGGTTTTGGTAGGTTTTTGGGATGGACATGGAGATTGAACAGTAATTACCATCCGAGGCCGGGGAATGCGAGGGGGAGGAGGAGCGCCTGGAAGCCGAGACCGGCGTTGAGGGAGTGGAATGCGGCGTAGCGGGCGTTGCCGCTGCGGCTCTCGGTGATGGGCAGCCAGGCGTCCTGCGGGTTGAGCCGCGTCAGGTGGCCCACCTCCTCCAGGTAGCCCCGCAGCCCCTCCACCACCCGCCGCACCGGCGTCCCCGCCCCGCTCAGCGCCGCCGACGCCCCTCCCCTCCCCCCCGCCACCGGCGGCGTCGACAGCCCCTCCGGCGTCGACAGCCCCCGCGGCGTTGCGGGGATCGACACCAGCTCCGGCTCGCTCCCCGCCGCTGCCGCCCCCTCCGCCGCCGCCATTGTAGAAGCTTTTCTTGGCTTTGCCTCGGAGCGAGTTCTTGGAGCGCGTGTGCGACTGCAGTGTGAGCGAGTTCTCGGAGCTCGTGGGCAAGGGCAGAAAAGGTGTGTAGATTGGAGGGTAGGGGACAGACAAGGGAGGGGCCCAGTCCTTTCCGTGTCTGGCGAGGAGAGAGAGAAAAGCTCGGCAAGAGAGAGAGAGAGAGAGAGGGAGAGAGCGCGCGCACTGCAGAGCAATGGCGTGGGGGGAAGAAAAGAAAAGAACTTGATGAGTCGCGCGTACGTACGACGAGAGTAGGACTGTAGGTGGCGCGTGCGATGTCCTGCCATGTCCGTCCCTCCGAACCTCGTGGTCAACTTGCTACGACTGTGTTGTGTGCCTTGTGGAGAAGAAGAGATCTTGCGTGCCAGAGCAGCTATTGGATCCACCTGCAGTGCTTGACTGATGAATGGCATGCGAGGACGACTGATGCAAGTTACATAAGTATGAACAGTGGAACGCGTTGCCGCGTTGGTCTAGTAGATTTCGCCGGGGCTGCGACGATTTGACGAGGGATAGACGCTCCCCTAGCTACCAGATTGTCATAGGTGGTGAATAGTGATGATGTCAGGTGGCAAAGTTGGTGATTGTTAGACCATGTGGCTAGGTCTAGGTTATTTTGGTGATGAATAATTGACATTGGTTAATTTGTGATGATGAATATTTGATAATTTTGTTTAGCGGCGTTATGCGAGTTGTGTTGCGTGTGTGTGGATTGACGTTGGTCAAGTTTGGATGAACTTGTGCCGGAAGAATGTTCTTTGGTCTTTGCATGTGCAGGTTGGGCATGGAGACGATCATGGTCGGTGATGAGGAAGACCGGGACTAGGAGGGGGAAATCTGAGGTCCAGGCGGTCAAGGACGTCACGAGATGGTCGGGCTCATGCTTAGGGCGCATGGAGATTAAAGGTGGATGATGCGTGGAGAAGCTACGGGAGGTGCGGTCCTGGAGGCTTCGACACGGGACGAGTTAGAAAAGTTGGAATTTTGGAAAACCCATGTTAGAAAGGGTTTGGGTCCCTTTAGTGTTGGAATTGGATTAGAACTCGTGGGGTTAGGGTAAGCCCAGGTTTTGGGCCCTAGACTATAAATAGAGGTGGGGTTGGAGGCAACCCTGTGGCTTTTGGAGGTGCTAGGGTTAGGGGTGCCAAGAGAGGGCACTTTGTAGCTACCATGATTCAGAAATAAAGTTTAGATTAATTCTAGAAAGGGCGCGGCATCTCCTCTCGGCGCACTCCTGTTGCCGATCTCCTCCCGGGGCAGTGCATGCTATCGTGTTGATTTGTGTCTTCGGTTGGCGTGTCCCAATTCCTTCTCTCACGCGTCGTCTCACGTGGAACACAGCAGCGCCATCGCGCGGAGAAGCATCAGAGATAGAAAGCTTGCATGTGAAGGTTTCCCCGTGAAGACAGTAGGCGCATGCAACTAGTAGAGAGATGAAAATGAGATTAGAGGAGAGAGGAAATTGAGATTAGAAGAAAGAGACAAAAAAAAATAAAGCCGCTGCTTGCAGATTGATTAGGGGAGATTAGTGAGGGAAAAAGAGAAAGCAAGAATAAACAATTGGAGGTGCACAGTTTTCGAGATATGATGGATATGAGTTTTGGCTTGCATGTATGCACGTCTGAAGGAAAGGCTTGCTGATGGATATGTGTTGAGGGATTCATTGATTGAGCGCTGGCGGCGTCGTATTGATTGGAGAAGGCAAGCGCTGGCAAACGTCGGTTCGATCGAAAAAGGCGAGCACCCGACGTGGTTCGGTTTTCTAATTTTTGTCGGCGGTTTTCTCAGATCGCCAATGTATAAAAATCCAGAATATAAGGTATCTTTCTTTTTAATATTTATTTTTGTTGTTTTTGCTTTTGTGTTTCTACGAAGTTAGCAGGTTGAAAATCAGGAGACAGAAAATTTGAGAAAAAGTTTTCACTGTGCGCTGCAATCATTCACCCCCCTCTGATTGCCATCGCGATCCTACAAGTGGTATCAGAGCCAAGTTACAATGGCATCAGATCGGGATCGGTTCTCAGGTAAGCCACCGCTTTTTGATGGATCAGATTATCTTTATTGGAAGACGCGCATGGAGGTTTTTCTTCAAGCACAAGGTAATTTTATTTGGCAAAAAGTTGAACATACATATGATGTGTCTCCTGTTGTTACAACTGAAAATTCATCTGATGTTGAAGCTAATGCTAAGGCTAGAAATATTTTGTTGCAAGGTTTAAGTAGAAACGAGTTTGTCGTAATTGCTCACCTTAAATCGCAAATAAAATTTGGACCACTCTAGCCGATTATCATGAAGGATCTAAATCATAAAGGTGTACGTCGAATCAATTTAAAAGGAGTATTCTAAATTTGAGATGAAACCGGAGAATCGTAGATGCTCTTTTGATCGCTTTAATAAAATTGTTAGTGATTTGCAATCTGTTGATGTCACATATTCGATTCGACAATGCCCGTCAAATTTTAAATGCTTTGGATATGTCTGCTTGGAATGTATTAGTCACTACTATTAATCATTCTCATTAACATGGAAACGCTTACTTTGAATGATCTTTATTCTAAGATGAAAACACATGAGATTGATGTTTTGGCCAGATAAACAAGACTAATTCTTTGGGCTTAGTGACTAACCAAGTCGATAGCTTCTTCTAGTTCTTCTATTGTTTCTTTGTCCGCATTGTGCTCTATTTCGGATGAACAATTAGAGGAGATTCCGTAAGAGCAACTTGTACTTCTCTCCAACAGAGTAACCAAGGCAATTAACAATATCGACATAGGCGGAGAGGAGGTCCAATCAAATGCTATGAATGTGGTGAGCTAAACCATATTAAGATGAATTGTCCCAAATTGAGGAGCAAGGAGGTCAAAGATGACAAGGCATCAACTCATCGCTCTCAAATTAAGATTGATCCAAACAAGAACCGCAATTATCGTAGAGCAGTTAACAAGATAATTTCAGCACTTGATGAGATTATTTTGAGTGATGATGATTCTGAAAGCGATGATGAGGACAATGAGAAGAAGGCAAAGGAGGTGGACTTCACAGGGATGTGTTTTATGGCCAACAGTGAGGAGCTCAATGATGATGATCTTTATAGTGATCCTGATGAGGTAAAACCTTCTTACACTGATTTATCTCGTGCTGTGCTTAGATTGACAGATGAGCTTAAGAAGTATAAAAAGAAAATTAGAAATCATGATTTCATTGTTGATGGCTTAAATTCTGAAATCAATAGACTTAGATCTTCTATTCCTGATGATGAATCTTGTGAGTCTTGTCAAGTTTTACATACTGAGTTGGAATCTGCTAGAACAATTAATGCATCAAACTTGGTTCAACTTAGTGATGTAACTGCTAAATTTGATGAGTTGAGATTGGCACATGACTCTTGTGGTGAAAAGTTAAAATTTGCACATGATGAAATTGAAAAGCTCAAGTTTAGCTCTCCTACATATTTAGAGTCAAGTATTTCAAATGCTCAATCTAAAACTTGCTTTAAATGTGATTTGCTAGAAGCTAGACTTAATTCATCACAAGAAACAATTCAACAGATGCTTTACCATGAGATATCTTCTTGCTCTAACTGTCCTAAGCTTAACACTGAAATAGAAGCTTTGACTAGACAACTTAATGATTTTGCAGAAAAAGAAAGATTGGCTCAGTCTAGTGTTTCTAAAAATCTTGTGAATGAACCTGCTAAATGCACAACTTGTCCCACTCTAGCTAAAGAGAATGAGTACTTGAAAGACACTTTAGAGAGATTTTCTTTTGGCAAGAAAAATTTAGATATGATTCTAGACAAGTCAAAAACAAGTGTGAAGAATCGTGGTCTAGGATTTAATTTTGTTGAGCATGCCAAGAATAATCCTCCTAAGGTTATTAAGCCTCTTGAACCTGGAAAGATTGAAGTAAAACTTGAACCAAAACAAACTGTGTTTAAATCTGCTGGCTTTGTACAAAAATCATCGAATCATGGTATAGGTGCTAGCTCATCCTCTCAAAATAATTCTGGTAATGTAAAATTTCAATGCACGTATTGTGGAAGAGATGGTCATTTGCATGAATTTTGCTTTAGACGTGCTAAGAAAGAGAAGAAGGAAAGATTGAATGCTTTAAAACAAAAACGTGCATTGTCGTTTGTTCCTAGATCACATGCGAAAGCTATGTTTTTAGAGAACTTTCATGATGGCTTTAAATCTGCTTCACATGCACGTGGCTTTGGTTATAGCTTTGTTGCTCCTGTTCGTCGTGTGTCTCAGTACTGGATTCCAAGATCTTATTTCACTAACCCCAGTACTGTGAGACCAATGTTTCCTGTGATGTAAGAACAACTGACAAGGATGGAGAACATGAGCTCGATTGGGTTCTGGTCTTTTTCATCATTTGATTGGAACATTTGATGGTTCTTCACTCCTTTGGGAGCTTCCAAGAGATTCCACATTTTTGAGACCATGTGGAAAAGGTGATGTTGTCTTACGTCTTGTTAGATTCTCAAATGGTTGATATTCTCATTAAGTCACTTGATATTTCTCGTTTTGCTCATGTGCGAAGTGAGTTGGGTGTATTATATCTTATGGGATTATTCTGAAGGGGAGCTTGTTGTTTAAAGATCTTAGAAGCTTTATTTATTATACTTGTCAAATAAATCAATAAGTCCAAGCCATTGAAATTAAATGAGTTGTAGAGCTCTCTTTATCATATTTAATCATATGTTGTGTAGCTTTGATCATGACTGGTTATAATTAATTTGCTATACTTGAATTAAAATATGACATGGCGGAACACTTTGACTAGATTGATTATAGATAGTACTTTACGATGTTCATCGAAAAGGATTAGCTTGATTGTGAGTTTTATTTTAAATCTTAGCTATGAGGCTTGCATGTTTCATATTGTAATCTTTTTATGATCACTCAATTTGGCATGTTATAAAAAAAAGAGCAAAGGAATTGAAAAGATGTATGCTTCAAGCATGCCATGGTATACAAAAAAAAGAGAAAAAGGCACAAAAAGTGCATAAATAAAAAGAAGTATGCTTCAAGCATGCCACCATCTAAAACAAGAATGCTACAAGCATTTTATTATGAAAAGAAGTATGCTACAAGCATGCCACATGCCTATAAATTGAGTGTGGAGCAATAGGTTGTTATATGAGACTGCTAGCTCGTTTGGATTTAAAATTTGCTTCACTTTTAGGCTTTGACTTTTTGTTGTGATATCTCATTGTGCTCTTTATAATTGATTTGGTCATTGTTGAGATGCCTGTTATTAATATAAATTGTCTAATCATGCTCAAAATTGGTTTTGATATTGCTATATGATATATGATTTTATATGATCTAGATAGCTCTACTCAAAATATGGCTTGGTTCTTTTATTTAATCAATGTACAATGACTTGTATAATCTACAAAGCTTCTTGATTTTTACTCTCATTGCTCCTTCTTAGAATTGTTCATTTGATGTGCTTTGGGAGAAATTGGAAACATTTGCTAAATTACCTCTCTTGTGTTGAGGGGGAGAAATTTGAGATTTATGGCTTACAAAATGCTTTTTCGGCTTCAGTTCTTCACTTATATTTATTTGAAGCTAATTCATCATACTATCTTGAGGTGTTGTCAATGTATTCATCAAGGGGGAGATTGTTAGACCATGTGGCTAGGTCTAGGTTATTTTGGTGATGAATAATTGACATTGGTTAATTTGTGATGATGAATATTTGATAATTTTGTTTAGCGGCGTTATGCGAGTTGTGTTGCGTGTGTGTGGATTGACGTTGGTCAAGTTTGGATGAACTTGTGCCGGAAGAATGTTCTTTGGTCTTTGCATGTGCAGGTTGGGCATGGAGACGATCATGGTCGGTGATGAGGAAGACCGGGACTAGGAGGGGGAAATCTGAGGTCCAGGCGGTCAAGGACGTCACGAGATGGTCGGGCTCATGCTTAGGGCGCATGGAGATTAAAGGTGGATGATGCGTGGAGAAGCTACGGGAGGTGCGGTCCTGGAGGCTTCGACACGGGACGAGTTAGAAAAGTTGGAATTTTGGAAAAACCCATGTTAGAAAGGGTTTCGGGTCCCTTTAGTGTTGGAATTGGATTAGAACTCGTGGGGTTAGGGTAAGCCCAGGTTTTGGGCCCTAGACTATAAATAGAGGTGGGGTTGGAGGCAACCCTGTGGCTTTTGGAGGTGCTAGGGTTAGGGGTGCCAAGAGAGGGCACTTTGTAGCTACCATGATTCAGAAATAAAGTTTAGATTAATTCTAGAAAGGGGGCAGCGGCATCTCCTCTACGGCGCACTCCTGTTGCCGATCTCCTCCCGGGGCAGTGCATGCTATCGTGTTGATTTGTGTCTTCGGTCGGCGTGTCCCAATTCCTTCTCTCACGCGTCGTCTCACGTGGAACACAGCAGCGCCATCGCGCGGAGAAGCATCAGAGATAGAAAGCTTGCATGTGAAGGTTTCCCCGTGAAGACAGTAGGCGCATGCAACTAGTAGAGAGATGAAAATGAGATTAGAGGAGAGAGGAAATTGAGATTAGAAGAAAGAGACAAAAAAAAATAAAGCCGCTGCTTGCAGATTGATTAGGGGAGATTAGTGAGGGAAAAAGAGAAAGCAAGAATAAACAATTGGAGGTGCACAGTTTTCGAGATATGATGGATATGAGTTTTGGCTTGCATGTATGCACGTCTGAAGGAAAGGCTTGCTGATGGATATGTGTTGAGGGATTCATTGATTGAGCGCTGGCGGCGTCGTATTGATTGGAGAAGGCAAGCGCTGGCAAACGTCGGTTCGATCGAAAAAGGCGAGCACCCGACGTGGTTCGGTTTTCTAATTTTTGCTGGCGGGTTTTCTGCATCGGCCAACAGATAAAAAAATCCAGAATATAAGGTATCTTTCTTTTTAATATTTATTTTTGTTGTTTTTGCTTTTGTGTTTCTACGAAGTTAGCAGGTTGAAAATCAGGAGACAGAAAATTTGAGAAAAAGTTTTCACTGTGCGCTGCAATCATTCACCCCCCTCTGATTGCCATCGACGATCCTACAGTGAATAAAGGTCAAACACGAGATGGCAAGGAGCCGAGTTAAGGGCAACGCAAAGTGGCTAGTGTCAAAGGCGAAGAACACAGGTAGGCGACGAGATGGCAACACAAAGTGCTAGATGGCATCATCTTCAGCAGTGGTGGCAGCAGCGGATCCAGACTTTTTTGGATAACTGTTCAGATTTCGAAGTTATATTTCTCTGATAAGCATATACCGATATGTTAATATTGTAGTACACTATTTTCTCCAAAACACCTATACAACGATAGCGGATATAGATATAATAAAAATATATATAGAATTAATAATTTCTTATTAGGAATAGGCGACATAAGACAAGCACAATAGTATGAATTAAATAAAAATTATAGAGATTAGTGACAATTGTATACCTTATTAATCGTGTCCTTTTTTCTCTTTTCCTATCTGCAAGAACCTCGTCTAAGAGGAAGTATGTTCCTTCCATAAGGCAAAAGATAGCAAAAATTAGCATATAAACATATGTAACAAGGGTACAATTAGCTGCACATTGCCCAAGGCATAGATTACATATTTGAGCAGAGCGGAGCAAGAAAGAAAATAAGTAGTGGTGGGGCACACCTAGATCTAGAGAGAGTATGATGACAGTGAGTTGGAGATGCTGCTACCTTACCAATACTGCGCTTCCTCCCGGGCGCTGAACTGCTCTCTTCCCGCCGCCTATTCCTTACCTCCCTGTTCACTACACCACTGCCCGCTTGCCCACGCCGCCTCTCTACTCGCTCACGATATCACACACTCACCTTGTGCCCTGCACCGCCTCACGCATGCTTGCTGTCGCGTCGTGGCGCCTCATCCACCATCCATGGCTCGCCTCGTTAGTCCGCGTCCACCAGTCGTTGCTTGCCTCTATAGCCCGCGCATCTGCCCGCTCGCCACTCGGAGGCCAGAGCCACCCCACACAGACAACCATGGGATGAGAGAGAACAGAGGTTAGAGTTTGATTTGTATCTTTGCCTCTTTGGGTCTATATGAGGAGGGATATGGGAAGGAAAATGCGCCTAATGTGTTACATGGGCTGCGAGTGAGGTACGTTGGAGTGCGTGCTGAATTCATTTGCATCTAAAAATATATTTTTTTAGCCTAACTAACAATATATACACCTAATATACCTCCTGTTATGTACCTAGTAATTTACAAAAAAAATTAAGTGTTCATCAGAACATCCATGATCCTCTGTGGGTCCGCCCCTGAGTGGTGGCACCCCTAAAGCCCATATTTTTTTTTGCACTAATAAGTTAATTTTTGGAAATCCAATAAAACCACACACACCCTGTTGCCTAAACCTAGTTGCCTCTTGTCTCCACCCACCCTACCGATGCCTCATGACATGGCCATCGACACTGGAGCCACCTGCCTCTTCCTACGCTACCTCGCATCCACATCCCCACCGTCACCCTCTTTCCTTATCTTCGGTGACTCATCACCTCCTCTTGCTTCCGTCCCCTAACTCGCCACCTGAAATCTCATCTACCCACTCATGGGTAGACCAAACTAGGTTCAACTCATGGGTAGACCAAACTAGGTTCAATGGTGATCAACTGATCATCCAAAATTTTTTGTGTAATACCCAATATTTATTATGTATATTAAACATATATACTAATAGCTAGGCAAAATATTTCATATTTTTACACCCCAATTGATTTCATCCCACTCCCACACCTGCCCCTCCCCAATTCACCTCAAGTAATGGACCCAACAGTCCATCTGCCCTTCCTTATCCTGACCTATTGGTCCATCCGGAGACACCCTCAAGCACTATCAAGCTATCCCCCGTCTATCTCAGGCTTTACCGCTCAAGACAAAAATCGCCAATCCCGATGGTGCTGGCACACGAGAACGAGGGGCAACCAGACACTAGGCGACTTGGCAGGGGGCCAAGACCGGCTCCAGCCTCTAGTTGGCCTCGGTAGCAAGGAGCAGACCACAAAGGGTGGTATCATGTTAGCAAGGAGCAAGCAGATGACAGCGGCCACCGGAGAGCTAAGGAGGGAGCACGTGGAGGTGGCTAGGCCAGTGAAGTAGCAGGCACTGCATGCAACGGCGCATTGTGAACGTTAGGCCACATCACAACATAGATGCATCCTAAATTATTTTGTAGTTTTCTCTAATTATTTTTAGATGTTGCATCTAGCATGAATAATATATATATCATGTTTTTGTTATTGTGGACCTTTACTTTTTCTATTGAACAATATTTTGTCAACTCCGAACACCTATTCTAGAAATGTTAGGCCCACTGTCTATGCTCCATGCTAATTTAGTGTTGGAGCCTAGTTTATACCCAACCAAAACCTAATGAAACCCGCCCTAAACCTTACCTAAGAAGAAGATGAAGGTGGGTTAGAACATGAATCATGGTGCAGATTGAAAGGTGAGAAATTTGACAAATTTTCTTAAAAGTTTGGTTAAATGTTGGTTAGCGATTTCAAAACTTTATTGGATTGATAATTGATGGATAACTTCTCTCCCCCATAGGTTTTATTAGGTTGCTTGTAGTTTATTTTTTGAATTTGACCCTTGTATAGGGTTAAATATGCAAAATTTCCTGGTGAGTTCTTGCTTGCAGTAGAACACTCAGGTTCTCTCTAGGGTTCGTAAGCCCACTAGCCACACAACACGAACTCCTCTATGAGAAAAGAGAAAAGGCTACAAGCTATGGCTAAGCATCAACATTCGCCGTAGCGACTACTCGGCGTCCTCCTCAGCTAAAAGCAACACCCCTCCGAAAGGAATGAAGGAAGGAAGAAGAAAAGGGAGATGTCCATTGATCTTTCATTCGATTATGTAGTTGGCGAATTCGATGCATTTGAATACGAATACCTAGCATATCTAGTAGGTATGGTTAGAATATAGTTGGAATCTTCATCACACCTACCAAAATCACATCTCCTATAGCATATCTAGGTAAATTCTATTGTCATGCTTATATTCAAGTTTAAGAAAAAACTAGCATATCTAGGTTTTTAATTACATGGATAATTATTCTCCCAATTGAAATGCCACACATGCCATGTCCTTTAATTACCATGCTCATGATGTCATTAGAAGCAAGACTAAGTGCTATGCATGGATCACATAGTTGATTTACTTCACTAAGGATAATATCATGATAGTGTGAAATAATTATACAATATGTTCAGACCCAGTATCATCATTGCTATGCTTGTTTGTCTAAGGTTCGATTTCATCAAGGAATTGACCTAAGGACCTTGATGCCAGTGTGTTATTAATTTGCTAAATAGATGTCTATGATCAAATTTGAAAAAAAGGTAGATACATACTATTTATGCGAACAGTTTGTTGTCTTCGTATGGTTTAAACAGGGAAGTTTTAACTGTACGGAGATTGTGACTTCCAGAGTTGCAACGGTGAACTAGTACATGCATGAGACATTGTACTTGTTCCATGAAAAACAAGTCCTGATCCCACTAATCACTGAAGCACAAGAAAAACAAACAGAACTAAGCGCTCCAAGCTCCTCGCAGGTCTACAGGTTGCACACCCATCACATACGGAGATATGCTTCGAATCGTGATAGTACTAGTGTATCACTTTACCGTCGCCGGTGGGCTGGAATAGTAATGAAACTTGCCAGGATTGTTGATACATGAATACTTGCACTGCCGGTGATAAGAAACGGTCGAGGCTCACGGGTGCCTTCCATGTGGTTCCATCGAGCAGCCGATGGTTGGCCATGGCGGCTAGCCGGAAGTTGGACGTACACCTTGCTGTCTCTCTTTGCCGTGCAGTGTCGGATCTAAGACAAAAATTTAAAGAGAGCTAAGCTAATATGAGGTAAATGTACAAAACATAGGTTGAGTCATCTTTTAGAATCCAAATCATACATAAATCGAAAGTGCTATACGACATTCGATTGTTTTTTAGGAAAAATTGTGCGAATTTCTAACCTTTTGATCTTCATAGAGATTCGTGCGTCGTCTTCCTTGTCGGCATCTTCCTCCTCTCTGGTGACGCTGTCGTCTTTGCGCGCCCCCCTCCCGTGAAATTAGGGCTCGGGATACATCGTTAGGGTTAGATTTCACCCAAACCCTTCGAGCTTAGAGGGAGGCCGGGGAGACGGCAGACCGATGGCGGGAGGAGGAGGTGATGGGGTGGCGAAGCGGCTAGGGCAAGAACCGGACTAGCTATTAGGAGGTGGTGGATGGTGGCGATGGATCCGGCGGTGGTAGTCATCGGAGACGGGGAAGAATGGAGGGGGGCGGTGGAGGCCGGTGGGGCGACGAAGAAGAGGATAACGGTGGGGGATGAAGATTCGAGGGGAGGGGAGGACGGGGTGGGGGAGGCGGTACATGGCGGGGCTCGCTGGTGTCGGACGCGACGCCAGTGAGGTGGCGGGGTCGGGCGGGGGGCAAGGTGGGGGAGAGGGAGAGTTAGGGTTAGGGTATTTTATAGGATTTGGGGTGAGTCTGGAGCGTTGGATCTCCATCCAACGATTCTAAAATCTGACTAATTTTATCTCCAAAAATAGTCAAATGTTGTATGGACATACCTACATAAATAGTAATGATTTTACTTCCCATGGTTTTTTTCTTAATTTCTGTATGGAAAAAAATAAACTGGGCAAGAAGAGAAAGGTATTTTTCAGTAATTACAAATAATAAAAGTTATTAAAATGTGTGGAACAATAAAATACGAAAACATATAATTAGTAGGAAACGTTTTGTCAAAATGTCCAGATTTTGGACATAGTTTATTTTGAGAGGAGGAGAGTTATGTCCCCGCGAAGTCCTGATAACATACAATAAAAAGCAATATGAAAACATAGTGATAAAAATATGAAAAATAAAATATAGACACGTTCCTTGGATAGGCTAGCTAGCAATGGATAACGCAGACATGGTCCAGCAGCCGGGGGCTTCGCGAAGCAAAGGACGTCATAAGAATTTTTGCATGGTTTTGAGCCACGATAATTGGCGAAAGGAGAATAGCAGACAGAGTAGCCAACTACTGAGACTAGGTCGAGAGGTAGGAGGCGAGCCCACGTTGAACCCCAGTGGGTCCGCCCCTGTTGCCATCAACGGGATGGGGGGACTTGAGCAGAGCTGATGGGGATTGGGGAAGAAGAAGAAGATGCGCTTGCCTTATTCTCAGACGTTGGATCGCTTTTCAAGGGCTCTAGATGCTGTTACTGCTAAAGTTGCAGTTAAAACAGCACCGGATCACAGTCCGGCCCGGATTCACCTCCTCACGCCCGTCTCGGCTTCGACGTCGCTAGCAGGCAGGCGGCGCTCCGTACGGCACGAACGAGACCACGAGGATCGACCCCGCCTCTCTTCGCCAGATCTGGTCTCCTTCTCCGGCGGCCGGCGCGGTGAGCTCTTCTCCTCCGCCCTCCCTTCATTTCCACGGTTCGCCAGATCTGGCCACCCGTCCCCCTTCTCCGGCGGCCGGCTCCAGCCGGAGATCCCCCGTCAACATCCTCGTTGGGGATCTTTTCTTTGCTGTCAGCAATCTCATCCAAATCTTCCTTTCTGGGATGGATACTCCTCCAATCCATGTAGTTTGTTGCGTGGTGGAGTACTAATAGCAGTTTATTTTCCAAATTTTTGGGGGCTTCAACTGAACCCCCCATGCCCCACGTTAGGTCCGTCCCCGTGTCTAGTTATCTTGTAGGAACCGTTATAGGATATGGTCTTGTGGCAGCTTGGTATGTTCTATGTAGTCTTGCCTTCCCAGTTACGCCCTCAATCCCAAAATGTAGGTCGAACTTTGACCTACATTTAAATATATAAATTGGTTACATGAAAATAATATCATTGGATTTTTCTTGCAAACTACTTTCACAATATATAATTTTTTTATTAATTTTGCTAGTATGTTATGATACAAAAACCACAGTCAAATCTTGCATTGGAGACTTTTAAAAGTAAAAAAACAACTTACCTTTTGGGACAGAGGGAGTATGATACTTGCAATTTTTTGCATTTTAGCATTGGGAATGGTACTTGAGGTTGATAACGTAATAGGCAGTTTTCTAGTGTGTGCTCAGTCTCACAATTTGGATGATCATTACATGGTGCCAACAAAAACCAGTAGCCAAAATTTGGCTACTTAGAATTTTTGATGTGCGTCTTTTCCAATCCAGATGGCATGTTTACACATGTCATACTGAACTCTCCAATTTCAAAATGAAAAAAATGAAATTGCTACCGTATTCTGGTAATTTAAAGGGTAAGTTCTATAGGACGACGATCAGACCCGCGATGCTATATGGAGCAGAATGTTGGGCGACTAAAAGACAACATATACAGAAAATGAGTGAGTGGAGATGAGGATGCTGCGGTGGATCTGTGGTCATACAAGGCGGAATCGCATCCGCAATGATGATATACGTGATAGGGTGAGGATAGCACCAATTGAAGAGAAGCTTGCCCAATATCGCTTGAGATGGTTTGAATATCTCCAACGAAAGCTTCCTGATGCACCGGTATTAGCGAAATCTTAAGGCGTACTGAAAACGTAAGAAGAGACAAAGGTCGACCAAGATTGATGTGGGAGGAAGTAGTTAAAAGAGACTTGAGGGATTGGAATGTATATAAAGAATTAGCTTTGTATAGGAGCGCATGAAAGTTAGTGATCCACATACCGGAACCGTAAGAAAGTTATGGGCAGTGTTTTAGACTCTCGGCTCAGATAGCAAGATGTATGACTTAGAGTTTTAGCATTGTAGGTTTTTATTTCAAGACTCTCAACCCTTTGATCATGAGAAGGTTTCATTCCTAGCCTACCCCAACTTGTTTGAGACAAAAGACTCTGTTGTTGCTACCATATTCTGGTAATTTAGCAAGGACCAAGCTGCTATTTGGTCATGAAGCATTATAGTCTTTTAGTTTCTACTTTCTACTGTAGTGTCTACTAGACTTGGTGCCGATTTCAGTGCCTGTGAGTAAAACTTTAGGTCGCATGCAGTTTGCAGCTTGGATCAGCTAGAAATTAGATCGCACAGCGGTTCTGCCTGCTAACCTAGAGTTGTTTTGGGCACGCTTTGGTTTCGCGCACGCTTTGGTTTCTTCTTTTTCCCAAATTTTACTATGTCAATCTTGGGTCTGTTAGTGCTTCATGCACGTACAACAAAGAATCATCTGCCAACTCAAGCAAGAATCCTTCACTTGTGCTCCGTACATGATACCCAAAACATCCTTACTTTGATACTGTGCGGAAGCAATGCAAGGGCGCAACCTTTAGTTTCAGTATTGTACAAATCAGAAGGAGATCTAGTGCCATAATGCCACTTAAGTTGCCCATTTGTGATACTTTGCCAGTAAGAAGTTTGATAAAACTAAGGTATATGTTCCATAAGATGAGAATATTTTTTGTACATGTCTACGTGGTTGAATATGTAGATGCATAGTAGATGGTCTGCTTTTGGGAACTGGGATATTTGTATTTTTCAATAGATGCTTTTGGGAAATGGAATCTATTTATTTTCAGTATATATTCTGCTTTTGGGAACTGGGATCAATTTAATCGTGGTGTTAGTTCATTGTGAAGCCAATGACTTTATTTTCTTACATTAGTTGCAAATTTTTGTCTAATCGAATTTCAGGTGAAGATGCATTGTGCGTAGATCAAGCTCCAATCAGATGGATTCTGATGGCAAGAAGTTCGGCAAAGGTAGGGTTTTGTAAGATGCAGAAAAATAGGACTATGGGCAAGCATATTCGCATCCAGTAGGGAAATTTGCCTCTCAAATTTTCATTATGGATGTTTTCTTTACCCCAGATATTTGAAAGATAAAAAGAATGTCAGCAAAAAAAAAAATCCATGGGGGCATCTAGTTTTAGTTGATTTCCTTCATCAATCTGTGCTGTTGCCATAATTGTTTGTGTTAGTTTTCTGATATAAATACCCTTTTGTTGATGCCTTGAGCTCCAAGTGCCTAAAGCACTATGAAACATCATCCTAGCAATGGCCATATTTTCCTTGTTTTGACATCTTTGTGGTCTACAATAAGCTCATTGGACAATAAGTAGTTTCTGTTGTGCTTCATAATAAGCTGATTTTTGGACCCTACCAGTGCAATAAGTGTTGATAGTAAGCTTGATTGAATTTTCGTGACATGGTTCTTGCTGTGCATCCTCCTCCAAACCCTGGTTGTTTGCAATGATGGTGGTCTGTTATATGATTTTCGTATTTCAGGGCCTAGGGAGCTCACTGGTGCTGTTGATTTAATAACCCACTACAAACTGCTGCCGCACCATGATTTCTTTTGCAAGAGGCCGTTGCCACTGGCAATCTCAGATACGCATTATCTTCACAATGTTGTGGGAGACATTGAAATTTGTAAAGGAGAAGGAATGGAGCTAGATCAACTTCTTCAGAATGCATACTTGAGGGACAAGCCTGCTTATATTCAGCCCTTTGATATGGAAACACTGGGGCAAGCGTTTCAGCTTCGAGAAACTGCTCCAGTAGATTTACCCTCTGTAAGATCCTTTCTATCATCCCACTTCCTTTACAGCATTATTGCATCTTCTCATCTAACTCTTTACAACATTGAACCAATTAACAGGCCGAAAAAGGTATGCCGACTATTTCGGGTAAACTGAAAAGTGAGTCCAAGGACAAAGAGAAGAAGCATAAAAAGCACAAAGACAAAGACAGAGATAAAGACAAGGAGCATAAGAAGCACAAACATCGACATAAAGATCGGAGTAAAGACAAAGACAAGGACAAGGACAAGAAAAAAGATAAAAGTGGCCATCATGATTCTGGTGGCGACCATTCAAAGAAGCATCATGAGAAGGTTGGTCCTTTTTCTGTATGTTCAAAACTTCAATAGCTCCAAGTCTTACTCATCACTTCAAACCATATTCCTTATGTTGTACAATGTCCACAATTTGTTCAGAAGAGGAAGAATGAGGGAATGGAGGATTCAGCTGATGTGCATAAGCACAAGAAAAGTAAGGTAGCATACAGTAGTCATTTCCTTGCTAGTATAATAATTTCCCTCGTAAAGCAATTTGTTTGTTTGTTAACTTGGCTTATCTATGGCAGCACAAGAGTTCCAAAACCGATGAGATAGGGAATGGTCTTAGTTAGCTACATTTTCCTTCTTAGTTGTATTGTGAATCCATGTCATAAGCTGTTAAAAGGAGGCTCAGAAGGTTTCTGTTATCAAAACCCTCTGATGATTAGTGGTATGTGCTTCTTGAACTTTTAGTTTTTTATTTGCTGTTGGATTCAATTTTTTTACCCCAATACTTTCCTAAGTTCTAGTGACAGATCATGATTCATGGATACATGACAAGGGTATCTTGTCTTACTATTGAATTCTTTTGCCTTTTGGTGGAAACATGAAGCTGAAAATGATTCATATAGTGCTGCATTGTTAGCTTGAGTCTTTTAAGTCAATTTAAGAAGCTTTATTTATTTATTTTTGGAGCTTAACTGATGTATAGTTTTGTTATGGCCTAATGCCCAGGAAAATACTGTAGCTCGCATACTGTAGCGTGGTACTATAGCGCGGCGTGCATTAGACATGATTTGTTATTTAGAAATCTATATATTAAGTGTTTGGTATTATCTATTAGTTAGATAAGTTATTATTAGATTGAATTTTTAGAGATATGTTTCTTTATATATTATTTCTTAGAAGTTTAAGCCGAGTCGTCCCTATAAAAGAGATAGCATGTATCCATTATGAATCAAGCAAATATGAATAAACAAGTCTCTAATCCCTAGAGTCCAGCTGTGGTCGATCCTTTGACCAGCTATTCTAGATCTATTCCTCTCTCAATCAATGCTCTCTTCGTCTAGCACTGTTCTACTTTAAGTCGTCGTTGGCCGATCTCTCTCCGACGGATAATTACCCTCCTTTTGTGCTAGTTCACAACAATTAATATCATAGTCACTCATCAAGACTTTCGGTGCCGCACCATCCCTCTTGGAAAAGTTCAAGGCCAACAGCGAAGAGTAGAAGGTCTTCAACCGTGGCCGCCATCGCAGCTCGAGGACGAGCTGCCTTGTCGTGAGGAATGTAATGTTATATCCTAATGCTCACGAAAGTATTGTAGCGCGGTACTGTAGCACTGCGCGTATTAGGCATGGTTTGTTATTTAGGAATCTATCTATTAGGTGTTTGGTATTATCTATTAGTTAGACAAGTTATTATTAGATTAAATTGTTAGAGATAAATTTCTTTATAGATTATTTCTTAAGAGTCAAGTCGAGTCATTCCTATAAAAGAGATGACATGTATCCATTATGAATCAAGCAAATATGAATAAACAAATCTGTAATTCCTAAAGTCCAGCTGTGATCGTTCCCTTGACCAGCTATTGTAGATCTATTCTTCTATCAATTGGTGCCCTCTTCGCCTAGCACTATTCTACTTCAAATCATCACCGTCCGACCTCTCTCCGACGAATGATTACCTCCTTGTTGTGCTAGTTCACAACAAGTTTAATGGTTTAACCCTTGGTGAAGTTATGATTTATTAGTCAATGAAGAGAATAAGACCTTCTGCCGTTTGCTTGACACCCCAAACATTACTCTCATTTGATTTTTATCTGTATCTCTGGAATATGTGATGTTATACACAGTTGTTCTGAAGTTTTCTATGTGGACAGTCAATTTTGAACCTGGGCCAATTTTCTTTCTTCATTCTCACTTGCTAAAATGGTAACTTAGATGTTCCCTTGATTATTGTCTCTACTGGTATTATCAGTCATGATGGGCCCGTTAACATGCCTTATTAAATGGCATGGTCTGGTTTGGTCTAACTTGCATCATATTGTAGCTGCAGGCTGTTTGCCTGTTTAAATTAACTTCGCACTACTTAGCGCTTAGACCATAACACTGGATGATTAATTGTAATGTAATATTGTATCTCTGAAAATACTTGCTTGCAGTACACTTATTGATGTTTCTTTGGAAAAAAACATCTTATGTCATTTGAAGTCTTTAATTATCTGTACTTTCTATAATTATTGCCATTATTCAAATATGATATGATAGGATAATTCACTGCCATATGAACATCAATCTGCTAATTGAGAGCAACATTTTGCAAAGTATAGGTTTTTGTGTGCATCTGCAGTATTACCAGGCTACCTAATTCTTTTATGTGGATGATGCAGATATCATGAATGGATATTAATTTGAAGCTGTTTAAGAAGAACATGTATTACCTGCTAATTATGTTCTTGCAGTGTCGATCCTGGGGATACTGTAACTTGTAATAGGGAACTAACCCACTGTGTTGTTCATCTTTTTTGTTCCTCTGACGAATTGGTTGTAGGAAAATTTGGGTAGGACTTCTGATGAGATTATTTTGTTTGAGGCTAGGTGTAGCCTGCTATTTCAGATCAGGCTTCTGGTCAAATCATTGATGTAGCATGAAACACTGGTGGATAGATATGTATGACCTGGAAATGCAGTTCTGGGCGAGGAATAAAAACACAAAAGTTGTATTCCTCATTCCATTCAGGGAGAGAAAAATTCATCTCTTTTGTGTTTGTTTCGAAGGGAAAGCAATCATGTTTATCATGCCATTCAGGGAGAAAAAAAATTCATCTCCTCTTTTGTGTTTTGTTTCGAAGGGAAAGTAATCATGTTTATCTGGTACAGTAGAGTGATTTATTGCTGGTTAAATATGCGATAAAACCTCCGTAGGAACTGATGGTTTTGTCTGTATGCCATGGGAGTTGGCTAGGAGTCCCATTTTGGCCTTTCTGACAAAGTTGTATCCTGTTTGCATGATTAATAGATAGTAGCTATATGCTCTGAAGCTACTGAAACCAACATTGTAAAGACAGAAAACTGTCACCAGCAAAAGTTTGTGATTTTATCCCAGGAAACATACAAACTGCAATTCTTAACTAGTTTACAAGTTACGGCTAGATCAAAGGGCGCCAAGCAAATTGTTACACTCATTACGTGCAGACACATGCACCACAGAAATCGAAATCGACTATGCATCTCACACTTCTCAGTCCAGCAAGGACAGTGGTAGCCGGCCATCGGCACCGGCAGGTCGTCGCGACCCCGCTCCGGCAGCACCCACAGGCCGTCGGCGTTGTGCGCGAGCCCCTTGTTCGCCAGCTGGTACCACCACGCAGGGATGCGCGCTCGCCGTGCGGCATCCTGGACATCTTGTTCACCAGCGCCAAGTCTCGCTGTGCACTGGCCTCTTCCCGCTGGAACGCGCGGCGGCGCCCTTGCGCCCTTCCACCAGGTGCAGGCACACCTCCAGGTCGTAGAACCCTACCTCGTTGTAGGAGTGCTTCAGGTACGGTGACTTGGCCACGTCGAGGATGAGCTCGTTGCCGGCGGCGACAGGCCAGAGCCCACAGCCTGCCCAGAATCTTGGAGATGGGGGCGTCAAGCACCGCCTCGGGACGCTCTGCACCGTCAGCACGACGTCGTTCCTGACGACGACGCTGTTGGTTCCAGAACTAGGTTCAGAGATCACGCCCTAAACGAAATTCAGAAATACTCTAAAGTTGTACGCACATGAGATATGGAATACAGAACAATGCACATAGAATAGAACAGAGTATATGGGCGCAATACTTTTGTCGCTCTGTTACTCTCTTGTCAGACTGGGCACAGTACAGAGAAAAGCTTCTGAACTTAACTAACTTGACTCTGAAAACTTCAGAACTACAAGACTGAACTTACTAAGCATTAACAAACTTGATACCCCTGGATCCTCACTACCTGCCTGTTCTTACGCACTACCTGCACATGCATTCTCTGACTTATCCTAAGTATCTAACCGACCAAGTCACAGATTATTTGCTCACATTCATCTCCTGAATCTTACTTGCTTTCTCCAGATTCTTCACACCAAGTAATTCATGCATCTCTCCAAATTCGATTCTATTGAATGCTTTTGTTAAAATGTCAGCTCGTTGCTCCTCAGAATTGACATGCTTGACAACAATTGTTGCCTTCTCCACACATTCCTGTATGAAGTGAAAACAGGTGTCGATATGTTTGCTTCTTCCGTGGAAGGCAAGATTCTTCATGAGTGCAATAGCCAACTTGTTGTCGACGAAAATGGTCATTGGCTCAGGATTTCGGCCTATTATCTCACTTAACAAAATCCCCAACCAGATAGCCTGACAAGCTACAGCAGTAGCAGCCATAAGCTCTGCTTCACAAGATGAGAGAGCTAAAGACCTCTGTTTTTAGCTAAGCATCGCAAGCATGGCTAAGCATTAACTACTTTGTTTATTTTAAAAATTCCAAAATTTACCCACAATGGATATTAATACTAAGGTGACAATAGCAAGGGTAACAATTTATCAAGGTGGGATCAATGCAACAATTTGGCATAACTATTAACCTTACCAATATAGCGATTTTTTTACCGAAAATATGTGCATGCATAATAGTTTAGAACACAACATACATAATAGTGAAATATGAGATCAACATGGTCAAAGGAGGTGCTTGCCTTGCTCGTTGAACTCATGGTCTTGCTTTGGCTCATCAACGAAATTTTTTGGAACATATCAGTATCTAATCGATAAAGGCCAAATTTTAGAGACAAAAATCATTCAATTTGGGGTTCATATGCAAAAGTTATAAGCATTTGAATTTGTTTTGGTTTGAAAAATACTGAAAAAGATAAATAAAACACTATGCATGAATTTTTATTTTTCTTTCTAAATGAAATCCTCGGTCTATTGCATCATTTACTGACAGGTGGGGTCTACTCATGAGGATTTTATTAATTCTAAAATGACTAACAGGTGGGTTCCAAGTGTCAGTGGCTTAGATTCTAAAACTAGTTTAAATCATAAAATTAACTTGATTAATCCACTTGGGTAACTAGTTTCCGATGTTCCAATTAGGAAGGATATTGTTCATCGAGTTGTACGGTGGCAACTTGCTAAACGACAACAGGTGCACCCATAATATCTCTCCAGAAATGTTCATTAGAGTGTTCATCTTATATCCTTTTGTTCTTGTTCTTCTTTTGACTCTTTAACTTCTATACTCAATGGTAGACAGGTAGAGTTCCAGCATGTCTGATTTGGAAATGGCAATTCCTTGTGCAATTTCCCATCCCTCCCTCCCTTCTTGAACATTGTTCATTCTTGCCTCATGTTTTTAAGTTTCATTTTAATACAGGAAGATGTCCTTTGACATGCTATCGCTATTTGCAGAAAGCACATCGGATATTAACCCAAATGCAATCCATACATTCAAAAAAACATGGATCTTATTGCTCTTATATCTTCTGCTTTCACCATTTATATATTTCTTTTCTTTGAACTTTATTGTGTATAACTAATGCATGGTCTGTCCTTCAAAGCATGTTGAGAGAAATGTTTCTGTCGCTTATGTAGACTGAGATATCAATGGTTCCATATCCATTCAAGCATTGTTGTTTAGATCATTTGTAGAACAAGTGGGACGTGACAAGTGTCACACGATAGAATATGCAACCACTTAAGCATAAACACTTTGTTCTCTATTTAAGTTCTCAACCAAGAACTGTGGTCATGCTATTTATATTGAAGTATTGACAAATGCTACTAGTTGAGTACATGCAATTGTTGCTCAGTATATGTCATGAACTATGCAAATATCTGCAGCATATAGAAATCTTAAAACATGACTCAAAATGGTATACAAAATTTCTTGTTGAAGCTTCAAGCACAACTTAGTTATATGGATTTTATCTTCTATGAATATTATGTTTCTTACCATTTTGATAAACTGCACCTGGTTTCGTGAACAAGGGACACACTCAACTAAAACTATCAGTGAAGTGGCACAGGAAGACATCCTTACAAGCAAAAAGGAACTGGGAGAGCACGTCATGGATCATTGCGTGGCCCCCAGGTTAGGATACTACTTAACATGGCCAAACAACACATCAGGCATACCTGCAGGCTTTAAAGTTTGCCATTTGTCATAATGATCTAGTTAGAGTTTATTAAACTAGACCAAAACCAAAACAGTTCCGTGGTGGTGCAACTATGCATGGGCCTAAACCACGAATTCATGCAATCAAGTTGCAAAAGAAGGTACGGCGTCTGGGGTTGAAGATAGCCTTGTCTGCTCGGATTGCTGAAGGGAAGGTACATGTTATGCTTACCAAGTGCTCTTCTTTTGGCAAGCATTTCACTTTATTATAGTTGTATCTCTACCTCATTTTATTCTAGAAAATAAGAGTTCACTAGTGATGATGCACTGTCAGTCTATTGCCCTGAAAATTATCCTGCATTTTGAGACAGTGCAGTGGATGGCATTTTCTTTTCTGGAATGTTTGTAAGCCAATTTGCCTAAGCTCCAAATCTTTTTTTTCAGAACTCAAATGTGTCTGTTTATAAAACATGACATTTTGGATGCCATGATTGTGTTCCTCAATTTGTAATATGTGATGCTGGGCAACACAAGTATTTCGCGTTCATGAAAATAATGGCTAGATGCGTAGAATTTAAATTTGCACCTTAGCAGTTCATTTTTCATTGCTTCAATCTGCCCAACAAAATTTACATCTTTGAGTTCTTACTGTTTTGGGAATTAAAAATTCTATGCTTTATTCCATAGCTTTTGGTCTTCGAGGACTTGGAAGTTCCTAGTCACAAGACAAAGAACATTGTGAACTATATAAGCCAGATGGAGGACAAAAAGAAGGTGTTGTTGGTTGATGGAGGTGACATCGATAAAAAGCTAAAGCTCACTACTCCAAACCTCCATTATGTGAAGGTGCTTCCTTCAATTGTAAGTGACTAACTACTACTTTATTTTGCCCGTCTGACTCTTTTGTAGTCCCAGGAACAAGGACCTGATATATAAGAATATACCTTTCTTAATTCAGGGCCTCAACGTTTACAGCATTCTCCAGCATGACACCCTCGTAATGACTCAAGATGCTGTGAATAGGATCGTTGGGCGGATGCATACCCCCATCAACCGCGAGCACTAATGGCAGAGCCGATTCGTGCAACGTGGGTTAATTCCTTTAAGCTCCAGGCAAACTCTGCCTTTACTTGTGGAGTTGTGGGTGATGTAGTGAGCTGTGGCTTATGGCTAAAAGCGCACTGTAAGCGGTTGAAATTTCACTATAGCTAAAGATGACTTATTTTTTGTAATTAAATTTTAAAAAAATTAAAAATATAAAAATATGCTAGCTCATCACGGACAACGCAAACAAATACGGGAAAAAAGAACCGGCAAATAAGCTAAAAAACCAAAAGTTCAGAAAAGACGAAATTTATGAATAGTAAAAAAAAAAAATCAAAATCCAAAAACTGAAGCTGAAATGAACGGGGCATCATCCTTCGGAGCCATTTTAATGATCCTTTTGAGCCATTTTAATGATCCTTTTGATGTTACATAGCATGTTTTGTATGGAAAGGAGTCCTCTGCAGTAGAACTATTAATGCATGGCTACTGCACGTGTTCTAGTTCATTGGATCTAGAAACAAGGCTTCAAATCATTGTCAAACGATAATTGTGATGACGTGCAATTGAAGCACTTTAGTCTGGGACGTTCTGTGTCAGTATGAAACAAATGGATGGATGCCATCAAATGTGATGACAATTGTGCTGTCATGTTTTCATGGCTTCTGAAGTTGTAATAAGATCGATTTTGACATATTCGAGTGGTTCATTACATTTTTTTAGCCATTTTCATTCGTGACTACCTTGTTTGGCAAACGAAAATGTAGAATTTAAATGTCGAAAATATTGTCTGAATTTAGAAATTACATTGCATGGTGGCCGGGTTGGGTGGCAGGCAGCACAGTGGTTGCCGGATGGCAGGAAAAAGCTTGGACGCCACTGGCATGTTCGGTGCAGCCATGCGGTGCATCAGGGTGGATGGGAAAAAGGTAAAGAGTAGCTTGTGAGCTATATATAGCTTGAGAGCTGATGGATGGTCATGACAAATTAATCTTCAGCTAACTGCCATGTGATTTCTATCGCATCATTAACTGTCGTGTTATAATAGCATCATTGAGTCAGAAAATAACATTCGAGATCAACTGCAGGTAGTTGAATAGCTACTGCTCCCTCTGTTCCACTTCAGACATAACACGGTCCAATATATACCTTTGTTAGTGGTGATAGGGAAAATATTCCATTCAAAAGGTCTAAACATTACCGTATATATCGGTGACCAAAAGTTTAAAAGCTTGATTGCACATGCTTCTAAATAGCATCTATTTAGAAAAGAAGCTACATAAAAGTTAACGGATTTTAAGTAGATACAATAAAAGTGCATTTTGGTATATTTTAAAGAGTACAGCAAATCTCGGTGTCACTTGATTAATCACATGGCCAAAGATTAAGAAACAGTATGAAAAATAAGAATCAAGCTTGTGGTAACTTAGAATTATTTCATCCCAAAATTCCAGCTCCCCTGAATAAATTCAACTCAAAGAAAACCCAAAATCCATACTTCTATAAACGACAGCCAGCCAAACAAGCCAAGAAAACCCTCCAAAAAATAACCCCTCCCGCTTCCCCTCCCCCCCTCCCCATTTCTACCTCCCCGGCGCGTGCACGTGCGCCTCCTCCCTGTGCTGCGAATGCGCACGTGCCACCGCCACCATGGCCGACGCCGGCGACGATCCTCCCCCTCTCTGCCCCCTCTGCGGCCACCCTACCGCCGCGTCCACCTCGTCGCCGTTGTTGTCGTCGTTCGCTGCTGCGGTTGGCCCAGCGAGGCCGCCGCTGAAGAGGAAGTCGCCGCCGGAGGCGCCCCCCGCGGTGGTGCGGGTGGAGATCGGCGACGAGGCGGCGGCGCTGCGGGAGGCGCTGGGGTGGCAGCACGCGGCGCTGGGGGAGCTGCAGGCCGAGCTCGACGCTGAGCGCGGCGCGGCCGCGGGCGCCGCCAGTGAGGCCATGACCATGATCCTGCGCCTGCAGCGGGAGAAGGCCGAGGCCATGATGGAGGCGCGCCAGTTCCGGCGCTACGCCGAGGAGAAGATGTCCCACGACGCCGCCGAGCTCTCCGCGCTCGAGGAGGTCCTCGCCAAGCGCGACGCCGCGCTGCACGCGCTCCAGTCTCGCCTCGGCGCCGCCGCCGCGTCGAACGCTTCCTCCCCGCACGTCTGCTCCTCGCCGCTCCACCCTTCCACGTCTCCGCGGGCCGCAGCGGCGGCCGGCGGATACTACCCGGCGCTGCGGTGCTGCATTGACCACCCGCCGACCGCGTCCGAGGCGGACGCGCTCGACGTGCAGACCCCGCGCGACCACCTCACCCGCCTGGCCCATCGCGTCCACCTGCTCGAGCGTCCGACGGCCACCACCACCACCACCACGCCCATCATCCGCGTCGCGCCAGGCGCCGCCTTCCCCCGCCACGCGCGCGCCTTCTCCGACTCCGATAGCCTCGACTTCTGCGACGGCGAGTTCTTCCCGGACGACGATTGCAGCGCCAGCGACCGGGTCTACACCGTCGATGCCATCCACGGCCACGGCGCTCCCCTGGCCGTGCCCGAGGGCTCATACTGCGGCGGCACACCGACTAGGAGCGACCGCTGCGGCGGCGCGCCGTGGGCGGAGGATGAGGAGATGCGCCGGCTCAGCGCGCGCTTGCAGGCGCTGGAGGCGGACCGGGAGACCATGCGCCAGGCCATCATCTCCATGGGCGCCGAGAAGGCGCAGGTCGTTCTACTGAAGGAGATCGCGCAGCAGCTCTGCAGGGAGACCGCGTCGCCTCTGCCGGCCGTAACCGTCGCGCAGCACCACTACAAGGGGGGCGCCGCACCACCGGCCATGACCGTCACCGTGCCACCGCCGCAGCCGCCGATGGTTATGCACAGGATGGTGATCAAGAGGCAGCCATTCACGAGGACATCCTACTTTGCTGCAGTGGTCAAGGTAATCTCATACGATCTTACAAATGCTCAGGAAATCTAGCTTGCTCAGTATGTTAATTGCCTTGGGGTTAGGAAAGCTATTGCATTGTGTCATTAGCCATTACAATGTTCTATATATGCAATGCAGCAATGTGCATAATCAACATGAAATATTTTGTGAACCAGAATAGTTTATCAGTGAGGCAATGGGAGTAATAATTGTTTGGTGTAGCTCATAATGCACAGAAAGGCTATATGTGGTTTGCTTTGACACTTGTTGTATCTTGAAGATTCGATGAATGTGGAGCCATTGCTTTGTTAAAATGCTTCAATTTTCCATGGAAGCTATTTATACGCTTATCAGTAATCATGTTTATTTAGTGGTTGTGAAATCCTGCTTACTTCTAAGTTTGCTAATCATGTTCACAGAATGGTAATAGATTGCTAAGTTTGAACTCTTTTTTTTGTGAATGCAATGAGACTATATTAATTACGAGGAACAATCTTTCATAATTTCTAAAACAATGTTTCTTTAGTAATGGAAGTATGGTCCTCGCTATGGATATAGAGATTTCATCATTTTTTAGGAGCGCATACTTTTTTCAAAAAAATATTGAAAGAACCATGCAGCAAGAGAGTATCATTTATTAGTATTTGTTTATTCTCCAAAATTCAATGCATGTACATTTGCACACTGGATTGAAAGCTTGGCATTGCCTGCCAATTTTGAGGTTCAGCCCTTTGGTTAACATAAGTTTATGCTTTGTTTTTTCGATAGACCTGGGTTTTAATCCTTTGCTAAGATTGGGTTGACAGATGCAAGTTTTCATAAATTTACGAACCATATTGAAGCTGTGCCTCTGTAAATGATCTGGACAAATCTGTCCCCCTTTTTATTGTTAATGTGAGGACATTGCTATTTATTCTTGCATGCATCTTGCATATTTCAATGCAGTTGGCTGATTGCCATTGATGGGAATGAATTTATTTGTTTATCCACAATATATATCAGCAAGTTTGTACACAAACTGTGTGCTAAAACATGCATATGGAATGTGCTCGATTCTGTAGCTACACCACACAGGATAATCTGTGTAATCAACAAAAAACTGAAACCTTACTGTGATTGTCATTTGTGATAAGCATGTGATGCTTTTCGTTGTTTCCCATAATGTTGCTCATATTTGTATAATTTATCTTGTTTAATGTTCTTCAATCTTGTGCCATTTGTTATGATGATGAGCATAAGATGTAGTTTCTATGCTTATTAGTTATTGTTGACTGGCTATATCAGAATTTTTTACCTATTTTGTTTGCTTATGTTGCTGAACTTATGAAGTGCCGTTGCCTTGCCTCTGTGATTTAAATATGTTCCTATTGAATTATATGCACATAAACTCTAGTAAGACTTGTTTTATCTTTTAGATATCATTGACCAATAGCATCATGTAGTCACATTTCTTTAATTTAACAAGTTTAGTTCTATTGTGATCGCTACAAAGCTCTGTTTTCTTTGTGACTCTGATTCATGACATTATCAATCTCAATGTCTTTTTTTCCAGGAATATATCAAATGAGAACTTGTCTTAAAATAGGATAACGGTTACTAGCAACTTTAGCATTGGACTGCATGTAGAAGGCCCAAATGTTTACCAAAATTCAGCAACAACTTTTTTCAATAAAAATACAAAAATTGCTAGTGGCTGAAACTAGAGTTCTCATTATCCTATTTTAACGATACTTCGTACCGGATATGCTCACCATTTACCATATTCTATTATTAAGCATCGCTACTTTGACAAGTAACAGCTCTTTCCTTAAAGTTTCTTTAAAACGAAACCTAATTAGCTTGCTTTTAATTTCCTTGCAGTGGGTCGCATCAGTCATTTGGTGGCGAAGGAAACCATCCCGTATCAAGTGAGATAATCCTCGTACTCAGTTACTTTCGTTGCGCATTGTTCTCTGGTTACCGTTGTTCTTCACCGATGGCAGGTACCCCATTGGTCAGTGCGGTAACAACGCCGGGTTGCTGCTGCTGCTCGACAAGGCTCCCAAGGCAGGACATGGGCATCAGAGATTTCCCAGGAGAATTTAGTAGATTCCATCCATCGTGAATATGTACGGCTCATTTTGTTTGTGAAACAAAGGTGGCTTTCGCGTTGTTGTCGCTCTCGCCCTTCTTTCAACGCGTTCTTTCGCTGATCGTGTCTGATAATGTAGCTTACAAATGGAAGCCATCTTTTTGTTGCGTTTTGTGTCTCTACGATTCTTCATATGTTTGTTGTTGTTTTTTTGGCTTTGCGCCTTCAGTATGGAACGGATTCATTGTACAAAGTAGGTAACCTGTGGAGCATTGTACATGGTGTTCCTGAAGATTTAATCAAGATAGGTCAACATTTAGGGGTGAAAACGGGTCGGATTCGGACGGATATTGCTGTTACCATATCCTAACCCATATGTGTTCTCCGGATTCAGTACCAATCGGATTCGGTACCAATCGGATTCGGTGTCGGGTCGGTCGGGATTAACTCATTTCGTTTGCACCCCTATTTATTTGTAAGGAATGCATACAGTGCAGTAAATGGAGTAGGACGCACTGACTTGATGTTACTATTTAGGGCTGTTTGTGAGCTCCACCAACTCGGATCCACAAAAACAGCTCCACTTCACGAATTTTACCCAAACGCTCCACTCCACGAAATCGGATCCACCAAAATCTGAATCTAGCTCCGCATTCATGAAATCCATAGAGCACCTCAAGGGTGCTCCACGAAACCTGTTTCGTACTACTGTGGAGTTGGGTGGTAATTACCCACCTTTGCCATGGTTACACACCCCATCCCATACCACCATAAAACCCATGGGCAAAGCAGGTCATTCTCACTAAAAACTCGGTTTCGTGGATCTCGGAGTCTGTGCAAGCCAAGCGTTTTGTCTAGCTCCATGGTGGGATCCCAGATTCACGGTGGAGCTATTTTTGGTGGATCTGTTTGCTGCATTCATTTTTAGTGGTGAAGATCGCCAAACAGACCCTTAATAGCGATGTGGAAGATTTTATTTTACCATTGCAAAGAAAATGAAACATCAAATAGTAGCACTAACCTGAAATCAAACTTGAAGATGTATCGAATTCGGACGGATATTCGATTCGGACGGATATTCTGTTACCATATCCTAACCCATATTTTTTCTCCGATTCGGTACTAGTCGGATTCGTACCAATCGGATTCGGTGCGGATCGGTCGGGATTAACCCGACCCGTTTTCGCCCCTATCAACATTGCATCGTCTCCCCTGGGCCTGGGAGACATTGCTAACTTCGCGGTTGGCAATTTCTGGTGCTACCCTTAGTTTCAATCTGTCATTTGGGCAGCTTGTTGGACCGCTCAGCAGACACATGTTATAAGATTTACAAGGGAAGAAGGGAGTCATGAATTATCGTTTCAAACATGGATATCTCAAGCAAGATAGTCTTCTGCCAAATCTCAAGAGCTGCTGCCCTAGAGCTCGTATGCACACAAAAGTTACAGGAAATATTGATCATTAGTATTTCATGTTGAGAATCTGACTTTCAGGTGTTCTTCACATCCGCATTCACTCAATCATCGCCTCTGGCTTTGGAGGGGGTGGAGGCAAAACCTCATTTACTAGCTCCAAAAATTCCTGGACTCGTTCATCTTCGTTGTGTGGTTGTCCTTGTTCATCCTTGGAAAATCGTCTCCCACACTCCTCTATCATCTGCAGTGGAGAAAGCAATCAAATAGATTAGGGAGATCTTGACTAAGAAAATAGAAAAGGATATGAAGCAAAAAAAAAAAAAAAAAAAGAAAACTAGCAATTTGTGGTACTTAAATGCAAATAATTAATCTAACAGAGAACAACTCACTAGCATTCTTTGGACAGACCAGATTCATCGTTGATCAGATAAACCTTCTTAGAGTGATCAATGAGTAGTTATGGGAACGAACCAGTACCTGGTACGCAACACACTTGTACAAAAGATTTTGCATGAACATTTTACACGCAAAATGACATGATTGGCGAGGAAGACCCTAAAGGAGCTTATATAAAGTATTTTTCTTTGTCAATTATTGCAAGGAAAATTCAAAACTTCATTGAGATGCATGCATGCATAAACAATATAATGTAGAAATCCACCCTGTGAATAACTTAAAAGTTCTTAACGATACCAATCAAGTATATTTGTCATACAGAAGATTTAAGAATTTAGAAACGACAGTTTGTTGAAAGGTGCACTATTGTAAACATTGAGGCTCATTTGCTTTTTATTTAGAAACAAGTCTTGATTCCTTAATTGGACAATGCCCAGTTTTTCTCCTCCATCACACTGAACTTTAAACAAACTGTATCCTTTTTTTTCTTCTTGAAAACACTAAACAGAATATTGCAGGTAGCATAGTAAACCACTTTCATGGTGTACCAAACTATAAATAAATTCTAACTGCATATCTTAGTTTGCAGCGACTAAGTAAAATAGCACAATTGAAACTCATGTCCCATATCAGCAAGATAAAACATGACAGTACCGCATATGCATCAGCAGCCGAGGATGGTCTCCAGTTGATTACATTTAGCTTGTCAGCATTTGTAAGCTTGAAACTCTCACATCTCTTTGCAAATTCACTAATAGATTCCCTTGTCTGGTTGCAAGCAGGAGTTTTCAAGAGGTACTCATATACCTGGGTGTCACAACGATGACCATGAGATCAGTTTAGGTGTAAAAAGAGCATAGATGAACAGGCCATCAGAGTATAAAATATTGGATTAAAAAGCATCAGAGAAATAACTGATCACCTTACACTCTGATGCAGCAACAGCCCCCAAACATCCCATGGGATCAGTTTTTGCACCTCTAGATCGTAAGAAGTCAAGAACTTCAAAGTTTGTAAGAAATCCTGCATTTGCTTTCTCTCTGCAGAACGATAATGAGCATTGGTTGTTCAGAGCTTTAAACTAGCACAAAACTAACACACTAGCTAGCACAATATATTATTGCCCATTTATCATTAAAAACTCTCGACAAATAAACCAACAAATCCCAAAAATGTTATTATTCAAGGACATTCCTGTCAAACCTGGTTGAACTCACAAATCAACAAGAAACCTAGAATCATGCGCCCACGCACCCAATGGTTCCAACTTCCGATTGAAAGGGGGAACATATCCGCAGTTGACCTCACAGCATCTTACTATAGCAATATGCTAAACACACATTTTGTCCTATCGCATATATGCTTCAATGGACATGATGAACAGTATCCGAGGTGCTCCTTACAAAAGAAGACCGTGCGCCTCGCTCTTTTTCCCCCCCAACAAGAAATAGCATAACAGAGAGGATGTATAGCTACAAGAACGGCATAGCGCATGACTATACGAGAGTAGTTAGCAACAAATGATGCACAAAATATGTTGTTTTCTTCATAAGCTCTGAGGTACACACACTAATTGAGAGCGCACAAGTTGGCAAGAAACACTCACATCTTCATTCCTGCAGCGGCGGGCCAGCGCGGATGAGGAAGGGAATGGTGATTGCGGCGAGCCGGAGGCGCGAGCCCGGACAACCTCCCCGGGCCTCTTCCTCTGCAAGGAGCTCTTGGTAAGGTAGTGCAAGGAGCTCTTGGTATAATAGCTAGGGCTAGAGTGCTCGGTGCACGGCGGCAGAATCCGAATGCATCGGTCATTACCTGGGACCTGCGCGCCGGCGGCCTAGGCCTGTAGTGAGCTGCGTCGCCGGCTCAGACCCTAGCCACTTGAGCTGCGTGGCTGGCCCAAACCCTAGTCCAGGAGGACAGCGGCGTCGCGGGGATAGAGGAGGTGGTGGAGGGCGGTGGCGTTGCCGGGGGTCGAGGAGGGCAGCCGGGGAGCGGGGAGCACCAAGCCCTAGCAGCGGCAGCGGAAAACGGGGGGCAGCGCAGGGAGTCGACAGAGGGAGTTCAGGTCGGGGAGGGAGGATGGGGATGGAGGGATTTCGCAGATAGCAGGGTTTTCATGCTTCCTGCTTTAACAAAAATAGTATTAATTTTAAAGCATATAAAAGAATAAGTAATTATTATTTATCAGTTATATTTTAAAAGTTATATAAATTACTTTTAAAAAAAAGCACACAAGCACCTCCCTTTCGCAAAGGGATGAGCTATGTTAAGTGAAAAAGATTAAGTGGATTGGAGGTGGAGCCCGCGTGAATCTTGGTTGTCTGATCCGGATCTAATGGTCCTAGTTTGCATTTGCACTTTATCATTGAATACTCTATCACACTATATATAAAATTTTTACCACCCGTGAGTTTTAAAACATGTAGTATGATAAATTTTAAAAATTCGTAGCAACACACGGGCATTCAGCTAGTGTGTGTGCGCGTATCTAAACTAATAAACCACCAGTTCAAATTATTCTACGTCCACCCAACAATTACTGCGCCCATCGCCATGACCTTAACTACGCCCACACCACAATATGCACCGAAATACACCATCATAAAACGTGTGCACCGATTAACTCTCCTCCATTCTCTCTCGTACTCAATCATATCCGACGGTCATCCTTCAATGGATCTGCAGTACCTCCGCGTCCCGCTCTCCTCTGCAGCCTCCTCCTCCGCCCATCACGCCCTTGCGTTCCCCTCCTCCTCCCGAATCGCCCTCCCACCCTTCTCCCAACCTGCGCCCTCCTCGGATTGCGCCGCCGCCTCCCCCCGCCGCCGCCTCCTCCGCCTCCTCCGCCGCCTCTCTCCCCCGTCGCCTCCTCCTCCCCACCCTCCTCCGCCTCCTCCCCTCCTCCTCCTCCGCCGCCTCCCCCCACCGAACCCGTGGCGCTCCCTCACCTCCTCCTCCTCCTCCCCCCCATCCTCCGCTCTCCGCGCGCCTCCTCTTCCCCACTCATGCGGCGGCGCCGCCTCCTCCCTCCGCCTCCTCCGCCCCTCCCCGCCGCCTCCTCCTCCCCCCCCTCCTCCGCCTCCTCCCTCCTCCTCCTTCTCCGCCGCCGCCTCCACCGAACCCGTGCGCCGCCTCACCTCCTCCTCCCGCCCCATCCTCCGCCGCGCCGCGCCTCCTCTTCCCCACCTTGCGCCGCACCGCCTCCTCCTCCTCCCCACCCGCCGCCGCCTCCTCCCCGCGCCGCCTCCTCCCCGCGCCTCCACTCCCGCTCCCCGCCCTCCATCAAGCCCGCCACTCCCTCCGCCTCCCGAGTCTAGAGACGAGAGGCCGCAAGAGAGATGGGTGGATCCGGGAACAAGGGAAGCCTCGCGCGATGGCGGCGGTGGAGGAGGTGGACATCTCCGCCATCGTACAAGCCGACGACGCCAAGGTGCCGCACCTCACGGGGTTTTCTCAAGGTCTTCGTCGCTCATGGAGTCCCACCGCTCGGCACCCTCATCACCTCCTCCTCAAGGCGCAGAACAACATTACGCAGTAGGTGGTACCCTACTCCGTTAGATTTGATCCTCAATTCCAATTCCTTGGTTCCTTGCTTTCTTCGCTGCGAATGGTGTGAGTGACTCATAGTTCTTCTTTTTATCTTCTTTGCGGCGATGTTGCAGAAGACGGTGATCCGGAGCGCCCATGTACTACCCGAGTACCCACCGCAGTGGTAACAATTCCTAACCTCCTCAATTCCCTTACCCTTTTCGTTGGTTCTTGAGCATGACAGCAACTAGGATGGCACAATCGGGGATTTTGGAAATTTCAGTGGCATATAAGGAATTAACCTCAAAAATTACTACTGAAAAAGGCACGAAAGATCGCTCCTTTCTTTGCTAGCGAAACATGCATCTTTGCAAAACCACACTGACTAATTTGCTCAATTCGCCCACTCGGATATTCCAACCGACAATTTGTACCCCGTTTTGGGGCCTCTCACATTCTTCTTACTCATGGTGTCTTTGCTAATTGGTGCCGCTGGTCCCGATTTGCAGAGCCGAGCAAGGAGTTGTGCTTGTGGGGAAGACAGGGACCTGTGGAGAGAGTCGAGCAAGCACTGCAGTGCCTCCCCGCATGACCCTCCGTGCGTTGGACAACAACAGAGGACATGCAAACCCCTTTCTCTCTTGGAAGATTCGTGACTTTGCGCATGCCTACCGGTGCAGGATCACAACACCGTTAGTGTGAGTAGCTCATCAACAGAGCGTTGCTTGCTTCTATGATTGCCCTCCCGCAACTATGCTGTTCAACCTTGCTTCGTTGCATATAGGTTGCCGAGAATGTCATTGCGGGTGTGGAAGAGTGGAACAACAAGAAGCCTCCGATGCCGATGTTGATCTATTTCAACGCAGATGATCCGAGGAAGCAAGTGAAGTTTCCACAAAAGATTTGAGCAAGGTTTACCCTACTTCGCTACTTTGGTTCTTCTCAATGTACTAAGAAGACTATATTAATATTTGACCAGCTCATGATATACATATTCTTCTCTTTGAAATGAACTGCTTCAGTAGAAACTCCATTTGCCTAGCTATATCCCATTTTCTTGATATGTGTTGCTTCTTGTGCCCAGGAAATCCGATTTCCATTCTGGATGGAATCTTTGTTGCCATTAAGGATGACATTGATTGCTTCCCATATCCATCAAAGAGTTAGTTTACTTGATCGAGTCGCCATTTTGCTGTGCCCAAGAACTCTAAATCATGTTTTCTTAGGATCGCAGTGCTACCACATTTTTGACAAAATCCGCACTGTGGAGAAAGATGCAGTCTGTGTTGCTCGTCTGCGGAAATGTGGAGTGATCTTTATCGGGAAAGCAAATATGCATGAGTTAGGCCTTGGGGTAACTGGAAACAATCCAAACTACGGGTATGGTTAATGATTCAGGGGCTGCGAGTTATGTTAAAAATATGCTTAGTTTGTGGCTAGAGAACAGCTGACTGTTTTCTTTTTTGTTAAAAGTTGACAAATTCAACACTTAAGAGTAGTTCTGGGTGTTGATTAGCAAATTCCTGCTTTCTATTTGAACCAAAGGGTGTATTTGCTGCTTTGTCACTTAATGCATGGATTAAATCATTTTCTTCCCTTTTTTGCATGCAACAAACATAAGAAACATCCAACGACATCTATGTGATTATCTTGCGCTGCCTAAAGTCTGCTAACAGAAAAAGAAATCATAATATTTTACTAGCTATTTCCTAGAAGCAAACTCAGTTGAGCTTATGGCCTGTTCTTTTGGCTTATGGCTTTTGCCTGAAAATTTTGAATTTTGGCTGTTTACGGTATAAATTACGGAGAGACAGATACTCGACCTAGAAAGGAGAAGCGCCTCACATATGTGATCATCCCTGCTGATAACACAAAGGTTTGAATAAATTAGACCTTTTGTTTTACTTCTTCCGATGTCCTTCTTTGTCGGAAGGCCATTTGTGGGTCAAATAAGTGATTCGTGATGAACTAATGGTCTTCTTCTACCGTCCCTTTTTGGTTTCTTTTCTATTCAGCATTGTGCGAGGATCAACCGCTGGCATACCTAAACGCTTCCTCTACCGGCACAACTGATTATCTTTTACCGAGTCGGGATGGTACATCGAGGAGATGGGAATTAAAAGAGAGTGATGCAATATTCTCAAGAACATTCGAGTCCCATGTTGATTGGGTATGTTTTGCCTTATCTTCGAGTAAAGTCGCTTTCTTTGTTGAAATAGTGCTTGAAAGTGAATCTCCTTTGGATCTTATGTCCAATTTGCTGCAGTAGTTTCAAAATTTCAAGTGATTCGTGGAAGTAAGGCCTATCACTTCCTCTCGTTGAACATCACAATTAACATACAAGTTCGAAAAATATATGATGCTAACTCATGTTTCTTTTCCGATTAACTTGAAGTCTTGAAGCACAATTCTAACTTGATTGCATTGAAAAGGTGAAGCAAGCTCTCAAACTCAGTAACCTTTGCATGCAAAAATTGTCGATGCTATAGTTCCTTAACCTATCCCATTGCTTGTTGTAGGCTCATAGCATTGCATTTTGTTTTATGGCCCTTATTTTAGTAAAGCAAAATAGGTTGAAAAGAAATTTTGCCATATTTTGCGTGATGACACATTTCGACAACCGAAAATACTTGAGACAAAAGTTAGGAAGTGGATGGAGAAAACTGTATATTATAGTTGTATGCATTCGTGTCTTATGTTCCTGTTACTATTACTTACACTACTAGCTTCATCATGCAGTCAATGATGCCATCATTGTTGGCCGAGTCTTGTATCCTGCTCCTCGGACACTAATCAAGGCACGCCATTTCAACAGAAATATATTTAGTCATCTTCTTCCTACGTGTTGTCAATTGTCAAATTTACGATATGGGATTGCTTGCTCGATGGTGCTTGTACTAGGACTCTCAGCGGGCATTCTGACTATGTTAAATTGCACGACTATTAATCACTGAGATTTGTAAGCATTTGTTCTGTTATGCTACTGAACTTCTTTCTATGCTGATTTACTTGGCGAATTTCGATGCTAGGTTGTGTACATATGAGTCTTTCCTATCCTTAGCTATGAGTGGCACCAACACTTTTAATACTTGGAGATCTAAGTTTAGGGATATTATGTAACTTCTATAAATTAGTACCCCTGGGTTGAATAATTTATTTTGCAAGATTTGGGATCAAACGGCTTATAATGAATTCAAACTGATGCCTGGCTGCCCTCATATCACTTCCTTCTACTACCAGCACATGCAAGACTTCACATGTACCGTTCAACATCTTCTTCTAATCTGCCCTTGTTAGTTATTATGCATGCTTTTTAAGTTTTTTTCCCTGTCCATGCGCTGTCCGAACTCGAACACAGTTTTCAGGACTGATGTAGGCAAGTAGGCAACCACATAAATCCTCATTTATCATTCATGTCTACATCGCGACCGCATACACTTCCGAGTCTTCTTTAGCTATATCTCCTCGCACCGCATGCACTCCCATGTCTTTTTAGCTATATCGAGAAATCAATGCATGTCACATATATGATCCTTTTTTAGCTTTCTTCTCATCCTGTTAACCTCAGATTGCATGTTTTCAGCTCTTCGCCTTGCAGTTCAGGCATTTAAACGCGAAGAAGATTCAGCAAAAGCATTGAAAAGAAGAAGAGAGCACATTGAACAGGTATATACTTTTTTTCTAGCTTATTAATTAGTGTTCGAATTTGACAACTTTGAAGTGTTACATGATGTTCTTAAATCTGTTCTCTCTCCAAAATGAGGACAAATGTGGCAATGATGATCCAAATCCAACCGAGCTTTCTAGAGGTAAAGGTGTTCAGTTTCCTTTTGCTGTCTTCGACCGAGTCATAATCACGTTTTGTGGCCTCACATTTCATAATCACGGAGGACAAATGTGGCAGTGACGGATAGGATTTATTTTGAGGTGGTGCCAGAATGTATGCAGTTTCTATATTTTGCAATAGACTATACAATTAGGTTGCAGAGGCTAAGATTGTTATTTGCGCATGTAGACATCATGGTTAAATCTTGTTACTGGAATTAAGGTACACCCTTTTTTGTCTCTTGGTGAGGGATTTTTCTTAAAACTTGTGACTTTTTAGTTAATTAGCTTTCTTTTAATGTGGTACTCACAACATGTGCAATATCCCTTCTAGCTGTCTTCTTAAATTGTTTTCTGCCTTTATCTTTCTATTTTTAGTTCATAATCTCCACCTAATATGTTATTAGAGTGTACTGTTGTTGTAAGTAAATGACTGGTTTTGGGGCACCGCTCATAAACACAGCACGGGGAAATTCTAACATGCTAGAACAATACACAGGTGCATGAGCAACATACAGCTTGTACAGCTAACATAGATAAAGTACAAATATAATAATACGCAAGTATTTGACATTTGATAAAGGTGTTTCAAATTGGAAAAGCAAATGTTGAGCAAAACAATTTGAAAATGACAAAAAAGGGGGACCAAGACCGGTCCATACATTTTGACAGAATGGTATCATGCTTCCTTTTTTAATCACGTGCCGTTTGTCCAACCGGCTTATAAATTTTCCTCCATCTCCTTTCTGTGTGAAAAATATAAATGTCATGAAAGGAGAGAAATGACAACTTATAACTTTTTTAAGAGATTGATTGGTTTTGATGAGCATTGATGTTTATACAGAATTCTACAGAATAGATAAGTTTGTTGGCCACATGCTGTCACTGATTGTCATTTTTTGGCATAAGAACAAGATGTCACTGAAAGAACTCACAATCATATTCAGACATTCCGACAATGTCAACTTTGATTACTAAGAGTTGATGAGGAGGTAGTGTTCTTGTTTAAGTCTCAAACATATGATGAAATAGACTTTTGCTTAATACACTATATTCATGCTCATTGACTTTTCATTTCAGATAACTGCAACCTACCAGTGGAACACCATTGCCTCCAAATATGAATACTTCAAAACGCAGGTAAGTAGTTGTAGTTTTAGAAGGAAGTAACTCTCCCTGTTTGTGTTAATGTTCTTGTAGGCTTGGCAAATTAGTGTCTCCTGATATCAAACAGACGATAAAAGATGTGTTGTTTATGATAGCCTAAGCATTTCAGACTTGTTTTAGCTGGGACTACAAGCTTGCATACTTGATTGATTAGTCAGAATACATACTATGATACATGTAGCATTTTGTTTCTCGATCTTTCGTATTACTCATCGCAGTATGTAATGGGCAGTTATTTCTCTTGAATTGCCATTCAAATTGGGAAGTACTATAATACTACTATTGGTTATTTGGTTGATCATACAAATTGAAAGGTGTCGAGTTGTTCATTTAGCTCAAAACAGTGAAGAGCCGCATTGTATTCATGTATTGAGTTGACTCTCTAAATTCCCTTTGGTGACCAGTGATGTAAAGATGAAGATCACAGAATCCTCACTGATTGGTTGTGTTCCAGGGCAATTGGAATTGTAACATGATCAATGCAGCCTTCTTGATTCAGTAATTAATCTATGGAACTCCAGAGTCTTCAATAGCTCCCTTTTGTAAATCTCAGTTTGGTATTACTTATTCAGCTGCTATACTTTCTTAGCATTGTTCTACTTGCTCACATACTCCTAACTACAATCTATAGCTGAGCCTTTTAAAAATATTCTCAAAATTTGTTTGCATTGTGTTGTTTTTTTTGGGTGTTGTTCTCAAAATATTCTCATATTATGAAATACAGTACCTAAACCATCTTTGATATGACAATGTTGCTATCGGAATATGTTGTTAGCTCTAATTCATTTGGTAGTCCATGATATTATGCTAAGGTCTCTATTTTCTTGGTTTGGTACTTATTCTGTCCATGTTTTTATTCTATCATAAGTTAGCCCTCCTTGTGACATTTCTGGGTCTGCCACTAATCATAATGAATGTGGTTGTACACATGGATAGTTAAGGGTCCCTTTTAGTGCCAATTCGGATGGATTTGGTGGAACAGGGTAGCAAGAACAATTGGGATGCATTTAGTGGAACAGGGTAGCAAGAAATTGTGAGCCTTCATTGTTTTCAAAGAAGGTTCTTTCCTCGATGTTCTTGATTTGTAGATTCAATTATGGATGGAAATGAGTGGATATGGTGTAGATGGTGTCTAACATCGTTTCCCCATTCACATTTATTGCATGAGAATGCAGTTGTTAGTTGGAGGTGGATTAATAAAACTGCAAATTGGATATGTGACTAATATGGACAAAATATTAGATGGCTGCAAAATAAGGTGAATATAATATTTGTGTGGATATATAATTCGTTTAGAAGTAAATACAATTATAAAACAAAGATAAAAATAGATAGTTGTCTTCTCTTTTGTTATGTCAAGCTGTGAACTGTGGTTGAGAAAGAGACCCGAAGATAGATATGAAGAAAGACAAAATGGAGAGGGTGGTGGGATCGTGCAGGGTGGAAATTTGACTTTGAAACTTGGAAGACAAGAGAAGTAGTGCATTGGAAGCATAAAGACTTTGGTTTTGATTTATATTTTGAAATGTTATACATTGCAAAAAAAAATAGGTTGTTCATGGCAGCCATACCCACTCATGATCAACTTCACCAAAATTCATTTATGCAAAAATGAAGATTCTGAATCCTCTCCTGTTTGCATGGCTGCAATTCCTCCTTGATTGGGTGGAAGCAATCGCTTCGAGCGACAAGTGTCTGTTGTCCCAGCTTATACAAACATGTTTGCGAGTTTATATGCTTTTGTGTTTTTAAACACATTCTTTAGATGTCAGATTCACTATGGTGAAACTATGTACTCTTTATTGTTGTACCTTTAGTTTAATGCGCTTTTAAATCGGTCACCTGTGCAACCACCGAAAGCAATTTAAAGTGCTGAGTACCATCATCTCTACCCTATAAACCACCGGTTAACATTATCTTACATCCACCCAACATTTTGAGCTAGACTATATTTATGGGCTTGCGATGAGATATGGGGTTTGGGGTTTTGGATTGAACTGCTACCTTTTTTTTTTGGCTTGCTTGGGTTATATGCTTGTGAACAGCTGGGGTTTAGGGCTCTAGGGGGTCAAAGTGGGAAACGTGTGGCTTCGTCTTGCCTTAATGGGGTGTTATCTATCTGTGATGAACTGAATAGTTTAAGTCTGCAAATACAGAATTTGTGTGGTTTTTATTAAAAGGCAGCAACTTGGACACCTCATATAGTGATATAGAAAACTTTGATGATATTTAGAGAAGTAGTTCTTTAGAAGGCTTTGTTTTGAACAGCCAGTATTCCCCAATTATCTTAATAACAGATTAATAGGTGTTGACTCGCTCTGTGGCGGTCCACAAGAACAAGCTCATAGAGCATGATTGAGATGGCAATACCCATGATCTGAACACTCAATAACAACGTTGATGTAGATGGTTCTTGAACAAAGGACGCCTGCGAAATTTCCTTTATTTAAAACTATAACGCTCCTCTTGGAGAGAATTGGTATAGTTGATTTACAACGGATAGTTCATTATTGATTGCTTGATCTTTTCCATGACATAACTTTTCTTCTTGGCGAGCATAATTTCTTTATCTTCCTCGCAAGGAGCTCCCAAATGATAGTTCATCTCCGAATTTCTCTGTCGGACCACTTCAATTGACTTCCTAGCAAAGTACCGTTTGATTTCAACACGTGCTTCCATGAAGGTGTTTTCTCTTACACGCACACCGTTGATCTCATCTCGCATCTCCATGCATCTCTCGACTCTCTGGCGATCCAAAATTGCAGGATTGATCTTGGACACACATTACTTCATTTTTTAGTTGTTATTAATGGACACACATTACTTCATTTTTAGTTGTTGAATTAGCTGCAAGACAATCTTGTTTTGCCACTTGTTTTGGGTGAAATGAACGACTTTCATAGCAAGGAGGAAAAAAATTCAAGACACAAACTTATGGGCAGAAGAAATGGTATAACTAACTAATGTTATCACATGATTCATGGTAGTGACTAGCGAAGCAGAATATTTGCCACTCCTATCTACTTATGTTCCCCTTTGTGTAAATCGATCAATAGTGATAACTAACTAATGTTATCACATGATTCATGGTAGTGACTAGCGAAGCAGAATATTTGTGCTTAGCAGGCTGTGGTTTTTAATTGCTCTACTTATTTTTAATGTGGAGTTTTAAAATTAGGTGTATGATAGTGACGAGATTAAATTTCACCTCCTATAAATTTGATTTGATGCGTTTACTTCTTTGTACAAGACTGCAAATCTTTCCACCGTCCATCGCGCCCATCGCCATATACGATAATATATATCTATGTTGACTAAGTAGTCATCTCAAGATGCCATGTTTGCTATGAAATGCCATCAAAGGAATCGAGTGTACCGTGTAGATAGATATTAGCCACTTTGCTATGTCCGATGTATTTTTAACCAAGTTCTGTGCTGGATACACGCTCCATTTTCTTTTCTTAATACCGCTTGTGGCTCGTGGGATTAGAGCCATAGCTAGAACATCCTTGAAATTATTCTTCCTTGTGTATCACTTATGTGGCAGATTTACATGCTCCCTTTCATATCAATCGATTCATTTAATACTTAAGTTGTTGATTTCCAAATGTAATCTTTGAATGTTGCGATAGAGTCCCTTTCATTAACATTCCATGGCCATGACCTCATTGTTGATTCCGAGTTGGAGCTCAACTATGGCGGTATAGTAATGCCTCTGTTTATTTCCATTCGGTTGTTAAGACCAAGTATCTGTTTGGAGCACTTCACCGATGGTTTTATTTAAATCTCAAAGATATGGTTTGCTTGGCTTAAATGGTCATGGAAAATCTACTCTCCTCACATCAATAGGTCTGAGGAACTTCCTATCCCCAACACATGGACATATACCATCTCACTAGTGAGATTGAGGCTTGACATGTCTGCAGACTGCAAGTGTTGTTTGTTGTGATGAAGAAAGGATCAAGTTGGAAAAGGAAGCTGAAATTTTGGTCAGCAGTCAGCTCTTCAATTGTCATCATTATATTTGTGCTCCTGTATTCATATATATGTATATCCCGCCTTGGTGCTCTTGCAAGTTATAACGACACCAAGATGTTCTAACATTGGTTTTCTTTGCTGCCATTTTTAGGATGATGGTGGTGGTGATGCTTTGGATCGTATATATGAGCGGTTAGAAGCACTTGATGCATCAATCGCTGAAAAGCATCTCTTGAGATATTATTTGGTTTAGGTTTTAACAAGGAAATGCAGGCAAAAACCAGAGATTTCTCCGTGGTTGGCGATGAGGATTGCTTTGGCAAGAGCACTTTTCATGAATCCGACCATCCTTTTGCTTGATGAGCCAACAAACCATCTTGGTGAGTTCTTGTAAAAAAATCTAAAATAAATGGGCATTGAATTAGCATATTAGGTTTTCAGTGGAAACATTTACACAGCAAATTGTATTCCATATGCTAATACCAATGCGACTTCCTTTTCAACTATAAGTACATGAATGCATCCAAAGATTAGATTTCTTGTGAGTTTTACCTAAAAGATGTTGTGAGACACACACCATATGCCTTTATTTTCTGACATGTAAAGTGACTAGCAGCGCTACTTATCTGTTGGGCTTAAAGGGACATCCCCCCTGGCTTGGTTGGCAGTTATATGGTTACTAGAAAAAAAATCTGAATAATGATGGAAAGAAATTAATGCACTCCTGGAGTCCGAAGTAATTGCTTAAAGATCTTTTGAGATACTATTTCGGTAACACCTACAGCATAGAGAAAGTGGAGATGTTTATTTAGAAAATACATTTATTTCCAGCTTGCTAAAACGTGACGGAGATCCTAAGGTGGCATTGAACTATAAAGATGACGTAGCTTATACAAGGGTCGAAAAGTATTTACACGCTGATATGGTAAACTTGTCGATGCTATAATTATTATATATATAATATCATGCAGATGTTAATTTTGTTAATTTAAAGATAGAAGAAAAATTTGAGATAAAACTCGTTAGTGCAGTGTTCCTTCCAATTAATATTGAGAAGTTTCACCGGTACCTAACGGTTGTGAATGCCAAAAATGTGAGATACATGTCTTGGATTCTTTCGGACGAGAACTATCGGACCGTCGAGATCTCAAAACACGGTAGGTACTAATGATTAATATATAGTTTCATATTGTAGATACTACGGACTGGTAATAACTTATAATATGTTTCATCTTTATTATCAAATATCATTTGATTTATCTATAACAATTAAACACGTGCTCTTCTCCAAAGAACTCACAGCTTCCTTGTATACTGCTTTCATGTGGTCGTGGAATGGCGTAAGATTACCGATTATCAACACTTGTGAGCATATAATATTCTCTATGTATATTTTGTAGACTACATAGCAAATTAATAAGTTAACTTATTATCCGCCATGCACAATGATCTCATTCATTGAGGACGAATTTATTGGTGGACATTTTGAAGAGCAAGAAAATGAATGTAAAGACATTATCCCCGGAGAACTCCAAGACCTACTTAAGCAAATCGAAATTAGATGGTTCAAAGTAGACATGACTTATTATTGCCTTGTTATGCATTATAATTGGCCTAGGCTTGTAATTTCATGACCTGAACTTGCCGGTGATATACATGAGTGTTTTCAGATTATATACATGGTGATATACAATTACGTGAAACTTAAACTATGAAAAAATATCATCATTTGGTTGTTTTCATGTGCATCCTGAAATGTCACGTGATGCTAGCACGGGCACTATACTAGTATATATAATACTACGACTTTATCATACCAAAATTTATCATATTACATGTTTTAAAACTCACGGGTGGTAAACATTTTTAGAAGATCAACTACGGCTTCGACTTTGATCACGACCCCTCGACTTCGCCATGGCCTCTCGACCACGGCCCCATTCGACCACAGCACCGACTTCGATGACCAGCTTAGAAGATCAAAATTGCTAGACAGCACAACAGGCTCCGAGCGAAGAGCAGGAGGAGGAAGAGAGGCTCACCGGGCGAGTAACCGCTGGGTGGTGGCGGCGGGGGAGAGCCTCGTGGGCGGGCGTAGTAAGAGCAAGCCACTGCCATCGCCGAGTGCCCTTCTCTTTGATCCATCGGCCGCTGTCGTTAAGCGCCATTCTCTCCGATCCACCGGCCACTATCGCCGAGTGTCGTGCCACTAGTTGGAGGGGGTGATGGGAAATGGAATTGGTGACGACGCTCTGGGAAAGTTGGGGGATTACAACCAGATACTGCCGTACAGGGAAGGAATTGGTGGCGGTGTCGAGGAGAAGGAGGTGCGACACGAGGGATCGGGGGAGAAGGAGGCGGCAGTTGCGGGAGGTGGAGGTGGGGAGGCGGCGGGCAAATGTGTTAGGGAGGCGGTGACGGGGAGATGTGGTGCTCCTGGGGAAGTTGGGGGACTATGACCTGCCGTGTGAGGAAGGAATTGGTGGCGGTGCCGAGAAAGAGGAGGTGGCACAGCACGAGGGTTCGGGGAAGAGAAGGAGGTGGCGGTTGCGGGAGGTAGAGGTGGGGAGGCGGCGATGGGCAGATAGGGGGAGGAGGTAGTGGGCGAATGCGTTGGAGGGCGGCGACGGGGGGATGCGACGCTACTGGGGAAAGTTGGGGGACTGCGACCAGACGCTGCCGTATGGGGAAGGAATTGGCGCGACGCTAAGGAGGAGGAGGCACGGCACGAGGGTTTGGGGGAGAGAAGGAGGTGGCGGTTACGGGAGATGGAGTGGTTGCGGGGGAAGAGAACAGGAGGAGCGCAGCCCACGCATCGGCCCAACGCTTTCTACGAGAAACGGAAGAACTATCTACATGCGGATCTAGACGGCTGATCTTTAATCGGACGGTTGAGAAGAAAGGAGGAAGAATAGATTGACGACCACCAACTCACATTTTGAGAAGAAAGGAGGAATAATATATATAGGAAAAATCCTAATTACTCCTGGGTGTAGTTACGCCCATGTCATCCACTGTTGCTGATGTTTGGAGATTCGTGTTGCAGTCAGAGTCTAACGGAGTTGGAACGCGTATGGGTTTGAGGAGGACCTGATCCACATCCAAGCATATTTTCAGCAACCGTCTACGTATAGTATGTACATGAGCTTCGGTACCCATCCAGAAATATCCCGGAGAATGCGTAACCTACCAAACAACACGTCAATTTTCCTCCCTGACGATACTAGATCATTGGTAGCTTGGACGCTGTTAGCTTGCCAGCGCGTCGTCTTGCTGTGTAGTGAGGAGAAGACTTCACTGCAGTTGCTTGGTATGTCATCCTTCTTTCTAATGTTGATTTCTGATGTTCTAAACTCCTTAGGTTTTGTAGTTTAATAGATCTGGATTTTTAAATCTTACTTTTTAAATGGAGTTTTGATGTGCTGGCTTTTTTGATAATGGATTGTTCTTACTGTTCCTGTTCAATTGTGAGGAGATTAATCCCCTGCATATACTACTCAAATGATTAACGGGTGTACATACCTCCATTCAGTTTAAGGCCATTTTGTTTCAGACTAGTTGTCCCACTAATTTTTTGCCTACTTGACAATACTTCATGCTAGTTGTTCAATTCATTTACTTGCAAATCCTGTTAACTTGACATCAGCATTCCCATCATTTAAATGACTTTACAAGCTTCTATTGTAGGCCATGGCCAAATCAAAGAATATGATCAAACCACTTGCTGGCAGTAGCTCCAATTCTCTGACCACTGGTATCATGTCGATCTGATCGCCTATTTTAGGCCGGTGCAACCTGCTCCGCAAGCTAGTCAGACCACTACCATCTTGCCGGTCGGACTACCGGGCACATACCGGTTTGACCGCCGGTATAAGGCCAATCATACCTCCATTCTGTTTCAGGCCATTTTGTTTCAGACTAGTTGTTCCACTAATATTTTTGCCTACTTGACAATACTTCATGCTAGTTGTTCAATTCATTTACTTGCAAAACCTGTTAACTTGACTTCAGCATTCCCATCATTTAAATGACTTTACAAGCTTCCATTATAGGCCATGGCCAAATCAAAGAATATGATCAAACCACTTGCTGGTAGTAGCTCCAATTCTGCTTTTTCCAGGGCCCTGTCTCTTGTGTGCTCCAAAAAAAATTGTGAACAACAAAAGAGCAGTGGTGCCAAGGGTTTCCAATCAAAGCAAAGAATTGCTACAAAGTTGAGAAAGGCTTGGCAGAACAAGATATACTACAGGTGTTCTCCCTCTTTTATTGTTGACTTAATTGAAGATCTAGACAATCAAAAGTTGGAATTAGTTAATCAGATGGGCTTTCAGGGATTAGTTGTTTAAAACTGAGTAAGCTAAACCACCAATTTGGTGCTTGGCTTCTAAGCAAATTTGATCCTCAATTTGGAGTTTTGTGTGTTGGTACAAGGTTAGAACTCATGATGACTTGCGATGATATCAACCGTGTAATCGGCATCCCTTGCAAAGGCAAGAAAATACTACCTGCAGCCCAAAAAGAGGCCTCAGATCTAACAGCCTATTTGTGTTTCATTTTTGGTCAGTCATCTTGGGATGATTTAACTATCCCCTTCCTCGAGCGATTACTGACAAGTAGATCTGATGGACCTATGGATGCTGATAAAATTATCAAATTCAAGATGGCATTTGTAATTTAAAAATTCTTGGCACCTGCAGTCATATAACAATTACATAGCAACACGGTACCTCAAGGTTGTGGTTGCTATTGAAAATGTTCATAATTACAATTGGGCTGATTTCATTGCTGAAGAATTGAAGAATGCATCCGCTGTGTTGCAAAGTAAAATTAAGAACAGAAAGAGTCTAGGGTATATCAACGGATGCATCATCTTACTTCAGGTTATACTTGTACTAAGTCTACAATTAGTTTTGGGATTGTAGACCTATGCAATAGGGTATGTCTATAGTTTCTTGACACCACTTTTGATTTATCCCTATTGTACCCATCAAGATGTTTTGGGATTGAATCCCTTGCATCCTTTGTCTACCTCTTTATGATATACCTCTCTGGTATTTCAGTGTACCCGTTCTGAATAAAAACCTAATAATATTAACATATGGTTAATACAAATAAATACATGACACATTATTTTTGAGATGATGCAAAGTAGGAGTATATTAAGAACATACCCTTATAATGTGGCAACAAATGATCCCTAAATGCTCGAATAACTTGCACACACACATGAACTCTTTTTCCTCAAGGTTGACTTCCAGTTCAAAACTTTTCTGCCCCAAGTTTGATTAGTAGTATCTCCGATTTGAATCGCTTGAAGCTTGCCTAAATTATCAGTAGCTTGAACCATATACAAGAAGCTCCAACCAAATTGTTCCTTGAACCTAGGGAACGCACCCCTGGTGTACACACGTGCAGCGTGTTTCTCTACAAGTGAGCTTGTTGTTGTCGTCACCTTCTCCTTAGAAAAAACATTATACACATTCAACAATTAGACAACACAAAAAACTAAGAAATATTTTGATATAGCATTAATAACTGCATGAAATTGCTACAACAGAAAAACTTAGCTTGTACGATTGGTGCTCCTCTGCCTCCTCCTCTTGGATTCTATCAAAAAAGAAACTCTCGTACCTTCTGACGAAACCATTGAGTGATGAAGAAGGTTTCACGTACTTCTTTAGAACATTATTCATGCTCTCACTTCTTTGAGTAGTCGACATTTTTGCAAAGAAATAAGATTTTAAATTTGCAGGTGCCCACTTCTCCCTCATATCCCACATTCTTCTCAAGTATATACTAGACTCTAATTCATACTTCTACAATAATCCTATCCATGCCCTTTCAAACTCATCAATTTTCTGTGGCCCATTTAGGACATTATGAAACTCCTCCTTAAACTTGTTTCTCCTTGTATATATGTTTCCCAAATTTTCTTTAGCTTTTTGTAAGTACACTCCTCCGACACGCCTCTAGAAGCTTGCGGGTCAAATGATGGAGATACCCATTGAGTGACCTTCCCAAGCCTGCGAGATGGATCTCGGGAGTGTTATATCCCAAGACAAACACTCAATAGACATTATTCTTACTATTTCCTGGTCACGAGGGGAAATAGTAGAACATATTCTCCATATTGAGGAGGTCATGTCAGAGGCGGACGATGGTAACATAGGCCACATCGTGAAGAGACATAAGAGTGCTTGAGCCACACCCAAAGTAGCGCAAGGGTCAGTCTCCAGGGTACCGTCCATGGATAACACTTCCGTGAGGTACTCAGTGGACACCGCACTAGAGGATGTGTTGTAGATGGTGTACTCCGGTGCGCAGGTAATGCTAACACGCTACAACATCACCCACAAGGTGTTCTACAATGTACCTTCCTCGAATGCACTGGTCTGGTACTGTGGTACCCAATGAGTAGGCATCTAAAAATCTAAAATGAGGCGGGGTTTGTGACCAATTTGTGAAAGGAATAATGAAAGGAAAGGATAAGGAGCGATGCTAAGAAAGGAAGAGTGCAGCAGTGCATTGCCTTAAATTTTCCAAAGTGTTTGCTAGCTCCTACGGTTCTATTTTATGTCAAACTTTCATCTTCAATGGATACACCTTTCTTTTAAAATGTGGAACATTTTAATATAAGATGAGAAAGAAACTAAAAAATGATTTGGATAAGATGAGAAAACTAAGAGACGTAAGGGTAGCAAGAGTCCCTATATTTTTTCACAAATATTTTTATGCTTCAAAATAGGTTGGATTTGGAAAATAAATTCTTATTCTAATGGCCATTTTATTTAGGGTTTAACCTACAGTTAGTATGGCTCTGATACCAATGTTGTGGGGATCCTGGGTGTCAAATACTCGAAGTCACTGTATGATGTTATGTACTAGTCCCATGATCAGTGGTAGTACACCCATTTACAACATCGAGATCACATCCATACACAATACATATAATTAATTTACAACAAAGGGGCAATATATAAAAGCAATACTTATTAAAGTTTACAACATAGGGCCAACCAGCCAAATAAAATATAAATATCAAGAGTAAAGTGCAGCGGAAGACAAGTAAATAAGCAAAAGTGTTCAGCAGTGTGCCACCATAGCCTACAGGCAATCAATTAGAGTTAGACCCTAGAAAGACCCATTGTTGAATTCCCTAGTGCCGGGGGCAAAGTATGCGTCATCGGACATGTTATCTTCCTCAACACTATGGCTTAACAAAAACCCAAGATATCACCTACAACCACTACCACTACCAATTTAAACCAATAAGTAAATATTAAATATGATAGACCATAAATTTAACTTAATACGAGTCAAATAGTTACCAAAGCCTCATAAATTCTAAACTAAGGAACACATCATCTAGCAATGTTACGAACCATAAGGAACTAAGGGGAACTATAAATTATCCAATTATTACAATGAATGATACTAATTAAGTCGTTCATGATGAAAAATAAAGTATTGCTAGGTAAAGTGAATAGCTATAAAGTGCAACAATCCATATCCTACTCCCTCCCATGCATGTAGCATTCAACAATCATCTAAATAAATAAAGCAAGGGTGAGTCCACGACTTAGCAAGTACAAAATAGAAAATAAATGAATCCACATCATTATAACAATTTATAACCATTTACTATTCATCCAATTTTGACATCTCGGTCTCATCAATTCTCATCCACATGTCTCAACATCTCATCTCAAATTCTCTTAATGCAATGGTCATGATCAAGTCTCATTCTCTTTCTATAGCTCATACTGGTATAGTGGAGGATACACCCGTCGATGTCACCCTCTACCTGCATCCCATGGTGGTGCCTATTGAAGTAGTTCTTTTCTCCCATCCCATGGGGGTGCCTACCGAAGTAGGTCTTCCCTTCCATCCTGTGGAAGTGCCTACCTCTGTAGGACTTAGTCAAGAGCATGCCAGAATAGCCATGTAGCTTGCTATTGACTTTCTCACCACCCTATCTCATAATGCATATGTCCTATCATGAATGTCATTTCCCCATCATTTTATCACATACCTTATCATCAAATTAATATCATATTAAGTAAAAGAAAATCAAAATTATTGCAGGACATGAATAATTCAATAGTAGTGAACAATTATCAATCACCATCTATCATTCTACTAAGCACTTGCCTCTCTAGTTAAGATGACTGGTTTGATTAGGAGATGACAACACAACCAACGCTACTCCTCCTACAGCAAATACTCAATCTCATTATTATCCATAGCAACACAACACAACAATTAATCTAAAATGCTCCTACACGCTTCCCAAATCTATCATTTTCCTCCCTTACCGGACAGTCTCACTTGCTATCCTGATACTAAAAATATTATAACTTCCAGGTCCCACCTCGTAAAATAGCAAACCATACCAATTATGGAACCTATATAAAATTTTCTACAATTTCCTAGTTGGTTAAATGTCCAGATTAAATAATATAAGCACCTATTTTTAACCCAAAAGACAGATCTATCATCTTCTGAATAACAGACTTAATATTTTAATACCTTTTAATCTACACATGCAAACCTACTTAACTATGACATTTTTGGAATCTATAGGAAATTATCTAATACATTCTAGTTATTCCTAAAATTTAATTCTGCCATTAAAATAGTCAAATTAATGATTTCCCATGACTGTGTCCCGCAGCAACCCGGTATCGGACAATAGCCTCCTAAAATTCATAACTTCTATTCTACTTATCTAAAAATTGTTTTCTTAGATTTTATGGAAATCTTAAGAATTTACCTACAATGTTCATGTTAAACAAATTTCTAGATTAATTGATTTACTATTTTTGATCTACTAATTACTACAAGCTACCATAACACGATAAATTACCATAGAGCAGGATTATAAAATGCATGTGTCACAATCTACTCATCCGATCGACATAAATAAAAATTCTATAGAAAACAATTAGAATTCCCTTCAAATTTCTAGGATATAAAATTCCCAGATTATGCCCATGGGACAACAGATTAAATCAATCAACTATTCAATCCTGCCACGAATACTCACTATCTCCCCCCTAAACTCAATCTTTAACCTCTAATTAAAGAAATAAACAATAGAGAAAACAATTGAATCATTACCAACCAGACGAAAACCCATGTCATGGTCTCTTTCTCCTAATATTACTTCTCTTCTTGCTCCTGAGTTTTGCCACACTTTTCCTCTTGATGTTTTCCCTGTATGGCGCACTGCTAAAACTCCCACAGGCGAGCATGCAACCAACCAGCGGTGCAAGAAATTCTCTAACATCCAGCAACACGTGCACTATCATTTAGTTGATGACACACCACACGCAAGGTGGCAGCCACCCCACACACCGGGCGACAAGCCAACTATCCCCTTTTCCCATATTTCTTTTTCGATAGTTATGCACAAGTCCTCAAAAGGGTAATTTTGAAATATTACAAAAAGTATTTAAGCAAGGTTGAGTACATTGTATACCCAAGAAGATTTATAGTATATCACAACATATAAATAAATGCAAGGCTAACAAGAAGTAAGGCTTTATGCTATAGTTATTTTCAGCATGAAGTAAGTTTCATTTGCAATATCGATGAGTAGTAATTTGCAACATAATTGTAAAAGAGCAGTTGATATGTAATGAAATAACATTTATATAACTTTAATAACAGTAAATCACTTTCATTCACAGCCCTCGTTGGTTGTGATCATTGAACAGTTGCCAACCACAGGCACGACACATGCGACACGTACATGCCATCTCAATTTTTTCAACGAAATAGTTTTGTAAAATAAAAGTTATACCCATTGTGGCTACATCCAAGCATGCTCATGACCATGAGCATGACTATTTAAATAATTTTTAACACTCTTAAGAAGTTGTACAACTTTTTCCACATGAGATAATCAAATGCACTGTCGGTAACTTCATGCTTCACTTGGCGTGTGATGAAATTAATTATCATATAGCCTTTACATTACCTAGACCTAACTTTGCACCAGCCCATTGAATGTCAAACCTCACTTAGGTCTATCTCCCAAGTGATCATTTGAATCCTCTCTTAGGTCTATCCCCTAAGTGACGACCCTCACTTAGGTCCGTCCCCAAGTGGGCATTCACAGTTGTATTAGCAAGTTTTGGTCCCAATACCTTAATGAAGGGAGCCCATACAAGCAAATCTTTTGGAATGCCCTCATTACTTTGGCCTACTAAAATGTAAGGCTAGACCTAGACAACCTAATCAGCTAAAGCCAAAGCCCATATAGCACATGTGGTTATATGCTTAGACTTAGATATGCGGCAATAGCATTCGGTCCTTAATTGACCCGAGCGAGAATCTCCCCCTATCTACATGTGAGATGCCCTCTCACATTTGATAGTTCATAATATAACTTGCCATATCTAAATCTAGGTTTTGATTTTATTTTATTCCAAATTAATAGAGGTTCCTTATCTGGTTTAACACTTCAAAATCACCCATGTCCATAGGTAAAATTTTCCAATTGATCAAACTTAGCGAAAACTATTGTGTGGCTAAGTATCGACCATATACTCAATGTAATATACCCAAGTGGCATTGGCTATTATCTAAACCATGTCCTAAAGGTTACAACATCAAGGAAATAAAATTTGCAAGGAGTTTCAATACATACAAGTGGTTATAACTATAGTTACCAACAGTATAGCAATTTTAACGGAACATACATACATGCATAATACATTTTGCAAACAATATACATTAATTGAAATAGTAGGATTAACATGGTTAAAGTGGGTTCTTACCTTACTCTTGCTTCTTAGAGAATGGTTCAGATGCATTCTCGAAATTGTCTAGCACGGCGGTGTCTATTTAATAAAATCTAAATATAGACAAGAAAGGGCCAAACAAATTTAAATAGAAACAAAACTTAAATATTTTTTTGTATATTGGATAGAGCATGACTTTAGAAAAATTTAGAGACAAAAATCACTAAATTGGAGTTCATATGCAAACGTTATGGCCATTTGAATATTTATTTGGTTTGAAAAATACTAAGAAAATGGGAAATAGCAATGTGCATGAATTTCAGTTTTAATTTGCCTTTTTCTTTCTAAAGGAAACCCTAAATTTATTGCATCATCAAACTAACATGTGTGTCCATCTATCGGATTTTTACTAATTTTCAAAATCAAGTGACAGGTGGGCCATGCATGTCAACCTCACATGTTTAAATTATGTTTTAAATATTTATTCACTGTGTGAGTCCTACATGTCAGTGACTCATATTTTTTTTGGTTTAATTAAAATTTCTTTATTGATTTTGACTAGGCCCACTTGTCATAGATTTAGCAGCTTCATATCTGTTATTAAAGTTAATAACATTCTTACAAGTCGGTCCCACCTATCATTGTCTCATGTTTTAAAACCATATCTGGGTGTGGGTCCTACATGTCATTCTCACAGTTTTTAAACATGATTTTAAATATAATTTGAGTTAACTGTTTAGCCTAGGTCCATATGTCACACACCCATTAGATTCAAACGTGTCATTAGCGATAAGCTGACCACTTGATAGGTGGGGCCCACTGTTAGTGGGAGGAAGACAGGGCCAAGCAGAGCTAAGCTCCAGTGAGCTTGCTGGTGGCGAGGGGAGCTAAGGTTCGGTGTTGACATGGTTAAAATGGAATGGCCATGTGGACGGTGGTGGCCGTGCCATGGTGAGAAGCGGCGATGATTCTCCAGTAAACTATGACATGACCAAGAGAGACATGCTTTTGCACTAAGACTAGTCTATTCGGCTCAGGGTGAAGTCATATAGCGTTTTGGGGCTTGGCTCGAGGACCAAAGGTCACCGAGGCTTCGTCGACATCATGCTTAGTTGTGGTGCCATGAATGGCTATGGCGAGGAGCATGCTACGGTGAAGCATTTCCAAATTAAGCTAGTGCATGAGCATATAGGGACTACTAGGAGTCTACCAAGGGGTTGGAGGTGTCAGAGTGGCTGGTCGATGGTGAGCAGCGATGACGCAAATGATGTCCATAGTGTGGGGCTCCTCAACGAGGGAGAGTTGCAAGAGATGGTCTTATGAACTCAGGGAAGGACTGAGGATGCTTTGGAAGCAGGGGATTAGGTTAGTCTCACCGGAGAGGAAGAACAACTAATGGTGGTGGCTTTGGCCAGTGATGAGGAAGATGGCTCAATCACGATGGGCACCTACATGATTCACAAAATTGAATGAGGGGGAAAAGCTCTAGGAGATAGGAAACATAATATGATGCGGTTAGAGAAGCTATGGGTCAGTGGAGCTTGGCGGAGCACGCTCACTAGCACGGAGGAAGACGACATGTTCTAGGTGTGGCGATGAAGGAAAGGCTCAGGCTTTTGTGGGAATGAAGTGAGGGCAAGATGAGGAAGAGGATGGCACAGCTGGATTGGCTTGTAGGCATGGGATGGCCAAGAAGGACATGCGAGATTTCACAAGCGCAATGGCGAGATGAGCTCGGTTCTTCGGTGACGTACGACACATAGAGGGGACAAGGAGGAGGGGAACTCAACACAGTGATGTGATTGGTAGGTGAGGCTGGGCAGGTGAGTGGGGAAACCATGGGCATGGCAACAAAACTGGTGGCATTAGCGTGGTCACGGTGGAGTAGGCGCAATGCGAGCGTGTTGCTAGTGAGCCCGACTCGCCAGTGAAAGGTGGTAAGACAACCTGATGGGTGGGGTTTAGTCCCACTCGTCAGTGTCAGGACTTAAGTTATAGAGAGAGAGGGTGGCCTAATGGGTGGCCCCCACATGGCAGAGAGAGAGAGAGTTAAGGTGAGATGAAAATTATGAAAATTTTTGTGGATGCGCCTCGTATAGTGCAAATTATTGTGTAAATTTGTTAGAATTTTATCTACTCTGTATTGTTCTCAAAAAGTCATGGAATACCTCTATTCAATGTAGCAAGCATAATTTTGATTTGAATAAATTCAAGAACATGTTCTAAAATGTTCAAATTTTTATTTCTAGTACCATAAATATATTTATGGGTTTTTGAGATGATTTCTATTGTGAACTCCCCTGGGTCCTTTTAGGATCATGTTTTCAATTTTGATTTTGAATACAAATTGAGTCTTCCCAATGTACATTTCTTTCCAAATTTTTTTTGACTTTGCAAGTTACTTTCCCAACAAAACTCCAATAAAAGCCAAGAAAATAATATGCATGTAAAAAGTTTTAAATTTCCCCTATTTTTGCATTCCTTGGAATCTGGGATGTTACATATCCACTCAAGGGAAATCTATCTAGCCCTTATGTTTTTTCCTACTCAACCACAAAGTTCGTTTCATAAATAGATACTAACTCAAGCAGGTTCCCAAAGTCCATCCATGACTGTGGGTACAGCTGTTCGAATAATTTTCACTCTACAGAGATTGCACACTTTACTTACAAGAGACAATCGACTTGTTATATTCCACATATTTTCTTAGATATGTAGATCAAGAAGGTCGCCACAAGGCCTTTACAATGCATCTTCTAGTGAGGCTACACCTGCTAAGGTTTCCACTGATTGGGTTCTATCCACTCTCTCTAGAAGCCCTCTATTGCGCCATCACATCAAAGACTTTTTCTAGCTCACTTGACCGTGTGCCATTGGATGGCGCAACCTACATTGGGTTGATGCAAATTAGTTGGCCAGGTCATACTCATTATAGACTTGTGGTTGCACTATTTTACCATGGGAGGTCGTACAGGATACAATTTTTAGGGTTATATGGGTAGTACCATCACAGGTCACATTCTCATGCTCTATCCTCACCAACCACTCTTACCATCCACTCGGATATTTAAGCAAGTTTAGATTTTTGGGGATGAAAATATCCTTCATTTTAATATACCAGTCATTTCTATCCAATGACTGCCCAACTATAAGTTTCATGTTTAAAATGATGTTAGAGCAATTTAATGCTCCCCGAATATCTAAGTAAAACTAAGAATGGTATTTAGGTAAGACTTATCACTAGTATGTTTACTATTATATCTACGGCAACAAGGTTTTATGTCTAGTGTCAAGGAGTGGGGGTATGACTAAGCAATTAATCCTAAGAGATTAACTATGAGCTAATGCAAATATAAGATTGCTTAATAAATTTAAATCAATATAATTTGCATTCAAATGTAGGTACAAATGATCAAAGTTTTGACTCATCTTGCTCAAAAGCTATTTGCTTTTGAGGGTCTTGGATTGACTCGAACTGCTGCTCCTCTTAGGCTTCGTAGTCTAATCAAACAATCATGACAAGAAGTGAATAAATACCAGAGAAAACAAATAAATCCAACTAAGAATACAAATAACCCCAAAATTTATGATTTTACTCCCATTGGAAATATCTTCATTTTTTATGAATTTAGAATAATTTTCATTTAATTGGATTTAAGATGAGTGAGAATTGGCCTTCCAAAGTTTAAATCTGGATTAAATCCAAGAAATAAATAGAGGAGAGAAAATTTGTCTCATTGACAGATGGGACCCACATGTTTTTAATTTTGAATTTGATTTATTTTTCTACTGGAAAAGCTTCGAAGTATGACAGATGTGGCCCTCGGCTTTTAGTTTCTGTTTGAATTATTTTCCTTAAGGAAAAGAGATGTGCGGTTGACTGGTGGACACGGGCATTAATTTAAGCCCACATGTCAGCGACACACTAGTTTAAACCAGCTTTAAACAGTTTTCTTAATGGCTTGGGCCAACACGTCAGTGACTAATTAACTTAAATTAATGATTCTATTAACTTAATTAACTATTTGCATTAATCTAATCATTGTATAATGCTATCTCGCTAGGGAGGAGCACTGTCGAGCTCGCCACTGACAAGGTAGGCATTAGAGAGCTCTGGCAACCCCAAAATGGTTTGTTGGGACCTCGGCGGTCCTAGGCATGGCTGACGGTAAGCCATAGCGGTGGCGCAACTTTGCAGGGCGGTGATGAGGCTCGGTCACCATGGCAACCTTAGCTTTGGTGGAGCTGAATGAAATTGGAGGGCTTAGAGAGCATCTAGGGGTCATAGGGAGCTCAACTGAGAGGTCGGCGGAGCTCAGGGATGCACGAGGTGAGCTAGCGTCAAGAGCTTGAGGCAGTGCAGAAAGGAAGCATGGCAACAGCGAGCTGGGGCAGTTAGTGACCTAAGTGGACCATGGGGATGGTGAGAGGAAGTCATGGTGGTGCTCTGAGAGAAAGGAATTGGACCGAAGCTCACCATAGTGACGAATGCGATGAGTGGCCAGAGTTGGGAATGATGATAGCTCTAGCAAGCTATGGTAAAGAAGAGCGCAAATGCTTTGAGAGGATTGAAGAGGGGAGTGTGGGGAAGCAATGGGCGAGGCGATTGAGCGGCTTGGCCATCACACAATGCTACAGCAGAGGTGACACAGTGGAGGCTGACATCATCACAGCATGGCCACAGGGATAGCAAGGGGACTACACGCACGATGAGGCGAGGAAGTCAGGTGGTGCAGCACGTGCAGAGGAGCCGTTCTCCTGGCCACTCGCCAGGGTGGTGGTTAGCGTGACTTGACGGCGGTGTAGGGCCATGTTAGTGCAGCGAGAGGCATTGTCATGCACTTCAATGTGGCAATTAGCGATGGACAATGGTGATGCAGGTGGGCGTAGCATGTGAACACAGTGGCAGCTTGGTCAACACCAACAGTGGCGTTTGTCATGGCCCGGTTGGCGCAGGGCATGGCATAGGCGCGGGCACACAGGGGCAAGACGCCAAGTGGAGCATGGTGCATTGCATGGTTGGGTCAGGGGACATGCACGCGCACAAAAACATCAGCCAGGCATGAGTGCAATGGCGAGGAGCTATTGGGGTGTGGCGAGAGCTCACTCTAGGCCAAACCAAAGAGAGGGAAGGGAAAACAGGCAAGCAGGCCAAGTGGGCCAGGTCCCATACTATTTTATCATATTTGGATTCCCTTTTCTATTTAATTTGAATTTGAATTTTCATTTGAGTTTAAAATCATATTTCATTCAATTTTGAAGTTGGGCAAGCATTTAGATTTTAGATTTTCCAAGGCATAAATTTTGGCTTTTGTTTGGTAACTGAATTATGAATTTCCAAAATTTTGATTTGAACTCATATTTGAGTCTTATTTGGGCGTGGTTGGAAAATTTTTTAAAACTTAGAATTCAAACTATTGAATTTTTTATTTCATCTTTTGCTCTAGTTTCTTAAATTTTCCTGTGTTACTTTATGGATAATCTTTTTATATTCAGATTTTGATTCAAATTTGTTCTATCTATTGTTTATCTTTTCTCAAGTTATTGTTCATAACTTAATTTCCGTAAAACTCTTTAATCAATAAACTAGGAAAACAAATATCAATAAGATACAAGCAAAAGTTCTAAATTTCATACATTTTTGAACATCCTGATTTTTAGGATGTTGCATATAAGCTCGATAAGGTGTGAGGTTCAGTATCATAATAGTTTGTTTGTAGTAACACCAGCTAATCTCATCAAGAACTCTTTGTGCTTTGAAAATAGACATATGGATGCATTTTTGTGCTTTGAAACCTGTTCAAACTTAAGTAGATGATCAGTTGGAATATTCCTTGTGAGTTTCCTTAGCCTACTCTTCTTCTTGTTTATCCCAGGGGTATACTTTACCATTTAGAAACTTGTCATAAATAAGATTATTCCCTGAAGCCAATGAACTTGTCATAAATAAGATTATTCCCTGAAGCCAATGAACTTGTCATAAATAAATTATTCCCTGAAGCCAATGAAAATAAGTAGGACCTCAAAAAATTGGGGATTTCTATTGATGCCTCAAATAACATATAGCATACCTATCGACAAGAAACATAGAACAGAAAAAGGAATTGTGTTTTGGGACCAGCAAAGGTTAACCAAGACTAAATAAAATTGTCTAAGAGTGTATAGGGCTGTGGCGCCATGCCATGGTGGTTTTGGCAATATCTTACTTTTTACCCAAAGTTTTTAACCCAGACGTTAGTTTAGACAAGTGAAGCATAGAATTCAGTCCATATAGGAAATTAATATGCAGATATTTAAGGGAAAATGGGCTGGGCAGATTGTGTATTGAACCAATATCGATTCAATGTCATACCACGTAAGCATAAACTTGTTTGTCTCCAATGTATTGAATCGATTCCTACTAATAACTAGGACCCACGTTACATTAAAAACCATAAAATAATAATATCATCTCTCAACCGCACTCTTTTCTATGTAGTTGTTTAATCCTCATATGAATTGTTTAATACTTTAAATCGACTCCTAAGTAAAGTCCGGTTCCATTCATTTTTGTTATAATTGACCCCTCCAAGGTATTGAATCGATTCAATACCTTCGCTCTCCGCATTTGAACTGGCTAAAATACAATATTGGAGATAGTCTCATATAGATCAGGTTCCGTTTGGGAAAATTGGGTTAGAAACCTTGAGTTTTTTTAAAAAGGTAAACTATCTTATTTCAGTTGAACATATGAATAGACCAGCCATCATGTATTGATATCAGATCCAACTTGACAGTTGGAAAATACATTCAGATGTACTAAAAAATACTAGCTAACAACATGACAAATCCCACCTCGTCGGATATAAAATATCATTAAAAAGTTACAACTTGAGAGGATACATAAGAGCATGCGATTGATTACCAACCTAATAAGACAACTCATAATTATATCCACAAAATCTCTACAACCCTAGAATTTTCAACACGTCTAGAGTGGCCTATTGTGGGAGTGGCCCTATCTTGGCCCAGTCAACCCATTGCACCAAGGGGCCTATTAATCATGCGATCATGTGGCTGGCCCAAGAGAGCTATCACAGGGGAAAGGATGTGTTTGCCCCTACAATTGTAGACCCAGATAGGAGCATTTATGTAAGCAACCTCCTCGTGGCTATAAATATGTGTGCCATGAGAGGGGAGAGACTCATTTTTTTAGAGACAAGGCTATGTAACGCATACACCTTCTATACACCATCTCCACGGTTTCTAAGGCTTCAAGCAGCCCCTTTGTGGCCTTCCCGTAACCCCTGATTGTTCACTGTTTGGTCCGTAACCACAACAGTTGGTGCCATCCTTGGAGAACATCATAGAAGATGCGAGCCAAAGAAGAGCGTTCAGATGTAATAGCACCAAAGAAGGTGGTGATGTTAGCCCTCAAGTGAAAGAGGAGCACTGCTACCGAGACTACCATGGCGAGAGCAAGGGAGCCGGTCTACAAAGGCCCCCCGCCCCCATGGCAACGACACACTAACACAGTGGTGTCTGGAGCCACGACAGGTAATGAAGGTGGTTCTTCGACAGTTGTGCCAATGACGAAATGGGAAGCTTCACAAACAGAGGACCCGATCATGGTAGCCAATCGAAACATTGGAGCTCATGCCACCCAAGCAGTGGTCTCCGCCAGCATCGACACCGTCGCCTTCACCACGTAGGGAGTGGAGGGTGTCCTCCCCTTGCACTGAACAAGGGTAGAGATGCCCTTGAGGCGATTTGCGGGATGCTGCAATGAGAGTTGGCGGACCTGTGGAGAGCCATGCATGAGATACAAGAGAGTCGAGTCAGCCGACGCTGATCGTGGCAGTAGTGGAGGCAGCCGCAGAAGGGACAAAGAGTAGCGAGGCCAACACTGGAGCTCAAGTGTGGCCTCAGTAGGTGGACCCTGAGTACCCCCTCTGTAAAGGCTTGCAGTGGAGCGTTGGCCCAAAGACTTCAAGATGCCCATGGTTGAGCCATACAAGGCGACATGAATCCCCATGAGTTTCTACGTGTCTACAAGATGGTCATCGAGGCAGCGAGGGGAGATGACTTAATGAAAGCGAATGGGTTACTACTCGTTCTTTAGGGAGTCATGCTCTTCTAGTTTTTTATTATCGGCCCCGCTTGGTGTACGCATGGGAACAAATGCGGGATCTCATCCACAATAACTTCCAAGGCAACTACGTGCAGCGGGTCAACGTCGACTAGCTCTTTGCGGTGAGATAAACACTAGGGGAGAAACTATGGGCCTACTTTAGACACTTCATGAAGGTCCGTTGCCAAGTGAAGGACATCAACGACACGACCGTCATCAACATAGCCATTCGTGTCCTCCAAATGGGCCCACTTGTGGAATACAACGCATGGAAGCCAAAAAAATGATGATCAAGCTCTTCGACAAGATAGAGGAGTACACCAGGGTAGAAGAGGACATGAGGTAGAGGCTGCACCACCCACCCCCGAAGCCTAGCCTACTCCTGCCCTGAAGGATAGCTCCAACCGCAAACAGCGAAGGAGGCCTTGGCCCAGATACATCCTCAACATCGAAGGAGGAGCTGAGGAGAGCACTGTCTTTGGAGGTCATGGCCATGGCTGAAGGGGCCGTGGGCATGGAAGGGGGCGGGGTTGGGAGGACTAATGCCAGCAAGGACCATGGTGTGAAGTGCATAGCCGTGGGGACCACCTCACTCGAGATTGCCCTACTATCGTGGCACTCTATGAGAGTGTAGCCAGGGAGCATACCCAATCCATGAGGACACTGATGGTGGCACATATACGACAGCCCCTAAAGGTACCACTCATTCAACCCCCGCGCGAGCATGCTATGAATCCACAAGGTGATTAACGTCATCACGGGCGGGTCATCCCTCGAATTTTCCTCCGAGAGACAGTGGAGGGCCCACACACATCGGATTCATCACGTTGCCATGTACCCCGCACATGTGGTCCTAGAATGGGCCCATACGGATGTCACCTTCAAGGTAGAGGATGCGTTAAGAATGGACTTCCCCCACCAAGACCTCCTAGTAATCTCAACTAGCATCACGAGCTTTGATGTGCAACGAGTCTTGGTGGATGGAGATAGCTCTGTGGATCTCCTATTCATCGATGCCTTTGACTAGATGGGCATCCCCAAGGTAGGCTTGAGCCACCAGGTATACCCCTGCAAGGCTTTGGCCGGCAACCGGTCAGCACATTAGGGAAGATAGCATTGGAGATAGCCTTCGGGCAAGGAGAGCAAAGGAGGCAGGAATTCATCAACTTCAATGTGGTAGACCTCTAATATCCTTACAATGCTATCTTCGGAAGAGCTACCCTCAATTCCTTCGGCGTGATCCCACACCACAACTACCTGTGCATGAAACTCCCAGACCCTAGGGGGATCATCACAGTGTTTGGCGACCAAGACCTCGCACGGCAGATTGAAGTTAGCATGTTGAACCCACATTGGAAGGTACAAGCCATAAGAGAAAGACCCACACTACCCTCCACGATGCCCCTCCCTCTTCCCTAGGGTCAACACTGAAGCCGAGGCTCGACGGTGAAGTAAGAGGGTGCTTCTCAATCTAGAGGACCCATCAAAATAGGTGTTGATGTGAGGTGGCCTTACCCTAGAGATCGAGTAATGCCTACTAGTCGTGCTTTGCAAGAACACGGATGTCTTCGTGTAGTCACCCAATGATATCACCGAAGTGGATCGCTCCACCATCGAACACAAGCTAACGGTGCACCCCGATGCGAAGCCAGTCAAAATAGCGAATGAGGCAAATATTCCTCAACAAGCAAGAGGCTACCAAGGTGAATGTGAACAAACTGATCGCCTCTGGCACCATCAGAAAAGTAGTCCACCCCGAGTGGTTCACCAACCTAGTACTGGTGAAGAAGTCGAATAGCACCTAGCGCATATGCGTCGACTTTACTAACCTCAACAAAGCATGCCCCAAGGACAACTATCATTTGCCGCATATTGATCAACTGGTCAACGCAACAACAGAGTGCGAGTTGATGAGCTTCCTTGACGCATACTCTGGATACCACCAGGTACGGATGGCATAGAAAGATGAAGCAAAGACAAGCTTCATAGTCCCTGCTTTGTCAGGATACCCTTCAAGCTAAAGAACACTGGACCACCTTCACTAGGCTCGTGGCCCTTGTCCTCGCATCACAGTTGGGCTGGAATGTCCAGGCCTACATTGATGACATGGTCATCAAAAGCAGGTGAGTAGCATCCCATGATACGAACCTCTAAGAAACCTTCAACAGGCCAAAATAAAACTTAACTTTTAAAAATATGTCTTTAGAGTTTGAGCGGGCATGCTGCTTGGCTTCCTAGTGTCTAGAAGAGGAATCGAAGCTAATCCTAATAAGATCAACTCTATACTATCCATGGAGGCTCCCAAGACCATTAGGGAGGTCCAAAGGCTTGCAGGCCACCTAGCCGCTTTAGTCATTTCCTGTCAATGGTGACTGAGTGCACGCTATCCTTCTTCAAAACACTCTATGACTTACACGACTTTCAATGGACTGATAAGTGTGCACAGGCCTTCAAAGACTTGAGTACCTCACCAAGCACCCCAGTCTCACGTGTTCAGCACCAGAGGCTTTGCTACTATTGTACCTAGCAACGATGCCCCATGTGGTTAGCATGGTGCTTGTGCTAGAGGAAGGCTCCACCCAGCAGCCAATATACTACATCTCGAAGCCCTACAGGGAGTGAAGACACGTTCCATCAAGCTCAAGAAGCTAGCCTATGCTTTGCTCATGGTTTTGCACAAGCTACGGCATTATTTCCTAGTGCACAACATCACAGTGCCCTCGTCCTTCCCCTGGGAGAGATGTTGTAGGACAAAGAGTCCACGAGCCACATGGGCAAGTGGGAGGCCAAGCTAGCCCCTTCTCCATCACCTACATCACACGTACCATGATAAAATCATCAATACGGGTGAACTTCATCGCCGAATGGACTCCCATGGGGCAGCAAGCCTACCAGTAGTGTTCAGAGCAAATGTGGGCCCTACACATGGATGGAGCATACTCGAAGTGGGTGCAAGAGTGGTATTCATGGTAACAACACCCAAAGGCTAAAGCCCATTGTACATAGCGCACCTTTCAACTTCTCGACGAGACCAAGAACATAGCAAAGTACAAGCACCGCTATTCAATCTCCGCAAGACGAAGGCGCTCAGAGCACGGAGGGTCCTTGTGCACACCAATTCTCGTCTTCTCGCATGACACATTGACAAATCCTATCAAGTCAAGAACCCCAACCTCACCAAATACCTCAATGTGGTCAGGGCGAGGGAAGGCACTTCCTAGCCATCATCATCAAGCCGATACCATGGGCCAACAACACGAAGGTGGACGTCTTGGCAAAAGCTACCAGCCAAGGGCATGAGCCACCATTCAATGTCTTCTTCGAAGTCCTAGCCTCTACGACAATACCGCAGGAGTAGTCGAAGCCCTCCTATGTACTGCAGGTCAGCTAGGAGGATGATTGCAGAAAGCCCATCGTCACCTTCCTCCAGGGAAGCGATGAATCGGATGACCCGTGCGAACCCTGGAGATTAACACACCAAGTGAGAACTTCGAGCTGGTGGCAGGCATACTCTACAAGCACGGTGTGTATGCCCCACTTCCTCTTGCATCGAAAAGGCCAAGCACTCCTCGCAGGGATTCACGGAGGCCTATGCGGCTCGCACATAGCCCCAAGGATGCCACTACAAAGTATAAATAAGCATTAGGACCCTCGTGCATCTTGGTCCACTCTATGGAGTATAAATAAGTGTCGGGACTCACGCGTTCTGGCCTACTACCAACACTTCTACCAGAGTTGTCGGAGGTGTGCCCTTCTAACCTACACCCACATCTTCTTCACCCACTCAATCACTAGTCTCATATACCAACTATGTCCCACTACCAGCTTTGTCCATGCCCATCTGAAGGGTGGGGATAGAGCACGTATAAGTTGACTTCATTCTACCACTGACTTTGTTGATGCTCGTCTAAGCGTGGGGGATGGAGCACGTGCAAGTTGACTTTGTTCTACCGCTGACTTCATTGACACTCGTCTAAAGGGGGTCAGAGAGTACGCAGCACTAACTTGTCCTGCCACCGGTTTCATCGACACTCATCCGAACAGTGGGGGATGGAGCGCCTGCAAGCTGACTTCATTCTACCACTGACTTCATCGACGCTTGTCCTAAGGGTTGGGGATGGAGCAAGCGCGACTTTGTTGACACTCGTCCGATGGGTGGGGGACCAAGTGCATACGAACTGACTTCATTCGACTTCCTACTTTGTTGATGCTCGTCCGAAGGTTAGAGGGACGAAGCATGAGACACTAACTCATCCTACCACCCACTTCATCGACACTCGTCCGAAGGGCGCGGGATGGAGCGTGTGTGAGACCAACTCATTCTACCACTGGCTTTGTCAATGCTCATCTGAAGAGTGGGGGATGAAGTGCGCATGGCATTAACTCATCTTACCATCGACTTCATTGATGCTCGTTTGAAGGGTGGGGATGGAGCGCACGCAAGTTGACTTAGTTCTACTACCGACTTTGTCGACGCTTATCCGAAAGGTAGGGATACAATGCACGTGAGTTGACTTCGTTCTACCACTAACTTCGTTGACGCTCATCCAAAAGGGGGTCGAAGCATGCGTGGCACTAACTCATCCTACCGTCAGCTTCATCGAGGCTCATTCGAACAGTGGGGGATGGAGCGCCCACGAGCTGACTTCGTTCTACCACAGACTTTAGCGATGCTCTTCCTAAGGGTGGGGGATGGAGCGCACATGGCACAACTCATTCTACCACCGACTTCATCGATGCTCATTCAAAGGGTGGGGGACAGAGCGCGTGTGAGCTGACTTCATTCTATTGCCTACTTCGTCGATGCTCGTCTGAAGCGTGGGGGACAGAGCATGCAACACTAACTCGTCCTACCACCCACTTCGTCAACACTTGTCCGAAGGGCGAGGGATGGAGCTCGCATGAGACCAACTCGTCCTACCATCGGCTTCATCGATGCTAGTCCAAAGGGTGGGGGATGAAGTGCACATGGCATTAACTTGCCCTACCACCGACTTCATCGAGGCTCATCCGAAGGGTGGGGGACGGAGCACGCATGGCACTAACTCGTCCTACCGTCGACTTCATCAACACTCGTCTAAAGGGCGGGGGATGGAGCATGCCTAAGACTAACTCATCCTACCATCAGCTTCATTGATGCTCGTCGAAAGGGCGGGGTGACAAAGTGCGTGTGACACTTACTCATTTACCACCGACTTCGTTGACACCCGGTCCAAAGGGCAGGGACAGAGTGCACGCAAGACTAACTCATCCTACCATCGGCTTCGTCGATGCTCCTCTGAAGGGTGGGGGACAGAGCACGCATGGCACTAATTTCTCTACTACCAACTTCACCGATGCTCGTTTGAAGGGTGGGGGACAGAGCGTGCGTGAGCTAACTTTGTTCTATCATCGACTTCATCGATGTTTGTCTAAAGGGTGGGGACGAAGCACGTGCAGCACTAACTTGTCCTACCATCAACTTCTTTGATGCTCGTCCAAACGTTGGAGGATGGAGTGCGCGTGCGCTAACTTCATTCTACCACCAACTTCGTCAACGCTTGCCCGAAGGGTGAGGGACGAAGTACGAGCAAAACTCCAACTTTGAGGTTTCGAATACACACAAGCTACACAAAATACACATGTATTTCATCTATATAAATAAAATGTTGCTACATAACAAGAGTGCACAGAGTTAAACGCCCTCACCAAGCTCTCAATCTTTATATAATCATCTAGATGGACATGTGACCGAGGCCAAAAATTCACCCATAAGTGCAAAGACATGTCCACCCAATTCTAGTGATGAATATTGCAATGGAGAAGGCGTTTTGCAATGGAGGGATGGTCTTCATTGAGTACATGCCCAAACAAGCCACAATAACCAAAAACACCGAGCAAAGTAAACAAGCGAGTCAAGCAAAGGATAAATACATTTCCCAAAACTAATACTCTAAATACAAGCATCGAAGATGTTCGCCGATGTCTCAATAACGCAAAACAAATAGGGTTGAAGGTATGCCACTTCGCACCCTACGAACTATACACCTCGATAAAGGTGAAGAAGGGGTGGTATGGCATCACACCTGCTGATGGATCTCCACAACAACCGTGCTGGAGGTGTGTCATAGGGTTAGTTCTCCGAGCCATGTCCCCACCTCCGTTGCCGCTCCAAGGGCACGCCATAGCAACACCTTCATGGTAACCTTGCCCAGGAATCCCCAGATGCGTTTGCGGAACACACGGACAGAACGTCTCATCATGTGAATCACGTGCATCATCATCGTGTTCCCCTGGAGGGAGGTCTAGATGGGGTCCACTAGCTCACCCACATGCTAACACCCCACAGACATATAGCAAGCCTAGCTGTATCTGCACCATGACTTACAAGCAGTGGTCTCCATCCTCATGAGCCACCGTTAGGGAGAGCACTAACGAATCATGTAAGCGCGGAATGCTTCTCACAAGGTCCTCTAGCCTGTGCAACTATGGGGGGACTTCGAACTTGAGATTTGCCAACATGGCTTCTAAGGACAACAGGCGATGGCCCTCCACCAACTCCGACTGCAACCGACCCTTCTCCTTGAGAGCAGCGAGTTGTTGCAGGAAGTTCTACCTTTCCTCCGCAACATGGGCGTTGGCCTAAATGGCTGCCACCTCCACAGTGGCTAGGGCCTTCGTGCTCTCCATCTCAAGGAAATGGATGTGATCCTCATGCTTAGTGGCTAGGACCACCGCCTTCTCCCCGGCCATGCGAGTAGCGGCCAACACCATCTGGGCATCCTCCTTAGCCTCGTGAAGCATGCCGACTTTGACCAAGGCTACGTGCAGCTACGCCTACAAGCTCGATGCCTCCTAGAGCATTGCCATCTACAATGCCCATGCCACGGCAACCATCTACAGGACACCATACGGTACAACCATAGTAAGAAGGGTTAAAAAAGGAAGAAGAAGAAAATAAATAAAAGGTATATAAAATAGGTAGGCCTAGCATACCCTCGCTTCGCTGGCCTCCAAGACCTCAAATAGGAGCTCTGTGCTGCATGAATGGAGGGCCCTCCAGTCAAAGGCTAGGTCCACGCACTTCGCTGTGAAGCATAGGGTACGAAGTGCCTCCAGCTGGGGTATGAAGTCCCCTAGGGACAACCGCCTTGACTCCACACCCACGACCTCTGTCATGCCAGTTCAAGAAGCATCCTCCATGCTCGCAGCCTCCGTAGTGCCAGTCTGTGAGGCATCATGTGCACCAAGGATGATTTTGAGCCCCTGGCCAAGCTCTTGGTCAAACTGTTGCTGCTCCACCGCCGGAGAAGGAGTGCCACTAATGAGGGCGATAGTGTAAGGGAGTATAGCAGGGACAGCCACACAAAGCCCTAGGAATAGAAAGAGGAGGTCAAACCTAGAACATGCCGGCTAGAGGCGGGCTTAGGAGCATCATCTTTCACCTCGTGCAAGGTACCCTCCAGGAGGCATCGTCGCCGGAGGGTCTACTATGGTGGTCGGAGGGGGCAGAGGTGTGCCAGCCTCGGAGCTGAAATCCTTGTCCAACACACCCATAGCAATGCAAAAACCCATCTCTGGGGCCACTACGGAGACCTCCAGCTAGATGCACTTCGCGAGATGGCCCAACAAGGTTGAGGAAGCAGCGTGCATAGGGGCAGCAAAGCCATCAAGCTGGCCAGTAAAGGGTTTGCAGCACTGCCTCTCGACATGCCAAACTCGCATGCCCCCAGATCATCAACAGGTCAGCCCTCGCTCCCATGCACGTCACGCACTACGTTGCAAGTTGCCCCACCTCTTTCCGCTGCGTCCAAATCATGCACGTCGATAAAATGAGGATTAGCACCATCGTTGTCATCGTTAGCCTCATCGCCTCCGTCCTCCTCCACTTCGGAGTCACCAAGCCTGCTAAGTTCATCCAAGCTGGTGTTGGGCTCGCTAGGGCGGGAGGGACAGAAGATAAGGGCATGGTCGCGATGGCTAAGGGGGAACCCTCATACATGTCAAGGTCTTCACGGCCTTCACTGTCATGTTCGCTTGTGCTGCGGGAGCAGCTACCGCTCGTGGCAAGGACAGGATGCTCAGGCACGGCAAGGCCCAAAGCTCCACACACACACGATTGATGCGCGGACCGCCTAATGTGGCCGTTGCTCGAAGGCTATGCTCCTTGAAGATGTAGGACCCTAGAAACACAGCCACTGCGTGCTTCGCCTCCACAAACGAAAGAACTGCATGCACTCATGGTTAGTCGGGGGGCTGCTTACAAACGATGTCAATATCGAGGTGCAAAAACATACTAGGACCCATGGGCTTCACCAGCGTTGCCAACAAAGGCTGAATACCATCAATCCGAGTGGAGCCTATCTTCACATCCCATCACCAGGCTAGCAGAGCATGCAAAACTCCTCGGTGTAGTCGCGCATGTTCAGACGAAGCGCAACCGCGAGGAGCCTCTAGACGCAAACAAGCTTCACATGGGGCGACTGGACAAAGTCCATAATGCGCCTGATGAAGCAAAGGTTGCTGTCATGCTCGATCTTATGGTAGAACCACCGTTGCAGCCAGTGGAACTCCCACATTGTCCATGTTGAATTTGAAGGGAAGCCCTTCAAAGTGCCACAACGAAGCTGTAGTCTAACGCTGCACAAGTTCGAATATTGATCGCACCTAGGCGCTTTGGCTGGTATCGTGCATCTATACGAATATGAAGACTAGCACGCTGGTGAGGACACCCTCTGAACGGGTCGCCCAAGAGTAGATGGTGAGGCGTGCAATGGCGTTCGGTGTTAACTAGTGAAGCTCCAGGTCGTACAGCTGCAGGAGATTGCCCACAAAGCATGCAGTGGGGATTCAGAGCCCAGCGTCGAAGTAGGCCACAAATACGAGTGTCTCGTCCTCCTATGGCCGTGGCATAGTCTCGTCACCGGTGGGGAGGCGAACGACCTCGCATAACAAAATCTTCCCGTCGCGCACAAGGGACTCCACCAACTCGTCCGTCACCATCGACGGGCAAAGTGTGTTCACGAACACACCATCGTCCTTCTTTGACACCTTTTAGCACTTGCCAGCGGCTGTCTTGGAGCACTCATCTCTACTAGCATGGCTGCTCGACAGAGTTGATGCACCACTGTGATCGCTCCAGTCACTTTCACGGCCCATCTCAACAAGCAAACGCGTGACAGGAAGAAGGTGAACGGCGAGAGCTCGATAGGGAGCAAACAACGGTGACTAAAGAGATTGCAAGCAACGTTAGGCAGGAGAGAGTGGAAGCAAATAACCAGAAATGGAATCTCCACGATGCTTAAGTACAGACTACGATAGCGCCATTTAATGCTAGCATGGTAGGCACAAGAATCGAGGAACATGCACGATGGCCCATGTCACACGATCGGAAGAGAAAGTGTCGCCGTGTTTGACCTGGTCTTGGATGTCACGCGCACCAACACTGTCAGCGACAATTAGGCAAGAATTCTAAAAGGCGTCAATTCAATGGGCCAAGGGCCAAAGAACAACAACATGATTTTAGCTCACAGAAATCAAGACCTTTTTACCATGAGATACTACTATTGAGGGAGTGGTCCCCACCTTAGCCCAGTCGGCCCATTACACCAAGGAGCCCCTTAATCATGTGACCACGTGGCTAGCCCAAGAGGGTTGTCATAAGGAAAAAGATGTATTTACCCCTACAATTATAGATCTAGATAGAAACGTTTATACAAACAATCTCCTCATTGCTATAAATATGTGACTCAGGGCGCCGTAAGAGGGGAGAAACCCATTTTTTCAGAGACAAGACTATGTAATACATACCTTCTATACACCATCTACACAGTTTATAAGACTTCAGACAGCCCATTTGTGTCTCTCCATGGTCTCCATTATTCATTGTTTGGTCTGTAACTACAACATGGCCCAAAATGTAGTTTCTCCAACCAGACTATTCCACTTTCTTTTTTCCTCTTCTTAATCTACTTAGTTTGATACTTAACTACTTTTTAACATATGATTCTTATTACAGGGTTATACATTAGTGCTGCACCTTATGCACCTAGCCTGAACTGCATCCATAGTGCAGTAAACTCCAGAAGACAATTCAAAGGTGCAAAGTTACGACTTCCTATTCTTCAGGTAAGTTTTTGACAGAATTCTCTTTCCAAACATGTTGTTTCGAAGAGCAGCGGCGTGTGGCCTAATAGCTGCGATCAATGCAGCACGTACTGCAGCATCCTGCACAATTAACACAGTTTGAGTGAAATTGTTTTAGAAGTTCCAAAGGAAATTTGATCGCAGGGTGGCAGATCAGTTTTCACCTCACACTCTCGAAGTGCTGTTTGAATCACGTAATTCCCATACTGATCAAACAAGATATGTAGTAGTTTGGGGTCATTGATAAGCTTATGGATTATCTTCCCACGTTTGGGCTCCTGCACTTCTTTTAGACATTTTTCGACCACATTGCTGCTGCATTTTTGCATTGATAGATATCCGTAGTGGCCCTCAAGCTTGTCCAATATTTCATCGGTAGCCCATGTAATGTTGAGCTCGAGTATATATTGTATTACATAGTTCCTGCATAGGTTGAAGTCTATGCTTAGTATTCAAAGGCAAGATAGCAACAGGATTGTGATTAGATTACAATCTGCTTAGTATTCAAAGGCAAGACAGTAACAGGATTGTGATTAGAGTACAATCTGTATTTAACTTCGGAAGGCAAAAGAGAATGTGCATACCCGTACTGATGTTCTGAGAGGTCAAGAGCCCTGGATGTGATATTGTACAACAATTGGTTCTTCTGCTCCTTATTTGCATGAACAATACATTTTTGGATGATGCAACAGCCTTGACGATCTTGTGCTAGCTCAAAATAATGTTCTATGGCCGCATTGAGAAGGAACTGCAACGGTAACAACAATACAAAATTGAGGGTAAAAAATGACAATTATGAGAACAAACAAAAATTTGTACTAAGCAATATTATCTTGGGTATCTTTTTCTTGTTCTTCAATACTACTAGCATGAGAAAATGTTTTAATTTAATTGGACTCCTCTTGCTTGCTTAGGAAAACCTCTCCATAATTGTTAGATTACATTAACCAAGAATCCATTGATGGAAACATTAGAGAAGTAGTTTATATGACAGTAGTTGAAGTCGGTAGAGATGTACACAATAAAGCAAATTGAGAATTCAAAGCCAAGTCCGAATAAAGATAGTAAATACAGGTTTTCAACAGCGATGTACCATCTAGATTCGCCAATTCTAGAAAACCATTTTTCAGCGTGATGCCACAAGCCATGATGATTAAGGGGGCATTCATATGGGCTGCAACAGATGGCTTTTAACTGAAAATAAATAGTAGTAGTTGAAAGAAGTGAATTTTAGAAAGAGGTCACGAGTGGTGGGGAAAGTGAGGGAGGGATGCATGTATGAGAGAGAGTAAGAGGAGTAGAGTGCGTAATACGCCCGTGACTCCCCTGCCTTATCCCCGGAGCGAGAGGCGTAGAAAAACCGCTTCAAAAAGCTGGGTATTCATATTGGCTTCTAAATTCTTCAAGCAAAAACCAGAAATAGAAGCTAATAACATTTCAAAAAGCCAGGTATTCATATTGGCTTCTGAATTCTTCAAACAAAAACCAATATAAATAGTGCCTAAATAACTTAGCATTGCTTTTTAGTCTAGTGACATCGTGCAAGTTTCAATTGTACAAAGACGAAAGAGCAGTTGAGGTTCTTTTAAATGATGAAACACTGTCCTAAAAAGCACGGAGCCGTGGTGATCACAGAACACCACGACAACCACACGAACTACGTAAGGTCAAAGTCTAGGGATGAAGCACTTGGTAAGGGGTAAAACAACAGGAGCAAAAACGGTGAAATTCTAGTATTTACAGTAAGATCATTGAGTGTTGTGAGTTTCCTTGCAACAACAACTACAGTTTGCGCACCCACTGGGCACAAAAATTATTTTGGCCTTTGATTAGAGGCTGGCTTTGTCGTAAATGACAATAGAGTTTTCTTTCTTTCTTTATTAGCCAAGTTAGTTTGAAAAGCTGCTATAATTGTCAAACTAGCTGAATTCTCTACGCAATTGCGTGGCTAATTACTATAATGCATGTGCTTATATTTGAAAATAGAATTATATTTGTTAGACAACAATAACATGTTTGCTTGAAGATACGATCGTACTTCTCATACAATTGTAACAGCTTCCATATTTAATCTGATTAATCTTGACTATTATAATCTAGATCTACCACAATCGATGGTGTAGATCTTTTTCTTTTTCCACCGATTAACGTGATAATTTCTAGTCTTTGATAGCGAACGTGGTATCTTCTTTTGGCTTTGTTTTAATAATACAATAATATAGATAGATACAACCATACCACTAAGTCTTTAATAAGATCATGTGCAGTGCAATCCCATTTGTACCTCTAGCCAAGACTGTTTATTGCATCAAAACATAAGTCTATTGTATGAACCTAAATACATATCTATGCCAAGCTAATCTGTGATCATTTGGAGAAAGAAAAGAAGTCCAATGCATGCATAAAAATAACCAGGATTTAAATGCTTACTATAGTTGGAGAAGGAAAAGAAACGCCATGGGTATTAACCAATAGTTACTAGCGTACGCTCTAATCGTCCAGGATATTTAGTTGCACATCACAAAGTTATAACAACATTATACAGCGGATATACGTAAGAATTTGCACATCCACCATATAAAAAATAAGAGTAAATTCAGAGTTAAAGCAAATAGGTCTTACTGCTTTGTACTGGGGTGAAAGTTTCTGCAAGCAACGGTGTGCAACATGACTGCCATTCGGATCCATCATCAAAGTGACGGCACCAGGGCTCAGAGCAGATACAACCATTGAAACTTCATCTGAGGTATTTATAGTTTCTATCACCTTTTGCACTGCACGTGTCCTGCATTATATGTCCAGAAAATAGTGTAATAACAACAACGACAACAACAACAACAACGACACTAGATTATAAGCGAAACAATTAAGATCAGAGCATTAAACACATACCCATGCATGTTGCATGAAATGTTAATTAGCCAGCCTGGTCTTTTGGTTATTTCATAAATTATATGCATCTTTTGATCATCATTGCACTCTTCAAGTAGCTTTTGCACCAAGTAGTTTCCATATTGGTCAACCATAAGTACACCAATATGGTCGATGATTCCATCGAAGACCTTTTTGACATCCTCTGGAGTGCCTTCAGTAAATATCCTCTGTAGAAAGCGGCAGCCATTCTGATCTTTTGCCAAGAGGTAGATTTTTCCTACGACTTCATACACTGAACTATACTTCAGCAGAGGAGTTTTCATGGTCAAATCATATTCAGATTCCAAGGATGACAGAACCTGAGAGTTTTGCCAGTCAAAACGCAAGGAATCATTGTTCTGAATATTATTATGGCCATGTCCGTCAATTGTTCGATTCACCTCGGTGCAGCCATTAAGTGCAAAGCTAGATTTGATGTTTCTAATTGAATTTACACCTTCAGACTTGATCAGAATCTTTTCGGGAGAATTTTTCACCTTGACTTTATCCACAATCTCAGGCTGCAAGAAACCTTTGGATGAACACTTGAGCCCATATGGATGTTTGAACTTTTCAGCTTGCTGGATCTGGCAATATTCGCAGTTTTCACATGAGCAATCAGGGAAACTTATACAGGGGCAATTGTTCACAAGTGTAGAACTCAGCTGATTATTTCCATTCGGAACAATAGCATCACCATGTCCCAGCAGATCAACATTGTGTGTCCCAAGATGAGGTGAAGCTGCAGATACACTAGAGGAGTGAATGACACCATGTTGATTGCTCCTACTCCAACGAACATCAGAGCCAGCAACCTGTGGCATTTGCTGATAAGCATACTGTGGTCGCACTGGAGAATACCCCTCTGCATCTATATCTTGCCACCTGAAATTTGAGCCCATCCGTTGATAAGTTGCATACGTTTGTGACCACTCATCGATAAAAAACTGTTGCTGAAAAGGTGAAGCTGATGGTAGATTGCATGGAGTCCCAGAAACATTATCCGAGCCATGCATCCCAGTGTACAATGGACAATTTTGTCCGCTGAACTTCGGCTTCATGTGCTCAACGTCATTGATCTTCAGAGATGAAGGCATGAAACCATCTTTAGCAACTGCCAGCTGATGTAATGTGTTCACTGTGCTGTCGGCAGATGAAATCACAAGACCTGCAGGATAGTATCCATTTCTGGATGCAACACTGCCAAGATTAGCAGGAATGTTAGCAGCACCATCCCTGAAGCCCAAGCTTATGTTTCCGAATGCCGACGCCAACGACTGGTCATCAAGAAAATTGTCATTGCCAAGGAAGCCCACACCGAGCCGGTTGCTCCCCACCATTGCCATATCATACAGACCAACCTGCGGCCTTTTCGCGATCATTGGAACCCGCCCAGCCTGGGGAGAAGAACTACCTGCACGCTGAAGCTCCATTTTCCCATGGTTGGCAAACATGGTACCAGCGATCCTGTCAGTAAAGGCCCTCAGATTGGGATTATCCTGATTACTCTGCATTTCTTCCATGTCAGTAACAGGACAATCTCCGAAGCCGCAGGCAGCACGCAGCTAATTAATACCAACTCGATCAGACAGGGCAGATGGAATCACCAACCCTGCGGCACCGACAATTCTATATCACACAGAAATACCACGAAATTACCTACATGATCACATCATCAAGGACAAAAACTTCACCAAATAAAAGCAAGCATTTGTACCAACGATTTGGCATAAAGACAACAACACGAGACAACGCAGCGTCCGGCTAAAATCTGGGAGTCGCCACATGGCAAAAGAATTCCAGCAAGGGAATGGAAACAAGTAGAAGATTTTTTATCCCATCACCCACACAAAGAATGAAAGAATCCCAAGCGATCCGCATACACAAACAAAATCGCGAGAAATTTTTGAAAAGAAAATAAAAGAGAGCCCATGATTTTGCCATCGATTCCACGATCGCATTACGCAAATACCACAAAATCTCTCGTGAAATGCGGGGTAATCGAGCGCCAAGAAATCCAACCCCATGCAAACCAAGATCGCAAAAACCCCAAGAAAAACCCCCGATCACCACGCAACAAAGGCCAAAACCCCATCAAGAAACGCGGGTGAAGGGAACCCACCGCCAAAAACCCGATCTTGCGAAGAATCCAACGAACAAACCGATCGAAAGAACACCCGACGCCCGATCGAACCAAACAAGAAACGCCCGAGAGAGAGAGAGAGGCAGAGAGAAGATTACGCAGAAAATCTCAGAGGAGCACGCGCATTAGCACGTGGACCGCGGCCGCGCGATCCTGCGATCTCGGGAGGGTTCGGCGAGCTGATCGCCGAGGAGAATTGGACGGGGAATGGCGATTTTTGATGGAGATTTTTGGAGGAGCAAGGCTTGCAGAGGAGGAGATGAAAGGAGAGAGAGAGAGGTGTTAATTCAATGGGAAGGGTATTTTTAAATGTGGATGGACACTTCTACCCCTCACTCTATGTGTCGTTTTAAGGGCTCATGTGGCGGCAGTCAGAGAAAATGTTTGAGGAGAGAGAAATAATGGTAGAGAGGGAAAGGGTGCCACATACAACTGCCATTCGTGCATGCATGCACGCACGCACTGCTGTTCCGTGTAATGGAGTCACCTGCGATTGTGTGTGTTTTTTTTATCATGGGTTTTTAGTGATTTGTGCAGACTTCTCGTACCATACCGTCATTTAAATCGATACAAAATAACCATACATACCATATCAGCTTTAATACCGATTATACAGTCTTGATACCGGTCATACCAGCTTTGATATCGGTCAATACCAGTCATACAGGTGGAGTTGATAAAACCGTCTATTAAACTATTTGTTATATTTGATAATATTACTATATATTTGGAATAATATCACAAGTGACATTTGTTGTTATATAATTAAACAAATATATAATTATATATGTATATATATTCGTATTATTATATTAAATCCAAAACGATACGTCGGTATGAATCGGTACCAAAATATACCATTCCAAGAATCAAACTGATATGGTCTTCAGTACGGTATTGACAAGTATGGTTTTGTGTGAAATTTATTTAGTTTAAACTCTCTTTGTTCTCAAATTGTAAAGTTGTTCTTTCAATCTTGCTTCTGATGTGTCATGTGTGCATATAACTTGTTATAGTTCTCCATGGTTTGCCTTTGGGCTACCTGCAATATTTATGTGTAATCATTTATCGTATCGTTTATTCTTCCTCTTGTTCCAAGAACATTATAGTATGGACCCTAGAGCAAGCTTATCAATTCCATTCCAGTTCCAGCCAGAATGCTCATCCCCGTGAGCAAAACAGCGTGGTAGACCCTTCATCCCGTACCAATGTGAATTTCGGTCCGAAATGGTTGGATCTGGCGTTCCACCCGTCTCGATACCGAAGGGAAGGCATGCATGGTCAACAGTGGTCATTGGAGCAGAAGGAGCACTACTACAAAAAGGGTTATCACAGACGGTTCGGAACTGTCATCACAGACGGTTTTTGAACCATCTGAATTTATGGATCAGTGATAATCGATGGTTATCACAGACGGTTTATGAGCTGTCTGTGATAAATACAACACAGACAGTTTATACTAAACCATCTGTGATAGTTATACTATACCTAAATTTTTCTGTTTTTTTCTAGCCTCAAGAGATATTTGCTATGCCCTTTGAAAATAAGCAAACACAGTAGCACATTCCATTAAAATCCACCATTACAGCATCACAAGATAATGAGTAGGTTACCCATCTAACACAGTAAGAACACATCTAATCCTACGAACCCAACTCTTAAACATGGAAAAAACACATTTTCTAATTCTACAAACACAACTCTTAAACATGGCAATAACACATCTCCTAATCCTACGAACCCATGACAAAAACATAGAAGAATGAGAGATTCTAGCAGCGCGCGAGCTAGATGTCCTTGACACCGACTTGAGCACCATCTTGGTAGCTAGCTGCTTCCTCAGTGCCTTGTAGCGAAGGAGAGGCCGTGGTAGCATCACCTTTGCCACGATGGTGAAACTACACAAGACACTCTTACGACACTTATGACAAGAGTGTGTTGTGCAATCGACTGTGGTGTCACAACGGAGGCGCTAGCTCACGACGGTAGTCCGCGTTGTCGAGGAACAAGCTAGGAGTAGATGAACTAGCTAGGAGTAGCCGGTAGAACTCATGCATCTTGGAGTGAAAGGGAGAGGGGGAGTAATTAATAAGAGGTGGGAGGAACCGGTGCCTACCGTTCGATTCAGAGAGAATGGACGGGTGAGATCAGAATCTTGGGGGAGATGCCACGGATCGGTGTCGTGGCATTATCAGAGACGATTTGCTATACGAACCATTTGTGATAATGCACACATCACAGACGGTTTTTATAAATAAATGTCTGTGATTATCACAGGCGGTTGTTAATACAAACTGTCTGTGATGTCTTGTATTATCACAAACGGTTTATACTAACAGTCGTCTATGATATTTTCATAGATTGTTATTAATAAAAACCATCTGTGATGTCTTGCTTTATCACAGATAGTTCGTATAAATAACTGTCTATGCAAATATCACAGACGGTTATTAGTATGAACTGTTTGTGATCGTCGTAGCATAGATGGTTTATAGGAACCATCTGTAATGTAGCCGTCCAGTATAGCCTCTTTTATAGTAGTGGAGATATATTAGGCGGCGAACAAAGTATTTAGATTAGGCGGTGAAAAACCAGAACAGTACATTGGAATGCTCTAGTACCGAAATATTCTATTCCAAATGCAAAACCGGAATGGCATTTACAAGTATGCCTTAGAGTCATTTCCTCTTGTTCTTTTATTGTTCCCAAAATATTTTTTAGTAGGGACATTAGAGTCATTTTCTCTTGTTGTGCTTTCTCTGTTGCCAAAATTTATAGCAAGGACATTGGAGTCATTTCCTCTTGTTGTTCTTTCCCTATTTCCAAAGCATTTATGACAAGTAGGTTGGAGTCATTTTCTATTGCTGTTCACTTTTCATAATATGCATGTCTAAGTTGAAATACTACAATTTATGAAATGTGAGCAACGAAGAAGCTTAGTTTAGATCTCTTAGCGGACTTTTTGGGTTTGATTTGTTGATATGCGTTAGAAGTTAGGAACTATTCTTTTCTCTTTTTTTCATTTGTTTGGCCATATAGCATCTCCGGATACATATAGTTTCTTTTTATAAACAAAACTCATTAGTTAATTTATGGGAGGCATTTCTATACTTTTCTCAATAGTGATTTGCATAATTTTAAAAACTAACTTGCGGTGGGTTCAAATGTGCTTATTTGTAGCTTATACTTGTACTGTCTACAGTAACTATCTTTTAAATTGTGCATTTTTTCAAGGTGGGGTCAATAGAAAGTTGTAGTAAAAAGTGTACTGAGTTTAGCTGTACCGCCCAAAATCACATGCAATTATTTTCTTGTGCGTATTACCTCTCGCGAATAGACAGATTTCAAATATTTAAGCCATAAACCATCAGCCTAAAAGAGCCCACCCTTGTTCTTCTTTGACTCAGTCCAATCGGAGGTCTTGTGCACTCTCTTGACCGTACAATGTTGGCCCAGAACAAATGAGAAGTTGAGCGCCATTGCATCCATCCCATGCAGGGAAACTAGTGGATCCATCATCAATAGTAACATCGCCACATGTGCCACGTAATAATGTGTATGTCTCGGACTACTAGGATGCATTGCAACTTGCGAATGCTGGACGAGGCACCGTCGGATTGTAGAATCAACGGTTTAGATTACAGCGTGACTTCAAAACAAAGGGGAAAATAAACCCTTTCATTTTTTTTCCACCCCATCAATTTGGATGGATGATTCATCAATGGTTTAGATTAGAGCGTGCGTTAGAAACGAAGGGGAAATAAACCCTTCCATTTTCCCGCTCCATCGATTTAGATGGAGGGATGGATGATGCTTCAACGATTTAGATTAGAGCGTGCATTCGAAGCGAAGGGGAGAAATAAACCCTTTCATTTTCCACTCCATCGATTTGGATGGATGATGCGTGGTCTTACTGTATGCATGAGCACACATATGATGAACAAGTGAGCAACTGCAGTGATCCAAGTGCAATGTTACCAAAACGGAGGGGAGACAGAATGCGGGCAAGGAACAGTAAAAAGCTTTTAGTGGGGGCACAGCAAGGAGAAAAAAGAAATTGTGGTTCATTTTGTACTACTCTCAATGAGGTCATTGTTCATCAGGTTTCTTTTACCAGATCACTAAAGAATGAAGATTCACATTGTTCCCAAACTGTTCCCTTGATTGAGTCCCTTTTTTTCTACTTACCATGTCGTGCAAAATGATGTGCAATGTTAGTGGGATCTTGTGTTAAATGGAGTACCTATCAAGGGAAAACGTTCCAGGTCAAGGCCAATACAGTGAATGAAATTTGGTGGTACATTCTCCTATCTCGAGTCAATATCAATTTTACCGTCAAATAATTGGTTGTACAACTAGTAAGATACAGGCCGGGTTCTTTTGGGTTTAAAGTTGGCTTATGTTTGTACTGTCTACGATAAATAGCTTTTAAACGGTGCGTTTTTTTCAAGGCAGGGTTAATAGAAAAATTGTAGTAAAAAGTGTACTGAGTTCAACCGTACCGGCCAAAATCGTATGCGACTATTTCTTTCTACGTATTGCTTCTCATGAACAGACATAATTTAAATATTTAAACCATAAGCCATCGGCCCAAAAGAACCCATCCACTATACGATAGCATAGCACGCACAAAAATCTAAAGTGCTCTACTGGGAAATTTACGGGGAAATGACTCCTAATCAACAATGAGAGGATTATTAGACCTGTTCTTGGATGCGGCTTATGACTTCTGGCTGTTGTTTATTAATTTAATGAATAATGATTGCTGAGCGAAGCCAAAGAACAAAAACCGATAAAAGGCAAAAAGAACAGCGTCATTGGGTGAGTTCTTTTGGGCTGTGATTTATAACTTTTGGCTTATGGCTTTTAAATTCTAGCTGTTCGCGAGAGAATACGAAGAGAGATAGTCACATGTAATTTTGGCCGTATAGCTGAAGTCGGTACAGTATCTACTACAATCAATTTATAGATGCTGTTTTAAAAAAATTACACCATTTAAAAGCTACTTATCACAAAACTTAAAAACCAAGAACCACAAGCAGGCTCAAAAGGAGAAAACCATTAATTAGATTCCTAGGAGTTCCACAAAGGAAGCTTGTGGTCTGTAATTACACGTTTCTGTACCTTGACCGGTGCTAGCTATGGTCAAAGTGCCGTGCCGTGCGTGTGCAGTTGCCACGAAGGAACCCAGAAACTTCAACGTTTCCTAATGTGGTAAGTGAATAAAAGCTTCTTCAGCCGTGATCTTTCCCTAAAATGTAAATCTTTTTTTTTTTACAGATGAATTTGTCACAAGCCTCCCATGTGTACCTCAGTGCACACAGTCCTACTCTCTAACACTCCTAGTTAGCACGGTCATTCTATCCAACGCCTTGTTCTCAGTGGTAAAGCTCGGCTCAACAATGGTTTTCTAGCCAAGACCACAAAACCAAACCCTCAACCATCAACCGTAATGGGTTTGCCAAAATTTGCAACGCTTGATGCTGTTCTCTCCCTGTCTTCTGTCTCCCTCCCTCTAAAATCTCACTAGGAAAAGAAAGCAGAAAGGTACTCTCTCACAGTCACGCAACCATCTTTTTCTCTCTTTTTTTGCCGTGTCGGTTCGGCTCCTTTTTGACTTACCAGCGTGTAAACTCGATGCTGACTAGACCGGTATATTATTGGCATAAATTGCACTGTTAGCTGGCTGCAAGGGCAAACAGACGATGAGTCGTGACGTGAGTAGCAAATACATCAAACCGACACGGCAAATTCACTTGACAATAATCCTTTTCCTGCCACCGCATTTTAGGCCGAATGTGGGAATTTTTCCGATTCCTACGTGAATTGAACTATTTCTGTGAAATTTGTATAAAATTGCTGTATTACAAGTAGGCGCTTAGTAGTGAATTGAAATAATAAAATAGAACGAGGGACTTCCGTGGAAATCTCGTTGTTTCGGACAAAATTCTAAGGAAATTTCTAGAAAATCTTGTTTTAGACATAGAACAGGGTAATCAGAACCTTGGCTCCGTCCCAAGCAGCTTCTTGGCTTTAGAAGCAAAGAGCCATTTGGAACTATTGGCTTTTCCCCTTTTCCCTCTATTTAACCGTGTTTTTATTTTTTATTCATTTTCATTTAATTGAATATCTAAAAATTAATAACCGCTACAGTGTTATTTCAATAAAAAAGGCATAGCTCTTTTAAACAGGACACTCACATATAACGGCAGTCGTACAAGTTACAACAAATCTTGGGCTACAAAACAGTACAGCATATAATCTAGTGTGCCATTTTCCAATCCACTTCTCATTAGAGTAAACGCTCTACTGCTCCCACCGACAGCAGTGACAATTAGCAGGAAGCTAACACAGTGGCGGAGGACGGGAAAAAATGTGATGGAGCGGATCGAAAACAATACCATTCAAGCTATAATACTAATCAGACCCATCAACAATAATCCAAGTGCAAAGATATTTAATAATGCAAGACATTGAAAAGTACCTCTAAAAATTGAAGAATCACAATAATATATCACCAATTTAACATATAACCTTGTAGAGCATAGTAATAGAAATAATCTGCCAAAGAAAGAGCAAACATAGTTAATATTGTTATGTATAGTGTAGACAACACAAAAGAGACAAGTGGAATCAAATGAGAAATACCAATATTAATCTTATTAATTGCGTCTAGGAGACTTAGGCAATTGCATCTGCCTATCTTTCTTTTTCTGAAACATCTTTTTAATTTTTTCAAGATGAAGTCCTTTAAATATCTCCCTTTCAATATAGCACACCATCAAATCATTAAGCCATCCATCAGACATCTTGTTGCGCAATTCAGTCTTGATAATCTTCATTGCTGAGAAAGCCCTTTCAACCGATGCCGTCGCCACCGATAGTAGCAATGCCAACTCAATGAGGCGATAAACAAGTGGAAATACAATATGCCTCTCAAGTTCAACTAGTTTTTTGGCTAGACTTGCAAGATCGTGACAAACTTTAAACTCATCAAGCACTTTCCCACCTGCCCTTCAACATTTCCACTTTCACGAATGCTTGGGTTTGTGGAATTTGAACCCCGATTAAAATAGCTCTTCAAATCTAAACACATAAAAGCAAATAGACAAATAAATTGACCTATGAATTTGCAAAATGTAAATTGACAAATGGAAACTACATATTAATTATCAAATATCAATAACACTCCTAATATATGCCTCACCTCTCTGTGATTTTCCCTTTTCCCTTCTATCCATTGCTCACACTCCTAATATATGAACAGAGAGTCACGAGAGGCGAGAGCTGCCTGTTAGAGGCAGAGGCGCAGAGCGATCGCCGCGCCGCATGCGCCCGGCTGCGGCGGTGCGGCCTGCGCCCGCCCGCCTCCTGCGCCCGCCTCCGCCTCCGCCGCCCGCCTCCGGCCTCCGCCTCCGCTGCCCGCTCCGGCCGCGCGCGCGCCGCTCCCACCCACTCCTGGCGCCGCGCAGAGCCAGTGAGACTAGGGTTTACGCTATTGGGCTATTGTCTATTGAATAGAGGGGTATATGGGGGTCTGCTGCACAAATCCAAGGTCTGGCCCAAGCCAGACCTCGCCCTATCGGGCCCTCCGCCCCTGAGCTAACATGACCAGTATCACCTGTCTTGCGTGCCAACTCTTTCGACTTATGATTTCTCTCCAACAAGCAAATAGGATGGTTTCTGCATCGCTGTTTTGAAGAGATTTATAGAGACAATCTTTTTAAAGCGGCTTATCGTCTTATTGGTATTCAATTTATTTACACAAGCACTCGTATTACGGTAAAAAACCATAAACCGCAATAAAAAGAATCCACCCAACATCTTATGCGGTTGTAACAATGCAAACATAGTCTCGCTATAACTTGGTTTCATCTGTACGGAATAA